>CM047810.1:88248047-88848047 GCA_026214975.1 Gentiana macrophylla
ATATTATCTAAACGAATAGTATTGATTACGCTAGTAGATTATAACTCCCCATGTGAATTAGGATGATAACGAGACAAAATAAACGTTAAAGATTAATTATTATGACTACGGAGTCATCCCCAAGGTAGATTTAGCTCCGGTTAGGCCATCTAAATCATCGTGCCTCCATTACGTGACTTTCGCTTTTAATGCCTCCATCTCATATAACTTCGACACAATTACGAGACTAGGGATGCCGGTATAAACCGTAACCTCATCTAAGCAACATTCCTAAGGTAAGGCGACTTCTTAGATGCCGATTCAATCTATATCCTAAGTAACAATCACTTTTTGGGTTTCATGTTAAATTATGATGACAAATAATTAAGTTGATCAGTTTAATTACTCGCTTTAATTCCAAATCGAGAGAATCGACGTAGTCGGCCGATCATAATATTGCCCTACACATTACCACACTCGGTCGATCGAACGACAAAGACTCGGGCGACCGAGTGACACGTCTAGGTCGACCGAACACGATTACGTGGTCGGAACAAATCATGATTACTTCTTAACGCTTCTAACCTAAACACATGGGTTCGTAAATAAATCTACATCACGCAATCAATACAAATAAAACTACTCCATAATAAAATACATCGATCTACGAATAAAGATTGCACAATTGAATAGTCATACCTCAAGACGAGAGTGACTCCCACTCTTTAATGCGCTCCCTAATCGGAGAATCCGACTAATCCACAATGAACGAACATAAAGAAAATAAAACTAAAAACTTAAAAGCTAAAATTGTATGAATTGTTTTGTGTTGTAGTGGGTGTGTTTTTCTCAAAGATCGTGGTGCTGCTTATATAGGAGTTGTAGCCGACATAGGAGAATCCGTAAGATAGAGACGCTGTTAACTGATTAGGCTCGGGTGTGATCGAACGATTACGCGGTCGACCGAATGGCATGGCTCGGTCGACCGAGCCTCCCTCTTTACGCGTTTTCAATTTCGGTTCGTCTGACTTGTTCCCCACTCCATGCTTTTGAATTGATCTGATTAATCTTTTCTTCAATGCTCCGATTTTCTTCCTTATTTATCTTGAGATTTCCCGATTGCATGAAAATTATCCTCCCGATTCGTTATGATCTGCGAAATCAGCATTTATCACACAATTAATTGCTCTTTTATAATAAAAATAGCTAAATACCAATTATCGCATTAATAATCACTTATCATTAAATAATAAATATAAACGCGTGATTTAATATGAAATATATATAATTAACTCCGATTTAAGGTTATAATTGATGACATAAATAGGTATATTTTAACCGTCATCAAAATGCCCCCCACTTAAACTTTGCTTCGTCCCGAACAAAGCATCAACAAGTCATTCCCCAAGACAACATTTTCTGTGGTCAACTCATACTTACACAAGAAACCCGAGTCAACTCATACCAATCATGCTCATAAGATAAGCATTATTCACTACTCGCTATGAATCGAAGTGATTGTGTGCATGTGCATTGGTTTTATATAAATGCAGCAAGATTAGAGCTTATGCAGACTTCATATCAAAATTCACCAACATCAGCATTCATACTTCTTATGCCTCGCAATGGTTAAAGCACTAGAACAATAAGCAAGAGCGTATCTATATGGTTTTTGGACTTGGAGACCGAGTACTACTCAAAGCCTCTAAAAATTCGAATTTTTTTTCAATTTTGCATATTTTTCGAATACTACTAATCTCAAGGAAGAAAACTTTTCATGAGTATCCCCTATCTTAGATTAAGCATAGCATCGAATATTACCACAAGCGGGCTACTTTGGTAATGTTACTACAAGCCCAAGTGTTTTAATGCATTGTCAAAACACAGGTACGTCCCAAGCTTATTACTCCGCTTTTGTTGGCTAGAAGATCAAAATACATCAGTCGACAAATATCGACACTAGGTCCTCATAACCAATTATCTACGCAATGTACACATACTTCTTTCAATTATTATAACTCACGCGGTAGTAAACGATTCACATGTTGAGTAACTGAACAATACCTAACTACTTGCAATTGTTGGCATGAATATCCTTAAGTTTACTAACAATTTATCGCAAAAGTATAATATGACCACGTACTCATGCAACTTGGTTCCTTTCCTATCAATTCTAAGTATAAGAACTTCACCAGTTTAAGGGTACGAGTTAAACAACTTGGCATTTATCCATAAATTTTTTTTTAAATTTGGCTCAATATTGTCTCAAGATTCCGCTCCTTGACTTTTTTTTCAACATATAGCTAAGTCCCTTGCCCCCACTTAAACATGGCATTGTCCTCAATGACAAAAATAAATGAGAGTTCAAGATGAAAGACTTAGCTCGAAACGGCTCCCAAGTAAAGGAACGACATCGGAGTAATTCGCGGCACAGCGTGGAGAGATAGACACATCCTGTATAAACAAACAAGCTCCACTTAAATCGTCAAATACCATGTCTATGGAAGTTATAAAATAATGTGGCTGTAATTAGATATAGATATCTAAAAACAGCTTTAAGCCACTTCACTTTATAACGCCATGGACAAGACCAAAAGGGATTTAAACCTAAATAAAAACTCACATGACGGCTATCAAGGAAAAAACCTCGTTTATTCCGAACTTAGACTCGGAACATGGCGAGATGAAAAAACCGTGATATGCGCATGCTACTTTATTAAAAAGAAAAACGAAAAAGATAGGAATACGTAGTAGTTCTAAGTTTATAGTCGCTAGCTCGACTCAGTTCAAGATGGTTTATTCATAAACAGGGTCATCGAGGTACAAAACCTCCTCCTCAAAGATCAAAGCGGAAGCCCGTGATAATGCTTCACACGATGTCCATTGACCACAAATCTGGACCCGCCCTTAAAATTGAATAGCTCCACCGCCTCCGTAAGGAAAGACGTGTTGTACTTGAAATGGGCCATACCATCTTGATTTCAACTTACCCGGAAGAGTCTTAAGCGCGAATTGTACAAGAGAACCAGAGATCACCCTCTTGAAAGGTCCTCTCCAAAATCTTTTGTCATGAAACTTCTTCATGCGCTCCTTGAAAATCTTGGCATTCTCAGATGCCTCTAAACGAAACTCCTCCAAAGCGAGTTAACTCTAACATCCTTTCTCACCGCCAACGCCTCATCAAAATTTAGCATCCTTGTTGCCCACATGGCCCGGTGCTCCAGCTTCAACGGTAGATGACATGCCTTTCCAAAAAAATCCTATATGGTGACATTCCAATCGAGGTTTTATATGCAATCCTATAAGCCCATAAAGCGTCGCTCAAACGTAACGACCAATCCTTCCTAGTCGTGTTGACGCTTTTTTTCCAGATACGCTTTATCTCTCGGTTGGTGACTTCCACCGCCCACCGGTCTGGGGTGATATGCGATTGTTAGCTTATGTCGAACCCCATACTTAATCATCGCCTTTCAAAAGGTTTATTGCAAAAATGACTACCATTGTCGCTATAATCGCCTAAGCGCCCCAAACCTTGTAAAAATGTTCTTCTTCAAGAATCTAACCACAACCCTAGCATCGTTAGTAGGGGAAGCAATGGCCTCAACCCATTTGGATACATAATCAACAGCAACTAAGATATATCGATTAGATAATGATGAAGTGAAGGGTCCCACAAAATCTATTCCCCAAACGTCAAAAAGCTCCACTTCTTAGATGCTCTTAAGCGGCATCTCATTCCTCCGTGAAATATTACATGTCATTTGACAAGCATGACATGCCTTTGCATATTGGTGTGCATCCTTAAACAATGTCGGCCAATAAAAACCGCATTGGAGGACCATAGCCGCGGTTTTTTCTCCCCCGTAGTGTCCTCCAACTTCATAGGAATGACAATGCTTCAGGATATCATTATACTCTTCTTCGGGCACACACCTTCGAAAAATATTATCAGATCCTAGCTTAAACAAATAAGGCTCATCCCAATAATAGTGTCTAAGATCTTTAAAGAATTTCTTCCTTTCTTGGACAGTGAGATTAGGTGGTAGGTACTTTGCGGATAGATAATTGACAAACAAACTAAACCATGGTTGCTTCTTCTCCTTCACAACCTCTATCTGCGAAGAAACTGTAGCACAATCATCATGTCCCCGATGGTGGTGATGGAGAAAAGTTGTTCATCAGAAAAGATTCTCCTATCTCTGTAATTCCTCACCATCCTCTAATTGTAAGCGATAGATGATCGGCCACCACGTTCTCACTTCCTTTCTTATCTCGGATTTCTACGCCAAATTCTTGCAGCAAAGTAGAATCCATCTCAACAATCTCGGCTTTGAATCTTGCTTTGCTAGGAGATACTTAAGAGCCGCATGGTCACCCACACGGTGACTTTAGATCCCACTAAGTAAGATCTAAACTTGTCAAAGCAAAGATAACGGCCAAAAGTTCCTTTTCCGTTGTGGCGTAATTTCTTTGGGCAAGCATTCAAAGTCCGCTTGCATAATAAATGGGCCTAAAAATCTTATCTTTTTCTCGACCCAAAGCGGCACCAACAAAGCAGAGATCACTTGCATCACACATCGTTCAAACGCAGATCCCAATCCGTGCGACTAACGGGTGCGGTGATCGCCTACTTTTTATTTCGTTGAAAGCTTTTATGCACTCATTAGAAAACACGAACGGCACATCCTTGGCCAATAATTCGGTAAGAGGTCTCAGAGATTAAATAAAAGTCCTTGATAAACCTACGATAAAATCCAAGCGGGCCTAAAAAACCTCGCAAAGTTTTAAGATTAGTAGGTGGAGGTAGTTTCTCGATCACCTCAACTTTGGCTCTATCCACCTCTATACCGTTCTTTGATATGCGGTGGCCTAGTACTATACCTTCCGTAACCATCAAATGACATTTCTCCCAGTTAAGCACAAGATTCGTCTTTTCACATCTCTTCAACACTCGTGCTAGGTGTGTGAGACATGAATCGAAATCGTCTCCAAATACGGAGAAATCATCCATAAATATTTCCAAGAAATCTTCCACCATATCCGCAAATAATGACATCATACACCGTTGAAATGTTGCGGGGGCGTTACACAATCCAAATGGCATTCGATTATACGCAAATGTCCCATATGGGCATGTAAACGTTGTTTTCTCACGATCTTCGGGCGAGATGTGGATTTGATAGTATCCCAAATATCCGTCAAGAAAACAATAGAAAGCATGCCCGCTCGCCTCTCGAGCATTTGATCGATGAAGGAAGAGGAAAATGGTCCTTACGAGTCGCATCATTTAGTTTCCTAAAGTCTATGCATACTCGATGACCGTGATTAGCCTCACAGAATTAACTCATTCAACTCATTGGCTTGCACCGTCAATCCTCCCTTTTGGGAACTACGTGGATAGGGCTTACCCATTCGCTATCAAAGAATTGGAAATATAATTCCCATTTCTAGCATTTTTATAAACTCATCCCTAACCACTTCCTTTAATTGTGGGGTTAGACGCCTCTGAGGTTGTGCAACCGCTTTCTTTTTAGGGTCCACGGAGATTTTGTGCATACATACGCTAGGACTAATACCCTTAACGTCAGCTATGGTCCATCCAAATGCTCCGCGGTACTCTCTCAGAACTCTCATTAGTTTCTCCTCTTGTAAGTCCGTCAAGGAAGAAGATATAATTAGCGGCAAAGTCTCATCTTGAAGAAATACATACTTCAAATTAGCAGGAAGAGGTTTTAAAGTCAAATTTGTGGGAGGTTCTTCCAAAGAGGTCTTTAACTTTTGACCAGTGAGTTTGAGTTCAAGTACTTATGCCACGTTGGTCTATGATAGAATCTTTCAATCTCCGCAAAGACTTACTTCCTCTACAGGCCTTGGGGTCCCTCAACTACATCCCTGGCCATATCATCTTCTCTCCTCCTCACTACTCACGTACTTGACTTGACTTCATCTTCTTCTTCTAAGACAAAGATCTAAAAATCCTTGATACTTTCATGTTGTTGAAATTCTTGAACGATCCTATCAATGGAATCCAACATGAAACATACATCCTCTCCATCATCAAAGTTGCTTCATAGTGTCGAAGACATTGAATGCAACTCTCTCTTCGCTCACTCTTAACACCAACTCGCCTTTGTAAACATCAATTAGCGCTCTACTAGTGGCCATGAAAGGTCTCCCTAATATCAAGGGCACTTCGTAGTTAGCTTCCATATCTAATACCACAAAGTCGACGTGTGAATACGAACTTTTCAACTCTTACTAGCACATCCTCAACCACTCCACACGGTTCTTGACGAACGGTCACTAATTGCAATGTGATTGAGGTCTTCTTAAGATCTTTCATGCCTAGTTTCCGAAAAATAGATAGTGGCATCAGATTTACGCTTGCTCCTAGATCACACAAAGCTTTGTTTAGACATACGTTACCTATGGTGCAAGGAATGAGAAAGCTTCCCGGATCTTTGCATTTTGGGGGTAACTTATCTTGAAGAATGGTGAGCACTCCTCATTAAGGCATATGGTCTCTAAATCTAGAAGTTTCCTTTTAGTTGAGATCTGTCTTTTAAAAACTTGGTGTACTCAGGCATTTCAGCTAGTGCTTCAACTAGGGGTATATTGATTTGTAACTTACTAAACATATCCACGAACTTCTTATACCTCTTATTATCAAACTTAGGCTTTGGCTTTGGTGGAGGATAAGGTAGAGTTGAAGGATCGACATCAGTGAAAATTGGATACTTGTTATCGTAAAGTTCAACTCTAGGGCCAGCAGGTTCTTTATACGTTGCTCAGGCAAGGTCTCGGAAGTATTAGTCTCATTGCTTGGCTCACCATCCTTATTCTTTGTGACTTTTTCTTTCTCTTGCAAGGATGGTGGAGTTACCTCCTTTCCACTTCTTGTCATGATCGCATTCAAATCCTTAGGGTTCTTCTCAGTGTTTCTTGGCAACCCTCCAGGAGGTCTAGTTGAGACTTGCTCACTAGTTGTCCTATCTCAGTGCGTGAGGTTTTGGACTAGAGCTTCTTGATTGGTTACCTTAGCATCTGCCTTCTTCGACAATATTGGCTAAAGTTAGTGGCTAATTCAGCCATAGATTTTTTGACATTGTCCCATATTGTCGATGACGACATTACTCGCTTTTTCTATCGCAGACTTCCCAACCAAAAGTTTTAGTCTCTTTGTGGTACATAAGGGGTAGGCGGTTTAGGCCTTTCTCCTGCATTAATGTCACTATATCGGAATCCATGATGGTTATGATTAGGCCCTGCACCCTCCCCCGATATAATTGGCTTCTTCAAGATCAAAGATTCTCACTTTGAGGTGCTACTCGATTCCACCCTTTCTCTACTCTTGTCATCCTCTCTTGCATCCCATCTACCTTATTGTTGATAACAGAAAGTTGTTCTAAGATTTTGGTAGATGCACTATCATCAAATATGTCACGCCATCTTCACAAGAGAGCTATGTCATTGCCTCCCATTGGCTATTCATTGCTATTTGCTCCATCTTTCCTTGTGCCTCCTCAGAGATAAAGAACAAACGCTCCATTGCTGGAGGCGTCTACTCTAATTTTCTCGTCTCTCTCAACCCGTGGTAAAAGTTTGCATTAAAAGCCAAAGAGAGATGTCATGATGAGGACACTTCCTCATAGCTTCCTTGAAACGCTCCCAAGCTTGATCAAAACTCTCCCTGTGTTGTTGCTTAAATCCTAGGATGTCTTGGCGTAACTTAAAATTTTTTCCTAAGGAAAGTAATTATTCATGAATTTTTGCAACAGCTTGTTCCCTGTGTAGTGATAGATCCAAATTTCTAAAGAGAGAAGCCATTGCTTAGCTTTATCTTTCAAAGTGAAAGGAAAAGCTTAAGACGAATGTTCCTCCGGGATTAATTCTCGTTTCATCTGGTCGACGATTTCCAAGAAATTCGCCACGTGAACACCAGGATCTTCGCTCAATTCCATGAAAAGTGGAATAGTTGGTCACCATTTGAATTACATTAGGCCTAGGGTGATAGACTTCGCAAAGATCTTGCGGTGCTACGATAAATGGAATGAATTGTTCAATAGTAGCGTTGCATAACTTTGCAAAGTGCGCCTCGCTCCTTGAACTAGGGCTTGGTTCTCATTATTTGCATTCACATTATTAACAGGATTAGGTACCTGGTTTGGATTGACCGGATTGCCTTCCATTTCCGTTTCAGATTCGTAATGCCGTAATGATCGGTTGTATGTCCTTCTTCCACTTCGTGCTCGCTTTCCTCAAGATTTGGATCCTCTTCTCCTTGTTTAGCCGCTTCTAGCTAACTTCCTATTCCTTCTCGCAAATTTCTATTTCAGGATTATAAGGCTCAAGCGGTTCCTTCGATTTCCGAGTAGCGTACTATAAAATAATAAACAACAATAAAACAATTAATCACTAGTAAAGGCTAGGCCTTTAACTAACTAAATAAAACAGATTCGAAATAAGTTTGAGAAAAGAAAAAGTAAATAAAATGTAAGGAATATTGTAAAACTAATACGTAATGTAAAAGAAAACTAATTCTCGGTCGATCGAGAATCGTGGGTTCGATCGATCGAACGCTTTTTTTTATTTTTTATTTATTTATTATTTTTACTTATTAATCGCTTTTAATATACTGGACTCTTATTCACGTAATATTCACTTAATCCAGCTTCTAACAAAATAAGCTATATCTCAATTTAATGACTCGAGTCCCGGCAACGGCGCCAAAAACTTGATTGAGGTCAAGTTAAATTATTAACTCGATGCCTACTAACACACTAGCAAGAGAATCCAGTTCAATTGCAATATAGCTAGATAGAGTCGAGGTCGATCCCACAGAGACTCGGCACAAATAAAACACAACTTTATCCTATTAGAACTAAATTGAAAGGGCGGTCTACGACCAACTAAATGCAGAAAATAAAATAGTGACAACCACAAGACACAAAAGACCACAAAGACAGACTAAAGACTACTAAAACACGGATAATACGGTTGATATTATCTAAACGAATAGTATTGATTACGCTAGTAGATTATAACTCCCCCATGTGAATTAGGATGATAACGAGACAAAACAAACGTTAAAGATTAATTATTATGACTACGGGAGTCATCCCCTAAGGTAGATTTAGCTCCGGTTAGGCCATCTAAATCATCGTGCCTCCATTACGTGACTTCGCTTTTTAATGCCTCCATCTCATATAACTTCTGACACAATTACGAGACTAGGGATGCCGGTATAAACCGTAACCTCATTTAAGCAACATTCCTAGGGTAAGGCGACTTCTTAGATGCCGATTCAATCTATATCCTAAGTAACAATCACTTTTGGGTTTCATGTTAAATTATGATGACAAATAATTAAGTTGATCAAAGTTTAATTAATCGCTTTAATTCCAAATCGAGAGAATCGACGTAGTTGAAGCCGATCATAATATTGCCCTACACATTACCACACTCGGTCGATCGAACGACAAAGACTCGGGCGACCAAGTGACACGCTCAGTCGACCGAACACGTTCCGCGGTCGGAACAAATCATGATTACTTCTTAACGCTTCTAACCTAAACACATGGGTTCGTAAATAAATCTACATCACGCAATCAATACAAATAAAACTACTCCATAATAAAATACATCGATCTACGAATAAAGATTGCACAATTGAATAGTCATACCCTCAAGACGCAGAGTGACTCCCACTCTTTTAATGCGCCCTAATCGGAGAATCCGATTTAATCCACAATGAACGAACATAAAGAAAATAAAACTAAAAACTTAAAAGCTAAAATTGTATGAATTGTTTTGTGTTGTAGTGGTGTGTTTTTCTCAACATCGTGGCTGCTGTTTATATAGGAGTTGTAGCCGACATAGGGAGAATCCAGAAGATAGAGACGCGTTAATCTGATTAGGCTCGGGTGACCGAACAGTTACGCTCGGTCGACCGAATGGCATGGCTCGGTCGACCGAGCCTCCCTCTTTACGCGTTTTCAATTTCGGTTCGTCTGACTTGTTCCCCACTCCATGCTTTTGAATTGATCTGATTAATCTTTTCTTCAATGCTCCGATTTTCTTCCTTATTTATCTTGAGATTTCCCAATTGCATGAAAATTATCCTCCCGATTCGTTATGATCCGCGAAATCGCATTTATCACACAATTAATTGCTCTTTATTATAATAAAATAGCTAAATACCAATTATCACATTAATAATCACTTATCATTAAATAATAAATATAAACGCGTGATTTAATATGAAATATATATAATTAACTCCGATTTAAGGTTATAATTGATGACATAAATAGGTATATTTTAACCGTCATCAATCCCATCGACCATTTTGTCAATTCGGGGCAACGCGTAAGGATCCTTGGGGCAAGCTTTATTTAGGTCGGTAAAGTCGACGCACATCCGCCACTTGCCATTATGCTTTTTTACCATTACCACGTTTGCCAACCATGTAGGGTATTGCAGCTCTTTGATAATGCCAGCCGTTAAAAGCTTTCCGACCTCATTCTTTATTGCGACCTCCTTTTCGTGGAGAATTGGCGCTCTTTGTTGGATCGGCCTGAAGTTGGGATCGACGCTTAGATGGTGCAAGGCGATCTCAGACTCCACTCCTCATATCGCTCACCTCCCAGCGAAGGCGCCCAAGTTTGCTTTGAAGCCCGATCAGGCTCTCCTTTCTTTCTCGCCGGCCTGCGATCCCACCTTGACCCTCCGATCGTGGTGCTCGTTATTTATAATGACCTCGACCAGCCTCGTCCTCGGCGATGAAGTCCGCTCGTCGCGGATCTCGTAACATTTCAACCTCTCATCGCTTTTCCGCGACCTCCCCGATCGTGGCGATCCGATCCGTGATCATATTAAAACCTCTACTCGGGTCGCTTGAGTCGACTCTATTCTTGGTCATGTATTCGAGGAAGAATCGGGGTCGGCTTATGGCGACCCCAATTTCGTCCCTTATATTGAATTTGACCCTTTGGTGAGGAACAGACGCCACCATTTGAAATTTTCTCATAGCTGGGATCCCTAAAATCATGTTGTAGTACGAGGGGAGATCGATAACTAGGAAAGTGACCACCTCAGTTCGACATGGTTCGTAATCACCAAGAGTGATGCTGAGGTCGATGGTGCCTTTGACCCGTCATCAGTATCATTGGTGAAGCCCTCAGTACCCGAGATAGGGCTTCAACTTGGCCTCTCCAAACCGATCTGTTTTAAGCGGTCCGAAATAGATGACGTTCGCGGCCAGCCCCAAAGGTGTCGACCATTACCCTGTTGACGCCGTGCTTGTCGTTCACC
Source organism: Gentiana macrophylla (assembly GCA_026214975.1). Lineage (NCBI taxonomy): Eukaryota > Viridiplantae > Streptophyta > Magnoliopsida > Gentianales > Gentianaceae > Gentiana > Gentiana macrophylla. The sequence goes on from CM047810.1 coordinate 88,259,340, forward strand.
CCGACTTTGAGGATGAGGGGTATTTCCATGGGACCGTCGACTGTGGTCAGCTCACTTTTAGTGAATAGAATTACCCTCTCTTTTTCTCCCAACACTATTTGCTTTTCAAAACCGCGCGTATTGATTTGATGTATCTGTGATTTTAGCTGATTGTTGCTGGGAATATTCCCATGGATAACTTGAACTTCCCTCTGATAGACGCGGGGTTGGCGACTCGCCCAGACGAGATTCCCATCTCGTTTATACTTAGTCGCCGGTCCCTCACGGATCAGCCTCTCTATTTCTCGCCTCAATGTGAAGCATTCATCTGTGACGTGACCATGATCTTTGTGATAGTCACATTATTTCGATTTATCGCGGCCGTCGGGATCGCCCCTCATGGGCTTGGGTTTGTCGAAATGTTCGCGAATCTCGAACAATATCTAGGATGCTTTCGTGTTAAGCGGGGTAAAGTTATCCTCACCGAATTTGTAAGGTTTCTTTACCTCACGATCGCGCTAGCATCCTCGCCTTTTTTCCTCTTGCGATCCTCTCATGCGATCCTCTTTGTGTGAATGTTGCTCGCTTTGGTTTTGGTTTTCATAGGACGGGCGTCACGACTCCCATCATCCGAGCCCTTTCCAAAGATCTCCCTTAGACCCGCTGGGACGCGAGTTAAATTCTGTCTTCATCGGACCTTAGCGATCCCTCGTGAGGAAACATGTTATATTGCGTCATCTAGAATGTTTCTTGTCTGGTCGCACACTCGGATGAACCGCTCATAGTATTCTTTTCCAGACTCATGCCCTCCCATGCGAACCTCATAAAGGTCCTCTATGGTTTTCTTAGGTCTACTTGCCGATTCAAATTCTCTGACGAATTTTTCCGATAGGTCCTCCCAGCTTTTGATTGAGCCGCGGGGAAGCCCGCGTATCCAGGACGCTGCCCTGTCCTGCATGCTACCGACTAAAACGATGCACCAGGCGGACTTGTTCTGAGTTGCTAAGGTGATGCGGCCTTGGAAAGCGGTGAGCCAGTCGTTCGGACAAGAGTTTCCATTGTAGTAATTATAGCTGGGGTAGCTAACCTTTTCATTGCTGGCAGGCAATGTCTCTGTGATTCTTTTAGCGAGCACGTCGATTCCTGAGACCGGTGCGGCCCTTTCGACAGGCCTCGACCTCTTTAGCTCTGCGAGCTCATTTTTCATTATTTCCATTTGTTCTACCAAGGCAGAGTTGAATTTGGGCCGCGATAGAGCCTGCCTATCAGCCCGCTCCTGCCTGCGCTCTGATTCTCCATAGTCTTGCGACCCCTCCTGGCGAGCTCTTTTCTCCCTGATTATTATCCGAGCGTCCTGCGCGCTCCTATCTGGTCGGGGGGGTATTCTTTCTCCCGGAAGGCTGAGACGACTAGGGGCCGAGGCCTTGTTCTTCTCACCCAACCTCTTGAAAGCTGATCCTTTTTCGAGTGTCTTTCCTTTCTGGTGATCGCGATCCGGGGGTGTTGAGTTTTGCGCGATTTCTCTCCTTAATCCTTTGCGACCCGACGAATAAACACTCTCCTCTATCTCGATTTCTTGGATCTGACTTTGGCGGGCTTTATTTATGTCCGCGGGAGCAGTTTCATTCCTAGGAGGGTTCGGGGGTCGTATCGCCATTGGGGCCTGGCCCTTTGCTACCAGGCGAGAATTAGTTAAGTACATAGTTTCCGCATACTTCGCATACTCTCTCATTTCCGCAATCTCAGGATCCTCCCGGGAGCCTGGTCTTGTCTCGGGGGTCGACTTTTGACTTTGTTGCGACCTTGCTCTCTCTTTGCGAGCCTCGTCTAGCGCAATAGCATTGGCCTCTTTTGACTTGGCCTTTTGGTTAATGACATTCCTGGCGTCGCTAGGAGATAGGACCCCTCGTTGCGACCCTTCTCCTTCTGCGGGGAGATTGTCAAGCGTTTCTCCTATTCCCTCTCCACGAGCCTGATGTTGCATGGCCCCCTTTGCCGGGGTCTTGGGAGTCAGATGCTCTTTATTTCCTGTCATTGTTTCAACGACTTTCTGGGGGGGAGTTGTGACGATCCGTGTGTAATAACCTCGGAAAAGTGTGATTTTTCAGACGTGTTTCATTTAGGTGAGGGCTTTTCTTTGTAAGATTACCTCTTTCTGGAACGCAACTTGGACAACTGAAAATGGCTGGATGTTCTTGGCTGGCGGAGGCGAGATTCCCTCGATCCGCCGTGTGTTATCGCCCTTCGATGATTTTCACGCCTGGAACTGAGCAAGTTGTAGCGTGGGTTCCCGGTAACGGAGCCAACTGACGATGCAGAAAACGTCACGATGGCGTTGCGGTGTTAATGGTGTGGATATCTGGCTTATTTGTGAGTAGATTATTTATATGTTAGCCGGAGATAGGCGGAGATGAGAGGAGAACGGTGAGTTAAGCTTGTTCTTGCAGAGCTTTGGCCTGCTATTTGTGTATATATCTCTCTGATTAGGTTATACAAGACTTCCTTTTATAGGAAGATTAAACTTAGGGGTGAAGTAAAGACTAGCGGTGTAGAAGCAGCTAAGTCACTAGTCTTAGCAGCTAAGTAAAATACTAAATATCTGTCATCAAGTGGGAGAAATATCTAGTAGCAAGTGGATGTAATATCCAGCTGGCGACCCCTTATTTCTTCTTAAGTCTTCTTGCGGCTCCCCTTGAAGAGCCTTATATTTATGATCGCCACACCGCCCCCACTCGGACGAGGCTTTAGGAGGGGTTGTGGGCGGCGGCCTTGCTCTTAATACCCTTTGACGTCGCCATATATGTGGTCGCAGCCTCCTAGGTGCGGCCCCACATAGACGATATAATTTGTATCATCACCTACCACAATGACAATCGTGGCAAGAAACGAAGTGATCCACCAAAGTTGGATAACAATAATAAAGAAAAGAAAGCCCGTGGTGACAAATGCTATAGATGTGGGATTGAAGGACATTGGTCCAAGACATGCCGCACTGCAAAACATCTCGTCGAACTTTACCAGGCATCACAGAGAAAGCCAGAAAATGGTGTTGAGGCAAATTTTATTGATCAGAAAAATGATGATCTGGATCAGAACGATGATGGCCTGAATTTTGATATGCCATTGATGTCACCAATGGAAGTTGTGGATTTCTTTAATGACATCGCTTGATTGCTGTTTGTCAGATTTGTTTGGATTTTTATCAAATAAAGTTGTTTTAGGGATGTTCCAAATAAAGTTGTTTTAGGGTTGTTGATTTTTTTTCATATTGATGTTTTGTTGATTTTTTTTTCAGATTGATGTTTTGAACATTTATTAATAAAGTGGTGATTTTCTATACCGTTTCTGGTTGGTCTTATTTACATGAATTGTGTGTGTATATATATATATATATACATGTATTTTCTTTCCAACTATACGTGAAATATGTGATAAACAAAACTGACGTTAAACTTAAGTAATAATTAAATTTATTGCTATGGATTATACTCATTTATCTGGTAATAGGAGTACTCCCACTGACATCGCTTTTTTAACATGCATGTGCACAAGTTCTGTCATCTCTACGCACACACACACAAAAAAAAAAAAAAAAAAAAAAACAACAACAACAACAACTCGCCGTAAATTAATAATGAGTGATGCATAATCTTGTGATGCAAATTAAATTAAGGGATTTTCTTTATTTTGAAAGAAATTATCCTGTTCATCTTAATTAAAAGGATTAACAAGATAAATCAATATTTATGATTGTAATAATTTTATTTTTTTTTTTTTTTGTTTTCTTTCATGCCTTGATATACGGCAATTTTTTTTTCACTCGTGTGGAGTTTTGAATATGGTCCATGAAAATAATGTTATTTTACATATCATACTAATTTAATTATATCTTAACAAAAATATGTAATTTTCTATCTAAACCTTCTTTCATTTCATGGACAGTTGTTGGATTTAACTTTTGACGTAACTTATTTCTCATTTATTATTTCAGAAGACAATGGAAGCAAAATTCATGAAAGATGATGACGATATATGTCTCATTGACAGTGCCACTACGCACACAATATTGAAAAATAAGAAATATTACTCCAGTTTGGAAATGGGATAAATTAATGTAAATACTATAAGTGGTAGTGCTAAATTGATACAAGGCTCGGGAAAAGCCACTGTTTTCCTCCCTAGAGGAACAAAAATCATTATAAATAATGCACTGTTTTCTCCCATGTCTCGGAGAAATTTGTTGAGTTTTAAAGATATCCGCGACAATGCATACCATATTGAGACACAAAATGTGATGAATACAGAATATTTGTTGATTACGAACACATTTTCTGGAACGAAATGTGTATTGGAAATGTTGTCTGCTTTATCTTCTGGCTTATATTATACAAAGATAAGCGCAGCGGAAATTCATCACATAATAGACCAGAAGTCTATTGATTCTAATGTATTTATGATATGGCATGATCGCCTTGGACACCCCGGTTCCACTATGATGAGAAGGGTGATTAAGAATTCACATGACCATTCGTTAAAAGGTCAAAAAGTGTTAAATTCTAATGAATTCTCATGTGTTGCTTGCTCCCAAGGCAAATTAATTATCAAACATTCACCGGTGAAGGTTGAATCTGAATCCCCTGCATTTCTAGAACGCATTCAGGGTGATATATGTGGACCTATAGATCCACCGTGTGGACCTTTCAAATATTTTATGGTGCTCATTGATGCATCAACGAGATGGTCGCACGTATGCTTATTATCTACTCGTAACCATGCATTTGCAAGATTGCTTGCTCAAATAATAAAGTTACGAGCACAATTTCCTGATTACCCAATTAAGAACATTCGCTTGGATAATGCCGGTGAATATTCATCACATATGTTTGATGATTATTGCATGTCCATCGGAATCAATGTAGAACAGTCGGTGCCTCATGTTCACACACAAAATGGCCTAGCCGAATCATTTATTAAAAGATTGCAATTGATTGCACGGCCATTACTAATGAGGTCTCAGCTTCCTGTATCGGCTTGGGGACATGCCCTATTACATGCAGCAACACTTGTGAGAATTAGACCTACAAGTTATCATACTTATTCTCCCCTGCAATTAGTTTTTGGCCATGAACCTGATATTTCACATTTGAGAATTTTTGGGTGTGCGGTGTATGTCCCGATTACGCCACCTAAACGAACTAAAATGGGACCTCAAAGAAGACTGGGGATATATGTCGGGTATGAATCGTCATCTATAATCAAATATATTGAACCATTAACTGGTGATTTATTTACTGCACGGTTTACAGACTGTCATTTTGATGAATCACGTTTCCCGACATTAGGGGGAGGAAATGATCAACCGAAAAAGGAAATTAATTGGAAATTATCAATAGATTTTCTTGATCCTCGAACAAAGGTGTGTGATTTAGAAGTTCAAAGAATAGTTCACCTGCAGAAAATTGCAAATCAATTACCGGATGCATTTAGTGATTCTAGAAGAGTCACCAGATCTTATATTCCTGCTGAAAATGTTCCAGTTAAAATTGATGTCCCAGAAGGACAAATTACAAGTGCTAATAACTCGAATGCACGCATGAAGCGGGGTAGACCCCTCGGTTCTAAAGATAAAAATCCTCGTAAGAAAAGAGGATTGATTGACAATATCATTGATGAAACCGAAGATGGACAACAATTTAAAAGTGATACTAGTGACAGAATTCAACCTTTTGAAGAGGTAGCTCATGAAGAGCATGAATCTAGAGAAAATGAAGTTATTGAAAATTCAGTAAATTTCGTCACTACTAGGAAAAAGTGGAATAGAAAATATACGATTATTGATAGTATCTTTGCAGACAATGTTGCATTTGATATTACAGAAGATGACGAGGATCATGAACCAAGATCGGTTGATGAATGTCGGAAAAGAAATGATTGGCCAAAATGGAAAGAGGAGATTCAATCTGAACTAGATTCACTATCCAAAAGGAGTGTTTTTGGACCTGTTGTCCGGACACCTGAAAATACAAAACCCGTCGGATATAAATGGGTGTTTGTAAGAAAAAGAAATGAAAATAATGAAATTGTGAGATATAAAGCAAGATTGGTAGCCCAAGGATTTTCACAAAGACTAAGGCTTGATTATGACGAAACATATTCACTAGTGATGGATGGAATTACGTTTCGATATCTCGTATGTTTAGCGGTACATGAAAAACTTGACATGCGTTTAATGGATGTTGCATATCTTTATGGATCATTAGATACTGATATCTATATGAAAATACCCAAAGGATTTAACATGCCTGAAGCATGGAAATCGAGTCCTAAGCATATGTATTCTATAAAGTTACAGATATCACTATATGGACTCAAACAATCAGGACGCATGTGGTATAACCGTCTCAATGAGTGTTTACTTAAATAAGGCTATACAAATGACCCAATATGTCCATGTGTGTTCATAAAGAGAAATGGGTCAAATTATGTAATTATAGCGGTATATGTTGATGATCTCAACCTGATTGGAGCTCCTGAAGAGCTTCAAAAGGCGGTTGAATACTTAAAGAAAGAGTTTGAGATAAAGGATTTCGGTAAGACCAAATTTTGTCTTGGTTTACAAATTGAACATTTAAATAGAGGAATCTTTATTCATCAAACTACTTATACCCAAAAGATACTAAAGCGGTTTAATATGTATAAGGCACATTCATTAAGTTCCCCAATTGTCGTTCGATCGCTTGATCCTGCAAAAGATCCTTTTAGGCCTCGAGAGGAAAATGAGGAGATACTTGGTCCTGAAGTACCATATCTCAGTGCAATTGGTGCACTTATGTATCTTGCTAATTGTACTAGACCTGACATATCATTTGTAGTAAATTTATTGGCTAGGTTTAGTTCATCTCCTACAAAACGACATTGGAATGGCATTAAACATCTTTTTCGCTATCTTCAAGGTACAGTTGACCTTGGTTTATTTTATTCATATGATTCTCGACCTGAATTGATTGGCTATGCTGATGCTGGATACTTGTCTGACCCGCATAAAGCAAGATCCCAAACAGGATATTTATTTACATGCGGTGGTACAGCCATTTCATGGCGATCTTCCAAGCAAACTATTACTGCAACTTCGTCCAATCATTCAGAAATAATAGCGATGCATGAAGCTAGTCGAGAATGTATTTGGCTGAGATCGATGACCCACCATATTCGAAAGAATTGTGGAATATCACTTGAAAAGGAAAATCCCCCCACAATATTGTACGAAGATAATGCGGCTTGCATTTCCCAATTGAAAGGAGGATATATACATTAAAGGGGATAGAACAAAACATATTTCACATAAGTTCTTCTATACTCATGACTTGCAAAAGAATAGAGAAATCGATGTGCAACAGATTCGATCAACCGACAACCTGGCAGATTTATTTACCAAGACCTTGCCAACTACAACATTCGAAAGACTGGTAAAGAGCATTGGGATGCGACGTTTGAAAGACCTTAATTGATGCTTGGTTCAGGGGGAGTAAATCAACATAGATAAATATGTACTCTTTTTTCCTTAACTAAGATTTTTTTTCCCACTGGGTTTTTTGTTAGTAAGGTTTTAATGAGGCATATCATATCTAATGTTCGTTGAATAATAGACGTCCAAGGGGGAGTATTATGTAAAAGATAAACTTTGTGGATTATCTATTATTCAATTAATTTGTGTAGATATTGGATTAACTCAAACTATTGTATCTACACTGTAATCTTTACTATACATACCCCATACTACCAGTGAAATATGACACCACATTTTCTACTCCACGTTATATTTCTTTTGCCTTTTATTTAGTAGTTGTTCTATAACATGTTTCTATTAATCTGAGAATTATAACCAAGCGAATTCACAATTAAAAAGATTTAAGCGTGTATTTTTTTTATGAACTGTTTTTTTTTTATATGATTTATGAATTGACTTTGATTCATCATATGACCACCTTCTGCCTCATCTATGTATTTTTTAATAATTCTAATAATATATTTAAAAGCTAAAACCTATTTATTTATCAACTCACATGCAATTTATTATCCATCAAATCCATTTTTACTACTTTACAACATTTGTTATAATAGTAGTAAAAATGTATTTGGACTTTATATAGTATACGATTCATAGATTATTTTTGAAATTCTGTAGATCAAAGTTATAATGTAATGAGTTTCTTGTAATTATTTCAAAAGAGAGTAATCAATAACGGAAATGCTATGACTAAACAAATCAAAATAAACCACAACGTATTACCATATCACTGAGTTGCGGAAACTAAATCAATCAATAGATTATATAAAATATCAATATTATAAGAATGTATTATGTTATTTGTTGTGGTCGTTTTATTACGAGTCTTGCATCACTTATTGGTAAACACCACCGCACAAGTACATGAATTTGAAGATATACAGCCCGGAAGTTAGTAGTAAATAAACCCCACATAATATCATTATAATATTAATAAATACAAGCCATTTTAGTAGTAACACCCCACATAATATTTTTATACTATTAATTAATACAAACCAATTTAGTAGTAAACCCCACAAAATAATTTTATACCATTAATCATGTTAAAGATATATCTAGTGTATAATTGTGGCTGGGGTAGTACTATGACATGTGTCACTTAGATATGGTGCAGGTGTAGTTTATCAGATTCATTGTTAGATTTGCTGTTATGTAATTGTACCCAAGTTCTCTGATGATGAATAATGACATAATATTATGTTAACCTAAACTTTATCTTGGTATCAGAGCCTTTCATGGCTAGCGCCGATGAGGCGGCGACACCGCCATCCTCTACCATGGTGACCACATTATACATGACAACAACAACTGTGTTTTCTTCACCAAATGGAGCTCTGCCACATACCACAACCCCACCGTCACTCTCTCTGCCACAGTTCTCCTTTCCTAGTTCTTTTCCGTTTTCTTCTCGCTTCTCCGGCCACTTTGCAACAACACCGATCTCCTTAGGCCCAGGTTTTTCCTCCCCCTTACAGGTTTTCCCTCGTCTGCTCCAACTATTCTTTCCACTTCTCTGTTTGCTGCTACTCCAGGAACACCACCGTTTGGAGGTAATCTCAGTCAAACTTGCACCATCAAGCTTACCTGATCCAATTATCTCTTGTGGTGGTCCACTATTCTTCCTATCGTTCGTCGTCACCGGTTGGATGGTTTCCTTTTTGGAACTATTACCAGACCATCATCCTTTTCCGGAAACTCTGTCTTCAATCTGGCCATCGAGCTGTGGAATCAAACAGATCAGCTACTTCTTGGATGGTTGAAGGGCTCAATGACAGAGGAAGCTCTTTTTGAAGTTATGGGATGTGAGATATCTCATGATGTTTGATGAACCCTCGAAGCTCTCTTTAAAAGTCAATCTGAGGCCCGTATGCTCGAATTCAATGGAGCTTTGGCTAAAGCAGAAAAAGGCTCCACTCCTATGCTTGATTTTTTTGTCTAAGATGAATTCTTATTCGATGGTCTTGATGCAGCAGCCATAACATCCTCTGAGCTCATAGTTGTTGCTCTCTGTGGTCTTGGCAATGAGTATGAATCCGTCATCATAAATTTTACCTCTAGGGTTGGTTCCCTGACGTGGCCGGAGGTCCAATCGCATCTCCTCACTCATGAACGTCTGATTCTCAAACTCAATTCCTCTACTATCACTGATTTGGGACAAAATGCAGCTCATGTTGCTACCACAAGGAATGCAGGACACCAATCTTCAAACAAAGGTTCTAGGGGTCAGTGGAATTCAGACCGTGGCAGGGCCGATCGAGGAGGTAGAAATGGACGTGGTAAGGGATGAAAGAGCAAGGAAAACACTGTGAACTCTAACTCTAACACCAACAACAACAATGCCAACAGACCAACCTGTCAAATTTGTAAAAAGGTTGGTCATACTGCTGTTGAATGTTACTTCAGATACTCCAATCCAAATTCCAATGGTGGTTCTGGTGGGTCTCAGTCCAATGGTCCTAGAAACAATGTAGCTTACTTGGCTACCCCTGATACTGGCAATGACCCTTACTGGTATGCTGATAGTGGAGCAACCAGCCATGTGACATTTGATCTCAACAACCTGCACATCAACTCTGGATATGGGGGCTCTGAATCCTTGACTGTTGGATCTGGTGAGAACCTGAAAATCGATCACATAGGTCATTCTAAGCTTCCCAGATCTGATAACTCTCACCGTTATCTTTATAATATTCTTCATGTTCCCTCTATCACTAAAAAATTGTTAAGCATTTCAAAATTAACCACTGATAATTCTGTGTTTGTAGAGTTTCATGCTAACTCTTGTTTTGTGAAGGATACCCTCACCAAGAAAATCATTCTGGAAAGAGTGCTTAAGGATGGTCTCTACCAGATAAATGTCCCAGCCAGCTCCCTTCAATCCAAGACTCACCCTGCTGTGAAGTTTTCTTCTATTTCACCAATAATAGTATGCCTTTAGTTGCTCAAATGTCTATTAAGAATGATGCCAACTTGTGGCATCAGAGGTTAGGACATCCTTCTGTTTCTGTTTTGAATCAAATCAAGAAATTATGTAATATGTCTTTCACTTCCGCTGTTGATTTTTGTGAATCTTGCCAATTCGGCAAACATCATGCTATGCCATATCCTGCTTCTGTGTCTAAAACTTGTTATGTGATTGAATTCATTCATACTGACTTGTGGGGTCCATCTCCTGTGCATTCTAAATCTAGTTATCTGTATTATATTCATTTCTTTTGTGATAAAAAATTTAAAAAAAGGGTTGCCCGATATATACCCAACCTATGACAATTGCATAAGTCGGCTTTAGATTACAGTGGCATTATATGTGATTTACATGGAAAAATTAAAGAAGAAGAAAAGATTTTAAAACAAAAGAAAAAGGATTAGATAACACAACTCCATAATAAGAATATAAACAAGTGGTGTCTCCACAACTGGCATGACAACTGCTGAACCGGTTGCACCTAGCCAGAAATCGGTAACTGTGCCGACAAAGACAACCTCCTTGGTTCTGATGAACACTATAATCGCATGTCAAAACTATCATAAATAGAAACACCAAGATCCTAAGCACAAGACAATACAACATCCTCTAATACGTAAAATCCATTATCATCTCCAACATGTATCATTGATCGCGTGCAACTCACGAATTTCTAGCAATAGGACTAGGTCTATCGTAGCATAGTGAAGGTGAGTCAAGGTCGAATCCACAGAAACTTGTAAGATACAAATAAATCAAGATTGAGAACAATAAAAATGGTCTACGACCAACAACGGTACAGAGTAAATAATGGTGACAATTGTTAGATATTTTTTCATAAAACTACATATTTTGTTATCGTATACATTCTAGTTGCCGTAACAAAACAGGTTGCGAAGTGATGCGATTCAGATCCATGAATGTGTGAAGTGTTGCGATTCAAATACATGAATATATGAAGTGATGTGATTCAGATACATGTACACGTTAAGTTATGCGAATCGAATTCATGCATTTGTGAAGAGATGCAATCCAATTCATGCATCTATGAAGAGGTGTTGCTTTTCATCCAGATGCATAAATCTCCAAATGGATATGACTAATACCCTTTTTCTCTTATAAATACAACTCAATGCATACATGAAAATTCAATCATATTTTTGAAAGCATCATTAGAACTATTTTTTGAGTGTTCTCTGGTTTGATCAAACTAGTCACTGTTTGAATCAAACACCTCCATTGTATCCTGAGAGAGATTTTCATGTAAACCCTAAGTGACTTTGTAGGGGAGAAACATCTCTTAAAATATAACGCAAATCGCGTGCCTTGGAGTATTGTTTTGTCGGTCATTTTCCCTAAGTATTAATTTTTTCCAACAGTTTTAAGAGATGTCTTCGTTTAAGGATCTGACATTGAATGACTCTGTGGCACATTCGACCCAAGTCATGATTCAAGACTTGGTTCGCCTTGATCGTTTTGATGGGCACAATTTCACTCGTTGGCAAGAGAAAGTTTTGTTTTTCTTGACAGCGATCAAATTGTCATACATTTTGAGTGATGAACTTGCACCAATTCCAGAAGAGGCAAGTAATCAGAAATTTTTGATTGTCCCCATGCGAAGGTATGCAACCAAAATATATATATTTGTTTCAACTTGAATACTTCGTCAAATTTGAAGAAAAGATAAAGAGAAATTGATTGCTTTTGTGTGCACAACACATGAAATGAATAAACACCACATAAATCTATAGAGCGCACATCTGAATTACTTGGTCTTATACACTCAGATGTTTCTGATTTGAATAGCAAAGTTCACACGAAAGACATAGATATTTTGTGACTTTTATAGATTATTTCTCAATATATGCCTATGTGTATTTGCTAAAAAGTAAAGATTGAGTGTTAAGTAAATTTCTAATTTTTAAAGCAGAAGTAGAAAATCAATTGAACCGGGTCTTACGTTCTGACAGAGGTGGAGAATACCAAGTAACAGAATTAATAAAATTTTGTGAAGAAAAAGGTATTGTTCACGAGTTTACTCCACCGTATTCACCAGAATCGAATGGAGTGACATAATGGAAAAACCGAACTTTAATAGATATGGTTTAACTATTAGGTTCAAGAGTGATTCTAAATAGTAATAAGAACATTCAAAACTATATATAAGTGTTATTTATTGTAATGTGTAAATTCTTTTTAACCTGGACGCTGATAGTTAAAAAGTATAATTACTTGTGGTGAATGAATCTTATTGTGCACTTGTTTGTGATGTTAATTTTAGACCATTCCAAGGTTGGAATTACAGTACACTAATTTTTTGACGATGCACTTTAGAAAATCTATGTGGGTTTGATGTGTTGATTGCATGTACATTTGATGTTGCACATACATAATTTTTCAGTTGATACATATGATTAGTTTAATGTAATCATTACATGCATCTTATTGCATGTCTTTGAGTTTTCGGCTTTGATAAATATGTATGGACATTGACTATTCATGAAACTGTGTCTTGATGTTATACATATAACAAACGTCCATTAATTTTATAGTTAACTATGTATGTGTAGTGTGGCCAAAATAAACATTTTAATACAGTGCGTAAAAACGTGATAATGATACTTAATTTTGGTGAACAATTTATTATCTCAAAGATGTAGTTACCGTTTCCAATGGTAGAAAGAAAGAAAAAACCTTTGGATATAACTCACCACAATGATATAATGTAAGTATAGTGCAGTGATTTGATGAATTTGTATAAGTCGTCTTCTGTGCAGTCTGGAATTAATGGTGTTCCTAGCATTGCCAAGAGAATTCATGATGAATCTCTTGATGATACATTGGTGGAAACCACAATCGGATTTAGAACCAAGAAGAAGTAAAAGACAAAGGACTGAAAAATCCTTTGGTTCTGAATTTGTGACATATTTACTAGAAGATGATGTAAATAATATTACACACCAAACCAAGTTAATGATCAATGATGATAGTGATCCTATCACATATTCAGAAGCCATTTCATCATGTGATGCTGTTTTTTGAAAGCATCATTAGAACTATTTTTTGAGTGTTCTCTGGTTTGATCAAACTAGTCACTATTTGAATCAAACACCTCCATTGTATCCTGAGAGAGATTTTCATGTAAACCCTAAGTGACTTTGTAGGGGAGAAACATATCTTAAAAGATAACACAAATCGCGTGCCTTGGAGAATTGTTTAGTCGGTCCTTTTCCTAAGTATTAATTTTTTCCAACAGATACGCATGATCAAACACACAAGTGCAATACTATGAGTGATTAGTTATTTCCCCCAATTTATGCATCAATCTTCCCCGTGGTGAATTTTAATTCTTTATCAGCTGCGGGTGCTAACCTCTAATATTACGCTACTTCCATTCTAAGGACAATAGGTGCTTATGTGTCCCTAACCTACCTTAGGCCGTATTAGTACACACGCAATAATATCTCGAGATAGCCGGCTCAAGACCAAGAACCTCCCCAGGCAGCAATCGACAATGACTAGCACTTTCCTAGAGACCGATCTAGACTTTGTCCGAACTAACACTTAACTCTAAGTCTTTCATGTTAATTTACGATGACATGAAAATAGTTGATCGGGCTAAAAACATGTAAATTAAATCTGTTCTTCAAGTTAATTTGGAACAATATGTTGCCTCTAAAGATTTCTTTCTTCTGCTGGAGATTAATCAATAATGTTCTTCCTACGGATTCGAACATTCAACGGCGTGGTATTACTTTGGTTTCTAAGTGTTTTGCGTGCCAGCAAGGGGAAGATCTTCGTCATAATTTCATTGAGTGTCCTTTTACCCAGTCTATCTGGATTCACTTTATGAACCAATTTGGCCTTCGTTTCACCCCTACTACTGGGATTGTTCCTATGTTTAACTTCTGGATCAACTCTTCGGCCCACATATATAATATGCGCCTTCTTGTACCGGTTATTGTGTGTTGGGGCATCTGGACGGAGAGGAATAAGTGTAGACATGAAGATTTTTGTCCGTCTGTTCACGTTCCAACATTCTCATTGAGAGAATGATTAGACAGGTAGCATTCGGCATGGTTGTTGGTCGTAAACATATTGGGATTGATTGGGATGTTCCTTTTTTCAAGCCTTTCAAGGTGAAAACTCGGCCCAAGCATCGACTGATCCAATTATGATGGAATCCTCCCCATGTCGGTCGGGTGAAGCTCAATATAGACGGTAGTGTCAGAAATGGAGTTGCTTATGGGGGTGGAATTATTCGGGATTCGCATGGTAACTTTGTCGTTGCATTTCATGTTTGCTTCGGCCATTGGAATGTTCTTGATACTGAAGTAAAGGCGCTGCTCTTTGGTATTCGATTGCGTCCGCATGTTTTGCCTCTTGATATTGAGACTGACTCCACTTTTGTTTCTCGTGTGATATCCGGAAGTCATAGTGGAGGTTGGCCCCTCTGCATCTCGATTGGTCAGATTTTGGCTTGTCTTCGGGAAATACCACACAATATCTCTCATGTGTTTCGGGAATGTAATAGAGTGGTGGACAGCTTTACAGCTATGGAAGGAGAAGATATGACGTTTAATCATCTTAACGACGTACCTGATCATATTCAACAGCTTATTAGTGATGATTTACATGGCCCTCCTCTTATTCGACATGTTGCAGACATCTAGGGAAGCACTCTTCACTTGGGAAAGAGGGGAGACGACTTTTCCACAAAGGCGTTGTCATGTTTGGATACGATTGGCTCCTCCAGCCTAGAAGCACCCCTCCTTTTCTAGTTGGGGTGCAAATCAGGTGTTTTCTATCCATTGTCTATTCATTACCTTGCACGTAGTACACTTTTTCACTGATTTTTATGCTTTTATGCTGCGGGCAGATTCGGACACCTCTTCCGGGGACATGGCCGGCGTTGATATCTGGAAGCACCCCTATCCTGATGTTAGGGGTGCAATTCAGGTGTACATGTTCCTTTATTGGATTCTTTTTATGATGATTTATTTTTTATGGCTCTCTGATTTCTATGCTTTAACCGGCGTTTGCATTTTGGGGATCCATGTTCGGCTAGCTTGGACCGGGCATTTTTATTTGAAGGTGACGCGTATAAGCAGAATTCTGGCGGTCGACAGAAAGGGTTCAATGCATAGGCCCAGGATTGGCATTCAACTTTGGAGGCACCCCTACCATCCTGTTAGGGGTGCAATCCAGGTGTCCTTGTTCCTTTTTTGGGTTATTATCTTCTTTAGCTATTTTTGGGGTTATCATCTCTCTCCTATGCCAGGTGTAACCATCCGTTGGGTTGAAATAGCAAGGACGAGGTGGAGAAGGAGTGTTACCGTTTTCGTGCTTCAGGTGCTTGTTCGGAGGCTTTGGCTCATACCTTGGTCGGATACACGGGCTATTTTTTTCCTTGGAATTGCTATACGGATTCAACCGTGCTACTTTTTGTGCTTAAGCAAGGTCAAGTCTCGAGTGGAGGATAATTTTGATGTTTATGACTGTAATATTTATGGTGTCGGGATTTTGGGGGTGCATAGAGCGAGTACTCTTCCCTATGTGCTGGATTTTCCTACACTGGGTTTGCCATGCATAGGGTTTAAGGAGGCCATGCTATGCACTCTATCACGTACTTGGGTCGGGCCGGGATGTGGCATTGACTTTGTAGCACTTTATTCTTTTTCATTTTAATAAAATAAAGTTGTTTTAAAAAAAATGTAAATTAAATCTTTCAATCTGACGTAGCTGGCACCGATTATCATGAATTAGGATTTACTAGGTATCTCGTTCATCGATATAGACCGTCGATGAATCGAGAGAATGCAGCCTCTATTTCATGATTGATTCACCTACGATTCAGATCTACTCATAAACGGGGTAAAATAAACTAACTACAACATAGCAGAACTAATATAAACAATCAAAGCATACTCATCACAAAATAACAACAGATCTACATCTAGAAATCCGGAAATTCATACAATCGATGCCGAGCGTAGATCCTCCGCAGATCTCTCCCTAAAAGGCGAATCCATCGGATCGGTACATGACTAGCACTCATAGAAAAACAAAAAACTTTTATTGCATAATGAATTTGTCTTGTGAAAATTGTACTTCTGTCACACTTTACAACTGAGGTTGGTACCTCTTATTTATAGCCGAAAAACCGACTTAGATAACCCAAATATCTACCCGTCGTCCAAGAGAACGCGTGAATGCGGCTTTTGGAAGGGTCGCTTACGCTGTGGCATGCTCGCAATTGTGAGGGCATTTTCGTACTTTTTTCTCTGCCGACTTAACTTGGAAGGTTCTAGAATACCCTAGGCCCGATTCTTCATCCAGTCCGCTCAAGAATTCTTCCTTAACACTTGGCCCAAATCTCGTTACTTGAAAATAGTCCAATAAAACACAAAATAATACTGATTCCATGAATAGTAATAAGAAATATCAATGACTCGACTCGTGAACCCAACATATAGCATTCAACACAAATGGCTCACATTAATGGCCGAAAACAACTAAGTTTAGCTTAGAATGTGTGAAATGTTAATGCCGTAGGATGTATCATTCTAAGTGTCATCAATCCTCACAACTAATCACACAAACTAGATTAGGAAATGCTTAAGTACCGAAACTAACATCTGCCTCAAAATAGGGTCTCCGCCCCTAAAGTTCAACATAAGGAGAAAAAACAAGAATTAGAGCATCCTAAACTTGACATATAGTTGTCACAAGAAGAAATCTCTAACTAGATATTTATATACATCATCAACTTCCTTTGAAATTTTTAAATAAAGCATGAGCTCACGGCTCAATAAGAAAAAACATAATATACAGGGGAACTGTGAGAATATTTAGGAATATTTTTTGGCGGCTTTTATCGACACCACGAAATCGCTTGTGGCACTACTAATACGGGTATAAATAAAATTACCCACCCCCAACGGGTAACACATGAACATGTATAAAAATTTTTGTACAAAATGAATTTGATTTTAAGTATGTTAAGACATTTTGCAACCACCATATTATTTTATTTTTATTTTTACTTCGTTAAGCACTAACCTCAAAAAAAAAATACTCCTTATACCACAAATTTTACCCGATACCCGACCCGAAAAATACAATTTAGTCCTTTGATTATTGAAAATTAAACGCAGGATATGGGTATAATCCAAAATTATTAACTTATATCAATAACAAACCACAAACTTTTTTTTTATCCAAATTATCATCTTTATATTTATTAAACATTTTCTTTATTAACTTATATCAATAACAAACCACAAACTTAATTTTTATCCAAATTAACAACATTGGCACCACCACCAAACAACAACATCCCATCTCCATCTCCATCTTCATCTTCATCTTCATCGCCATCTTCATCCTCTACAAGTTTCTTCATCATCAAAATTCATTTTCATCTTCTTCAACCTTCTTCATCATCAAAATTCATCTTCATCTTCTTCAACCTTCTTCATCATCAAAATTCATCTTCATATTTTTCAACATTCTTCTTCATCAAAATTCATTTCATATACTCCAACCTTTTTCACCCAAATATCATTTTCAAACAATATGGAAGCAAAATGGAATCAAAATTCGAATTCTATTGCTTGAAACACCATTAATCAGGGGAAAATGAAGTTTTTTAGAGTTTTCCGATCGGCCACTGGATTTTCCGTCCGGCATCCAACCCAACGTCAGTACAACAGACGTTCGTACGTATAATAAACGTCAGACTCGGTGACGTCTTTTAGTCCAGAAATGAATATTTTGTTGCTGCTATAACGCCACCAACTCTGACGTTGGAACCAAAAATAAACGTCACTACTCCCGACGTTTTTGACTCTAGAACTTAATGAGTTTATGTTTGTTAAAGGCATCCTTTGGGACGTCGGTCTTTCAAACCAACATCGGATTTGTTAACGTTGGTTAAAAAATGTGGCATTTCGTTGGCGTACCTGACGTTGGTTTTGTGATACCAACGTTACTCTGAGTGATGTTTATAGGCCAGCATTGAAAATATTTGTGTCTTTTTGCATCATCCAAACATGATACAAAAAATCACCCCAAACACAAATGTACAATCAAAATGTAATACAATCGAAAATCATAAAAACAAATTAATTCAAACAATTAATCCAAACTTAAATAAAACATAATACAATGAAATGTGAAACTGATCCAGACATATTCAAAATAATCCAAAAGTAAGTCAAGAGTAATCCACACAATATACAGTAACAATGATCCAAAAGTAATCCGGAAGAATTTTGATAGAACTATTTTTAAGATCATGGACGTTTGATAAACCCCACATTAAACACGGCGTGATTTTCTCCAGTTGATCAACGACTTCAAAGCTGCATTCATCTCCAACATTTAGGCCATTGTCCGTAATGAAATCATTCAAACCTCTTAAACTAACTTGTTGATAGTTTGCGAAAGAATCTACAATTCTAGCAGGCCATGATTCCCCTGTGGCACTCCGCAGTTCCACGGTATTGTTTCGCAACATGTCATTTGTTCTAGCAAATGACTTTGGAATATTCTACAAATCACAAACAAATTTAAATACTGTTAGAAAGTGCAATGAGGAAAAAGATAAAAACAAGAAAACAACTAAAAAGATTTAACATATATCACCACATAACAATGTGAAATGCCCAGTTTGCCAGCGTCGTCTGAAAATAGGGATTTTGGTTACCTGCACCTGCATCATCATCTGCATCCTCTTCTTCGCTCTCGGACTCAGAAAAAGTCTTCTCACATGATGTGTGATCCAGCACAATAGTGTCGAAAGTGAAATCCTACATGTGTTCAAACACTATAAACTCCCTCTCATTCAAGTCATGAGCGGCCATATACTCCTCCCAACCTTCCCCAAAGAAACGAAGAAGTCCATTGTCTGCGGCTCCAACCCTCACTTCCTATGTCCCTAATCGGCTTTTGAGAACGGCCCTATCTAGGTTTTTCAGCATGTCGTTCAATTTATTAACGTATGCTGGAGGTAGTGTCTATGAAAAAAGAAACATATCCCGATTGTTCAATCGTAATATAAGTGATAAAAATGTAAGTTAATTAATAATGACATACCAAACTTGTTGCGAAACCGCCAATAAGAACTTTAAAGAAACGATCACTATCCATTTGCTTTTCACAGTAGATTAAAAATGAATGACTAATCAGAATTTGAATTAGAATCAGTACGCATTCCAATCCAAAACAAGACATCATATATACTCAAGCCAAACATAACCAATCACACAAGACAGGACTAGTATCTTAATCCATACTACATACCTAAAGTTCTTCTACGATCAACAAGTGTTGTTTTAATACCTGAAGTTCTTTTAATTGTTCGTCGATAGACTCCCAGTTTTCAAAATGGGGGGGACATTAGGCCTTTTTACGTAGATAATGGCTAGCCTGAATCAGTCCACTAAGAAATGCATATCCTTGGCATATCAACTTATGTGAGATATTAACAAATGAATATCATTGGTCATTTCTTAATGGAACTAATTCAGGTAAGCCAGTCTACAAAAACAGCAAAGAGATCCCAAGGGTTTGTAAGATATCCCAATATGTTAAGGCTTATCGGGTCCACACAATATACATAACGGGCAAAACACACTTACATAACAAAAATTAGATTTTAAGACCCTTATCATGAGTAAAAATGTAACTAGATTAATTATACTTTTCATTTAACTCAATTTACTTGGCCAAAATTCATAGTTGGAAAGTTATTTACAATGTGAAGAAGTACACTAATTCATAGTTGGTGGACAGTTGTTTATGTTGGAAAGGTGTCCTAAACCCAATCGGGTTGGACCGGATCCGACCGGGTCGGGTCATTTACAGTCTATTTAGTTCATGTAATAACTTTATTATGATTAATAAAAGCACTTATGTTTTTATATATTGTTTATCTTCATATTATTTGTTGTATATATATAGTAACGTCCCTAGTGTCAATCTGTGATAGAGAAAACATGATAGTGATTATGGTTGATGAGATCTCTAATCACTATAACAAGATTGATACTTGAATGTCTCTAGTCTTACATATTATCAAATGGGACATTGATAGTATCATCAGACTAGCAAGTATTTGATGTCTTCTATCTTTTAGAAGATAGGAATAGATCTCGTCTATCGAAGTGTAGGGACACTTGGACTGTACGTGGACGTGTATTAAAGAATGCGTACGTTAGACTGACCCACTTACATTAAGTGTCACACTATGTGGCGGTTGTGTAATTATCCTTTGACTGGAGTCTTCATGGCATCACGGTGTGGATTGTCATGCTTTGACACTATTGAGATTTCTCCTAACCACGGGGCGATCATGCGGTAGTGATTGGGTATAATATTGAAGCATGCGGAGTATACATGATTGGTCATCCGGGAATCGCGTATCCTATGATTGGGATCGAATATCCGGAATGGCCTTCTTATAAGGAATGTCTAGTTCTCAAGAATCTTTGCAAAGTGGGAGTAAATGTGTATCCCGAGTGAGCATGATATCTAGATTATAAGATACGATCGTTAATGTATTGACACTCGAGATACGATCGTATGGATATTATTACAGCGATAGGATTGTAAGTTACACGGTAACTGCTTCACATGAAAGGTAGTAGTCATTGCTTTTGACTCTTCCGATGATTGGGGATCACGGTGTGTTGCTAGACGCTATCCCGTGATCGTAAGGCATGAAGGGCATTTTAGTAATTTGCACTTTGTGTCTACGACCAACATATTCGGAAGCCTATCGGGTCACACACATATGAATATCGAGTCGGATTAAAATGCGGTTATAGTTGATAACCAAATAAGGAAATTTTATCTCTAGACTATAAAGGTTATAGTGGTAAATTAATATGGTGGTATTTATTTATGATGAATAAATAAAATACAAGATATTAATTATATACAAATGATATTAATTAAAGAATATTCCTGAAGTCAATTAGTTGACTGTAGGGGCGCCACTTTTGATGTGTATAAGATACACTTGGATTGTGCACTTTAATTAATAAGATTGCCATAATATTAATATAAGATATTAATTGATTTTGGAGAAATAGATTTATGGTAATAAGATAATTATATTCAATATAAGATATTGGCAAAATTAATTATCATTAAAGAGATAAATTAATCTAGAAGATTTTCCTTATTTTATTAGAAAAATGTTTTCTTCTCCTACACACATATGGGGCGCCACATCTAGCTATAAATAAAATGTGGGTGTCAAGCTCTTTTGTACATCACAATTGCAAGAGCTCATAGTTCTTGTGTAAAATAGAGAGCAACCTATAGTGAGTTTGTGAGAGAGGAAAAAGGCCGGTCTAGTAACCGGAGTTTTCCAATAGCAATCCAATGAGGATTCCGGCAAGGGGTTCATGTGGATTAGCGATAGAGGCCGGACGCGTGGACGGCTTGCGCACTGAACTACTCTCCGTTGATGGTCAAAGCGACGATCTTATAGATCATCAAGGTATAACCGTCAAACTACTTAACATGTTTATTGCATTAAGTGAAGAACGATCTAGAAAAAGGAAATCAAATTTTAAATTCCGCTACGTTAAACTAGTGATTTCCTAACAGTTTACAAGTCAAGAAACACATTAATTCAAAGTTGTTATGTATTATAGTGAAATTCAGCACATAACGTCAGGAAGTGTGTCGTTACATTAACATAATAACATCATAATTGTTGACGTTTGTAATAGTCTAAGACGTCACCAAAGTTGACGTTAAGTAGAACGTCATCCACTCCGACGTTCTGAGTACGAGATAAACGCCACCCTCACCGACGAAGGAACATGTTACCCTAGTGGGCATGTATGACTTAAGCATCAGCCGTGCTGATGTTTTATCTGTATTAAAACGTCACTATCACTAACGTTTTAAGCACCCGGTCATCTTCCCCAAACCTCCGATCGGAAAACGGCCAGTTGAACGAAAAACACCTCCAAAACCTCCAATTTCAACCTGATTTCAACCAACAACAAATACACATTTCAATGGAACAAATTACTCCATTAAAAATCGGAATGAAAATTACTCCGATTATTATTCCTCCATTACCACCGAAAAAATAAAACAAATAATTACATGACTTGGTTCAAAGTGGTGTTGTTCTTAGCGATTCCATTTTTTATGATTATTAAAGGTTTAAATTACCACCGTAAATGCAACAAAATAAGTGTAATATTTAATAAAGATGACTTAAGGTTCAAATTGATGATGTTGTGTTGATTTAATGGAATTATTATTATTTGGATTTTATTACATTTTTGCATTGTTTTTGTATTTTACATTCGAGAGAGTTCAGACGGAGGATGAACGAGCGTTTGATTAGCGTCCAGGCATTCTGGACGGGCGTCCATATAAGTGGACGAGCGTCCGGTGCCGACTAAAACCCTAACCGACTTAGCACTCTATAAATACAGCAGCAGCCCCAACCCTAAAGAGATACTTTTTATATACCACATAATTGAGATCACAACTTTACACCAAAAAGCTGCGGCCACAAGCCTTTTTACACAGAGATGAATTTCTCCAATCCAGCAATCTTGTTCACCATGATTGTTGGCTAGAAACCTTGCGGTGAGTCGACGGAGGAAGCTTATCAACAACAAAACCAACTAGAGAGTTCGATGCTTATGTGTAGTGAGTTTATTTCGTAGTTTTTCATTACTTTGGATCTGTTTTGTATTGTTTGAGTTTTATTGAATTAAGATTTGATGAAACGATCTATGTTTAATTTATGCTTGAATAAATTTATGAAAGTATGTTTATTTAAGTTCTCTTTTATTCAAAGTAATGCATCTAATCATGTTATAAGAGATTAGGCATGTTTAGTTGAGTAAGAGCTTGGAAACGATCTCGTGATCCTGTTTTGATTGCATGTTTAGTTTGTTTGAAAAGACAAACGAAACCCTAGGAATTTGATTAAAGATATTTGATTGAATTCGTGATAAATCACTACTAAAAACTATGTCTTTTTAATCACCGTCTAGTTGGATTGTTGGTTGATAAGTGGAGTCCAGTCGCCTTGCTGTGTTTTCCTTTACTTGTTTTAATCAAATCGTTTGCATAAGTTTACTTTTAAGTTTTAGTTTTTAAACCTTTAGATTTCCGCAACTTTTACGCAATTTTACTCGATCGATCGTAGTTGGGACGCGTCCTCAATAATAACGCCCGTCCGATAGATTTTCGTTTTCAGCTTTCGTTCACTTTAGTGTGACGCTCGTCCGTATTCTTCGTTTTCTTATTTTTTCCTGCTTGTTTTTATTTCTGTTTTAGTTTTAATTCTTAGGTTTAGGTTTTAGTTAGTTTCACTTTAGTTTAGATAGATAATTGTGACATAATAATCGATATAGATTTATATTTGAATCCGATAAACATTCCACTCCTTGGACGCACCCGTAAACATCCTACACTACGAACCTTATACTTGGGGTGTTTAACACGTTTTTACCTAACACTTCACTTGCGGTTTTCCGGCTCAATTTGATCTTCTCCGGCGGCTTGTCCGACGAGAATTCGGCGAAATTCTTAGGGCGATGAAGTTTGTTTGAAATGAAAAAAAATGTGAAGTAATGTGGTGAAGTTAGAAGATGTAGGGAAAGTTAAATGATTTTTAAAAAGTGGAGGGGTAAAAGTTAAACATTAGGGACTAAATTGTTTAATTTTTACAACATGAAGGACTAAAGCATACAACTTTTAAAAGTTATTATTTCAGGTGGTGCATTGAGTGATTAGGTGGTGTGGAAAAGTGAATGAAAAATAATAAATTAAAGGGTGCCGATAGTTATTTCGTGAGGCGGATAGAAGCCGCCTATTTTTTTTACTGAAAATAAATATCGTTATAATAATACTAATATAGAATGTAACTAAAACAAGTATGTAGTAATAAATACATTGAATTAGAAATGAACAAACAAAAGAGCATAACGATGAGAGTGAAATGAAAGAGTGAATGGCGCAAATCACACCATATTTCGGCCAAGTTTGAGATTTTCCACTTACTTTTAGATTTGACAAATTTACCACCTATGTTGTAAAGTGACAAGTATGTGTTCTGGTGGCTTAGGTTCCGCACCGTGAAACACATGAGCATTGAAACACATTTCATTTGACCTTACGTGATGATGACTCATTTGTTATGTGGCAACGTTAAGGGTTTGGTTTCTGGTGGATTTGGCTCAGCACCTTGAGGAGATCCTCTACGGGAGATACTTGGGATAATCGGAAACCTTATACCTTAGCCTTGTGAATGTTGGATTTGATACCAATATTTCTGTGTAATGTGCTAAGTTATGTAATGTAGAGTTGGTCTAGGTCTAGTAGTTTATAGCCTTTTATGTGCAAATGATAAGTGGTTAGTTAGCAACTTAAATACGTACTTGATGTGTCTAAAAGCTAAAGGACATTGGTCTTCGGTGAGGCACATTTTTGTATCGCTTCATGGAACTATTACCCCTCCACAAGGTCAAATGCCGAACGGACTCAGGTAATATTCCACATTGTTAACTATGGTGTCCTAGAGGTGTTGAGAAAATGTCGTGGTGCATACCCCACCATGCAAAGTGTCATTCGATCAATTTGTAACCAATGTCTTTGCTTGTTGTGTCTACTAGTGAGACTGGTAAAGGGAAGTGAATTACTTGAACATATGTGCTATTATTGTTGATTATTGTGTTGTAGCATATTTAGATTTGGTGCTTTAACCCTTTACTAAATACGTTTGTACTCACCCCTTTATTATGTTGTTTTCCACCTCGTGAATGTGATGCAGGTGAAGATGTGTACAAGTATTTTGAGGAGTGATATTCTCGTGGCATCTTGAAGAGTTTTCATATTTTAACCTTTGTAATAAGTTAGCTTTTGAATAATGATAGCGCAGACATTAAGATCTTTTAATTTTCTTTTGGTGAATTATTGTTGAACTCTTTGATTTGATGTTGTATTAATTCAACGATATTGGATTTGTATTCTACACCTAGTATTATTATGTTAATTCCGAGTCGTTTTATATATCTTCTGCAAGTATACTCTAATATTCATCTTAGAAAAACTTACGAAAATAAGTTAATTAAATTTATTTAAGTTATAAACGTCATGGACGTTCAATTCTAATCCAGGACTTGGTAATCATGAACAGAGCCGTCCCTGTGGGGAGGCCTACCAGGCCTTGGCCTTGGGCCTCCCCTAAGCGTAGTAAATCCAGGACCCCAAAAAATGATCCAGTAATACTATTATGTTGCATATGTTTACTGTATGTTATATTTAGTTGGGTCATGTTCTCATAGTCCACTTCTAGTTCCAGCCTTTCTTTTAACCCAATCATTTTTTAAATTCGTAGCGGTATACTAATTCATAAATAAAAGAGCCCGACAATGAAATTGCATCTTTAGTTTTCTACTTAAAAAAATCTTTTTTTAACTCTAGTCTAATAATAAAAGAAAACACATGCTGCCTCTGTGTATCTGCTTTCCAATATGTGAGGCAAAATCAATGTCTTCAAACGAGAATTCCCATAGTCTCTGCTTTCCAATATGTGAGGCAAAATCAATGTCTTCAAACAAGATTCCCCATAGTCCCTGCTTTCCAATATATATTTTCATTTGTTGACATTATCATCACTTTTTGACACTAATTAATTAGTCTTCATAAAAGAATTTTCTAGCTATGTTTCTTTCCATCGATCTGTTAATGGTTCAGTATGACCATTTTGCAGGTATGATAATCATTTTTTTTTATAAATTTAATTCCAGCGTTACCATTTTTTTTTACGGAGTGTTTGTTTAATTGAATGACATAATATCAGAATACTAATTTTAACATGTGGTACTTTTAATTAGTGGTTTCGCTCCTAAGAATGTTAGCAGACAACTGATACATTCTTTAACATTTCTAATGTAAACAAAATTTATCCTATAGTGTTTAGAGTATTTCTAAAAGGTTTAACATATTGATTTGATTTTAGTTTTTGAAATATAAATAGTGAAGGTCGATAAAAACATTTGGCCTAAGGCCCCGGTTTCTACAGGGACGGCCCTGATCATGAACCGGACGCCACAATTTAGCTCTCTCGTTGTAGCCCACCTACGTTCCTCTTATATCAGGAATCAATGCATTTTTTTATTGGAAAATTAGGGATAAGGGACACAATCTGAAATATTTTTAAGAATAAGACAATTACATATTTTTTATAGGGAGAAGGACAATCGCATAATTTTTATAAGCGAGAAGACAAACAGTGAATCCCGAAAATCGGTGAATCTCCTAGTGAATCCGAAATCGGTGAATTCGACGGTGAATCCGAAAATTAGTGAATTTCGACGATGAATTTTGAAAATTAGTGAATTTTAACGATGAATTTAAAGAATTTAATTTAAGCAGTGAATTTGAACACAAGTGAATTTTGTGATGAATAAATAGTTTTGTCCTTTATGCAAAATTTTCAAAAAACTGTCCTTCTACTCAATTGATGAAATATTTTTGTCCTTCTCCCTCATTTCCCCTTTTTTTATTACTCTACTCATTATTTAATGATTTTTAATGCGTCCATCACTTTTAAAACCAAAGGTAAATTGAAAAAGCATATTTGTTTTACTAAGGTAAAAAAAACTGGATGAGTCATTAGCTTTCTTTTTAATCCATGTGCAAAGATTTAAAAGAAATATAATTTAAAACGGAGGGAGTGTTTTTTTTTTCCTTCTTTTACCCATGAAATTAAAGTTTTCAATAGATCTTGCAGGACATCACTTATTAAACCCATTGACATTAAAGACTTTCAACATATTGATCTTGTAGGACATCAATTATTATAAACTCACATTTCTATGATATAACAATTATATCAATAATTATACTAAATGGATTGATATGATACAACCAACTGATCATCCTTACTCATTATTACTATGTAAACGAGATTAAAAATAATTACATCATATCAACCCATACGATACAATCGTTGTATCTTAAAATAAGAGGCATACATGCCTCAAAGTCTGGTCTAAAAAGTATAATTTAACAAGACACATTGCATTTTATAATTGAGAAGAAGGATTAAAACCCTTAACCGTATGCCCATTTTTCTTGACGTCATCAACCTCTCCTCCAACTTCTTCATCTACATGACCATCCATATACCTCTTCCAATACCAATGTTGCTTCCACACCCTCTCAGTCATCTCCTCGATCGGGATGTTTTTCGTCTCGGGTACCAAGAAAAACACGAAGAACGACATCACCAATACCCATCCACAAAAGAACAAGAAAATCCCAAACTTGAAATGGCAAAGCATGGACAGAAAAGCTTGTGCTATCACGAAAGTAAACAACATGTTGATACAGACGGTGACACTCTGGCCCGCCGACCGCGTCTCGAGCGGGAATGTTTCACTAGGAATGAGCCATCCTAAAGGTCCCCAAGACCATGCAAAAGCAGACACAAATGTGCAAACCAGAATCACCACGAATATCGCGAAGCCCTTACTAAGGTTTTCGGAATGATCCTTAACTTTTACACCTAGGATTATAGCGATCACGGTCTGGGATAAAAACATTTGTACCCCGGCTTCCAGTAACAAGACCCGTCGTCCTAACTTGTCCACTGAATACACTGATACAATAGTGGAAACCACGTTCACTGCGCCCGTTATTACTGCTGAATATAGTGACGTATTTCCCCCGAATCCAACCGTATTGAACAACACCGGTGCGTAGAACATAATCGCATTGATTCCCGTAAGCTGTTGGAAGATCTGTAATGCAACTGCAATAATCAACGGAGGTCGGTTTCTACGCATGAGGAGATTTCTGAAGGGATGTTTGACTTGTTTAGCAATACGACTGGCCTCGACAAGTTCAAGGAATTCGGGTTCAATGTTGTCGGTGCCCCGAATTCTTCTAAGTACTTGTTTACCTTTCTCCAAATGACCTCGTTCAATTAGACTGTTAGGAGTGTCGACTACAAATATTGCACCCAAAGTCAACAGTACTGCTGGAATTCCTGCTAGTCCTAATGATATCCTCCATCCATATCCTCCTTTGATTCTGTGTACATTATTATTACATGGACCAAAAATGAAATGTTAAAATTCATACTAAATACTAGTAGATTAATAAACTTTTAAACATTAAATTTGTTACTTTCATGAAAAGAAAAAATTTATTTACAATAATTAAAGTAATCTTTTATATCTCTTTATAATTATCTTCATATCACATTTACTTTATTCGACATGAATACAAACACAATCTAAACAAATTCAATAAAAAAATCATTCAAGATATAGCAATTAACTCAAATAAATTTATTTGTACTCAATAATTTTTTTTTTTTTTTTTAGGATATTCAAGTTTTGACCTCCCATTTGAATCAAGTTTGGTGTATGGCATTTGATATGTTTACTCAAATACTCACCTAACAAAACACTGCGCATGGACCCATAAAAAAAAAATGAAAAGTAGTACTATAAACAAGTCCTGCAAAGTCCTTAATTCACTTTTCTATCCCCCAAGTTTCACCTAATTCATGTTTCTGTCCTTCACCCAACTTCTCCTTCATCTTTCAACTTTTTCTTTATTACTCCTTTTTGAGGGGCCTTCATCTTTTAAATTAAATAACGAAAGTTGAGGCAACTTAGATGCGAGTATTATACTATATATAGTATATACAATTTCTTTCTTAAACATTTTTTTAATGCTATTTTCTTTTTATTTTGTTTTTTTTTTATACAGAACTAAATATCTAAAAAATCATGTGCAAAAAATTTCAAAGTCAATAAAGCCATCGGATTGACTTGACTTAATTAGTCAAAGATCCATGTGGCACCACTACAACATTAGCCTGCTTTTTACCCATTATTTAACTTATCCAATGCATTCAATTATCTTTGAAATTTCGTCATTACTAAGTAAAATAAATAAATTCTAGTACGTATTTTATTCACATTTTCAACTATAGAAATTCCCTACTTGTGTCAATAATTCCAAAATATAGTATTTTAGTAGTGAATGTGACAGCGAATATAAAACAAAGGACCATCGCAGATTAAATAATTATGGTCCGGAATTTTAAAAAAATAAAAAAATTTGCAGCTGAGGGACTAACTTGGCAGTTCCGTAATTGATAAGGTTTGCACAAAGAATTCCAATGGTGATATTAAGTTGGAATAAAATGTTGAGACCTCCACGTATTCTTGTCGGTGCTATCTCTGATAGAAACAATGGCACTGCCTGTAAATCAAATTCAAATATTCAATTTTGTACTAATAAATTTTATAAAATGAAAAACTGATATAAATCACATATATATATATATATATATAAACTCAATGAGACAGAAACATTATAAGTAACGCAGTGATATAATAGATGTAAAACAATGTATATACTATTATAACGAAGAAGGTTTCCATATATGTAAAAAAGTTATGTTAGTAAAAATGTCCAACAACAATTCCAAAAAAGGAAAATGTTTCTTCATGACAAATTAACACAACATACATTTTTAACAATTATTTTTATAAGACTCTGTATAAATCAAAAAGGTATTGCTACATCCACTACATTTATCTCCACAACATCATTCACAACATCATCTACACCATACATTTAGTCAGGACCCACAAAAAGAAATATTTTTCTCTCCAATCAAAGAACAATATCATCCACAACATCATTTTATGTAGTGGATGTAGCATTTTCCAAATCAAAATGTTGTGTATGAATACAAGGCATTATGAACTTATCATTACTCCTCCAAACATAAATTAATAGAAACCATGAGCCAGGTGGAATAAAAAAAAGGGGGAATGAGGGAGAAGGACATAAATATTTCATCAATTGAGTAGAAGGGCGAGTTTTAAACTTTCATATAAGACAAAACTATTTATTCATCTGTTTAAATTCACATGTTCAAATTATTTGTTTAAATTAACTGCTAAATTTCATTGTCGAAATCACTAATTTTCAAAATTCATCATTGAGATTCACCGATTTTTGATTCAGGATTAAATTCATCAACAAAATTCATTTGATTTTGGGATTGATTTTGGGATTCATTGATTGGAAGATTCACCTGAGATTATGATTTCGCTATAAAATTATGTAGTTCTCCCTATATAAAAAATATGTAGTTGTCTCGTATTCTTAAAAATATTAGGATTTTGTCCTTATCCCTAATTTTCCTTAAAAAAAAAGGTAAAATGAAAAAGAAAGCACAAATATGACCACAGCATTGATGTTGACTTTTTTGGGCCCCAAAAAGTTCTGTCCACATGTGTATTGCGTAAAGACAGTGGCAGACTAGTAAAACGACACCACCAAATCTTTTTATTTTATTTTTTATTTTTTTATTTTTTGAGAAAACACTACCCACTGCCCAATAGTATTTGGCTTAAAATAAAAAAAAAAAAAAAGTAGTTTATTTGGAAAATAAAATGAAAGTAAAATTGATTAATATGTGCTGTACCCATACCCTAACTTGTTGGTTTTAAAAATATAAAAAAAATAAAAAATAAAAAATAAAAAAACCGCACACACACAGAACTTGTACATATCATCGTCTAAGACCAATGGAAATTTTTTAGGGTGATAAGCAGTCGTGCAAAATCCTGCTCGGCAGTGTCTTTCTTCAAATAAAAAACAGTAATACATGTTTTTATTAAATAATAAAACATGTTTCAAAAAAGAATATATGTCATTGATTCTCATTAAATTTATTATCGTAAAATAACAAGAAATGGATGAATGTATTATAAATTAAAGGAATGATTAAATACTATTTTTTTAACATGTGACGTCAAAATCTTACGGTGTGACAATTAAATTCGTCTAATATTTAGATCTATCCATTCTACTTTAGTCATGAGACAAATAATTGATAGCTAATTGCAGGACAGATATTGCATATTTTTGTTTACCCATTCGTCTTAATTTTTGTTTTGTAAATTGCAATAGATCATACAAGGAAGTCCTTTAGCTAGGAATGTGAATTTAGAATAAACATGTGATCCACAAAAGAAAAAGAAAAAGAAAAAAACATGCGATAGAGGGGATGATATCACCTGTTCAATTTATATGTCTAAATAAAAACGACGTCATTTTTACTTAGACACCAAAATTAAAAACATAAATTGGATACGTGGTCTCATCCCGCGATAGAGACACACTAACTAAAGTCTTTAAGTTCAACCAAACTTTTCTTCCTCCAAAATAAATGGATATAAAGTCTTCTGTACAAAAGTAAAGAACCATATATATACATGTGGAATTAATGGGAATTTTACTCAAAAAACTAAAGCTGACGTTGATATTCAAAAGTAAATATCAAATTAATCCGAAAATAACCTTTTGATTATATTTCCCCAAAAATTAAAGTACCTGATTAGCAAAACCAACACCACAACCCAGTAAAATTCTGCCAATAATAAGCATAGCAAGGTCTTGAGCTGCTGCATTCATTATTACTCCGGCAATGAAAAACACGCCGGCGATCAACATGGTTAGCCTCCGGCCAAGCCTTCTAGTTGTGTAGGAGGCAAAGAAAGTTGCTATCAAAGCAGCTAAATACAAAGATGATGTGAAAAGCTGTAATCCTTGATTATCATATTTGCAGTAATTACTGTTTAGGTTTTTGTCATTTGTCTTATCATACACCACTGGGAAGAACTTTTTCAAGAATGGTTTCATTGAAGTTACACCACCTGCAAATTCATTAAATAATCTTCACTATCAACAAAAACCCATCAAATAATTCATAAAATTTATCGATATTTTTTATGTAAATTACAGAATTTAATTGTTGATTTATCGGTCAGTTATAACTTACAACAGAAAATGAAAGAAAGAGAGAAACGTACCGGAGACACCGATGTCGTAGCCGAACATGAGACCGCCGGTGGCGGCCATGATGCAAGAGATAATGACAATAGGTGTGATTTTGGCTTCAAATTGGGTCTCTTTGGCCACCGGCCCGGAGAATGCTCCGACAGCCATGAATGATCAATAACCTAAACGGTAAGGTGTAATCGTCGGCCGGAGGCGGCTTTAAGAAGGAAAAGGAAAGTGTAAGTTTGGTTGAAGAATTAAGTTTAAGTGATAATGAAGAGAGATGGGTGCAATATATAACGTGGGAGGTTGGAGTCGATCTTTTTCGTCAACGCCATTTTTTTTTTTTTTTTTTTTTTTTTTTGTATTTGTTAAAATACTGTCTGTTGTTTTCCTACCGTTGCATAAGAGTACAAACAACAAAACAGACCCTAAAAAAAAAAAATTACAAAACATATTTTTCTTTAATACAAATAAATTTAGGATATTTTGTTCAAAGAGGAATGGAAAGATTCTTATGCACGTCCTCCCTTTATAACATAATTAAAATAAGTCACATAGAGAGACGTCCCAGAAAGAAAAAGGTAATTATTGAAATTCACACATGGTAGTCCACGTGTGGATGTGTATGAAAACTTGAAATTTGACATAAGACTAGTAAAGATAATACCTACATTATACATATACTCATATTACATGATGAGGTTAGACTCTCCAATTTTTGTATTAATTATGTTGATCCAAAATGAGTGTCATTGATGAACGATCATTTTCTAAAACATTGAGAAAACATAGATGGTGACGATACGGGATTTCGTATACGGTGGATCCGGACAAGATTAAAATAAATATTATTTTTTTATTATTTAAGTTGATGTTCATATATAGTTGACATAATTCAAATCATGTTCAAGAATACAATAAGGCAAAACAATATATTATATAAATATCGAGATGACAGTAATTATATATGAAATCACGTTACTTGCCAAATGAGGGATATGGTTATTTTATAGTGTGTTTTGGGGATCCAAGTGGTGGTGTGTAAATATATTTATGTCATACTGGTGGTTTACTCTTGCCCAATGAATATCGAGCCAGAGCCCGGTTTGTTAACACGAAAAGACCTGTGATATGTAGTGTGGATTAAATGGAGTGCCCTATGCCAGAGGCTCAGCTAGAGAAGACTTTATATCGAGCCGGAGTTGCACAGGTTTAGAGTACTTGCTGCCGAGATCCGGAAGTTGAAGTCGAGCTCTAGACACTTAAAAAATAATACAGGCAGGCGACGTTGGCAGATCGACCTTGACAGTACACTGAGGTGGTCTTATACTCGCAGCTCTATTGTATGTGTGCCACGTGTATAGTGGTTGATCTGGCCTTGTCAAAAGCCTCTCAAGCTTGAGCTAGGATATGCGCAGATCGTAGGTTATGTCTACTCTTAGGTGACGTGGCACAAGCTGAGTGGCCAATCCCGAGCCGTTTTCTATCTTGTATGATGCATGCGCAGCCTATGTCGGCATCTATTGGTCTAGAGATTCGAGCGGTTGTTTCGATAACCAAGAAATCTGCCTCTTCACTAATTGTTGTTGCTTGATAAGAGTTGTAAGTCTGAAAACCTCTTCAAATTGTCCTGGGTGTGTATAAAAGGTGGCTTCCTCCTCAACCAAGGATTCTTTATGTTTTCTTGCTTCCGAAGATTGAAAATCTGCGATAGTTGTACTATATTAAATCTTATTCATAGATCTATTTAGGCTTTTGACAAGTAAGCTTTTCCTCTTTCTTTCTTTCATTTCTGAGTGTCAATTCCATTTAATCTCACAGAACCTTTTGATAGGCAGAGCCTGGGTTATTGATCCGACAATGCTCTTGATAGGGAGGTATCTTCGGGAGCCAGGGCTGCCAGTTAGGCTCATTACTATATGTCTTATTCCACTTCTGGATCCTGGACTTTTAATGAGATTTATAACAAACTCTCTGATTAGGAGATGTCTTCTATGTTTGTCTCTAAGAAGGGCCCGGTGGGTAACATCCTCACATCCGTGCTATGGACTGAGATGACAGACTTATGCGAGAATTATACGGTTGACCTAGGCTGTTCAAACCCTTTCTTCTTATTCCTGACCATATGGCCAATCGACTCCCACTTGGTTATTGCATCGTGTATGCCGGCAGTTAGAAGTTGGCCTTACGTTTCCCCTCATACCGGCCATCCGTAGTGTGTTGACTCATCATCAACTAGGTTTAGCTCAAATAGACCCTAGTCAGATTATGAGCTTTGTAGATTTTGCTCCTATCTTCCTCTTGATGGGCTAGAGGTTTTCTATTACACTTTTTAGGACTTTCTATAAGTGAAAAACGTTTATCACTACCATGGCTGCTATTTCTTCCCTCACAGGAATTCTGATGACTTAGAGGTAGATGTACGCTTCCTGTCTAAGAATCCTCTCCATTCCAAGCGATGGTGAGAATGATTTTTATACGTCATTGCCGCTGATATGACCCATATGGGACTTTGGAGAATTAGAGAACCAATGGCTGACCCTGTACTTGAGGACCTTCTTAGGCATCAGTTGGTAGCCATGACCAACCCTCGAATTTGCCTCATGGCCTCTTCTTTTACCTTCGAGACACTTAGGTCAACCAGATTATGTAGTGTTTGTCTCGACGTCAATCACTTTCTTATAAGGAGAACAATTGGTGTTTTCACTGACTTGTTTATTTTGTTATGTATTTCTATTATTTGCCTTCCTTATTTCTTGTTTTTACTAATGGTGTTTAACCCATTCATGTAGTGTTTGACTTATTTGAACTCGTTGTTTGGGTGGAGAGGACCAAGGTTCATGTGTTGCTACCACTTCTGAGGAGCTCATGTCCTTGTGATCATGTGTAAGTCGCTTATACTATTAAGAGGACTAGGTCTACTGCGGTATAGCAAATGAGCAAAGTTCGATCCCTAAGAGAAAATGCAAATTCCACAAAGAAACATACTAAGTCATAATTAAGAAGACACATAATGGTCTTTGACCAACATAAACAAAAAGACAAATAAAAGTGGTTAAGCACTTCTCCTCCCTAACCAATCTCTTAGCTCGGCATAAATAATCTATCATTATAACCCCTATAATTCCCCAAAATACTAAATGCATAAGTTTTATCTTCATCAGCTATGGGTGCTACCCCTAAACTCGTCTACTTCCATTGTAAGGACAACAAACTTCTATGTGCAATTAACATACCTTAGGATGTATTAACACTACATGCATTAAGATTTAGAGATTTCTGGCTCAAGACCGAGAACCTCTTTAGGTAGCCATAAAAAATGACTAGCAGTACCTAAACATCGATCAAGACAATGTCTTAACTAACACTTCAGTAACGCTTATTCATGCGAGTTTACAATAACGAATACTAGACCGGCCAGATCTAAATAAACGCAAGTTAAACCTATCGATCAGACGTAGCTGAGGCAGAACCTCCATAATTAGGGTTTTGAGGGTTCCACCACCGAGGCGGGTGCGGCGATTCCTATTTCCGGGTTACATATTATGATTCTGGATATTACTGGTGAATTACAGGTTTGTTAAACATTCAGATTAGTAACAGACACAATGAACATGCTAAACTACCATTTAAAGACATGAAAGAATGTTCAAAGCTTCATACTTTCAACATTGGAGACCTAGCTTGATCAACCCAAGTTAGTTGATGGCTTGGGGAAGAAAGGAACGAAAAGAACTCACAATAAAACCAAGAAGAATTTGTTTACATATAACTTTGATCCAATATGAGTACATTGTAAGTATAAGTTACATTTTCCTGCTACAGGGCTTATATAGGCTCAATCAGCCAAGTTAACTACAAAGAAACCCTAGCCGACTTTAATTTGTTCTCGAAGGTTGGTGCCTTGCTGCCCAAGTCCCGCTGCGGCTGGGCCTACTTTTCTAGATTTTCCAGCAGGTTCTTCTTGGACCTATTCTATCAAGCCCCATAACTCATCTCTAGCTCGGATTCACTTTATCATTGCTCCCGGAAAATTGTACTACCTGAAAATCACACAAAACAGAGCAAAAAAATACCGATTCCAATGGTAAAGCATAGAAATGCATAATTACGATCCCAGGACTAGTCAATAGGAAATCATCACGTATTTCATAAAATAATTAGACCATATCTCAGCAATTGAGCATAATTCAGGTGCAGATTGGGTATGAAATATAATACAAAATAGACCGTCATCAATTACCCTACACTTAGCTTTTGATCATCCCGAGCAAAAAGAAAGATTGAACCCCCAGAACAATATACAAGTTAATTAGGAGCAACTTTATTCAAAAAGTCAAAACAATAAGCACATCAACCATCAGTAACGCATTAAACACTATTCAAATTATGAACCGGCGTGTGTGTGTCACGCAACAACGACATAGGCATAATAACTTATAGTCTAGTTAGCTAATCATGAGCCTGCTTGTTCTTTTTCGTCATTTTGTTTGAAAATTACCTTTCATTATTAGTAGGACAAGTCAACTTGGCAAGGCGGATCGAGAACCGAGTACTACTCAAGGCTCGCATTTATTTATTTATTATTTTTTATGCAAGGGCCGGGTAGATTCTCAATAAGAAACTTGCAATGGTGGGAGCCTAGCAAGAAACTTTATCAAACCTAGCACCGAACTTTCTACCCTCCTGCCAAGAAATTTTCTTTTTAGGCAGTCACTCAACATTTTCTAAAGATCCTCACTTTGTCGCTCATTTTTTATAAACTACCAAATTCGTAATGCCCTTATAAAATCCTAAACTTGTCCTAAATCAATTAGAGTAGAAACAAACTTGGACAACTAATGTCTACTCAAGTCAACATAATACATCATCTACTCTACTCATAGGTACAATCGAGTTATGCGTGCTTAAAAAGGTCGATTCACAAAAATAATATGAGGTTAATGCGCAACTGTAATATCCCGACTTTTCGAAAAAAAGCATACGTGTCTTTTTTATGTAAATACAGATATTATATTTGTTAATTATGGAATAAAAGTGATATATATATATATATATATATATATATATATATATATATATATATATATATATATATATATATATATTAAAGATGGAATAAAGGAGTTTTCGGATTATTTGGTATTTAAAAGGGAATTAAGGGATGTTTCCTTGTAATAACTCCTTGGGAGTTATTTTGTAGAAAATAAACTCCCCGTGTCTCTTGAGAGGTTGTCAGAAAATAAGTGGGCAAAGTTCGAACTCCTGTTTATCAGAGAAAGAAAGAAAAATAGAAAAGAAAGCAAAAGAGATTCCTCCAAAAGTCTCACAAGTCTGGTATCCGTTTTCAGAATCGATTGAAGATTTGGAGTCAGCTTGAAGAGGGCTTCCTTTTGACATCAAGATCATCAAGTTTGGAATAAGGTTAGTTTTTCCTTAGTTTTGGATTCATCAAGAGATGATCGAGTATGATTTGTGGTTAGAAATCATGCTAGTTGTTGTTGTTGTAATATGAGGTGCTATAGTATGTTTAAAGCCTGATTTACTGTTGTTTTTCTATGTTAATTGATGTTGATCATGATAGGAAAGTGTTGGAAATAGTTTAAGAGTAGAAAAGCATGTTTTAGGGCTATTTCTGAGCAATGCATGCGCATTCCTGAGCAATGCGTGCGCATTGCCCAAATAGTAGCATCATGAATCTATCAGAACATCGAATGCATGCGCATTCCTGAGCAATGCGTGCACATTTCCCCTGGCAGAAGCTAAATGCGTGCGCATTGAGCTGAATGCCTGCGCATTATGTTTATGTGAAATGTTGTGTTTTAAGCCCTGAGTCCAGTTTTATTTGTTATTTCTTGATATAATAACATTGAATGAACATGAACAAGCCATGATTATGATTCTGATGCGTTCACCGAATGTACTCTTCCTAAGAGTTGAAGTTCGGGACCGTCGGAAGAGTATGATTGGCTTGTTTTTTGATGAATTAGTATTCATCAATATCTATGTAATTGCTAAGCCTTGTCCGTGTCTAGTGGTTTAGGAAAGAGAGTAGTAGATGTTAGGGAGTTTACTTGAAAACACTTAGGTGGCTAGTTAAAAACTAATAATCAACGTACTTGTGTAGTTAAAAAAATAAACAACATGTCATTCTTGGTAAGGCACTGATATATGATAAAAATATAACTATATTATATGACTTTTTATTACGTATTTATAATATTATCGTATAAATTCATAAAAATATAACCTAAAACTTATAAAAAACCTAATTAGTAATTATAAATAGATATTATCGTTAAAAAATTAGTATAAATTATAGCTTTTGTTGTCAGATTTACTGGGGAATTATTTTTTACTGATACAGGATGAATATAATGAGAATCTGAAGAATCGATAGCGAAAGAATGAAAAATCCCGACAGATATTTTTGGCAGTTCGTCACAAACCAGATTAAGCCAGCACGCGCCGTAATCTTCATCATTTCAAGCACATGGGTCTGACACAAAGGAATATGCGTTGTAGCACCGGCACACGCCGGGAAGGCACCGGCACGCGCCGGCCTACTACTACTTGCCTATAAATACTCCACCATTTGCAGCTTTGGGGAGGGTACCAATATATATATATATATATATATATATATATATATATATATATATATATATATATATCTTATCTTTACTTAGTTTCTAATACTGTAAATATAGTAGAAGGCACTCTGCCGAAATAATAACGTAGTATAAGAATCGTTCTAATACTTAGAAGACTTATCAAGGCTCGTTGTTGTTAAAAGAGTTTCTATTTCCGGAAAATACGGCTCTGATTCTACAATTGTAATCTAGTAATTTTCTAATGTATTTTTGTTTGTTCGTTTATATTAGTATCTATAAATTAGTTATAATGATATTAGGCTAACTCTATATCTAGCCAAGATATGTAATTGAATTAGTTTTATCTTCTTAGGGAAATGGATGTTGACTATGTTAAAAATTGGATTAAAATCAATTATGATGAATCTTTTTTTACTTAAACGTAATTGCCAGTTCATATTAACGTGATTAACCAATATGAATAGAATCGTAACCTAATGATGAACTGACCAGAGAAGTTAGGATATGAGATCAAGGGTAGAAAAACCGGAGGGTAAAAATGGCCGTATGACAAACGGAATCATATTTCCTACCCGGGGGCAGAATATTTGTACTCAAGAGATTATTACGTTGAAATCACCTGTTTAATCGAAGGATCTTAAATATTGGCCGAATGACAAAACGGAGTAACCGACTTTAAGATGACATTGGACAGAGGACTAGACATATGGCAATTTCATACGCTCGTGTGAGGAGGAATTGTTGAGCTTAGGTGTACACCGTTTCACGTAATTGATTGGACCTAAAAAGGGGAAGATCGAGCACATCCATTGAACTAAAAAGAGATTGTAATTCAATAACATATTCTTGGCTAGTTTCTAATAATATTACTAGTATCTATATTAGTACTTATTATATTGGTGCCTATATATATTTATATCTATATATATGTGTATTTATATTAGTATTATGCATTTATTTACTGTTTTGGTAGTTTGGAGATTATTTGCTTGGTAAAAACTGCGACTTAGATTGAGTTAATAACAGCTTCTTGGTGTTTAACCACACTCTGAATTACCACACGTTT
This sequence comes from Gentiana macrophylla, assembly GCA_026214975.1. NCBI lineage: Eukaryota > Viridiplantae > Streptophyta > Magnoliopsida > Gentianales > Gentianaceae > Gentiana > Gentiana macrophylla. The sequence continues at coordinate 88,299,407 of CM047810.1, forward strand.
CCCTGAGGATTCGACACCTGACTCACCACACTAGCACTGCAATTTGACCCGGTACACTGCCGGTAAGGATTGTATAACCTAGTTTTCGTCCGTCAGGCACAAGGTCATATCGTGATGTGTGGGCTATTCGGATAAAGCGAGTAACTCTGCTGTCCTTTAAAAGGCACTGGGAATGGAGGGACCTCTTGAATGAATAACTTTACTGGCCTCGAAGGGGCACTATGAGTAGAGGGACTTCACCGAATGTGTACACTATCGGGCTTTCCCCCGTGGCTATTGGTGTGATCCACGGATAGGTTGCACAGTAATATCTCATGGTGGATCTTCACCATGCGTAGTTCCCTTGAATGCGGTTGTAATGAGGATAAGCTAAGTTAGAAACAGATAGTCACGACATGTTGATGAGCATGAAGTGAACCCTAGAGTTTGAGTCGGTCTCACAAAGATAACTAATAATAATAACATAAACCTTTCCGTCGTAGAACTTATTTATACATTAGCTTCTCTCTCTTGCTAAGTACTTTGTACTTACCTTCTCTGCATTTTGTTTTGTATGCATTGTGGGGTGAGAAGATGAACATGTTGAACTTGAGTTCGATGAGGAGTTTGATAATGATACGTGATGATGATGCCTTGTTGATGCTTGGATGACGTTTCAGTTTCTTTTATTTTAAGATGTACTAGACCATGTTGCACTTTTGTTTCATGTTTGTAAGACAAGGGTTGTACCTTTCTTTTAGACATCGTACGTTGTAACCTTTGGAACTTTCGTTGTTGTGAGTTAAACAATTCAGCCATAGTCAGTTTGCATTCTTTTCTTATCAGTATTTACGATGTTTTGCCGAGTCTTTCTAGCTCCCGTTTGCTAAACTCGATACGACATAGTAAAGACTTACGTATAATATTGAATTTAGTTAACATTATACGTGCCGAGCGTTTCGCTTCCAGATAAAGACTCGGTATCTGGGAGCGATTCGTTACAGCAACCACTTCAAAAGTTGACATGACTTTTGTTCATTCATTTTTGAATCAAAGATGTGATTAATTAACTTCAAAAGTTCAAAGGCCTCAATTCGTAGGAATAGCTCAAAGAGTAAGAAAAGAAAAATGGTGAAAAATGCATTGGAAAAGAATCGAAACAAATCTAAAAACTGATGAACTACAAAGCCAAAAGCTAAGTGACATCCTACTCCTAACTTAACCGAAACATTGTCCTTAATGTTGGAAAAAGTAAAAGCAAAAGAGAACTTTTATCTGGTTAAGCGGAGCTAAAAAGTACTACCTCCGGTCTAAAATATAAGTCATCCTAGCTTTTTTCCTTTGTTCACATAATATAAGTCATTCACAATATCAAGAGAGCATTAATGAACATTTTCCTTATCTTACCCCTAATTTATATCAATCCAACCACTTTTATTTACTCCACAATTGTTGTATTTATGATAGTCAAGGGGTGTATTAGAAATTTTATCTCTACATTAATTACATTTAACTACTTTCTTAATCAATGTGAAAATTTTAAGATGACTTATAATTTAGACCGGAGGTAGTAATCAGAATCGAACCAATCACAGGCTAATCAAACAAATAAAGGATGAAATTAAATCTACAAATAATCCAACAATCAAAATGAATCCTAGAAAACAGGGATAACAGACACCGATACAACTATAAAGTTGGAAGTAAGAAAACAACTAAAAGTAGTCCAAACATATTTAATCCGACAAAATATTTGTATTATGATAATTTCCTTACAAGAACAAAACAAAGTCGGGAAAAGCTAAAATGAAAAAGACAAAGAAAATGACAATGAAAATGGAGAAAAGCAACAATAAAAGCTAAAAACATATTCAACGTAGTTTGCGGCATCAGGCGAATTCAAGATCAATGTCACTATCATACTCGTCCGCGGCATCTGTAGTTTGCGGTTCTCCCAAACATATTTAGCCAACACTGGGCACTCTGCTGCTATAGAAAAAGAATCAATCATCGGACCATATGGTAGCAACTCCCTCCCCATATCTAAAGCAATCTCGTGAATGCGTGAATGCATCAACAAACCCACATTATAGCACTCATCTGCTCCTGCCATAACATAAGCTCAATATGCCTCAGGGTCACCTCTGAGACGTGATCAATAGGAACAAGATGTGCATAGACGAATCTGTGCAACAACTTCCTCTCCTAAGTCAGCTCCTGCTCCCTAAATAGCATAGGGAAATCATGAGCATTCCGCTCCCACTCGACCTCAAACCAATCAGCAATCACTTGAAGACTCTCCTCACTAGCATAAGCAGTAGCCTGGCAAAACTCATCAGCATGCACCGGGGCATCTCCAATCTTAAAGTACTTATTGATCCTCTCCATAGAGAAGTCAATAGTGACTCAACGAACAATAGCAAACATGGTCCGTGTATTTGGGGAAATGCCTCCGATCATGGCAATGAATGCAACCGGAGGTACGGCCATGTCCAACCATCTGTAGAATCGAAGAGTGGCCTCGATGTCAACACCGCATGCCTTCAAATCTACTCCGCATTCCCATGCCACCGGTCTGTTGTTCCTTCGGGTCCGAAAGGCCTCATAGATCTCTAAAGAACTGAACTGATCCACCCTATCAAATAATATACAATAAGTGGATTGCCGTCAGAAATGCCTCGTCACCTCTAAGGGGCTGTTGTCTACTAACGCGTCTGGTTGTACTTACTCTTTTAACCATATTGACCAAATGAGATGCTGACCCGACTGTTTATGCACTGAAAAGCTACTCCCACCACAACAGAGGTAATGTTCGCCTGGGGGATGTAAACTTCGAAAAACTGGAAACAAAAAGCGGAAATAGCAGAACTGAACTGGACTTCGTATCGGCGGAAGAGATGTTGGCCGGGACTGAAGCTACGTAGACTGGGTTTCTTTGAATTCTGGTGCAGAAAAAATAAGACGATGAAAAACAACAATAACCCACTGACAGTTGCAATTCTGGGTCTGGTTTTAGGTGAAGGAAATGGGAAAATTGGGTTTGGAAATGGAAATTGGGTTGTTTATGAGTAGTATGGTGGTGGTGGTGGTTTGGGAGATGGTGGTGGTAGAGTGATGGTGTCCGAACTTGAAGAAGATGATGATGGAGATGTTGTTGTTTTATGGAGGAAATAAAAATGAAATGAGGAATGAGGGTGGAGAAAGTGGGTTAAATATGAAGGTGGAAAGGTTGTGTGGGAAGTTGTGGTGGATTAATGGGTGGGAAGGATTGAGGAGGTGTTTGAGGGGATTGATGTATGAGGGAGTGGGAAGGTCGAGTGGGGAATCGGGAAAGAATTATGCTAAGTCTCGTGGGTTTTAAGTCCCAAGATAAGTCAGTAAGAAACATGAAGCCGTTACACTAAGTCATGTGGGTTTGAAGTCCCATGAATGGAACATAATAGACAAGACATGAACATGCTATAGTTAGCTGACAAGTGAAGTATCGGTTAGTAGTTGACTTACGTAAGTTTGATCTACAATTTTTTTTGTTTTCAAATACGAAAGGTTACACTAAGTAAGTAATGCAACGAAAAAGTACGTGCAAGATTAACTGAACGTAGCTAATAGCCATATTTTATGTGCATTGTTCAACGTAGGTTTAAAGTGGATTTCCGTATGTGTCAATATGCATTCTAAGATGTATTATGTATTTCATCAAGTTGTGCTTTTAATTTAGCTTTCTGAGCGTGTAATCTATTGGCTTTAAATTGTTTGCGAACTGAATGAAGTAGATTAATGTCATGTCTCCCGGCATCCAACAATCATGAATCTCTCTATTGATCTTCTTGTCCTTACTGAGTATCTAGCTAGATCTCACTCATTCATTTGGAATAAGAAGAAATGCACGTTGATGATGAGTTGGATGATAAGCACGTAGAGCAAGCTTATTAATTAATGGAGTCATGGAGTTCGATGGGTTTCTGCAGTTTACTTTTTAGTCAAGATGAGTTGTAATAAATGTTAGCACTTATTTATGATTTAGTTGAAAGCATTTGTAATCCGTTGTGTTGGTTAATAGAAGGTCTTATATGTCAGTTTCCCGAGCCATTTGATTTTTCTATTTTCTTTCACGTTTTTTGAATTGACATGAGACTTACGTGATATTTAAGTTTTACTCTAAATATCATGTGACGAACATTCTATTTTCAAATAAGGATTCAGTATCCGAGACAGACGTTACACTATATTACACACTAACCGAGCAGTAAAACTCTTATGGCGCATCATTTATTACTTGCGTTCTAAGGGCGAAAAAATTAATTTCTCGTGTGGCAAATGGGACTAGTTGTAAGGAAATTGGAATGAATACGTTTATTTACGAATGATGATAGAGACACAATCAATTTGACACAACGATTGTTACAAATAATCTTTCATTTTTTATTTTGATGAGTCTCAATTGATCGTGACGTAATCTAATCAAAATCAATAATAAAAGATTATGTTGTGACACCTATGTCAAATCTGCTGTACATCATTTACCCACCACCACCCCACCAGGGGCGGCGCCAAGAGGAAGCAATTGGGTCAATTGACCCTCTACAATATTTAAAAAAAAAAATTATGTGTATTTTTTTACACTCTTTAGAATTTTTACAAACTAATATCTACTATATGATCTCCTAAAATTTTGAAATATTAACCCTTGACCTATAACCATATTTAGATTTTAAAATTAATACTTATAGAACATGAATCTGATGTACTCTCGATCTCGATCTACGGCGCTTGTGTCGAGAATTTACGCCCGCCTCCCCCACACAAAAAAGTTATCGTTTATTATGGTCGACCTGTATTTGGGAATGTGCTCAGGGCACCTAATAAGACCACCTAGTCAAAGTCAATTGCCTCTTATTGACAAATATACCATGAAACGATTATGTGCGATTACTTCCAAGTTCCAAATAAAGAATAGAGTATAATGACATAGTGGTATATGAGCAGGTCTTATAATGATAATTTGGGCCAGGAATCTGAGAGTGTGGTGGTTGAATCCAGAGTAAATGGACGACTTCTTTCGGGATTCTCAGTATAATGGCGGCCAGGCCATGACTCGAGTCATTTGATTCACACGATTAACATCTCCACTCATTCCGTGGGACAAGAGAGTGGGGGCCCTTTCGGTTAGAGTTTAACCGTTTAAGAAAAGAGTATCTTATGGTCACAGTAATTTTTCACAGTACACGGAAATAGTGTTGTGGTGTCTCCACACGTGTGGAGACACCATATGGTGAAATATGAACAACACTGTTTCATTCTGTATTTAAACTGTGTGGTTGTGATCATTTCACCCGTCACTTCACCTCTAAATCCTTCTCCACACCAGTATTTCCCAGTTTTTAATTACATGTTTTTATGAAAATTATTGATTATGTTGTAGGTATTGTTGATTCATATTTGTTTTCTATAATCAATTATATAAAAATATGTTATATCAAATTTTTTTCAACGTTATGTCAGATTTACTTTGATAATGAACGGATATTGCCTCGATTGTTTGAATAGTATTTTGAATAGTATTGTCAGAAGATCATTTGATTTGGGGTTTCATCTTCTGATTTCCTGGTGATTCTGTGCATCTCACCTTATTTGATTGCAGAATCATTTCGAAGCTCATCCTTTGGAGGACTGCTGGCTTGATTTGAACAGAGGATTGCCTTGATCTTTCAAGGATAGCTCACGTGCTGATTTAGAGTGATTCAGAGCCTTAAAGTGTAGATTCACAGTCAAAGCTGTTTGTAGAAACGAAAAAATTATGTAATTCGTCAAATGTCTCATATAATACATTTGTCATAAGTTGTAGCTTATTTTATATTATTTTCTATAAAAAATACTAGGGAATAATGTAGACACAAATAATTAATTAAATCTCCTAAAAGAAACTTTGAGATTTGGTTATTTTTAATTAAATGGCTTTGTAGATATATAAAATACATATGTGATGTATTATGTGTGTTACATACTACACATGCCATTAAATATAATTATTTTTATATTATTTACTACATTAAATATTGTGAGATAATATAAAAGTCAATAAATCATAAAATCCCTCTTAAAATCAATTAATTAGGAGATTTTATTGATTTATAATAAATGCAAAGATTATCTGCAAATTGCTAGAGCCAATCGGGAGAGTCCAGACGCATTAAATGCAGATATTGTAAGAATCAATCAGAGTGTGGACGCATTAAATAGGTATGGATGCATTAAATGCAAATTAATGCAAATGCATCACCTAGCACTATAAATAGGAGATCCTTGGTCATTTGCAAAACACACTGAAGAGTTGGTGGAGATCACAGAGCAAGAAGCTCCAAGCATTCATCAACAACACCGAAGCCTCAAAGATCTTCCAAGAAATCCTTCAAGCATCTTCAAGAAAACCAAGAAACACTCGAAGGTCTTCAAGAATTTCTCGAAGTTCTTCAAGAAAGCCAAGAAGATCGAAGAGCGTGTTCAACACTTGAAGATCAACAAAAAGTCGGAGCTCTTCAACACTTTAAGATCAACACAAAGGCGAAGTTTCTCAACAAGGCGTCTTCAACACTTGAAGATCAACCCAAAGTCAAGAAAGGCGAGAAGATCGAGGAGCATCAGTAGCACAGAGTTGGTGCAAGCATCTACAATGGAGAAGTTGGTGAAATCATCAACACAATGAACATGTTGGTGGAATCATCAACACACCAAAGAAGTGGTGATTGAAGACCGGAGGAAAAGCTTCAAGCGCAACAACACCAAAGCATCAAAGATCTTCCAAGGAAACTCCAAAGTTCTTCAAGAATGGAAGGAGACCAAAAGGCGTCTTCAACACTCGAAGATCATCGGAGAAGGTTGCCTTCAACACTCGAAGAACTTTCGGGAAAGCCCAAAGTTCTTCAAGAAGATGAAGATTATCAAAAGCTCCAATGCACCATGAAAGATTGTCTTCAACATTGAGGATCTTCCGCAAAGTCGAAGCCATTCACCTAGGAGATTGAAGGTAATACAAAGTATTCCTTCAAGTCTTCGTCAAAGTCAAAGTTCTTCCGCCATATCCGGGAGTTCATCAACAAAACAACAATTGGTGAATAAGATGGGGAGAAAGCATCCAGCCCTCTGTTCAACCACCACGGAGAAGAGTTAAGGAGTAACAAAGAATCCTCCAAGCCATCTCCAACAACCGAAGACTTTCCGCCAAATCCGGAGTTCTTCAACAACGAGAAGATCTAAGAAGCAGCAAAGAAGTCTTCAAGTTCTTCAACAACATTTGAAGGTCGTCCGCCATATTTGGAGTTCTTCAACATTCGAGGATCGTCCTCCACATCCCGAGTTCTTCACCAACATTCGAAGCTCACCTGCCATTTTCGGAGTTCTTCAACATTCGAGGAACGTCCGCCACATCCGGAGTTCTTCACCAACATTCGAAGCTCGTCTGCTATATTCAGAGTTCTTCAACATTCGAGGATCATCCGCCATATCCGGAGTCCTTCAACAAAGGCATTCTTCCTAACAAATAGGAGGAGCACCACTAAAATCCGAGACCAAGTCCTGGCGACCCTCAGAGAAATCAAAGGAGAGGATCAACGAAGCACGAAAGCATCCAAATCATCTCCAACAAAATAAGATCGTTTGCTATACCCGGAGTTCTTCTGCAAATCCAACATTCTTCTTAAAAAATCGGAAGAGTATCGAAAAAATCCCAGAACAAGTCCCGGTGACCCTCAGAGAAATTAAATGAGAAGGCCAAGGAAGCACGAAAGCATCCAAGTCATCTCCAACACATGAAGAGCATTGATGTATTATTTTTATATGATTAAATATACGTTATATTATTATGTTTTATTAACGAATTCTATATAAAATATATGAAATTATGGTATAAAATGTTAGTCTTTATAATTTAGAGTATTTAGTAATAATAATAATAAAAAGTTGTAATTTTGTACCGATTTTAGTAAATCGGAGTGTAAATGTCGATTTACGTGGGTATTTGTGATGTTTATTTGCAGATTTATAACCCGAGACCCGAGAATCGACATATTAAAGTTTAATCATATCTCTCGGAATGATTTAGAGAGTGTCACGAGCTTAAATGGTCAATTGAATAGCTTAAGTGGATAAGTGGCCAACCAATCTGGATAAGTGGTATAGAGAAATGTCTTCGACAAACGAATGGCTCATCAAAACAACATTTTCAGAGAAAGTATTCTTCACGCAAGTTGTAGATTTTTCCTAGAGCTTTCCAATGCAATTTAAATTATGAAGATTGGAGGTCTACAACTTAAAGCAATGATCAAGTGGCTAATCGATTTGAATTAATAAAAATTCGTAAAAGCTTCGGAGGAACACGAGGTTATCAAGAAGGCGTTATCTGAAAAAGAGTCCTTCATGAAAGTTGTAGAGTTTCTCGAGACCTTAATTTTGGCATTTCGTTTGCAATTTTGGAGGTCCGAACTCGAGATATGAATTTTAGAAGTTTAATAATTATATATATAAATATATATAAACACCGCACATCTTTGGAATGATCAAGTTAGTGGGGTAATCATTAGTCCGGACCGAGCCGGCTAATACGGACCGGTCCGGCCTTGAGAGCTTTGTCTATATAAAGAGCTCAATTGCAAACAGAGACGGTGTACCAAATATATATACACAATATCATATATATATTCTCCTCTCTTCTCTTTTCTTTTTAATTTTTAGTTGTAGTTGTAAATAAGGCCTTACGCCGTAATAATGTAGTTTTAGTATCGTTATAATGCTCGGGAAAATCTCGGAAGTCGGTTTTGCTAAAGAAGTTGTAATGTCGGAAAATACGATTTCGAATCAACTGCCGTATTCGGGTAACTTTTCTTAAGTATTTATGTTTGTTTTATATTTTTCGTTGTTATAATGTTTTTAGGCTAAATATAATCTTGGCCAAAACTATGTAATCGGTTTTATTTCGATCTTTTCGTTAAAGAAATGTTGTTAAGTTAAAATGACTAAAATTGAGTTAATTGAATCTTTTTCTATTTTGATCGTATTCGTATTGACATTTTTAACGATCTCGAGGAATTCATAATCTAATTATGAATTGACGCCGTAGTCGAGGATATGAAATAAAAATAGAAAAACCGGAGGGTAAAATTGGCCGTGTGAACAACGTGATAACGGAATCCGATTTCCTACCCGGGATAAATTTGTTTTGGGAGAAATGAATTTTATTATAATTTGTACTCGAGATCGTAATAATGTTAAATCATCAGTTTAATTGAAATTTAAACCGGAAAGTTAAATCGTCGGCTTTGACAACCGGAGCCTTTAAAATAAAATTGACCGTTTGTGAACGGAATGACTCCTTTTATCTAAAGGTAGATTTGTACTCGGACCTGCTCGAGATTAATTCGTTTACCGTAATGATTGTGGACCTTGGGTGATGCAATGGACATATGACAATTTCATACGCTCGTGTGAGGAGGAATTGTTTACCTCAGGAGTGCACCGTTTCACTTACTCAATTGGACCTAAAATAAAAGGAGAGATCGAACACATTTCAATTAATCGAAAAGATCGTATAAACCAATTATATAAGTTTTGGCCAGTTCTCTAAAATTATCTGTTTAATATATTGGTACCTATATATTTATATCTATATATATACTTTGCAATTTATGTACATCTATATATATTTATATATCTATATATATTATATTAGAATAACTTTTAAATTACGTATTTATTTTATGTTGACTAGAATAGTAGTGATCTGTGTTATAAAATTGCGATTTAGATCGAGTTAATAACAGCTCTTTGGTGTTTAACCACACGTAAAAGAAATTACCAAGTTCCCTGAGGATTCGACACTCTGATTCACCATACTAGCACCACAATTTGACCCGGTACACTGCCGGTTAGGATCGTTTAAACTAGGAAAGGTCTGTCAAGCATCCGCCATACCCGGAGTTCTTCCATAAATCCAGCATTCTTCCAAACAAATTGAAAGAGTATTGCCAAAGCCCGAGAACACGTCCCGGCGACCCTCGGCGAAATTAAAGGAGAATCAAAGGCATCCCGTAGATTTAGGGATTTTGCTAGAGATTGTACCCACTCACATTTTGAAATTAATAAAATTATATTTGTTACAATTTTCTTGTCTTTCTTTTTAATTTAATTGCAGGACAACGAAATTTGCGTTACAAATTTCTGGCACGCCTGGTGGGACCAATCTCTCCTTTCATCTATCCTTGAAAATAAAGAAAAGACTTGAGGAAATGGCTCTGAAGACTTATACCGCTTCAAAGTCTTCTACTTCAAATGCTACATCAAAGATTGCCGCTCTAACAATTGCTGCTGTGAAAGTTGATGCTTCAAAGGGTGCCACTGCGAAGTGGTTGCCGCTTAAGATGTTTCCTCATCTCAGGGTCAACCTTCTGGACCTATCGCTCAGAGCATGTCAAAGGAGTCTAGCCTCCATCTCTTTTTCCCTCAGGAAACTTAAGATGGATTCTCGTCACCAATGGCCGCGGTCGTCATGATTGAAAATTCCACCACCATGGAGGAGCATATTTCCAACCTCACAAATGCCATTGAAGCACTCACGTTGCATGTTCAGTCTCAAGACATGTGAATTGCGAAGCTCGCCAGCAAGCTTGATTCCACTGGAGAAGCAAGTAAGGCAAAAGAAGTGGTGCATGATGATGAGGACAAACTTGACGTCACTTCCAAATATCAAGGAGTCTTCAAGTCTCTTCGCATGGTGAATAACTTGAGGGTTGCCCCAGAAAACTCTTCCAAGTATCAAGACGGTTACCCATTGTGGGAATTCATCATGGGTACCATCAAGGACAAAGGCGGAAGGTCTGTGAATTTATCTCAAACGTATGCCAAACCATACACCCAAATGATTGATGATCTGAAGATGCCGGCCGGTTATCGATCAATGAAGTTCCAGCAATTAGATGGAAAGGGCAATCCAAAGCAACATATTGCCCATTTTGTTGAAACTTGCAACAATGCTTGGACGTATGGAGATCACTTGGTGAAGCAAATTGTGCGTTCTCTAAACGGAAACGCCTTTGATTGGTACACTAATCTCGCCCCTACCTCTCTGGATAGTTGGGAGCAACTGAAGCAGATCTTTCTCAATCGCTTCTACAGCACCCGTAGGACGGAGAGCATGGTGGAGCTGACCAACTCTTACAAGTGGAAAAAAAGAAAGTGTGGTTGACTACATCAACAGACGGAAGAGCTTGAGTTTCAACCGCAGGGACCAAATTTCTAAGAATTCTTCCATCGAGATGTGAATTCAAATTAGGCAATAGAGTCTTCAATACATTCTCAAGGGAATTCAACCAAGTTGAGCATCACCGCAAATAGAGGTCAAGCTCTATCTCAAGACCCTTAAAAGGGATATGAAAAGGAAAAGACCGGAAAATTTTCCAAAGCAACTCCAGAAACAAAACACAAAAAGTCCATGGATACAAATGTGGGGATTCCATACTTCAAAAATGTCTAGATGAACAAAGGCTGAATAGTAAAAAAGGCGACAACCAACTCTAGAGGAAAAGAAATAAAAGATGTACCATTTTCTTGATTCCGACGTCCTGTCAAACTTTGATGAGTTTCTCAAATCAAACACATTGATCTTACCACAACCAAGTACATCAAAGATGCTGCAAAATCCTGCGAAGGAAACTATTGCAAACATCAGCTCTTGACGGGGTACACTATTGAGAATTGCTTTGTCTTTGAAAGTAAAGTAATTTTCTTAGCCGATGAAGAAATAGTCGTGCTTGAAGAAGGAATAGCAAGCACAAATCAAGTCTCATTGGTGGAGCCGTCACATGGTTATACTATGACCGTTCGATTTGAAGCATTCGATCCTATCAAGGTGCAAGTTGTCATCATGTCACCAATTGTAGTTAAAGACTTGGGAATTTTTCAATAAAATCCTCAATTGTCAATACAAAGGCAAAAGAAGTAGTCCGTTGATACGGATGATACATGGTGAATTCTTGTGGCTCGAAGAACGAAACAAAAGGTGCATCGGTGTTTCGAGTCTACAAAATCAAAATAAAGCCGCCGTAAGTCCACCAAGGCAAAATAAGTCAAAACACAAGGAAGCCCTGGACATGGAGACAAACCGAGAAGTGGACGATAAAATCAAACGCTTCTTCAGATGATCTCAAGCACAAGTGTCCTCGAATCTCTATCACCTTTATGGTGTACATGCTGAAAGGAATCCTAAAGGATGAAAATGTAGCTTGGCGCCGCATACATACTGACGACATTGTCACTTGCTATGCCGTACTTGGTAAAGAAAACTCTACCTCTAAAAAAATGTGTGCGTGGAGATGAAAACTCTTCGCAAGAGAAGGAGCCATAAATCAAAGACAAAATCACTTGCTTTGTCGAGATGAATTTTTCTGACGATGACAGGTTTCTGGCATCGGCGTCTTATATTCGTCCATCGTTCGTGACGGCATACACTTGTGAACAGAAGATGAATCGCGTGTTTCTTGGTGGAAGATCTTCCGTCAACATCTTGACATTTTGCATAATGAAAGGGTTGAGAATCTCTATGGATGACCCTAGCAACAATCGCTTGATGATTCAAGAATTAAACCAATGGGGCAAATAGCCATTGGATCAATAAGACTTGACGTCTTTATTGATGACATGTCATTCAGTGCACTCTTCCACGTGATTGATGCCAAATCATATTACAACACGTTGTTGGGAAGGCCATGACTTCACGAAAATGGAGTTGTTCCTTCCACACTACACAAATGCTTCAAGTGATGAGGAAAGTCATTGCTTATGACATGAATTTCACCGGCTGAACCTCACCTGGATGATTCTAAGTTCTACTCAAGGCCGACACCTGCAAAGAAGTGAGCACTTCAAAAGGGGGGAAATGAACTATGGGAAGACGTGGTGAAAGATAAACACCAACAAAAAATGCACCATAAATAAATCAACAAAGAGATGAAAAGTTTCAAAGGCTTCCAGGTTCTCCAAAGCAAAGGAAAGCCCATCACAAAAAAATATACTTCTGAGTAGACTTACTTTACCACTTCAAAAAATTGAAGTAGTAAATATAGATGCTTTCCTACATTGGTTAGATCGTATAAAGAAGACCCCACTATGGAGCATGGAATGTTTTCCTCTATGAAAAAAAGAAGGGTTTAATCACATCACATACAAGATACTCATCAAAGAAGGATAAGATCCTTGGACATTCATGCCAAAGTGGGGGGCAAAAAAAAAATCAAACATGAATGAATCGCAAACCCTTTCTAAGGTTAAAAGTCATTCGATACAACTTTTCGAAAAGGTTCAAGAAATATTCTTGAAGCTCCAATTCATGTCCCAATAAAATGGGCAAGCAATTATGAGGTAGAAGAAGATGCATAAAAAGCGCCCCCAAAGCCAGAAGAATTGGTTGGTTCCATTGTTGGTGAATTGAAAGAAATCAACCTCGACACGAAGGACTAGCCTAGGCCAGCATATATTGGCATTCTTCTATCCCCTTAAAAAGAGCACAACTCTCCGTCAGAAGGGAATCACATTCGGTCAAGAAAGCTCAAAATAAAGTGTAGACCATATTGTCCACCTTATCAAAGAAGAGGTGAACCAACATAGCGGAGCCGGATTCATCCGCAAAGTCAAATACCTTACATGGATCTCAAACGTTGTTCTGGTAAAAAAAGAACATGAAAGGCTGTGTTTGCGTCTACTTGCAAGACATGAACATTGCTTGCCCAAAAGATGATCTCCCTTGGCAATCACCAAACTCCCTCAAGGGTGGATGCAACTATAGGCCATGAGGTGTTATCCTTTATGGATATAACTCCTGGCTATTATCAAAATCTGATTGCTTCGGAAGATGAAGAACTTTCCGCCTTCCGCATGCCTAAAGGAATCCACTGATACAAAGCGATGAATTTTGGTTTAAAAAATGTTGGAGCCACGTACCAACATACCATGTAAAAAAGGGACATGTTGCCTCAAGATGTTGAGTGCCATGCTAATGAACTCGTGGTTAAAGAAAAAAGACGATCACTTGGACGACTTGAAACATGTCTTTCAAAGACTTGGGAGAATTTAACTCAAATGAACCTTCTCAAATAGCATTTGAGGTAAGCTCAAGAAAAACCTTCGGTTTCATCATACGTTGTCGAGGAGTTGAGATAGTTCAATCCAAAGTTGATGTCGTCATAAAGATGCCCGGCCCGACCTTCGCAACCTCCATGAGTTTGGAATCTTGGAAGAAAGGCTCACATACCTGTGACAATTTTTATCAAAACTCGTTGGAAGATGTCAACACTTCGACCACTTGAACGGGACAACTTATGCAAGAAAGTCTTTGAAAACTTCAAGGCTAACTTGGCAAAAACTCCAGTCTTGGTGGAAGCTAAAAAAAGAAGCATTTTCTTCTTTGCGTCACGACATAATCCATGCCATACTCACTGGTCAATCGTTTTGAGACGGTTCAACAACTCGAGCAACAAACTCCCCACTAAGGATTGCCATCCCAGAAGCATCACAAATGAGGACAATGTTGGTATTCTCTTGCAAGATTCATATGCTCTAGATTAAAAGTGGCGCCAAGCTCAGCAAAATCCGGATGCTGCCAAGCCTTCTTGTCCAAGGCATTCAACAAAATGGAGTGCCCACAGCTATTCCAAATCGGAAATTCGGTGCTTTTCTTGTGAAGACCTGCCATAATGACATAAAAAAAATCAAAACAAGTTCAAATAAAAATGAAACGGCCCCCATGTTGTTCGGCAGTTCGGAAAAATGGAGCATACAAGTTGATAAAGATGGTCAAATTCAACCAAATCAACAGCAAGTTCCTCAAAAGGCTCTATGCCAAAAGAAAAAAAACATGCTCCTAAGCACGAGCTAAAACTGCCTTACACACATCAAATGTGTCAAAAGAGAGAATGCTCCTAAGCACGAACTTAAACTGCGTTACACTCATCCAATGAGTTTAAAAAGAACATGCTCCCAGGCACGAGCTTAAACTGCGCTACACTCATCAAATGAGATAAAAGAAAAAAAGATCCTAAGCACGAGTTTAAACTGTGTTATACTCTTCAAATGAGTAAACAAAAATGCTCCTGAGCACGAGCTTAAACTGCGTTAATCTTGTAAAAATGATGAACTACGTTTGACTTGATTCCTAGAAAATTCTTTAGGGTATGTAGGCAGCTTGGGAAGTTACTCCAAGTTCAGTCACACCAAAAGAAATGAGGGTCCATCCTACAAGAAAGGGGTCCTCATACAAAAATTAGAAAGAAAACTTGAAAGGGTGGAATGCTTTTCTTCGCATGAAGTGGCAGTAAGCCTCCCAGCAATGTCGTTCTGAAATTGCCACGAGTGATTGATGCAGAAGGGGGAGAGGTTCCTTCAGCTTTACACTTTAAGAGGCTCTTCACTTCAATGAACTTTGTTGGTAGCCTTATTGAGTAATGAATTCGATGTCAGAAGCCTTACGTTTTCATCATGGCACACGCGTTCTTCGCAGCTTTTTTAAGTTGCTGGAATGAAAGTCCCCTCAAGAAACTGTGGCACCGGCGATGAAAATTCATTTTCTACAACATTCGCATACAATGATGATTCTTCTTGGTCTTCCAAAGCACCAAAGGGTAAAGCATCATGGCCATTGGGGGAATCCTCGCTACACCTCGTACCATCAACCAAATGAGGATCTCAGTAGACCAACTGCAAAGACATGAAAGACACAAGGAAAATGAACTCAACTTCTGGACCGGTTCACCCTGTGAAGGTCTAGGCTCACTGGAAAGCGGCGATGCTTCTGATCACGGGAAGATAGAGCATCAAATTCGATGGTGAGGCATATTTGAAGCTTGATCCCAGTTTCCATAGCGGCATCAGCATGATGAAGCACAACAAGATACCTCTCACCATCTCGTGTAGACTCTTTGAGTGATGCTATCTGGCTGTCTTATGCAGGGTGGAGAAACTAAGTACCCCACTCACATTCTTGACCGGCTCTACACGCATGATGAAGTCCCGAAGTACCTCACTTGTGTCATTGACTTGTTGAGCATCTGGCTGTGGTACACAGGGTGAAGTCACAAAGTACTTCACTCACGTCCTACATGGGCTGAATATCTGGTTATGCTACGCAAGGTGGAGCAACTAACTACTCCGCTTGTGTCCTTTGCTGACCTTGATGCGAAGAACCCAAAAGTCGGAATCTGCAAAAAAGAAAAAAAATTGAAAAATGAAAACGAAGACAAAAATATTTACCTTTAAAGGACTGCTGAGTTGATGAGAGATTTTCACCACCGTTTTGGGTCCTCGTCACTTTGTGGATGATTTGAGGCAACGAGGTGGATAAATATTCCTCCTCAAAAAAAAAATGTTTGTCTGAAGGAACTCTGAGGCGACGAGGTGAATAAATATTCGACCTCCAAAAATGATCGTCTGAAGGAACTCCGGCGGCGACGAGGCGAATATGAAAATTCATCCTCCAATTGGCCTTCAATACTCCGAGCTCCAACAAGCGAGGTGAAAATAAATTCAACCACGAAGTGGTTTCGGATCTCTGAAGTGGTCAGGTAAAGGCAACCTCGAAACGGCTTCCGATCTCTAAAAGTGGTGAGGTAGGCAACCTAGAAACGGCTTCGGATCTCTGAAGTGGTGAGGTAAAGGCAACCTCGAAACGGCTTCGATCTCTGAAGTGGTAAGGTAAATGCAACCTCAAAACGGCCTCCGATCTATGAAGTGGTGAGGTAAGCAACCTCGAAACGGCCTCCGATCTCTGAAGTGGCGGGGTAGGCAACCTCAAAACGGCCTCTAAATAAGGTGAAAATAAATCCGACCTCCGGATACCTTGCAAAGCAAGAAAAAAAATTAAACAAAAAAAAAATTATATATATATATTTGACTTTTAGCCAACTGCCGACGAGAAAGACGAAAATCAAGAAAAAAATGACAATCAACTTCCCACCAACAGTCGACATGGCCAGTTGGTCAACTAAAGTGGAGGAATGCCTGAGACTCTCAGTTTCCATGACTCATTTGGGTTGAAGAAGAATTGGTGTGTTTGAAAAGGATGTGAAGATTGCTTTATATAGGAGAAGATAAAAAGAATTAAGTATCTTCTAAACAATGTGGGACAAAAGTTATTCAATTGTGATTGGTTAGTTAAAATAATAATACAAAAAAAAAAGGGTTGCAGCCGGCTTTTAAAAAAAAAAATTTAAAAAAAAAAAAAAAAAAGGGTGGCAGCCAGCTTATAAAAAAAAAGGTGGTACACATGGGAATTTTTTTTCTTCCCCTTCTTTGTTCACGTTAGGAAAAAAAAAAAAGACAAAAAAAAAATGGAAAGAAGTTAATTTGCCGCCTCCAAAAGAAAAGAGAGAGGGAAAGTGTTGCCGTCTGATTCCAATGTTGAAAATTAAATTCGAGACTCGTCGCTATATTATCAGGACAACAACAAGTCTTGAAGGGGCATTTTTAGAACCGAAAAAATTATGTGATTCATCATATGTGTCACATAATACATTTGTCATAAGTTGTAGTTTATTTTATATTATTTCCTATAAAAAAATACTAGGGAATAATGTAGACACAAATAATTAATTAAATCTCTTAAAAGAAACTTAGAGATTTGGTTATTTATAATTAAATGGCTTTGTAGATATATAAAATAAATATGTGATGTATTATGTGTGTCACATACTACACATGCCATTAAATATAATTACAGTAAACTCTCGATAAATGCATACCTTTGGGACCGACCAAAATTATTACTTTAACGAGTTTATTTGTTTATCGATAAATGAATAATTTATTTATATATCGATAAATTAATATTTATTACTTTACAAAGAAATAATTAATATTATGTATCTAGTCTGTAAAATGAAGAGACAAATATTAATTAAAATGCTTGGGAAGCTAGAAAGATTATAAGAATTTGTGCTCTTGGATTATTATCGAAATCAAAAATGAAAAGGTTTCAATTCTTTATAAATAAGTACACAGTATAACATAATTTACAAACACATATTGTACGTATCTTGTTTTCCCAATGGCTTCTCATAATTTGAAAGGAGTTAAGAAAACAACTCTAACAGATGAGCAAATGAGAGCATTATGTGAGCTTTAGAAGGATAATCCTTCTTTTAGTCAAAAAGATTTGCAAGGATGGGTTCAACAAAAGTTTGATGTTTTCATTAGTCAATCAACAGTATCAAACACTCTCAAAAGGCCAGCAAACTATTTGTCAAATGATATGAAAAATAGTAATGTCAAAAGGCACAAATCTGCAAAATATCCTGAGCTAGAGAAAGTTTTGTACGAGTGGTTTCTTCAATGGCAAGAGAAGGTTAATATGTCTGGGGAAATGATCCAGGCCAAAGAAAAAGAGTTGTCGCAAAAAATGCCTGGTGAAATTGATCCAAACTTTAACTTCTCTACTGGTTGGGTAGAACGTTTTAAGGCAAGATTTGGAATTAGTTCTTACCGATGATTTGGTGAAAGGGGTTTAGTTGTAATGGAGAACATTGAAATGCTTTACCTCAAATACGAGCTAAACTAGACCAAATTCAGTTGAAGGATATCTACGATATGGATGAAAATGGATTATTCCTGAAGTTGTGTAAGCTCTACAAAAAGTTAAAGATGGGATCGATTTTGGTTTAGCCACTAAGAAGAATCAAGTTACTCTAGATGCATAATTTCAGAAAATATGAAGTGAAATGTGAATTTTCGAAAATATGTAAGTTTAATATATAAATTTCTAACTGGAATTATGCATTTATTATTTTATATTTTTATTAGGCTTTACTGTATTCAATTTCTTTTTATTACTTAATGCATTTAGCCAAATTATTACTTTAGTACACATGCCCAAGTCAGGACCGGAAGAAATTATTATCTTAGTGAGAATATTACTTTATCGGATATTCATTTATCGAGAGTTTACTGTATTTTTATATTATTTCCTACATTAAATATTGTGAGATAATATAAGAGTCAATAAATCATAAAATCCCTCTTAAAATCAATTAATTAGGAGATTTTATTGATATGTAATAAATGCAAGGATTATCTGCAAATTGCTAGAGCCAATCGGGAGAGTCCGGATGCATTAAATGTAGATATTGTAAGAATCAATCAGAGTGTGGACGCATTAAATGGGTGTGGACGCATTAAATGCAAATTAATGCAAAGACATCACCCAGCACTATAAATAAGAGAGCCTTGGTCATTTGCAAAACACACTGAAGAGTTGGTGGAGATCCCAGAGCAAGAAGCTTCAAGCATTCATCAACAACACCGAAGCCTCGAAGATCTTCCAAGAAATCCTTCAAGAATCTTCAAGAAAACCAAGAAACACTTGAAGGTCTTCAAGAATTTCTTGAAGTTCTTCAAAAAAGCCAAGAAGATCGAAGAGCGTGTTCAACACTTGAAGAGCAACACAAAGGAGGAGCTCTTCAACACTTTAAGATCAACACAAAGGCGAAGTTTCTCAACAAGGCGTCTTCAACACTTGAAGATCAACCCAAATGCAAGAAAGGCGAGAATATCGAGGAGCATCAGCAGCACAGAGTTGGTGCAAGCATCTACAATGGAGAAGTTGGTGAAATCATCAACACAATGAACATGTTGGTGGAATCATCAACACACCAAAGAAGTAGTGATTGAAGACCGGAGGAAAGCTTCAAGCGCAACAACACCAAAGCATCAAAGATCTTCCAAGGAAACTCCAAAGTTCTTCAAGAATGGAAGGAGACCAAAAGGCGTCTTCAACACTCGAAGATCATCGGAGAAGGTTGCCTTCAACACTCGAAGATCTTTCGGGAAAGCCCAAAGTTATTCAAGAAGATGAAGAACATCAAAAGCTCCAAAGCACCATGAAAGGTTGTCTTCAACATTGAGGATCTTCCGTAAAGTCGAAGCCGTTCACCTAGGAGATTGAAGGTAATACAAAGTATTCCTTCAAGTCTTTGTCAAAGTCAAAGTTCTTCCGCCATATCCGGGAGTTCATCAACACAAAAAAAATTGGTGAATAAGATGGGGAGAAAGCATCCAGCCCTCTGTTCAACCACTGCGGAAAAGATTGAAGGAGTAACATAGAATCCTCCAAGCCATCTCCAATAACCGAAGACCTTCCGCCAAATCCGGAGTTCTTCAACAAAGAGAAGATTTAAGAAGAAACAAAGAAGTCTTCAAGTTCTTCAACAACATTTGAAGGTCATCCGCCATATTCGGAGTTCTTCAACATTCGAGGATCGTTCTCCACATCCGGAGTTCTTCACCAACATTCGAAGCTCACCCGCCCTATTCGGAGTTCTTCAACATTCGAGGATCGTCCGCCACATCCGGTGTTCTTCACCAACATTCGAAGCTCGCCCGCTATATTCAGATTTCTTCAACATTCGAGGATCATCCACCGTATCCGGAGTCCTTCAACAAAGGCATTCTTCCCAACAAATAGGAGGAGCACTACTAAAATCCGAGACCAAGTCCTGGCGACCCTCGGAGAAATCAAAGGAGAGGATCAACGAAGCACGAAAGCATCCAAATCATCTTCAACAAAGGAAGATCGTCCGTCATACCCGGAGTTCTTCTGCAAATCCAACATTCTTCCTAAAAATCGAAAGAGTATCGAAAAAATCTGAGAACAAGTCCCGGAGACCCTCGGAGAAATTAAATGAGAAGGCCAAGGAAGCACGAAAGTATCCAAGTCATCTCCAACACATGAAGATAATCCGCCATATCCGGAGTTCTTCCCCAAATCTAGCATTCTTCCAAACAAATCGGAAGAGTATTGACAAAGCCCAAGAACAAGTCCCTGCGACCCTCCATGAAATTAAAGAAGAATCAAACGCATTCCGTAGATTTCAGATTTTGCTAGAGATTGTACCCACTCACATTTTGAAATTAATAAAATTATATTTGTTCCAATTTTCTTGTCTTTCTTTTTAATTTAATTGCAGGACAACGAAATTTGTGTTACAAAGGGTGTTATATTTGGAAAGGTGGGTCGGCGGCATGTGGTCCATCCGAGTCTCTAAGCCAAATTGCAAGGTAGAATCGGTAAACCTAGCCTCTTTCTGGTCTGACCGATTTGACTGAGGGTATTTACTCTGTGAAGTCAAATTGTATGTCGTGATGAGAGCTTGTATGCTCGATGATGGTCAAACTACCCCTAATCCGGTTTCAATCAAGTTTATCCTCTGTTTGTGGTTTGGTTTGACAAGTCCTGTCGCGTATGTTTTGGATGGGGCCATCCCCAGGAGACGGAAACGGATTCCGATTTCCAGCACTTACTTTTGCGGGCTAGGAGCCCGCAAGGTTTTGGCTATCACTTACAGCTGGATCCTCAACGAGCCGACTTGGGGCACTTTCTATCACGCTCATATACGGGATCAAATTGGCCACAGCGGCCGAAGAACCAGCATCGTCACTCCTTCTCGCCCTTTTCAATGGAGCACTATTTGGTTCAGTTTCTTCTGAGCTCTCCAGCTTGATAGCATCCTTAACTCGCGTAGCATTTGGGCTAAGTTCCCTTATCTGAATGTTGCAATACCGCTTTCTTCTTGGAGCTGGGCTCCCATCAGTCTCTGCGCTTCCCGCGCCTTGGGGTTGATTCTGCACTCCCAGGACTTGAATAACTGGAGGCAAAATCAGAGCTTCTGGGCCTTAGGCCACCATAGGCGGGATAGCTTGCCTGCGACGAGCAGACAAGACCTGTCCTCTCTAAGCTTTATGTTCACGAGCTAATTTCCTCTTCTCAGCTCGCACTGCGGTAGGATCCTTATTCGCTGCACAAGAGAGATCAATTAGTTCACAAAATTTGAATAATGAAAGTGAATTCTAAGGCTACATGCAAGGCAATCACACTCAGAACGATTGCAGCAGGAACTAAGAGAACATGAAGATGAGTACATAATGAAATAGTACAATTACCAGTGTTAGGTGTAGTGTCCGAAAAACAATTTTTGTAATTGTTTTTGACTGGATTTATAATTCATCTTAATATTTGCATTTATGCTTATATTAATACACTGCTGAAAACCCTAAGTATATCGGTATGTAATCACATAACTCAGTGTATGTCATACACACGAGGATTGAGTTAGTGATGATATGCTTAAAACTAGTTAGTCCGTGGTGATTTAATCAGAGTATGGGTCTCATGATTAATATACCAATAATGCGCCCAGAATACTTAACGGTGTGACCGTCTTATCTGGACCGTTGGTATAGGGTACCTTGTGGGGCATTTATATATGATGTCTATCATATACGACGGGACCGATTTGATTTGAATTCTCGATATAATTCCGTGATCGAGAAATCTTATCGAATCACAAGATGATCATATATGGATTAATCTCAATCCTGATGTGATCATAGTCTACTGCTTGGTTCAAAGTAGGGTTTGATGTGTTAGTTAAGGATCACTTGGATACATGTGATCTGAACACTTCTCGTTGGCTCTATTCTGGAATGAGTGAGTAGTCTCGTGACTTCACAGATATGGAATCCATTCCTTCCTTCTGCGGGATGTATGCAGACGGTTCCTTATTTGTTAATCCTAGAAAGCGATCGATGGGCCGATTCATATTATATTAGTTATGAACTAATTGATCACTAGGGGTTAATGGTAAATAAGGATAAGATGTTTTGAGAAAGGTTTACGGAAATATCCCGAATCAAAACGAACAGTCTATGGAGGATTTATCCGTTTGTAATGATTATATCAATGGACGCTTATCGACTCAGTGATTAGAGTGTAAGTATATATCTATAATCAATAGAGTTCAGTTTTAGGTTTATGGTGGCTTAATCCCGAAATTAATAGATTGAATAAGAATTGTTCTGTTCGATGAATAATTTTATTTAATTTATTGTAGCTACTGGTTATAGGTCCATGGTCCCCGATGTGGCTCCTAACATGCATATGTTTTTTGACGTTTGGCCTCAATAATAATTAAGTAGTTGGACTATTTAATTGATGTGCGATTTATTATTATTGGACTGAATAATTAAATAATGGAAAATATATTTTTCATGGACTCGGCCCATAATTAAGTGTGGCGTGTGAAACCATAATTTTAGGGTTGATAGGCGTGTTTTGTACATGTTGTAATTAGAGAGAAATTAGTTTTCTTGGATAATTACATGTCATGTGATTAATTGTTTATTTGTTAAATAATTAATCGGGAGATATTAGATATTATCTATTATATATCGAAATTAGTTTTAGATTATATTAGATTTATCTTATATTTAATAAAGGATTATTATGATTAATTATTTAATTAATTATTTAATCCTTGGAGGACAATGATTTCTCTCCTATATAAAGAGAGTTCTCCTAAGCCTTTTAATACACACATAATGCGCATCATACACACAAAATAAGCTAAGGAATTCGGCCAAAGCTTAGGGTTTAGAGTTGTGAAAATCTTCAGGATTTTCCGGGTAGCATATCAAGGAGGTCAAGTATCAAGGATCAACATCCACCGGTTGTTGCTTGGAGATACACATCGGAAGATTGTGGCATCTAAAATTGGATCTCGAATTCATCAATCTTTTGGATCTCTCTTTCGATTGGTAAGTAGATCTCACCTTCTTGTAGGCAGATCTTAAAGTATGTAGTTTAATTTATATTGATCGTGATCCTTGTTATTCCGCTGCGTAATCAGGCGGATCCAGATCCGTCCGGCGATATTCCTTCCAACAACCAGGTCTAGGTCGACGCCGACCCCGAAAACCCTCACAAAAATTACATTCATTTGGGAACTCGCCAACATGGAAGGAAGCAAACCAGCTCGGGTCAGAAGTAACATGGATATTCTCGACCACAGGCTACCGATTTCCCATACTGGACCAGCTATTCTCGCCATAGTATTTTGTCGACCCCCGGCACCTAATATCCGCCAATTGAAAGTGCGAGCTTGACTCTGGTTCACCTCGTCCCACCGAGGAGTATTTCAACCTCGGCCTTAAACGGAAGGTCCCTTGCCGGCAACTCGGCCTTTTTCTTCAACTTCAGATTATCAGGCACCTTAGCCGCCTTTGAAGTACATCTTAAACGGCCACTCGGATCGGGACTCTACAAAGTAAGCACCTATGGGTCAGCTCAAATCCAAGTATGTGGTTCAACTATATGAATGCAAAAATGATCCTTACCGCCCCCAGAGCGAGATCAGTGGGCATAACGTTAACTGCCTTCATGAATTCTATGAAAAACGATTCGAAAGGAGTTCGAAGCACACTCATCAAAGAATCGAAGTGGATCATAATGCGATCCTGGTCATCTCGATAGCCTACTCACGGCTGCAAGAAGGCTGTGGGTGTGGGCCGAGGATCTTCATTCAGAGTTTCCAACCAAATTACAACACTTTTATCGAATTCCTTCCACTTGGCATCCTCCCAGCTGGGCGAATGCACAACTGGACCCCCGACATGCCCAACTATACCTTGATCAGCCAGGTCAACGTGAGCTACAGATCCTCTAGAGCTCGCTTCGTCACCTCGATTATCTGACATCGCCTGAAAAAAAAAGCGAGGTGGATAGATAATCACTCAGACTCGAAAGTTGAGCCGAGAAAGACAAACTCCCTCACCTCGACACATCACTCCCCTTCCACAAAATAGAAACCCTAGTTCTACAGGAGAACCAAACGAAATGCCGGAGAAGAAATCATCATGCTTACAGGCATTCAGAGTTCTCTGACCAAGAAATGGCAACGAAAATGAAGAGTCAACTACAAACAGGAATCTCAAACATACGATCCAGAGACACACATAACATAAGCAAATAAATAGGCATGCATCGAAGGGCCAAAACGGCTGTCAACAAAGAAAAGTATGGGTATTCAAGCCTTAACGGAGGAAACATTCAAACGTGTTCATCTTGAATACTCAAAAAATCATGCATAGATAGGCCTCGAAATCGGCCAAAAACGTGTTATAAGTGCTAAATCAAGGCCCATATGAAACATTTACATTAGTAGATGATGGAAAATGGGATGAGAGTTTGAGGTACGGACTGAAAACCTCACCGGAAGCTTTCTCTCGTCATCGGAATCTTCAGACGCTCGCCGAAATTTTTCGCTTGATAAATCTCGGGTAAGCAAAAAGTGTTCATCCGATGGATGTCCTCTCCTTTTATAGAGACTTAGGGATGGTTCGAATCCCGTGCCAATAGTAGTTAAGGTTTCGCATTTAAAATTCGAATTTCAAAACTATAATTACGGCAACTCTTCATAACCCGAAGCAATAATGACAACGGTTGTCAAATCGCGCAGTTGCTCAAGAAACGTGTGTCAGTTATTGGCAACTACTTTGAATATGGGCGATTACGGCAAACCACAAAATCAAGATAACTGTGAAGTAAATGATTGATGGGAAATCCCCCAACTCGCAGGATAGCGAGTCAATCCAATTTGCCTCACGATCTCGATAAAGGTCATCTCAATCCATTCGCTAAAGGGATCAAATGCCTCGGCTCATCATCCCTCAAGTCAACAATTAAGCCCGACTTCAGCTCGGCCCACTAAGCCCGACTTCAGCTTGGCCAATTAAACCCGACTTGAGCTTGGCCTATTAAGCCCGACTTCATCTCTGCCAATTAAGTCCGTACGCTTCAAAGCACGTCCATTAAGCCTGTATGCTTCAAAGTGCAACACCTCACAGCAAGTCGCATCTACGCCATAAAATGCTATTAAGCCCGACTCAAAGCTCGGCCATTAAGTGCATACAGTTCCAAGCGCGGCCACTAGGTCCGTACTCTTCAAAGCACGGAACCTCTCCGCCAGTCGCGTCTACGCCATAAAATGCTGATAAGCCCGACCAAAGCTCAGCCACCTAAGCCCGACCAAATCTCAGCCACATAAGCCCAACTTCAGCTCGGCCACCTAAGCCCGATCAAAGATCGGCAACCTAAACCTAACTTCAGCTCATCCATCTAAGCTCGACCGATCTCAGCTAAGAATCGTGACTACTCTCAAGGGCCTTGCGCTAATTTAGCAGACCTTGGTACAACAGTCTTAACGGTATATGGTAAATCAAGTCGCCTACAATTTTAATCCATGACTTCTATTTGCACAATGGGCACCTCAATGAGTAAGAGGTCAATGATACGCCAAACCCGCAACAGCACCCTGAGATTCACGTTGGGCTTCCACGAAGGACCAATGATGAATAGGGTTCAGTTTGCACCTTCATAAGCCGAACCAAGCCAAATATAATCTAGCTTGCCTGGCACCATTACGATACTTATCATTGATTAGGCCACGGGCATCAGAGATTGGAGGCTTCAACTCTTCTTCATAAGGGGACCCGAAACACTGGGGGCCGACTAGCTCGCCCCTCACTTCACAGCCCACTTCATTAGGCAGT
Organism: Gentiana macrophylla; assembly: GCA_026214975.1. NCBI lineage: Eukaryota > Viridiplantae > Streptophyta > Magnoliopsida > Gentianales > Gentianaceae > Gentiana > Gentiana macrophylla. The sequence continues at coordinate 88,325,798 of CM047810.1, forward strand.
AGTCACAAGTTAGGCGAAGAACCCGTAATGTTCGAGATACAAGTCAGCCCGCACAACCTGTAATGTTCAAGATAAATGTCAGCCCGCACAACCAGGAACTCGACTCACATCTTTGTACTCGCACACTTGTACTTTTACTTACCTGCCTTGTGACCTACTATGTAAGCCCTATAAATAATGGCACTTCTAACCCTTCAAAGGGACTGATTTTTGAAATACGTAGCCAAGCTCTGCCAATTTGTCGACAAACACTCTCTCTCATACTTGCATGTTGTTCTTGTCAAACTTCACCAACATTTCTTGAATAATGAGCAAACATAACCACCTAAACACTAAGGCAGATATCCGCTAACAATCAATACATTGCACCCGTGACGTTTCCGACCACGTCATGTATGTATGAGCTCAAACAATTCATTGGATCTTATCCCCTTGCCACTAAATGGTGACTTTGTCATTTTTCCAAGTAAACAAGCCTCGCGTGTGTCAAATGATTGATAATCAAATTTATCCAATAATCCATCTTTATGGAGTTTGGAAATGCGTTTCTTATTTATATGACCAAGCCGACAATGGCATAAGTAGGATTATTCAAGTCACTTGTTTTAGCTTTCTTGTTGTTTATATAAAGTATATCAACATTCACATCTAATATGTAGAGACTATTGTCAAAGTTTTCCAGTACCATAAAATATTTCATCACGTGAAAAAGAACAACATTTATTCTTAAACGTAAAGAAAATCCTTCAACATTTAATGCAAAAATGGAAATAATGCTTTTCATAAGTGCAGGAAAAAATTTACAGTTATTTATTTCAAGTACTAGCCCACTGGGCAATGAAAGAAAATAACTTCTACGGCTAGGGCAGCAACACTTGGTCCATTCCCCACGCGCATGTCCACCTCTTTTTTCTTCAAATCTCTAGACCTTCTTAGTGATACCCATCAGTTGGACTTAAAAGAAGAAATACCGATCTCAATTATAAACATACCTGAATTAGAAGCATCCTTATGCTTGTTCTTCTTGGTACTCAAGAAGGCCTTGCAGTTTCTCCTCCAATGGCTGGTCTGGCTACAATAGAGGCAAACATCATTTGTCTTGTCCTTGGATATCTTTGGCTTCGGCTTGGGAGCGTCCTTAGCCTTCTTGGTCTTATTTTGGGCATTTTTCTTACCCTTGGAAGAAGTCACAAGAAACACTTTCTTGCCCTTATCCACAGTGCCCCCAGTAGTCTTGAGCATGTTCAATAACCCCGCAAGGGAGCAATCAATCTTGTTCATGTGATAGTTCATCACAAACTGCACGTAGGAGTCGGGTAGAGATTGCAGAATCAAGTCTACACTTAACTCATGCTCCAAATTGTGGTCCAGCTTCTCAAGTGTCTCTATGTACCCAATCATCTTGAGCATATGCGAACCAACCGAAGTTCCCTGATCCATCTTGCAACCAAAAAGGGCCTTTGAGACCTCGTACCTCTCAGTACGAGACTTAGAAGCATATAGATCCTTCAGGTGACCAATAATGGTGTACGCATCCATAGACTCATGTTGTTTCTGAAGTTCCGGTGTCCTAGAAGCAAGCATGATTCATGTAGCCTCAACACTGTAAGAACAATGCTTTTTATGCTTCTCAACCAATTCTTTGTTATCAGCATCTTCAGTCTCTTCAGTTAAGGGTGTTTTCAAAAACATAGCCAATCTTTTCGTGCCTCAAAACGATTTTGAGATTTCTTTCCCAGTCGAGAATGTTTGATTCGTCAAGTTTGTTATCAATGATAAAATATGGGTTCAGTTTGTTCGACATTTCTACAACAATACAGTAAAGATAGTATAAGTAATAGTTCATGCATACAAACCCAAAAATTGTACTTTAAAATTTAATTAGGTTTCTCTCTCACTAGCCAACTACTCCCAATTGACTTTCAAGAATTTGAATTATTCCTTAGAGGATGGGATCCAATCTAGTTGGTCTGATCCCCGACGTGGGCTGATCGACCGGGTCAATTTCGAAAGGGGGGTACACTTACCGGTCACATCTCATGCGGCTCCTAGTGTTTGACTAGTCAACTCTTTGACATTCCACATCTCTGTGGTAGTCAACCCCTTGTCTCTAAAATTAGACAGTCCTGACGTGGGCCAATCAACATAAAACTTTTGTCAAGTCATAATCCAATATTCATGAGATCTCATAACGATCATATCTCGACAATTACGATATACCCGAGGTAGGTCAACTCCTGACGTGGGCCGATCAGTTGGATCCGAATTAGGGCTCTTCGCCATCAATATAATATTGGGAGACAAAATATCGACTTGATTTTTGTTGTGGGAGTATTTTAAATTAATCCACATAATTAATTTTTAATTAATAACGATCACATCAAACAACGTGCAAATTTCTACGTTATTAAAATAAAGTAAAACATACACCATTCCGCGCATAAAATTAACCGGTATCATCATTGACTTTTCCTATGTACGGTTTCAAATACAAGCTGACGAAACCGCCGGTCACAAATCTAAGGGTAGCTGCAAACACCAACAATATCTTTATGTCATCTTTCTTTGGCCTCCATCATCTGTTCCATTCTTGATACACAAAATCTATCTGTTGGTCTCGTGAAAAGGCTGACACAAGTTTACAGGGAAGGGGGTGAATATACTTGTCACCAAAAACTAGACCCTGATCCTTAAAAACAGATTAAGTTCACTTTTAAACTTGTGTGGAGTTAAGCTAACTGAGGTGAGTATGAATCGGACTGACTTATGCTCAAGCTGATTTAACCGGCAGCGGATATATTAAAGCATTTTGATTGTTCAGTTATCAATTTGTATAAAAGAATGCAGTATCAACTCAGTTTCTGATGTTTGCTGAGTTTGTGATCTACACAGATATATTCTATGTTGTTGTAAGTAAATGCGTAAAGTAAATAAGTAAATGAGACAAAAATTATATAGGTTCTTGGTGGTGTAATCTTGTCAATCCTCTCTTCCCCTGTGATGTCGGAGGAAAAATTCCACTAGAACTCTTTGAGGTAGGTCGGTTACAAAAAGTTCTAAACTGATAGTCCTTGGCTAATCCCAGCTTCACTATCTAAGAAACTAAAGAATAGGTAGAATGGCTGCTCTGCAACTGCTTGCACTGGTTCTTAGAGGGTAGTATTGCCTCTTCTCCAGCTCATCACAAACACAGTCTTCCAGACTGCACCACAACTAGCCTTCACACCTTCTTGGTGTTTCACAGTCTAAACCTTTGATAAAAATCAAAGTTAAAATCAATGATTTAACCGGTGAGGGTTCCTTCATTTTCTCAGTTGATTCAGCAAACCTAGCCTTCTCCATTTCATCCAGTTTCCTTTCTTTTCTTTCAGTTCCTCAACTTTTTCCATTGCTTCATCGCCTGTAAGAACTTTCTTGGAGGACTCTTTCTTTTCTTTTTAGGTTCAGCTTCAGAACCTCCAGCTTTCCTCTTCCCAGTTTTGCTTTTCTCATCTTTCACTGCAATCTTTCCTTCAACAATTGATGTTGATCCTCTCTTTGCAATTTTAAAGTGATTGATGATTCTCTGTACTAGCAGGGCAAGAGTCTTCTTGTGATAGAATCTTCTTATCTTCACATCAGTCTTCTTCTTTGGAACTTTAGATGTGACTTGTCTAGCTATTTGATCAAGAATGTATCTTTGCCAATTGAAGTTTTCTTCAAACCAAATCACATACTAAAGGTCTATCTTGGTGCATGTTAGATTGCTGAACTTGCCAGCACTTCCAATTACACATTTGGCAAGCATCTGGGTTAAATAGCCAAACTCAGGTTTGAGAAAACCTGTCTTCCCCATCAATGATACATTTGAATCTTCTTTACTTGCAATTATTTTCCACAACTTCTCTCTTTGATCCTTATTCAAGTTGATGGCAGATGAAAATCCAGAGACGTTGAATCCAAAGATTTCTGCAATAAGGTTCTCAGTAACCTTAATTTCCTTCTGATTGACTGTGGTGGTGGAAGTGTATATTTTTCCTTCTATAGCGGTTCTTCCAAACTCATAGAAGTCTCCTATGCTCTCCAAGCATACACTGTCTAGAGCAATGTTGAAAATTGCTTCAAGACCCTTGATTTTTCTAATTTTCTCTATAATTTGCTTGGCTAGGTCTGACTTGCCATGTTTTTCAAGATATTGATCAAGTGGCATGATCAATCCGGGTTCAACTCTGGTGAAAGTCATAATTTCTGTATAGAGATTTTAAGAGAAATTGAAGATGTAAGGAATTCTTCAATTTGGGAGAAGTAAAACAGAATGGTAAAGGATTTAACAAAGAACGAAGAAATGTATTTATGGATGGCTGGTAGATGTGCAGTTAAGGGAATATGAGTGGATTTGAAACGTCTTGTCATAAATTATATCCCGTTATAAGATGCGAAAAAGGTGGTATGTAGTGGAAATGAACGGTTGAGATATGTGTAGGTTACGACTTTTTCTGTCAATCATAGCTGATATTAGTAAATGCACTTGACACACCGTATCTCTTAGCTGTAAAAGCTCTGGTTTGATCTTATCCACATCTTGATCAGTTTTCAGTTTTGTCTTCTAAATCAGTTTTCAGTATCTCAGTTGTTAAAGGTAACTTCCTAACTCATTTTTGAATGAGTCGGCTTTCAAAAATCAGTTCCTTCTGCAAAACAAATTAAGATCTCTTTGGTACCCATATCTGTCTAGGTCCTTTCTGGTTAGTTTTTGGATTAACTCTTGAACCCTTAAGGAATGTTTCTTTTTCTTAGAATTAATATCATCTTTGAGATCTTTGAACATCTGGAGAATTGAGCTCATATATCTTTCTTGACTTTTTGACTTAGTAGAATTCCTGTTATATTTGTTAGTTTTCACATAATTCTGTTGTTTTGGCTTTTCAGTCTTTTCCTTATGAATTTTGTGAAACTGAGTCGATCTAGCAATGGTTAGTCTTTATCAGTTGGAAAAAGTCTCCCTTTCCCCTGAATCTATTAACCTTTGAATGAGAATCATTCTTTGTTAAATAAGACTTGAATGTTTTGTTAACTGATTTTGAATCAGTATTGCCTTTTTCAGCCTTCTGAGTTTTTATGTAAGATCTGTCAGTTTGCTGAGTGCCACCAACTAATTTTACAATTTTGTCAGTTTTTGATCGAGGTTGTGCTGAGTTATTATCAGTTCTAATAACTTCATCAGTTTTCTGAGCTTTGGACTTTTGTGCAGTCACAAACTTATGTGCAGCTGAACAAGGTATAAACAACTTAGAATTCTATTGATTATCAAACCCTAATCATGTACCAGGTCAGCAGTATGAAGTCATTGGCGTCTTGTACCGAACTGAAGTGGGACTTGTTGAGGTCTGTTGATGCATGGCCCAATATATAGGCTAAGCCAGTGCAGAGCCTGTGATGAAACGATAACTCTTTATAAGTGTCACGTGTACCCTTTTGGGTTGTACCCATGTCATTTTCCATTTATAATTAAGGTTAAAGGTCGTAAAGGACGGGTTTTAATCTAAAATGATTGAAAAGGACAAATATGTAGTAACACATATAGTGACTGTTCTTCTCAATTATTTAAGTTTAAAACATGTCCTTATGGATTCTGACCCCTTATAATTATACTAAAATTTTGTGGAAAAATAGCTGCAAGTAAGTTTAAAATTATTAGAAAGGGTATTGTGTCATTTATAATGATTTAAAATTTCTTATGGCTTGTTTTATTTTTTTTTTACAAATTTTGAAATATTTACATTTTTTTTATAATTTATAAAAAAAAAACGTTTCAAACCCTTCATACATTTCTGCATAGTTTTTTTATTTTTATTTATAATTATTTCTATTTTATAAGATCTCTACCCTATTTTGAAGTTGTTTTATATAATATATGATCCAATTTTTTGTTTTTAAAAAACAATTCCGATAGACCCGTCAGGAGTCGGCTATCTTGTGATGTATTGCCCCCTTTAATTAAAGAAATGTATTTTTTTCTTAAAAAAATAAAATAAATAAAATAAAAAAGAGAGTAAAATCCACGTAAAGCTTACATGTCCCCGTATATATCCGCATATATGTGACAATTCGTTTTTTTTTTTTTTTTTGAGCTCACAATTCTAACCGTTTAGAGGATCAATTTCTGAATCAAAAAAGTTGCACAGGAAGTCATAGATAAACTTATCTTCTTCGTTTAATAACGTTTGTACATAGCCAGTTGTATATCTTTGAATGTTCCGTGATGCACATGCACTATATTATTCTTTTGAAAATTTACGGTGATAGTGTACAAACGTAACAAGGCGGTGGGGGAATCAAATATTTGACCAACATCTCTAATTACTATATTATAAATTTATAACTCCGTTGGGTGTGAATTGGTACCATGAAAGTCATGGTTATGGATAAGTTAAGTTAAATGAATGATAGATTCCACATAGGCAATCACATGTTTTCCAGGCTTTATTAGGGAATATCAAATGTGTTTTTATTTCATCACAAATTTTTGGAGGATGGGTGGGTAAATATGATTTAAGGTTATCAACAAACAAGATTTGTGCGCATTGGAGAAGCACGTTGCATCCTTTGTGGCAGAGAGGATGAAGAGCGCGTTGGGGAAGCACGTTGTATCCTTTGTGGCAGAGAGGATGAGACGCTCAGTCATATGTTATTACAGATATAGTAATGGTTTGCTTAAGATTAATAGCTTCACAATAATCAAATTACTCGATTCAGAAAACATAAAGTTCTGAACAAGAACATAAATTTACAGCATGTTTTTCGATCACCGAACCACAATTTTCAACACATACATTGGAAGAAAACAATGCAGAAAACATAATGTAAAACGATAACTTATTCGTTAGACTGAGGTGTCGAACGTTGTCCTTAAGACATTATTCCCCCGATTAAATGCCCACGGTTATGGCAATAAGTCTCCCAAGATACAACAGTCTTTTAGTTAAACAAAATAGAAAGATAGGAAAAGCAATTCTACAGATTTCATTATGTGATAATCTTGATTACATTACATAGAGTAGCAGCCATACATATATATCTATGAAGAAGAACCTTATCCATCCTGCAAGTAAATCTAACATTGGATTTGCTGAGAATCTATAACTAACTAATTCACCAAGTACTTGGGTACATACCCTAGTGGTAATCCACTAGGGTCTAACCTGACACCCAGTGGGGAGGCCATGGTTCGAACCCCGTTTGGGGTGTTTAAATGGGTGTGTGTGTTTCTTTCGTTTCCGAAAAAATTCACCTACAACCATTGGATGAGGAGCCACATGGATGGCTAGGATGATGCCACATCACTATTATTCTTAACACCCCTCCCCCCTCCCCCCCCTCAAACTCAAGGGTGGGGGAACCACATTGAGTTTGCTTTTGAAATTCTGAAACTGAGTAGTGGTCAGTGGTTTAGTTAAGCAATCTGCCAGTCGATCAGGAGATGGCACATAGGACACAACTAGCTTTTTGTTTAAAACCTCATTTCTGACAAAATGCACATCAATCTCTATGTGCTTGGTTCTAGCATGGTATACTAGATTCTGAGCCAGGAAAGAAGCACTAATATTATCACACCAAGCTGTAGGGGCAGCAATAAGGTTAACTTGTAGTTCAGTAAGAAGATAGGTTATCCACTTTATATCAGGAGTGAGATCGGCTAATGCTCTATATTCAGATTCAGCACGGGATCATGACACCACATCCTATTTCTTTGAACTCCATGAAACTAAAGATTCTCCAAGAAAGACACAGTATCCTCCAACTTAATTTCTATCAACTGTAGATACCCCCCAATCAGCATCAGAAACCCTGTTAAATTCAGACAGACAGCAGGTTTGAAATGCAAGCCATGATTAACAGTGCCTATCACATATCTAAGAAGTCTCTTGACTGCTCTCCAGTGTTCCAGGTGAGGATTTTGCATGAATTGGCTGAGATAATTTACAGCAAAGGTAATGTCAGGTCTTGTGCAAGTCAGGTATTGCAGGCCACCAATGGCACTCCTATATAGTGTGACATTCTGAAATGGTTCCCCAGGCTCATCTTCAAGTTTCTTAACAAGAACTATAGGTGTAGGACAAGCATTAAGTGTATCACATCCAAGTCTGTGTAACAATTGAGTGGCATATTGTGTTTGTGTCAGATAGATACCAGAAGAATCTCTGAGTACTTGCATTCCCAGAAAATGTGACATAGGGCCCAAATTCTTCAAAGCAAATCTGGAATCCAGCATGTGAATAAACTTGTTGATCAGTGTAAAGGAAATACATGTCACTAAGATATCATCCACATATACTTAAACAAGAAGAATATCATCAGTAGTTTTGAGAATAAACAAGGAATTGTCACAGACAGACTGTGTAAAAGACCATGCCAATAATTGAGACCTCAGAGCTTCAAACCAAGCTCTAGGGGCTTTCTTTAGCCCATACAGTGCCTTTTTTAACTTGCACACATAGTGAGGTTTTGTAGGATCAATATAACCCTCAGGCTGTGACATATAAAATCTTTCAAGGGACCATTGAGAAAAGCATTGTTGATGTCCACTTGATTTATAGGCCAGTTATAAGTGACTACTAGGGAAAGAACTATTCTAATTGTTGTTGCTTTAGCCACAGGACTGAAGGTCTCTATAAAGTCCACACCATATGTCTGACTAAAACCCTTAGCCACCAATCTTGCTTTATGCTTAAGAACATCACCATTAGCCTTCAGTTTCAGTTTGTACACCCACCTGCTTCCAACCACAATTTGATTAACAGAAGGAGGGACCAAATCCCATGTTTTATTTCCGATCAAGGCTTGATATTCTTCATCCATGGCACTTCTCCACTCAGTGGTAGATAAAGCCTCTGAAACACTTGTAGGTTCAGTAAGATGAGCAACAACAGCAAAGACTTTAGGTTTAAAAATTCATGTTTTGGCTCTAGTCATCATGGAATGAGTGTTGATAAGTTTAGGATTTGGAGGAGGGTCTGGAGGAGAAGCAGGTGGTGAAGGTGATAGTTTTAGGCTGGAAGAGTGTTGTGTGGAGGATGATGAGTCTGGGACAGTGTAGGAGAGCTGGAAGAGTGTTGTGTGGAGGATGGTGAATGAAGAGAAGGTATAGTAGGACTAAAACGTGTTGTAGGACTAAGAGGTGTGTTAGGATCCGGAGAGGGGACATTAACAGAGTCAGGAGACTTTGATGGACTGGAAGCAACAAAATCAGAGTTGTGGGTACTTACTTGAACAACTTGAGTGTCTGTATTGTACTGGAGAATGTCATGTTGCTGCAAATGAGGCAAGAAAAACTGACTGTCAGATTCAGAGACAATGTGTACGGACCTGTTTGACCCTTGTGAAAATACTAGCAAAAGGGAAAGTCATTTCATCAAATATTACATCCCTAGTTACATAGATCGTACCACTCATGTCAAGACATTGGTACCCCTTGTGCACAGGACTGACACCAAGATTCACACGCTTACAATAGTGAAATTGAAACTTGGTCTTTTCAAAAGGTCTAAGGTGAGGATAACAAGTGCACCCAAACACTTTAAAGAGCTTATAATTTGGCTTTGTATGAAAAAGATACTCATGGGGTGAGAGATTATGCAACACAGCTGTGGGTAAACTGTTTATGATTAAAATAGCCTGTTGGAAACTATGCCACCAGAAACTTAGTGGCATATATGCCTGTGCTAACAAAGTAAGACCTAATTCAACCACATGTCTATGCTTTCTTTCTGCCCTTCCATGCTGTCCATGAGCATGAGGCCAGGGATGCCTGAACAGAATGCCCTGATCTTTGAGATAAGATTCAATGCTTCTATACTCACCTCTCCAATCTGATTGGAGACATTTAATAGTAGTGGAGAACATATTTTCAACCACCTTTTGAAATTGTTTAATCACATCATAAACTTCTGATTTCTGTTTTAAAGGGAACAGCCAGGTATACCTAGTGTGATCATCTAGGAAATGCACATAATAGGAGTATCCATTAGTAGATTTTATAGGGGATGGCCCTCAAACATCAGTGTTCACAAGATCAAACATATGAGCAACATGAGAAGTAGATAAAGTGTAAGGTAAAACATGAGATTTCCCAAACTGACATGCTTCATTGAAAACAAGTTTTGCATTCAAAGACACATTACAAGGACTGAAGGACTTGGCTCAAAACCTTTTGAGAAGGATGACCTAGCCTTCTATCCCATACATTAGGATTTTTGTTAACATGAACACGTTGAACCTTATTTGACCTAGGACAAGACTAAAACTCAACAACATAAGTGGACTTGTCTTGAAGATATTATTTGGAGTGAAGAGAGCTCATGACATTCTCAGTTGGATTGCCCATCTTGTATAGACCACCCTCCAGTGTTCCTATGAAAAGAGGCATCCCTGTTTTCTTGGCCTTCACAACACAACTGGAATTAGTGAACTCAATAACAACATCATTATCACAGGTTAATTTTGACACACTCAGTAGATTTTTAGTAATGGCAGGTACATGTAACATGGAATGGAGTTTAAGTGGTCTGTGTGATTGTGGTGTAGGTATAAGTGATTGTCCTATATTATGAATGCTAAGTTGCTCACCATTACCAACTCCAAGTGTTTCAGAATCTGTGTATCCAGCATTAAGATGCATATTGTTGAGGTCTCCAGTGATGTGATTAGTAGCTCCACTATCCATATACCATGAAGAATCAGCAACTGATTGTGGTGAGGCCATAAAAGCAACAGGTTGCCTGGGATTGCCTGAATTTCTAGATGGCATAGGAGTGTTGTTATTGTTGTTATTAGGACCAGTGAAACTCACATCAAATCTGTGCCAACATTCCAAAACCGTGTGTCCATTCTTACCACACAATTGACACACACTCATGTTATTTGAATTGGATCTACCACCTCTACCACCTCTTGATCTGCCTCCTTTAGAACCACCCATGCCTCTGTTATAATTCTGGAACTGAGGCCTAACATCTGTAGGATTTGATCCTCTAAGATTCATATGAGCCAGATTTAAATAGGGATTAGACCCTACAGCACCAGGATTGAATCTAGCTACCAATCTTTCATGTGTAAGAAGCTGAGATTGAACTTCTTTCCAGTTCAAGCTACCAACCCTGTCATTCAGATTCACAGTAACAGATTCATACTCTCTATCCAAACCATCAAGAACAGCTAGTATAAGTTCAGACTTAAATATAGGATAACCTGCTGCTACAAGTTTGTCTGAATAGGACTTCATAAGGGCTAGGTAATCTGCCATTGATCTGTTTCCTTTCTCAGTTTTAGTAAGAGCTGTTTTATACTCTAACATTCTAGCCTCAGAATGAGTATTAAACAAACTCTTCAATGTACTCCAAACCTCAAAAGATGAGTTACAGCTGATTTCCTCAGTTAATGCATGTTCTGTCATTGAACTGAGAAGCCAACCCATCAGCAAATTATCAATGGAATTCCATTGCTCAATGGCAACAGAGTTATACATATGAACACCAAAAGTGAAACCAGATCCAGAAGCCAAAGAAGATGGTTTTGGTGTTGTTCCAAATAAGAAGCCTTATAGTTTATACCCTTTAACAATTGGAAGAATGGTATACCTCCAAAGAAGATAATTGTCCCGTGTAAGTTTTACAATGCAAGTAGATCTCAAGATGTAGAATCAGTTCAGGCATACCAGAAATCAAGTTAGGAGCAGATTGGGGTGGAATAGGGAACGCAGATGCTGGTATAGAAAGCTGAGAAGTACCAGGGGACAGGTAGCTAGAAATAGGGCTCCGGTGGAGTAGATCGGAGCTCCAATAGATGAGAATATGGAAAGGAATGGGATGAAGTTAACCATGGAAAATTTTTAGAAAAGGTGTAGCTGCTTGTGTTAACTCCAGCAGTAGCTGTAGCTGTTGGAATAACTGAGGTTGAAACCATTGTGTTTGCCGGTGTTGTATCTTGGGTTGCCGGAACACTGGTTACCGGGACATTGGTCGCCGCAACAGTGGTTGTAGCAGCTGCTGACGCCATAGCCTAGCTTCGATACCAAGTTAAACAAAATAGAAAGATATGAAAAGCAATTCTGCAGATTTCATTATGTGATAATCTTGATTACATAGAGTAGCAGCCATACATATATATCTATGAAGAAGAACCTTATCCATCCTGCAACTAAATCTAATATTCGATTTGCTGAGAATCTCTTAACTAACTAATTCACCTACAACCATTGGATGAGGAGCCACATGGATGGCTATGAAGATGCCACATCACTATTATTCTTAACAACCTTGTCCTGATTGTAGCACTTTAATGCGAACAAGCGATCGAACTGATCGGACCTTGTTATCTCTGACCTATGCAAGTGTTTGCCGAATGTTTTTTTTTTGTGGGTAAAAAATGTTCTGTTTTTGCAGAGTTTTAGTATTGAAAATCTGAATATTTTTCATCCAGGGATGCTATGTATTTATAGGTAGATTAGAGGTACAAATGAACAGGTATTTCTGCTCAAAACATCACATCATAAGGGAGGCTCCTTTTCAGAATTTCGGTTACCAAAGGTGGTTGATTCTGTTCATGTACATAACATAACTCAAACTGATGCAAATGTTCATTTTCTAACTTAGCCATTCAGATCGTGAACATGTTCTCTTTGATTAAGAATCTTAACTATTAGGCTGGCCCAAAAATATTATTGGGCCGGGCCCAGCCAAGCCACGAGCCAGCCGGACGGCGGCGGAGCGCATGTGGGGTTCTGAATCAACAAGCATCTACGTCCTCCCACCTCTAAAAAATTCTCTTGCCTCTTGGGGCTTGCCTCTCAATGTAACTCTCCCACTTAAATATTGGGTCGGGCCCAGCCAACCCACGAGCCAGCCAGATGGCGGTGGGCGTGTGGGGTTCTGAATCAACAAACATCTACGTCCTCTCACCTTTACAAAATTCTCTAGCCCTTTGGGGCTTGCCTCTCAATGTCTCTCTCCCACTTAAATAGCGAGTATTTTTGAATTCCATTACCTATGTAGGACAATGGAAAACATTTTCATTACAACACCCACATAAAACACTCTACATTTAGTCATTAATTTCTCATTCACCCGATATCGAAATCGAGTGATAACATCAACTACTATCATAGTTTCCAAAGCTGGTTTTAGCTCCAAGAAATTCATTCCATAACTCATTCAAATCCGGGCCTGAAGTTGACTTTTCGTCATTTACACTTAAACCCATTTAAGAGCTAAAACACTATAAAGTTCCAATAATTATGTGATCCCGGCCTGCCGGGCGATCGGGGCATATTTGATGGTTTTAGATTCAGCGTGGATTTCAAAGAATTGTTAGGCTACTTCATTGAACATTGCGAGAAGAAGCGCCTCTCGGGCTTGATTACTGTTATGTGGATGATTTGGAAGGCCCGTTGTGCTTGGATGTTTGAATGTGTTCATGTTGACATTGGTTGCATTCTTGCTACATCGGAGGCAACAAGTGACGAGTTTTTGAGAGCTTGGCGTCAAAGTAGGTCTCAGATTCATAGGGTTGTCCATCCTTTTGCTTGGTCCGCTCCCCCTTACGGCATAGTGAAATGCAGATTACGGGTGACATATGCTTGATTGGCCGGATTGATTTTTCGTGATCATGATGGCTGGGTCATGCATGCCATCTTTGAGAGTGTGCATGGGAGGCTTTTGTTCAGTGGAGGTTTTGGAGATGATTGCTATTCTGCGTCGTTTGCAAGGAGCTAGGCAGCTGGACTTGCAGTCTATTGGGGTAGAGAGCGATGCTTTACTTTGTATCCAGCACTTGATCGAGATGTTCCACGGAGGATTTGTCTAATTTAAGTCGTGACTGTTTCGAGTTGGCTTCTCAGTTTTTAGAAGAAGTCGGTAATATTCCCGCCCATTTGCTAACACGAGTTGGGCCGTTAGGTTTGGGGCATCATGTTTAGGGAGTTGATCTCCCAAATGATGTCAGTACGTGATGCTTGTTCTTTGGATTTGCTACAATAAAAATATCTTTCCTCACAGGCTCACACACAAAAAAACAAAAAAACAACAAAAGCAAATGAGATTTCAAAATAATATTGTGAATCGTCTATTTTTGAAAAAAAAACAATTAAAATGAAAAAAACAATCCCGTTAGTTTAAACCGTTCCTCATTTAACATAAATATTATTTTATTTTTGAAGGGAAAATAAATCTGATTATACGAGTAAATATGACTTGTAACCCTAACTGAGCGGGTATAGTGGAACTTGACATGTGATCAAACATCACCCATTCGCAAAAATAGATGGAAGTATTCGTGGAAGGAAGTCATTTATGGCATCTGGATGTGGTGGAACAAGATCAAACACGGACATAATAAAGACAGGCCCCAGGCTTTCGTTTTCCTTGCAAATATAGTTGAAAGGGTAAGAAATCTAAAACTTGCGTGGAACATAGATTAGTTTTGTTTTGTTTTTGTTTTTGTTTTTTTGTTTTTGTTTTTGCAAAAAAAAGATAAAATAGAACTAGACAACCATTGTAAATTTTCTGTTTTTTTAGTAACCTCTTCACGAGGCTAAGGAGGCTTGATGATAAAATGATCACTTTTGAACGAAAAAAATTTCTTTTGTAAAAAAACATGACTTGTAACATAATAAATACCTCAAATTTCATGAGTTTTATTGTTGTTTTGATTAGAATAGGCGTATGACTTTTTAAATTTAATGATGGAGACTAGTGAAAAATGTTGCGATATATACTATGGATAAAGAAGTGTTGGATGCAAAAGGATGTGCACACAGTCAGAATTTTCATAATTTAGTATAATCAACAAGTTAAGTTACATGATGTTGATGATGGATTATTTATAGATGATACTCCTCATAAGTCGGTTGGAAGAAGTTACAAACGTTTATAACGGAAAACTTCACAAATACACTTTAGTCTTGTGTACTTCAGCTGAATCTTCAGCTCTGAAATCTTCTCAGCTGCATTCTTCACTTGGCTGAATTCTTCAGGTCAGCTGATCTGATCACATCAAATCCTCTCAACTGAGTATTCAAATTATGAGTGTGTACACATCATCTTGCATCCAACACTCATTTATCCATACTATATATTGTAACACCCCCTCAAGCTTTGGAGTGATGAAAATCAACTTGAATATCCTGCTTGCATCCAACACTCATTTATCAATTGTGACTTGGTTGGAAAATTTTAGAAATTCCTAGCTTATTCACCAAATAAAAAATATAGGTGCTTCTAAAGCCTTTGTGAGGATATTAGCAAGTTGTTCACTAGTATGAACATGCATGAGTTTGATCAAGCCTGATCTAAATTTGTCTTTGACTGCATGACAGTCAATCTCAATGTGCTTGGTTCTCTCATACAAATCAAAGTTGTGAGAAATGTGAAGAGCACTGGTATTGTCACATAATAGAACAATAGGAAACTGAACTGAAATCTTTAAATCTTGAAAATTGTTGATAAGCCACTGAATTTCACAAGTTGCATTGCCCAATGCCTACCTTCCAAGATATAAGAGCATCTTATAAGAACACCATATATCCTGAAATAGATCTCCTGGTCTCAAGACATCCTGTCCATTCACTGTCAGTGAATCCTTTCAAGATGAGGTTGTTTTTAGCTCGGAAGAAAATTCTTTGTCCCGGATTGGCTTTCAAATATTGCAGGATCCTATGAGATGCTTTCATGGGGTTTTCAGTTGGGGTATCCAGAAATTGACTCAATCGTTGAACTACAAATGCAATGTCAGGTATTGTAAAAATGAGGTAAATCAGTTTGCCAACCAATGATCTCTAGGCAGTATTATCATCTAATAAAGCTGAATCTCCATGTTGTAGAGTTTGTTTAGATTTCATTGTGGTTTTAGCAGGTTTAGCACCCAATAACTCAAACTCATGCAAAAGATTCAGAGTATATTTCCTCTATAAAATGGAGTAGCCAGTATGTGTTCTGGAAGCTTCAATCCCTAAGAAGTATCTGAGTTTACCAAGATCCTTGATGGTAAACTGCTCATGTAGATGGTATTTGACTTGTTGTATCTGACTCGGAGCAGGACTGGCTGCAATAATATCATCCACATAAACCAATAGGAAATAAAGGATTTACCTGACCCTCTGGTAAACAAGCTGTGATCGTTTTTTGACTAAACAAATCCTTGACTTTTCAAAGACTATCAATTTGCAATTTTATTGTCTGCTAGCTTGTTTCATTCTATATAGTGACTTGATTAATCTGCAAACTTGATTGGATTATCATACTTAAATCCTTGAGGAAGCTTCATGTATACTTTTTCATGCAAATATCATTGTAAAAAGGCAGTGTTAACATCCATCTGATAAAGATGCCAGTTGTTGGATGCTGCAGCTACTAATAGTGTTCTGACTGTTGTGATCTTCACAACTTGAGGCAATTATTCTTGATAATCAATGTCATAGTTTTGAGTGTAGCCTTTTTCTACTAATATGGCTTTATACCTCTATACTGATCCATCAGGGTTGTATTTTATCTTATATATTCATTTGCATCCAATAGGATTCTTCCCATGTGGCAAAGTAACAATTTCCTATGTGTTGGTCTTCTGTAATGCATCAATTTCCTTATGCATTGCTTACTTCCACTCATCATGTTTAATTTCCTAATCGTATGTCTTTGGCTCAGTAGTTGCATCAATGGCACAAACATATTTGGCATATTCAGCTGAGAGTCTATCTAGACTCATGACCTGATTTGGCAGATGGGGGGTCTGCACAACATTAGCTCCTCTCTGATAGAATTTTGGTGTCTTTCTGGTCCTAGTAGATCTCCTTAGCTGAACTGTTGGTGCAGGGGCATGATCAGCTGTGAATGATCAACCACTGGACTCCTCAATTGAATTTTCTCCTCTGTTGGATTCCTCGGTTGAACTACTTAGCTGATCCTCAAAGCTATGCAAAAGTAGGCAGTGGAAGTGGCATATTAGTTTTGCACTTAGCTCTGCATTGAACCTTCTTGAATAAAGGAAAATAAGTCTCATGAAATTGAGTATTTCTAGCAACAAATATATCTTTGTTGTGATATCCAAAAGAATAGATCTATTGGAAGTGTTTGAATTTCCAAGATAGACACAAGTTCTGCATCTAGAATCAAATTTTGTTTTGATATGCTGAAGAGTGCAAGAAAAACCCAAACAGCCAAAAACTTTAAACACATAATAGTCTGCTTTAGATCCATACAACACTTCTTAAGGAGTGCTTTCCTTTAAGAAGGATGTTATTATATCATTGATGAGTTTAATAGCATGTAATAAACACTAACCCAATGCTCTATGGGAAGATTACTCTGAAACCTCAAACATCTAGCTACATTCAACCGATACTGATGTTTTATCTCAACAATTCTATTTTGTTCAGGTGTACTTACACATGAAGTCTGATGAATAATGCCATGGTGTTCATAAAAGGATGTCAGCTGAAACTCAACACTATTATTGTTGAAATAGTATCCTAAACCCAATCGGGTTGGACTGGATCCGATCGGGTCGGATCATTTCTACTATTTTTTTTTATGATTATACATATATAATAAATGACTTTTCTATTGTCATATATTTGTTATTTTAAAGAACCAATTATGAATTGTTCTATGATAACGTCCTTAGTATTAAAATGTGATAGAGAAACCATGATAGGCGATTATGGTTGATGAAATCTCTAATCACTTTAATAAGTTTGATACCTAAATGTCTATAGGCTTATGTACAATTAAACAGGGCATTGATAGTACAAACAGGCTAGCACGTATTAGATGTCTTCTATCTTTAAGGGCAGGGATAGATCTCGTCTATCGAAGTGTAGAGACACTTGGACTGTTTGTTTGACGTGTATTAGAGAACGCATACGTTAGACTGGCCCACTTACACTATTAAGTGTCACACTATGTGACGGTTGTGTAATTATCCTTAGGACCGGAGTCTACATGGCATCACGGTGTGGATTGTCATGCTTTGCACTATTGAGGTTTCCCTTAGCCAAGGGGCGATCATGCGGTAGTGATTGGGTATGATACTGAAGCATGCGGAGTATACATGTTAGGTCGTCTGGGAATCGCGTGCCCTATGAGTATGAGTGAATATCCGAAAGGGCCGTCCCATAAGGATGTCTGGTTCTCGTGAATCTTTTCAAAGTGGGAGTAAATGAGTTATTCTGAGAGAGCCTGATATCCAGATTATGGGATACGATCAAGATACGATGGTATGGATATTATTACAGCGATAGGATTCTATTTACACGCTAACCGAGCACATGAAAGGTAGTAGTTATTGCGTATGGACTCTTCCGATGATTGGGGGTCATGGATGTGTTGCTAGACGCTATCCGTGATCGTTAGATGTGAAGGGCATTTTCGTAATTGCGCCTTATGTCTACGGCCAACATATTCGGGAGCCTATCGGGGAACACACATATGAACATCGAGTCGGATTAAAATGTGGTTATAGTTGATAACCAAATAAAGATATAATTTATCTCATACTATAATGGTTACATTGGTAAATTAATATGGTGGTATTTATTTATTATGAATAAATGTAATAATACAAGATATTAATTATGTTGATTAATTAAATATATGTATTTTGATACATGTGGGGCGCATGTCATGATGTATATTGATACACATGTATTTTGTAAATTGATTAATTATAGTATTATATTAATCAAAGAATATTCCGGATGCCAATTTATGGCTATAAGGGGCACATGTATTAAGTGTATAAGATACACTTGGATTGTGCAATTTGATTAATAAGATTACCATATATTAATATTGGATATTAATTGATTTTTTGGAAAAATAGATTTATGGTAATAATATAAAGATATATTCAGTATAAAGATATTGTCAATATATATCTTGGAAATATATTTAATATAAGATATTAAATATTAATGAGATAAATTAATCAAAATGATTTTCCTTATTTTATTAGAAAAATATTTTCTCTCTCCTCAATTTACTAGGAAAATATGTTGGTTTTTGTATGTTCTTCTTCTCTCTCGCTGTGATCTCCTTTGTTCGAAACCACGTCGTCCGCCAGCCTAACAGATCTCTCTCGAGATTCCTTTCTCTTTTGTCTAGCAAACTTTTCAATCTCAGGTATGAATCTCTCGAGTTTGGCTGCTAAACTTCGTGTAACGTACTACAAGACACAAAAAGAAAATAAAAAGTTAGTGACTTGCCTTGCCGGCTGTTACACACGCCCGGCAGACTCAAAAATACAGACTCCGACTACTGACTCAACTCTGAACTAACAGAAACGATTCTGGAAAATTGGGACCCTCGGTTTATCGGGGTGGACCCTCGGTAAACCGGTGGTAATTTTCTTCCAGAATTCACAGAACTGACTCTGTACGACTCTAGAATAAACAGACTATAAAAAAGACTCAATTAAACAGACTCAAATATATACAGCTAACTCAATCTTAAATAAAAAGTTTTCTTGACACGAGTCCCCGGCAACGGAGCCAAAAATCTTGATCGCGTGCAAAGCAGTTACTAGAAATAGGACTAGGTCTATCGTAGTAGAGTACTGGCAAATCAAGGTCGATCCCAGAGAGACTCATAAGAACATCTAATTATCAAGATTGAGTTGTCACTATAATATGGACAGTAGTAAAATTGGTAACAATCAACCAGCAAGATTATGCAAGTTCAACGAAGCAAACTAGAGTTTCTAAGATATTAGTTCAATTATGAGTAATTAGTTATTCCCCCCACACATGCAACAGTCCTCCCTATTGGTGAATTTATTCATTGTTTAGCTATGGGTACAACTCCTAACCCAATCTATGCCAACAATGCCAATAGACAATCTATACGCAAGCTACCCTCCTTAATTGGTCCGTAATAGCCCATACGCATAAAGAACTAGAGCTGTCGATATTGAGCGCTAACTCATACCGCAAACCCGCCTAGACAGCTGTCGACATTGACCAGCACGTTCCTAGGGTCCATTCTAGATATTGTCCTAATTAACACTTCACTAACAGTCCTTCATGTTAATTTACGATGACATGTAAATAGTTGATCAGGCTAGAAACATGTAGATTAAATCTATCGATCAATGTAGCTGGTGCCGATTATCATGAATTAGTAATTTACTAGGTATCCAGATCTAGAGATATAAACCGTCACAGATCTGAAGAACGCAACTACTATCTCATGATTTCTTCACCAACGAATCAGATCTATAACACATGGGGTAAAATAAACTAACTACTACATAATTACACTAAAAAAGAAATTAAAACATACTAGTCGAATAGAACAACGATAGATCTACATCTTGGAAAAGACAGAAAATCATACCCTCGAAGACGAGCGTAGATCTCCTTCGGATCTCTCCCTAGACGGCGACTCCGTCGTCTCTCCGACCAGAACTCATAAAATAAATAACAAAGAACTTTTATTGCATAATGCTTGTCTCGAAAATTGTACACTTGTGTTCTGAGGCGAAGCCTCTTATTTATAGCTATCTAAACCGACTTAGAATCATCTAGTTCGACCCCTTGTCCAAGAAAACACGTTTCGGAAGCTTCTGGGACCTCGGTAAGTCGGCGGCCATCCTCGGGTTACCGAGGGTATTTTCGTCCTTTTTCTTCAGCCGACTTAACTTGGATGCTTCTAGAATACCCTACGCCCATTCTTTTCGTTCAGTCCACTCCAGATTCGTCCATCATGCTCAGCCCAATATTCCGCATCCTGAAATCATCAAATAACACACGAAATAATATCGAAACAGGGAAAATAAACGTTAAGTGCAGATTTCTCGACTCACGAACCCGACATATGATATTCAACGTAAATGGTTCATATTTATAGGTCGAAACAACTATTTTAGCTCATAATGGATAGAATATTGATGCCGTATGATAGACTATTTTAACCGTCATCAGTATTCGATAAATTCCTCGTGGGATACGACCCTGCTCGCTACTATAGTGCATCCGACTCGGTACCCTGCCGATTAAAGTTGGACCGTCACTATTTTGGTCCTCATACATCACACTTTGTGCAATCGAAGGAATCGCAGAATTGGGTAACCAAGAAGTTACAAATGCATTACATTGCTGTCATACCTAGAAATCTGGTGAATCAGTTACAGGACGAACGATAGAACCATCGATAAAACCGATTTTGTTCTTGGTAATTAGTTGGCTCTTCATAGACCAGCTCCATGAGTGATAATTCTTGTTATTAAGTGGAGTTGCACCAGTATCAATGAGGGATTCTCACTAGGATGTAGGTACAAAGGATTGCCTGGTAGAATCAACTGCTGCTGCATGCCTTCCATCAAAGAATACCAAGAAACAGTATACACAAAAAAACAAAAGCAGAAGGAAAATGGAGCCAAAAATCTCCTAGAATCAGAGTTGAGCAACAAATCAGAAGCTACAACTACTCCGTTACCATGTAGAATTCTTGAATCTTATCAAAGATTGCAAGAAAATGAATAATTATCATAGAACATCAATAATGAGAGGAAGTCATACTAACAATGAGGGGAAAAGTGCAGAAAACTTGCTTTGTAGCAATTATCATCGAATCAGTTGATAATTGGATCAATAAATTGTATCTATGGTTGTATACAACTTATATAGGTGTTGTTGTGTTAGCTTAATCACCTATAATCAGTTGTAACTACTTCTAACCACCTAACTAACTCATTAACCGACTTGATGTACAAGGTGTTTCATCAAGTCCTCAATGAGTGAGCTTACACACTTCTTGCTCCTCTATGATGTCGATCAATGCAGTCCTTGTATCTCTAATATTTCACGTTTTGCCTACAAAGGTGGTCGTTGTATCTCTATCTATGAAGTATAAACTTCCAAAATTGAGAAGGATGTGCAATTTGCCTTGATTAGGACACAAATCATTTTTGTATCCGCCGGAAATCTTATTTTATTTGTATGTAAACTGCATGGTCAACATTGTCTTTTATCTTTATACCATATTAAGTAGATATATATTAAGTGAGTTCTATTGACGTTCAATTATTACTTCCGACACTATAATTACATACAAATTTGAATATGTAAATATTGTGTCGAAAATAATTACAGGAGACTAATAGAATGCACCATATAATATTGTTGTGAACAAAAATCGATAGACTTTTTTTTAGAGGTAAAAATCGATAGACTTGAATAAATAAGGAAAATGGTATGGGTACATAAACTATCCACACCCCATCCCCCGAAAGCTGATTTTTGTGGTGGTGCATTTTGCTGCTTTTTTTTTTTTTTTCTTTCCCCTTTCTGAAACAAATGTATGGCTCTCCTTTGCTTCGGTGCACATTTTTTGTGCAATAGTTGGTGGCTAAATCACCATCCAATAATAAATAGAGCTTTTTTTATTTTTTATTTTTTTTGGTAATAGAGCTTGTTTTGCTATACGGCTGGCATTATTTCTTACACGTGTAAAATTTATTTCTCATGGATTGTTTTAGGTTTTTTTTTTTATTATTTATTTATGTACGTTTAGGAAATTGCTAGTGTTCCAAAAAAAAAGTATAAGAAATTACTAATACATAATGTGAAGGAAATAACGAACAGAAAGAAAATATATATATATATATATATATATATATATATATATATTACATCCGTCCCAAAATGTAAATCCTTTTGAGTTTTCCACACAGATTAAGAAGATTGATTACGTGTCATTAATTATGATGAAAAAAAGTCTAAAATGACATTTGACTGTTATTAATGCAAAGTAGTAAAAAATGGGTGAGTAAATACTAAATGAAGAGTAAAAAGAAGAAAAATGTAATAAATGTTTCATTGGTCATATTATAAGACAAAATTTAAAAAAAACTAAATGAATTTATATTTTGAGACAGAGGTCGTATATATATTGATTGGTTTAGTGAGAAACAATATGAATAGCCGACAACTTTTTTTTATTTTGTGGGGGATATAGGGCCATTAAGCCATTTAAACGCATTAAAGTATTGAAGGTTAAATTGGGAAATCTGATCTGGAATCTAGATAGAGCAAAATTCCTTTACAATAGCGTGTTAATGATTTTTCTAAGTTATCCTTATATAATCATGATTCAAATCAAGTGATTATTATCCCTGGATATGGCCTAGTGGTGAGGAGTAAAAAATGGGTGAGTAAATACTAAATGAAGGGTAAAAAGAAGAAAAATGTAATAAATGTTTCATTGGTCATATTATGGGACAAAATTTAAAAAAAAAATTAAATGAATTTATATTTTGAGACAGATGTCGTATATATATTGATTGGTTTAGTGAGAAACAATATGAATAGCCGACAACTTTTTTATTTTGTGGGGGATATAGGGCCATTAAGCCATTTAAACTCATTAAAGTATTGAAGGTTAAATCGGGAAATCTGATATGGAATCTAGATAGAGCAAAATTCCTTTACAATAGCGTGTTAATGATTTTTCTAAGTTATCCTTATATAATCATGATTCAAATCAAGTAATTATTATCCTCTGGATATGGTCTAGTGGTGAGGAGCTGGAGTGTTATAATGACAGCCGGACCCTAAACTGGAGGTCGGCGGTTCGATTCCCGTAAAAGGGATTGATTTCCGATTGATAACACCCTTCATGATGATGAACCAAAGAAACCCCGACTTTCTAAGCTCTACAGCACTCGATTAACTCTCTCCCCACATTCCTGTGGGATCGGTGGTGGAAGGGCACTCGTGGTTATGGTATAACCATTATTTTTTCAAATCGAGTAATTATTTTGTCATTAAATACACTACCACTATTGAGATTTCTCGCTCATTTGGGGCTCTAATTTAATAATTATTCTTGTAAAAATCGTGGACCCTTCACCTGTATTCATTATTATAGTTTGGCACCTGGGCAAATCCCATCATATTTGGTACCAAACTAAACCGAACCATAAACACTCCATGCGCGATAATATCTACAAGCATTGTCCATGTTCCCGGATAATGTTTTTCATAAATCCCAAAATATAATAACAAGAATATAAAGATAATAGAACTGGGGAAATATTTTTTTGAAAGAAAAACACAACACAATTAATAGTTTCTTGCATTGCCAAAAGAATTTCTAAGTTTCAAATGCTTCATCATCATCATAATGTCTGACAAAGTCTAATGTATCCCCCCCTTCCCACTGAATAACAACAGATTAATCCACGAAAGTATCCTGCGTCTGGTGGTATTTCTGAAAAATAAAAACCGTCAGGCCACACTTCTTTTTTCGTCAATTGAACGCGTTGTACTCTCAAGAATATATGTGTTTATACGCAACTCATCACGACAGATTTCATTACTGCACGTAAAGCGCTATCTAAATTGAAATTCCCTAATCCTACCCGGAATCTGAATTGACTAACTCCGATGGTTTGTTTCTCTCCTCTTGTTCCTTCTTTAGGTAACCCTGAGCAGTAGCATTCACAATTTTGATAAAGAAGTTCAACAGCATGATCCACACCACGGTATTCCAAATCGAGCCGATTGAGAAGTCCCATTTATTAACCTAATCAAAACCGAATCAAACAAGAACCGATTCGTTATCAAATCCATATGTAAACACTACTAAATGCAGCTAATGAAATTCATACCTTGACATTTTCAGAAGCCGGTGGCTTGGCGGCGAGATACTTGTTTTTCATTGAATGAAGCTTAGCGACTAATCCAGGCAGAATCGAATCAAAACCAGGTATAAAGCTAAGCACCCAAATAAACTCGTTTTCTATCCAGTTCAGAAGCTGGTTATTGCACACGGATATAATAAACACCGTCTGCATGAATACAGAAACGTTGAATCAGAATTTTTCAAGAAAGAAAAACCACAGTTGCAACATAGTATAAAATATTAAAAGGAGCAAGATATAACTAAACCTGTATATGTGTTTTAATGATCGCCTTTCCGATTAATGTAGCAAGGAAAAACTCCCAAAACGGAATACCGAATTGGCCACACATTATTCCAGCAAGATCAAATAGAGGATTTGGCACCTGGAAAAAAAGGTACAAAAAGTTCGTTAGCAATTCAAAAATCATTACCTTACCAATCTATCAGAGGCAGTTTCCATTGGCTCGAAACCATGACCTCAATATATATATATATATATATATATATATTCAAAAGGAGGGCGCCATTGTGGCGTATGAGAGGAGTTTTTTAAGACTAACCGAAGCAAGCACTAAAATAGTGAAAAAATTCATATATTGGGCATGCGAAAGGAACCATCTTTTGATCTTGTTCAATTTAGACGCTAGGAATCCATTATCTTCTTCACTTGTGTCATCCAATTCTTCAATGGAATCCATTTTACTTCCAGACGAGTTTGCTGCACAAGGTATAACAAATCTTTGTTAGGCACCTAAAACATAACAGAATACGCAGAAACGGGATATTTACATCACACTAGAAAAGCCTTTTTTTTAAAGCAAGGAACCCTTAAATTTTGCCAAAATTCATTACCAGCCCTTGAAATGAAGTATGGGGGAAGTTCTCCAAGTGCAGTTCCGATACCCCACAGAATAGCCTCTAACTGAACTTGAGGCAATATACTACTAAGTGAAATATGCGTATCCAATGAGGATGGAGACAATGCAGGAAGGAATCCAGAACATTCCTTGCCAAGCCATGAAGGGGCTCGTTTCAATTGTATTGTATCGTATGGTGCAGCTTTGATGTCTACTCGGCCACACTGAACGGCTTTTATAGTAAATAGGGCGATATGGGGACCTAGATAGAGGACAAATGTGTGCAAACCAGAGCCTGCATCGAAGAATAAAGGAAAAGCAATATCTTAGTAGCAATTAGACAACCAGAAAACCTAAAAGAACAACAAAAAGTTGTATCGAATCCACATGGCTTAGGACATTGTTGATTTCCAGCTTGCTATCTTTTACAGATTCCAAGTAATTACCTTTTTAGTTTGAAGCAAAACATCGTTACGAAATCAGCATTTAAAAGTATAGTCAAGTGATGTCCAGTATAATCATGCAAATAATAAGTTTCTTTAAGCCTAACATGTCCAAAAAAAAGGACAACAGACATTGGGGCCCTTTAACTATAAAAGTGGTAAACTTTTAGCCCCTTATCTATTTGTTTTAACAAATAGTCCCCTAATAAATTCATTTTGAAACACATTGGCACACGTTTTTACTATATTGGCCATTACGGTACTAAAAACACATTTTTGATCACTTTTGACCACACCAATTCATAGCTCTTATTTTTCAAGAGTTCAACACAACAAACACCATAAAAAACAGACTTCAAAATCCCAGACCAAAATCAAACTTTGACTACAATACGATATCAACTTTGACAACATAGTTGCCGATTGAAGTGCGTCTTTTACGTTGTTTGCTGCGTTAAACTCCCGGAAATAAGAGCAATCTAGTGGTGTGATAAAATTCATACCATAGGGGCCAATACCTACCATTTTTAATTGATTAGGGGCCAATATGTTAAAAGAAATAGCACAGAAAAGCTTCATATAACTTACCAAGGCCAATAGAAGATGCAACGCCAAGGGCCATCCACCATAAGCCAAACCTTACATATTCAAGAACTTCTTCAACATGCTACAGAAAGGAAATGATGTTGTCAATGGCCAGAATTCATTCCATGATAATCCAACGGAAAATAAAATCTCTACGTCAAAATTTGGGGTGCTTATTTCACCACAACCCTGATTTTACCGGTGCACCGTACTATCCGTGCACCACAATAGACTCGACCTTTTGAAAGTTGGTTCTGAAGCCAAAAACCGACTTCCCGTAGGTGTATTGTGAGAATCGACCTCCGGAAAGTCGGTTTTTAGCTCCAAGAACCAACTTTCAAAAGGTTGCTTTTGTGTGATAGGTGTGGTACACCGGTAAATTCGGTGTGGTGAAAATAAAAGCTCCCTAAGATTTTCTTTCAAGAATATTGCATTTTTAACACAACAAAAGCAGCAACAAGATCCAGTTATAAATAAATCACCTTTTCATGAGGGCCATCAATAGTTACAAGCAGTACCCCTGCCAGTACAACTCCGATACTGAAAAGCATTACCCAGCCCCCATGTCCCAAAACATATGATATGGATCGCTGAAAGTGCTGAATAGCAGCTAAAAGAAAGTACTTTGATGTTTTAAAAGGTTGGCTAAACAAAGTCAAGTCTTCTAGTTCTTTCAGCTGCTGTGCATGTATTCCTGCAAAAGAAATGAATGCCTTCACTCAAGCAACACTAACTTACACTTCTAAACTTGACAATTGGAACAATAACAAATACACACTTACACATACACAAGGAAAACGTACTTCACTTTCAAGAAAAGAAAATTGTTTTTTTGCAATAACGAAAGGCCGGAGGAGCTCCTACATAATGATAGCAGCAGAATTCCTATTTCAAATCAACTTGTAAAGTAGGATGCACGGATACTTCATCTTGGAAGCCATCTAAATACCTAGTTGGCTTAATTCTCAAACAACTCACTACACTTAAGCAAGATACTATTTTTCTTACAACTTTGTAGTGATTTAACATCATTGACCTTGCATCAATATAGGAAACTACTTTACAGTTTCAAAACCATTCTCAGCAATTTTGTTCTTCTTCAGGCATTATTAACATATCATCTTTGTTCTACCATCATGCAGGAAATACATGTATTTATGAAGGTTGAGATGAATATAAGGCAAAGCTCTGGAACAAGATTGGCACACACAAACGGGCGACAATTGTAATCACAAACTAGCAGAATCAGTATTATACAGGATTGCCGACCATTGAAGTTCACAAAGCAAAACAAAAAAGAACTGTATACCAATATTAATACAAATACTGTCCAGATGCAGCTTAAATTCGCAATACATATATACAATCTAGAAACAACTGCTTAAAATATTCAACGAGGATAGATCAAAGGCAGTTAGCAATAGGAACATGTTGAAGTCTATATTAAGTTAATAAACCTATTGAATCAAAAACCATTTCACATGAAGTAGCCATTAAAGCATGTTTACAACATGTGTAGTCCAAACAAGGACTTCATAATGCACAGATATCCAAGCAGAACACTAAAGAGGACAACCGTTGCAGGAAGAAAGCGTCAATGATCAATCAACTAGAATAATTCTATTTCCTATACATCAACTAGAATAATTTCATTATCTTGTATTTATATCTTTCTAGATGCATTTCTGGCAGCAACATTCCTCTCTTACTCAAACCAAATGCTTTTTAAATCTACATTGTTCTTCACCGATGATTCTTCTTCTTAATATTGATTACTTGATGTCTTTAGCCAGCTCTTCCAATAAGTCTTTTACCTATCTCTGGTTTTGAGTTTTTCTCCAGAAGTGTGCACTTAGTTTTTTGTTACAACTTTAATCAACTACCTAGTCCAAAACATATCCTTCACTGGTTTTCTGTTGGACCTCTAATCTAAATCGAACTAGCCATGTCAATGTTCAATCTAAGGTTTCGACTTTGATGATAACCAATTTTTTCTGATGGACCTCTAATCTAATTCGAACAAGCCATGTCAACTTCGAAACAATTTAGAGAGTTTTTTTCAAGCATGCCACTAAAAGAGGCCAACCCCAGAAATTCAAAAATTCAATCAAAGGTTACTCAATCCAGTAATTGCTATTCCTCAAGGACCAATCCACCATGAAATTCTCAAAAGGTGGGTTTTGGGGAAGAGAGGAGAGGGGGGAGGAGGACAGGGCTTGCTGCTGCGGATTTAATGGCAAAATAACAAAAACAAAACAAAATTTCTCAACTTTTTTTTGTTCATTACACTTGGGGTGTGGGAGATCAGGGAAACAGACAACTGATTGAAACATAAGCAGGGACAAAATATAAAGATTCGAACTTTATGTACCAAAGCCAATCAAAATAAAATTGACATAAAGCAGGGGGAAGAAAACTTGCCAGAAACATCCCTCTCATGGGATGCAGATGCAGAATTCTTGCCGGAAGCTGGTTTTTTCGTAGAACCCATCTCGTAAATCAATTTGCTTAATCTATGATGTTTCGCATATCCTGTTTTCCCTTTTCCTCTGTCCTTGCTTGCACATAATGCAATTACCCTTGGATTACGGCAAAGCAATGCAGCGAAAAACAATAACAAAAACAATAAACAACAGAGCTGATTCTTAATCAAAAGATTCCAATTTTTAGGGAGATCCAATGTTTAAATCTGGGTGAAACCCAACTGCGGTAAGGAATTTTGGGTGGGCTTTGTTTATGGTTCCTCTCGTTTACTACGGAACCAAAAATAAATTTTTTTTTTTTTTGAGGGAACAAAAATAAAAGTTTGTATTGGTCTGTGGTTTTTATTTCAATAAACTAAGTACAAATATTTTTTCGGCACGCACATCAACGATGTCAACAAAGTACAAATTGCACTTATCAATTTCCTTTTTAAATAGGACGTAATAACAATCCAAATATGGTTCTCGTTAAAATGTAAGTATAATTCTCCGTATCTTTTAGTCATATCCGAAATCCGATTCCCTATCTCTCTAGTTAACGTTTGTCACTAAATAATTGTTATTTTAGACAAAATTAATTCTCAAAATATTAGTCATTTCAAAATATGGAAAAAAAAGAAGTATTTATTACGTTTTTCTTTTTAATACATCTAATTTATTATTCATTTAACAAATTTTTAAAATTTACCTAAATTGCATTTTTTTTTTGGAGGGAAAAATATTTTAGCCAACCAATCCGTGGAACATACGGAAAGAAAATCATTAGGGAGGGGGCGAGTGCCCGAACCACTTACACCAGAATACATCAGCCCATACATAGGTAATAAATGTGTCGTACATTGCCTAAAAAAGGAAAACAATGAATCATGAAATTGAACAGTCTCATCAATGCAATCTTTTGGAAGGCAGCCAAAGGTAGTAATATCATTCTTCTTGTGAGTCAGTCGTTGCACGGCTGGTATGTGTGCAACGACTGACGCACGAGAAGAAGGATATTACTACCTTTGGCTGCCTTACGAAAGATTGCATTGATGAGACTGTTCACTTTCATGATTCATTGTTTTCCTTTGTTAGGCAATGTAAGCCGGTGACTAGTGCTTGATAGATCGCCCTTACTTCCAATAACTCCGGTGATATACCCGATCAAAGTGAGAGGAGTACGCCGCCAGTACTGCTCCCTGATGATCTCGGAAGATAAGCGCCCCACTCCAGAAGAAGTCCTCGTCACTGAAGCATCAACATTGCATTTGATAACTCCCTTTGGCGGGCACTCCCACCGACTAGGTAGTGCTGCCTTAGTCTGTGGGGTAGCACAGCTCTCTCACGCATATCTGTACTCTATGGCTGATGAAGTTTGTAGAATTACAAACAATCAAAATAAAATGCGGAATTATTATTGATCATGTAAAAGTTACAAGTTATTTACAATGTGGCTGATCATGGGTATTTATAGCTTCATACACCTCATTAATCAGTTAGAAGTTGGTTACAAACGGTTATAACAGATTACAACTAGATAACCGCTTCCTATATTACACTATATCAAAGCGATCAAGAAGTCGTTTGAGTCTTAGATCTTGTCAGCAGTCTCTTGGTGTTGTTCATGTTGTCAACAGTCTTGATATCTTCATCGACGATCGACAAAGTGCACTCAAGATTCCCATCGACTTTTATCTTTGTAACACCCCCTCAAGCTGTGAGTAGTTCATGAACAGCTTGCACTCAGCATTCACATCAGCTACTTGAAGTCTGAAAGATCTTTGAAACTCCCAATTTGTCTAGTAGATAAGAGAAATAGGTGCATCTAAGACTTTGGTGAGGATGTCAGCTATTTGTTCTTTGGTATTGACTGGAAGAAGTTTGATGAGTCCTGATTTGACATTGTCTCTCACAACATGACAGTCAATTTCAATATGTTTGGTTCTCTCATAGAAAACAATATTGTGAGCAATGTGTATTGCACTGGCATTGTCACAAAATAGGACAGCATGCAACTGGACTGGAATTTGTAAATCCTGTAATATGTAGGCAAGCCATTGGATTTCACAAACTGCATTTGCCATGGCCCTGTATTCAGCCTCTGATGAACTTCTAGCAATAGTTGTTTGTTTCTTTGCCTTCCAAGAGATTGGAGCATCTCCTAGAAACATCATATAACCTGATACTGGTCTTCTTGTTTCAGGACAGCTAGCCCAATCACTATCTGTAAAACCTTTAAGTAAAAGATTATTGTCTGCTGGAAAAAAGATGCCTTGGGCAGGATTGGTCTTCAAGTATCTCAGCAGTCTATAGGCTGCTTTCATATGGTTTTCAATAGGAATGTCCAGAAATTGACTTAGTTGTTGGACTGCAAAGGCAATGTTTGGTCTGGTAAAAGTGAGGTAAATTAATTTACCTATTAGGGATCTGTATGCAGTATTGTCTTCTAAAAGTGGTGAGTCACCATGTTGTAAGGTCTGCTTGGACTCCATAGGTGTCTTAGCAGGTTTGGCTCCCAAAAATTCATATTCTTCTAGGAGGTTGAGTGTATATTTTCTTTGTGAAATGGATATGCCTTTTGGACATCTAGCAGTTTCAATGCCTAGGAAATATCTCAATTTTCCAAGATCTTTGATGGTAAACCGCTGATGCAGAGCATCTTTTACTTGCTGAATCAATCCTTCACTGGGGCTTGCTGCTATGATGTCATCAACAAAGACTAATAAAGCAATAAAGGACTATCCTGATCCTTTGGTAAACAAACTGTGATCATTTTTGGATTGAGTGAATCCTTGAGCCTCTAAAGATTCAATCAACTTAAAATTCCATTGTCTGCTGGCTTGCTTGAGACCATATAATGACTTAGTAAGCCTGCAAACTTGATTTGGTTTGGTTGATGCACAGCCTGGAGGTAACTTCATGTATACTTCCTCATGAAAATCTCCATATAGAAAAACAGTATTGACATCCATCTGATGTAGGTGCCAATTGTGAGCTACTGTTGCTGCAAGTAAAGCTCTAACTGTAGTGATCTTGACAACTGGTGAGAAAGTTTCTTGATAATCCTTCCATATGTTTGAGTGTAGTCTTTTGCTACTAATCTAGATTTACATCTCTCTACTGATCATCCAATAGTTTTCTTGCCTGGGGGCAGATCAACTATCTCCCATGTGTGAGTCTTTTGTAAAGCTTCAATTTCTTTGTTCATAGCTTCCTTCCATTCATCATGCTTGATGGCTTGATTGTAGGTTTTAGGCTCCTTAACAGCATCAATAGCATTAATGAATCTGGCATAGTCTGCTGAGAGGTTGTCCAGACTCAGTACTGCACTCAGCAGATGTGGAGTCTGTTGAACATTATGAGCACCCCCTTGATAAAAGGTTGGTGATTTCCTTGTTCTTGTGGACCTTCTTGGTTGTGTGGGTTCAGGTGCCTGATTCACTGGTTCATGCCTTGTATTGGATGCATTAGCTTCTGTTGATCCCATTGCTGGTTGGTCTGCTGACTCATTCAGCAGGACATAAAAAATGTCCATTACTGGCAAATGAATAGGCATGTCAGCAAGATATCTAGGCTTTCCCAAGACCTGCTAAAAAAGAGGAAAGTAAGTTTCATGAAATTGAGTATTCCTAGCAACAAAGATATATTTGTTGGTAATATCTAAGAGAATAGCACCCTTGGAGGTGGTTGAATTCCCAAGATAGACACAAGTTCTACATCTGGAGTCAAACTTGGTTCTATACTATTGAAGCGTGCATGAAAAAACTAGGCACCCAAAGACTTTAAACATAGAATAGTCTGGTTTGGTGCCATAAAGAACTTCATGTGGAGTGCTTTCTTTCAACAGTGGTGTAGGTGTGGCATTAATCAACTTTACAGCATGTAAAAGACAAAATCCCCAATACTCAATTGGTAGATTACTCTGGAATCTCAAGCCTCTTGCAACATTTAGCAGATGCTGATGTTTTCTTTCAACAATACCATTTTGCTCAGGTGTACTTACACATGATGTCTGATGTATGACACCCTGCTGAGCATAAAAGTCATTAAGTTGGAATTCTGCACTATTGTCAAATCTAATTACTTTAATAATTTTATGAAACTGAGTAAAAACAAATTTAACAAAAGATTTACAAGGTCAGAAGTTTCAGATTTGAGCCTCATAAGTAAAACCCAAGTAAATCTAGAAAAATCATCTACAATAGTGAGAAAATATTGTTGTCCATTTATAGTAGGGTGTCTCAGAGGACCCCAGATATCCATGTGAACAAGGTCAAAAACAGCATTTACAGCAGTGGTACTTAGAGGAAAATGATTCTTCTTCATTTTAGCCATAGGACAAACATAACAAAGACCATGATTACATAATTGGACATTAGTAGACTGTGAACTGATGACTTGCAGTCTCTTATCAGGCAAGTGTCCAAGTCTGTAATGCCATAAAAGTGCATCATCTAATCTATCTGATAAAGTGTGATTCTCTACAGCAATGGTAACAGAAAGTCTTATGGGCTGATCCATGACATAAATTCCTCTTTGTAACTCAGCTGAACCAATCATGTTCTTGTTCTTGTCCTGCAAAACACACTTGTTAGCAAAAAAAATAGCTGCACCTTTTGTATGATTAATGAAAGAAGGTAAAGATAAAATGTTATACTTAAAACTAGGAATACAAAACACATCATGTAGGACCAGTTGAGTGTTGATCCTCACTTGGCCTAGGTGTGTGACAGAGACATTATTTCCATTAGGTAATCCCATTTTTATACCAGATGAAGGTTTAGGATTACTTAATAGATCTAATGATCCTACAATGTGATATGTGGCACCATAGTCCAAGATCCATTGTATTGATCTTACTAAATTTAGGTCACATGTTCCAGTGGCAGGTGAGTAATGTGTAACAATGTCAGCAGGCTGGCCAACAAATCCTGCATGACTTGGAGGGTCACTCAGCAGAGCCTTCAACTTGTCTAGTTGTTGTGCAGTAAGATTGGGAAACCCCGGTCTAGAAGACTTGCTTGGTACCTGATCTTCTTCTGCTGATTGCTCCTCTTCCACCATATTTGCCCTTTTTGACTTGAAGCCAGGAGGAAAGACATGCTTCTTGTAACAAGTCTCCTCAGTATGACCATTGAACCCACAAAATATACATCGCATCTTTTTGGGATTTTTGGGCCTGGGATTTGCAGCAGAGTTAGGTCTGCTGACAGTCTGATTTTCTCCCTGTCCATTCTTTTGTGACAATAGAACCATGGAATCTTGATTCTTGGCCTTATTAGCCACATACAGTTTTTGTCTCTCAAACTTGATTGCCATTGCAAAGGCATCATGAATGTCTGGAAAAGGCACCATTAGCATTGCCACTGAGACCATTGGTTCAAACTCATCCCTTAAACCTTTAAGGAATTTCATGACATGTTCAGCTTCTATATGATCCATTAGAATACTTATTGCATTGCACTGGCATTGAGGATCACAAGAATAGATTGTGACAGGCCTGATGGTCTTGATTTCTTCCCAAAGAATCATTAATTTTGTAAAATATTGATTGATAGAATCTGTTCCCTATTTCAGTATATGCATTTCTTCAAGAAGATCTAAAAGCCTTAATGCATCAACATTTGAAAACCTTGCTGCAAGATTCTTCCATACTGCATGTGCATTATTGAAGTACATCAAATTTTGTGCAATGGTGTTTTCAACAGAATTTAAGATCCATGATCTCACCATTGTATCACATTGTCTCCATGCATGGAAGTCTGCTGAATCTGCTTCAGGCCTCTTAATTGTGTCGTCTACGATGCCAATTTTGTTTTTGGTGATCAACACCATCTCCATGGACATTTTCTAGGGATTGTAGTTGTTGCCATTCATTAATGGCTGAACAAGAACCAGAGATGGATTCTCATTAGGATGAACATAGAATGGACTGCAAGTACTGATTTCTTGTTTCTCAGCTTCCATGGCTATCAAGAATTTCAGAATTGATTCTCAAATCAACAATGATAGTGAAAAAATGATCAAGAACGGATTAAAAACCAGAGGAAAATATGACAATTTACTCTCAAGAAACTGAAAAAAAAAACCCAGAAAAAATGAAGAACACTCTCAAGTTTCTTCAAAAAATGCAGGAAAGCTATTAGAAATTCTCAAATTTATGCTCTGATACCATGATGAAGTTTGTAGAATTACAAACAAACAAAATAAAATGTGGAATTATTGTTGATCATGTAAAAGTTACAAGTTATTTACAATGTGGCTGATCATGGGGTATTTATAGCTTCATACACCTCATGAATCAGTTAGAAGTTGGTTACAAACGGTTATAACAGATTACAACTAGATAACCACTTCATATATTACACTTTATCAAAGCGATCAAGAGGTCTTTGAGTCTTCAGATTGTCGTGAAGTCAGTCTTTGGTGTTCATCTTTGTCGCCAGTGTTGATATCTTCATACGACCAGCAAAGTGAAGTCAGCGTTCCCATCAGCTTTTGTTAAGGGTGAATTTATACGATTTATAACGCTATATTCTATGATATTTTCCCCCGTATTTGTACTAAATTGCATAAGAAACGAGTGTTTAACGGAAATATTGAGTAAATGAGGTTTTAAATAAGTTATTCGCAAAATTGGTTGATTTTGGTGCTTTTAATATGATTTTATGATTATTCGGACATTATTACATTTTGCGATGTTTTTATGTGTTATAGATACATGTTTGAGGCTCAAGAGATGATCAAAAGTAGATTAAGTTCGAAGTTAATTGATGATAAAAGAGATAATGAAGGAATGACTTAGAGAGAAAAGAGATAAAGATCAAGAAATCAAAATTCGATCAAGCTGAACGAGCGTCCAGGTCCCATCCAGAGTGGACGGGCGTTTGATAAAGCAGACGGGCGTCCTGAGGAGTGATTTTTGTCTGAGAGAGTTTGGACGCCGCACGAGCGGGCGTCTAAAGCGATCAGATCTATCTGGACGGGCGTTCACAAGAGCGGACGAGCGTCCGTCGACCGACTTTGGCAAACCGACTTGAAATCTATATATAGCAGCTGTTTTCTCCACATATGAGCAACAATACACACATTATTCGAAACCCTAAACCTAGGGGCGGCTTTAGGCTGCGTTTTTCTTCTTTTTATTCCAGTTTTATGCGTTTTAGATCTAGATTAAATTAGTTACTTTCTATGCACTGTTTCTGTAAATTTGAGTTGCTGAGGATGTTCAGAAGCTAAAAGCTTCATCAAATGAGTATTGTGAAGCCATCCAACAATTGTTGATTTCGTTTTCATCGATTATACTGTGAGTTTTTATTAAAGGTTGTTTCTTTATTCATGTTTATTATGTTTAATTGCTTCTATATCGGAAGATTTGCATGTGTTGATTGTTTATTATTGATGGAAATCTCTATAAACCTTAGATCACCATGAATAGGAATAGTATTTGAATCTATCCTAACGGAAGTTAATAGGTTTAATTGCTAGATTATAAACATAAAGTTTACACCTTTGGTTAGAAAACGCGTTAATCTTGCATTGGAAGATAATGGATTAATAGATGAACTTTCTAAGGAATTAGGGTTCATATTTAGATAAGGTGAATCACAACCTAGATAAAAACCACAATATAATCGAGATAGGGAATCAATGCTTGTTGGATAGGTGGATCAATCCTCGTTTGGCTCGTACACATTTAATTTAAATCCTTAAAAACTTGAATTTGTTTAGTTAGTTTACTTTTATTTGCTGTTTAGTTTAGTTTAGTTAAAGGTTCGCAACCCGTATTCTTCCTAGCTTTGGACTATATCCTCTGTCTAGTTTTATTTTCGGTTTAGTTTTATTTTATTTGCTGTTTAGTTTTGTTTCGTGACATAGTTTAGGTTAGACAAAAACTAGGGTTAGCAATCGCCAGTTCCCCGTAAGATCGACCCGGCATTAACCACTATTACTACGATCCTTATACTTGAGGTTAACCGGATTATTACTTGTTTGTTTTGTGTTAATAAAATCCGTGACAAGTTTTTGGCGCCGTTGCCGGGGAACCGGACGGTTGTCTAGTTTTTGTTTTTCGTTTTTTTTTTTCCGTTTTAATTCTTGTTTTTAATTTCTGTTTTTACTTGATAATCGCTTAGGTTATTAGGATATTAGGGTTTTTAGTTAGGGTTTAAGGTCTTCTTTGTGATTAGATTTTTCTTCCTGTCGGTTCTTCCCTCTATCTCTTCTCTCTGTTTCTGTTTCTATTCTTTCGTTTCTGCTACTTTTCTGCAATTTTCTGCTTCTGTTCCAGTTTTCCCGCTACCGAACGGACGTCTAGGATCTTGGACGCCCGTCCGCTGGAAAATTTTCAATCCTGTTCTGTTCCATCCACTTAGACGAGCGTCCTTAAAATTTGGACGCCTGTTCAAGTTTTCTGCAGACCAGACGAGCGTTTGGACATCCGAACGCCCGTCCAGTCTGAAAGTTGGGCAGACGCCCGTCCACACCTTTGGACGCCCGTCTGTTTCACCTTTTTCCTTAAGAATCCTATTTTCTTCCTTTTCTTTTCTTTTCTTAGGCTTTAATTTTTAGTTTAGGCTTTTAAATTTTCTTTAGTTTTTAGGTTCAACGTCTTGAGATTGAGTTTCGGTTTATGCAAACTCGAAGTCAGAAAGGACCACTACTCTTTTCACCTGACCTCGAGCGGACCATAGTCTGACCCAACAGGCGAAGACTTCGTTTTGCCGATCCTTCTGGCAAAGGAAGTCCAACCGATCAAGAAATTGAACAAAACCTAATAAAGGAAATCGAAGATCTCGTAATAATGGCCGCCGAGGATAGACGGACGTTGGCAGACTACGCCATGCCTGGTGCAGTAACTGTCAACCCGGCTATCGTCTTACCAGCCATTACTGCACAAACTTTCGAACTCAAGCCGGGACTTATCCAGATGATGCAGCATGCATCAATTTTTCATGGCTATCAATCAGAGAATCCGCATACCCACTTACATACATTCTTAGAGATATGCGGCACTACACGCATCCAAGGAGTGAGTGAGGATGCAATCAAGCTGAAACTTTTTCCATTTTTCTCTCAAGGAGAAGCGAAGGAGAGTGGTATACTTCTCTTCCCTCCGAATCAATCACCACGTGGGCTGAACTCGAAAAGGAGTTCTTGAGTCAATACTTTCCACCTTCAAAGCATGATCAGGTGTTTGAACGAGATTTTCACTTTCTACCAGAAAGAGAATGAATCATTTTTCGATTGCTGGAAAAGATTCAAATCTCTGCTGAGAAAGTGCCCCCACCACGGCTTGCCACTGCAAAGGCAAGTCAACACATTCTTTAGTGGATTGACCGAGCTTACAAAAGGCATGGTCAATAGTTCCTCTGGTGGGGCGTTTCTGAAGAAAACACCTGAAGAGGGATGGGCATTGTTTGAGGACATTGCTAAATATAACTATGCTTCATCCTATCAAGCTATTCAAGCACCTCCTCCTCCTAAGGTAGAGGAGGTAAACATGCAAAGTTTGATTGCCATGCTGCAGAAGCAGATGGCGGTATCTCAAGTTTCAAATCCGATAAATCAAACTTCCTCTTTTCCACAGAACCCTCAGGTTTGCATCTGTGTGCTTCTTTGTCGGACCGCCATATGAATGACCAGTGTCAATTTAATCCCCCTGCACCTTATCAAGTGAATGATGTTCATGACTATGGACAGTATAATCAAGTCACATGTCAAAACTGTGACAATATGGGGCACACATCTAAATTCTGTCCTATGAACGGACAGAATGCTGAAGTGAATGTGTTCTATGGCCAGAACAACCAAAGGTCTAATCCAGTTTCTGGCCAGCAAAACTTCCAAAACCATGGGTTTAATCAATCTTCTGGTTTCAATCCTAATTCGAATTTCAATTCGAATCAAAATTTCAATAGGAACCCTGGTTTTAGTCAGAACCAAAACACAAATTCTTCCAATCCTACTCAAAGGTTCAATCAGAATTGGCCTTCTAGTTCCAATACTAATTCTAATTTTCAAAATCGGCCCAGCCAGCAATACTCTCAAAATTTTCCAAACTCCCAAGGCCCTTCAAGCTCAGGAGACCTCAAGGCTGAATGGAACTCATTCAGAGAGGAGCAAAACAAAAATATTCAGCTCCTTATGAGTACAAATAAGAACCTTGAGAGGCAAATAGGAGTAATTGGCCGAGCGATTGGCTTCAAGACCCCAGGCACCTACCCAGTTTCTTGAAAAGAATCCAAAAGGCGGTCATGTTGCTCGGGCCGATTTGAACAAAGGTCCTTGTCCGACCTCGTACCTTCAATTCCTTACGGTAGAGAGGAGGCGGTGCAATGAACTTAAGAAGCGGTACTCAAGTTAGTGGTCCTTCCCACCAGGGAAACCACTAGCCCCTCCTGCCATTGATAAGGCAGGAGGGGAAGCTGAGCATCTACACTCCCTTTTGCCAAAAGAGAATACACAGGTGGCTGATCCCCTGAGAGGTGAAAAAGTTGGAAGTCCTCAGGTGGCTGATCCCCTGAGGAGTGAAGATACAAGTGGAAGTAAGGAGGCTGATCCCCTGACTCATAAAAAGATTGAAAAAGCCGTTAGGTGGAAGGATCTGGAAGACAAAGCTATCAATGCATCTTCAAAGAAAGTCTTTTCTGAGAGCGATCTGAAAATGCTTCCATTTCCACCACGAAAGAGCAACATACCGTTGAGTGAAGGTAAGAAGTATGAAAAGGTTCTTAACCTTTTGAAAAATACTCAGGTAAATCTTCCATTATCCGAGGTCTTGGTTGAGATGCCTAAGTATACAAAATTCATCAAGGATGTTGTGTCTTGAAAAAGTTTAGAGGCATGGAAAGGCAAATTGGTGAGGATTGCTCCATGATTAATTATGAAGACTTACCAATTAAAAGAGGTGACCCTGGCAAGTTCGTACTTACAGTGTTAATGGGAGGTCTAGTCTTCCCTAATTCTTTGTGTGATCTAGGTGCCTCTATAAGTCTTATGCCAATGTCTCGTATGCAAGCAAATTTCGGTTTACAAAGCCTTCTAGAACCCACTACTATGAGTTTACAATTCATTTGATAGATCCTCTAAGAAAGCTTCAGGGATCCTGAAAGACGTTTTAGTTCAGATTGATAGATTTACCTTTCCGGTCGATTGGTATGTTTTAGATATGGAGAAAGACGAAAACGTCCCCCTAATTCTTGGAAGACCTTTCTTATCTACAGCTAGAGCCCTCATCGATTGTGATGGTGGGCAAGTGACTATCCGAGTTGGTGATCAAGAGGTGAGTTACAATGTCTTAAAGTCCATTCAAGTACCCTCTGGCCCACCAACCGGCTTTTCCATTGATTATATGACAGATGATTTCACCGATTATATGGATAAGCAAGTCATGGCTGTAGAAGCTGAATATGAGCGATTGGTTGATAATCTAAACACTCATGGTATGGTCAATCTAGATCAGTTAGCAGCTGATTTTGAGGAAGAACTGTTGAGAGGAGAAGTTAAGGCGGTGGGACCACTGAGTAAGCTCAGTGATGTTGAGTTGAAAGGTGGGGATCTTAAGTCAAGTTTGGAAGACCCCCCTGCTGATTTGGTTCTGAAGCCGTTGCCCAAACATCTAAAGTATGTGTTTTTAAGAGAAGGCGACAAGCTTCCGTTAATCATATCCGCCAAGCTGTCTCGTATACAATGTTCTAAAACTCGCTAGGCGAACTCGGTACGCTACAGGGGCGCCTAGGGCCTAGGGCGCCTAGGCGGCGCCCAGGCGCTTTTTGGGTTTTAAGGAGGGTTTTAGGGTTTTAAAGGGGGTTTTAGGGTTTTTACGGGGGGTTTAGGGTTTTAAGGGGGGTTTTAGGATTTTTACGAGGGGTTTTAGGGTTTTTACGGGGGGGTTTAGGGTTTTAAGGGGGATTTTAGGGTTTTATGCCTCTTTTTTGTCTAAACACTTGGGAAAACTTGATGTTCGTCCAGATGGAACCCTAATATCCTAGAAGGGCCTAAGAGCGCCTAGAAGGTCCTAGGAGCGCCTAGGAGGGCCTAGGAGCGCCTAGAAGGGCCTAGGAGCGCCCAGAAGGGCCTAGGAGCGCCTAGAAGGGTCCAGGAGCGCCTAAAATCGTCCAAACACACTTGCGCGCGCCTTAAAATCGCCTAGAGCCAAGTCGAGGGGACGATGGGGATCGCGAGGGCCTAAGCGGCGCCTAAGCGCGACGCCTCGGGCGATTTTAGAACACATTGCTCGTATAGAAGAGATGAAATTGATCAACGTCTTGAAACGAAATGAAAAAGCTTTTGGTTGGCAAGTAGGGGATATCAGAGGGATATCTCCTGACATCTGTATGCATAAGATCAAGACTAATGAGGGTGCGAAATGTGTTAGACAGCCACAGAGGAGGCTCAACCCTCATATGCAAGAAGTCGTTAAAAAGGAAATCATCAAGCTTCTGGACATGGGAATCATTTATGCCATCGCTGATAGTGAATGGGTTTCCCCAACTCAAGTAGTTCCCAAGAAAGGAGGAATTACGATTGAGAAGAATGAGAAGGGAGAGGAAATAGCATTGAGACTTGTCACTGGTTACAGAGTCTGCATCGATTATCGAAAGCTCAATGAGGTAACCATGAAAGATCACTTTCCCCTTCCATTCATTGACCAGATGCTTGAGCGTCTGGCGGGGCACGCATTCTACTGCTTCCTAGATGGATATTCAGGATATTTCCAGATACCCATTGATCCAGCTGACCAAGAGAAAACCACTTTCACCGCTTATGGTACATTTCGCTTCTGCAGGCGAATGCCATTTAGTCTCTGCAATGCCCGGCTACATTTGAGAGATGTATATGTCGCCATCTTTGACGGGTCGTAGAAAAGTGTATGGAGATCTTTATGGACGATTTTTCGGTTTTTGGTCAGTCTTTTGATGATTGCCTTGACAATCTTGATCAAGTGTTATCCAGATGCGTGGAAAAGAACTTAGTGCTTAATTGGGAAAAATGCCATTTCATGGTAGATGAGGGCATAGTTCTTGGCCACAAAATCTCAGCCAAGGGTATAGAAGTTGACAGGGCAAAAGTAGAAGCTATCGAGAAGATGAGTTATCCTAAGAATGTGCGTGAAGTGAGAGGCTTTCTTGGACATGTTGGTTTCTATAGAAGATTCATTCAGGACTTCTCCAAGATAGCCAAGCCCCTGTCTACTTTACTTAAGGACGACGTTGTATTCAATTTCGATGAAAATTGCAAGCAAGCGTTTGAGGAGCTCAAAAATCGTTTAATATCTGCTCCAATTCTTATATCGCTTTGATCGAACTTACCTTTTGAGCTTATGTGCGGACGCATCAAACTATCTTTGTTAGTGCGGTCTTAGGACAAAAGCTTAACGGGAAATTCGGCCTATCTATTACGCTTGATCACACATTGAACCCTCTCAAGTTAACTACACGACCACTGAAAAGGAATTATTGGCCGTAGTCTTTGCTATGGACAAGTTTCGTAGTTACTTGTTAGGAGCTCAAGTAGTTGTGTGGACTGATCACGCTGCTTTGCGTTATCTGATGACTAAGAAAGAGGCCAAACCGCGCTTACTCCGTTGGATACTGACCCTACAAGAGTTTGACGTTCAAATTAAAGACAAAAAGGGCAGTGAAAACGTAGTGGCGGATCACGTTTCGAGAATGTTGAGTGAGGAAAAGGATGATCCTGATGATATAGATCTTTACTTTCCTCTAGAGAACATTATGCTTATTGACGGTTGCCCTCCAGATGTTCCATGGTATTCTTCTATTGTCAATTACCTTCATGCCCGATATCTCGATCCGGAAATGTCTTATCAGGAGAAGAAAAAGTTCTTCTCTGATTTGAAATCTTTCGTTTGGGATGAACCTTATCTTTTTAAGATCTGTAAGGATGGTCTGCTTAGGAGATGTGTTCCAGAATCTGAGCAGCGCGATATTATTGAGCAGTGTCACAGTGGACCCACTGGAGGTCACTTTGGTCCGTGGAAAACCGTTGCTAAGATTTTCCAATCCGGTTTCTATTGGCCCACTATCTTTAAGGACACGGAAGCTTTCTGTAAAACTTGTGATAGGTGCCAAAGAACCGGTACTCTGACAAGGCGTTTTGACATGCCTTTGAAACCCATCTTAGAATGCGAAGTCTTTGATGTATGGGGTATCGATTTTATGGGACCATTCCCATCATCTTGTGGTAACAAATACATTTTAGTCTGCGTAGATTACGTGTCAAAATGGGTAGAGGCTCAAGCCACTCCTCACAATGATCATAAGACGGTAATGAAATTTCTAAAGAAAAACATCTTCGTGAGGTTTGGATGTCCACGTGCCTTGATCAGTGATGAAGGGACGCACTTCTGCAACCGACCCCTAGAGAAAGTGCTTGAAAAGTATGGTGTGCGTCACAAAACTGGCACACCATATCATCCGATGACTAGTGGTCAGGTTGAAAGGAGCAACCAAAGCATTAAAAAGATCCTGGAAAAAACGGTTAACAGTCATAGAAAAGACTGGAGTTTGAAATTGGATGATGTACTATGGGCATACAGAACCGCCTATAAGAATCCTATGGGAACATCTCCATATCAAATGGTTTATGGTAAGCCATGTCATCTGCCAGTCGAGTTAGAACATAGAGCTTATTGGGCTACAAAGTTTCTGAACTTTGATTCCCAATCTTGTGGTAAGCATCGACTGCAACAGTTGCATGAATTAGACGAATTCAGACTCCAGGCCTATGAAAGTGCCAGGATTAGTAAAGATAAGATGAAGCTACTCCAAGATGCTAAGATTAAGAAGAGAGAATTCCACGTCGGCGAACAAGTTCTTCTATACAATTCTAGGTTACATTTGTTTCCTGGAAAGTTGAGGACACGTTGGTCCGGTCCCTTTGAAATTCTCCAAATTATTCCGGGAGGCGTTCTAGAACTTCGTGGTTATAGCGGTAAACCGTTTCGAGTGAATGGTCAAAGGTGTAAGCACTATATAGGTGAGCCTAAGGAGAATCCTTTGATTGTTCGTTTCCTCGATATCCTCGGGTGTGGTGCTACACAAGTCGAAGAATTCGACGAGTTTTCACCCGACCTATTTTCAGAGGATGGCGGTAGTGGTCAATCTGAAGAAGTTCTAGCTGGTAG
The DNA here is from genome assembly GCA_026214975.1 of Gentiana macrophylla. Classification (NCBI taxonomy): domain Eukaryota; kingdom Viridiplantae; phylum Streptophyta; class Magnoliopsida; order Gentianales; family Gentianaceae; genus Gentiana; species Gentiana macrophylla. Next base: position 88,369,943 of record CM047810.1, read on the forward strand.
TTGGGATATGGAAGAATTTGAGAGGGAACGTCAGTTGAAGCGTCATCAGAAGGCTCAGAGAATGAAGAAGTCAACCATGGGGAAGTTTCAGCGTGTTTGAAAAGCTATTACAGGTTTTACCCCATGTGCTAGGTGCTGTTTCTGCAGCCGAACTACTGATCAAAGTCTAGACGAGGTAGTGGCTGGCAGAAAGGTCAAATGGCCTGATCCAGGCTGAGCTTAAACGGTGTCGAGCAAACGACGTAAAACAAAAGCGCTGGGTGGGAGGCAACCCACTGTTTTCTTTCTGTTTTCTATTTTGTTTTTACTTGTTTTCTAGTAATTTTATGTACTTCGTCGATGTCCATTTGTATTTTTGAAGTTTTAATTAAGTTTTAATAAGAAAGTGCAAATTTGAATTTAAATTGTATGAAATTTCATGATTTTTGCATTATTCTGCCTTGGACGCCCGTCCGCCATGACCAATTTTTGGACGAACGTCCACTAAGCCTGGACGCCCGTCTGATATTTTCCCTCCAATCCTGTATGTGATTTGAACTCTTGGACGAGCGTCTGAATAAATGGACGCCCGTCCAGTTCATCTAATTTCCCAGTGGACGCCCGTCCGGGTATGTGGACGCCCGTCCAGCCTCTGCCTATATATACTCACTCAACGCATGAACCTTCATTTTTCAAGATTTCAAACCGCAAAACCGTTTCCTCTCCCTCCTTGTGACCTAAAATCTTCGATTCTAAACCATTTCGAGCGATTCAAAGTGCTATAGGCCGCTTTTGATCCCCTCTCTTCGATTTTCATAGCTAAATTACCCAACACACCATCTTTTTGGAGAATCAGGAGCCTTTTCAGTCCGACATTTTGAAGGAAAAATTCGATTTTGGTGGCCAAATTTGTGTTGTTTGGACTGATTTTCACCTCAATCAGCATCTCCTCACCTTGCTTGGGTTGAATCATGGTCCGTAAGAATGCAGTGGTTAAGAGGCATGGTAAGGATGTGGCTCAGGAGCCTAGCAAGAAGAGGAAGGCAGTAGATCCTCCCGTAGTTGATTCGAACCAAGGTGTTAGTATACGAGACCAACCTCCTAGGGCTGTACACAGTCAAGCTAGGGCACAACTACGAGATGAGTCTACGTTTGGGTCGGATACTGAGGAGGATGTGCCTCTAGTAAGGATGCCTAGGGTTCAGAGAGGTGGAGCGTCCTCTAGAGTCGAACCTGCGAGAATGTTCCAGACAGGAGGAGGAAGCAATGTGAGAGTGAACCGGTTAGGACAACCGTTAGACCTCCTGGCCCTCCTATTCCTTTGGCTCGTAGATTTATCAGCCCTAAGGCTTACGAGGCTTTTACCAAACATTATCAGTCACGGACGATGTTAATAGAGAGGGCGGTTATGGAAACAAAGGTTGATATGGCGTTTGTGAAGCTTTTGAGGGATAGGAAATGGGATGCATTGATGCGTATACCACTTACTCCGGTGAATGATACACTAGTTCGCGAGTTTTATAGCAACTGTTCAGAGACGGACTTGGAAACCGGAGTTGTGATGGTGAGAGGGGTCAAGGTTCCATTCACCCCGAAAGTCATTAACGAGAAGTACGGTTTAGCGCCTTTCGAGGGTTTGGATTACAAGGAGGAGATTAAGAGGAGGCAGGATGCCGGCCAGGATCCGTTAGAGGAGTTGCGTTTGAAAGTGTGCCCGGCTGTTCCGTGGACACTAAGGCCGGGTGGGATCGAAAGGAGTTAGTGACTACGACTTGGTCCGAGGACTGGAAGGTGCAGTGTCGCTTCATACAGAGTAGGTTGTTGCCAAAGAACAACCTCACACATTTCCACATTGGTGACATTGGGATGTTGTACGCATTGAATTTCGGGTTGAATGTCGATGTCGGCCAAGCCTTATTTGATGATATCGCGACCAATCAGCAAGTCTATACCCGGTGTTTGATTGTTCCCCACTTGCTACATAGCCTATGTATGGATGCCGGTGTTCCTGAGTATAGGCCGGATATTAAACCTAAGAACCCGAGGCCTATACAGAGAGAAAAGAGTAAGTCTTCGGGTCCGACTGAGACTGAGGCTGAGGTAGCACGTGAGCCTGGTTCATCATCAGCACCGCCGCGAGCATCCTCCCTTCCTACTTTATCTCCTTCGGTTCGGATGAGGCTCAGTATGGGCAACAGTGTGCGGGACTGGCTGGAGGACATAAGGATGTCTCAGAACAACATTTTGACGATTCTGCAGTGTATCAGTGAAGGCCGGCGGCCAAGGGATGACAGAATCTTCAATCCGAGCATCATTGATTTCCATTTTTCTGACGAGATTGAGCAGGCCATTGCAGATGTTATTCAGGAGTCTGAGTCGTCCGATGAGAGAAGCGACTCGATGAAGCGGGACTACGGCACCGCCATCTGGACCCTCTTCTGATCCTCCGGTTGATGATTCTGCGGCACCGAGCCAACCTTGATTTTATTTTTCTGATTCTAGCTTTTCTTTTTCATTGATTCGATGGGTGTGTATTATTGATAATTTTCCTTATATGATTCGTTGTAATTTTGATATTGCTACTGTTACTTTTCCCGCTGGATCATGTAAGCCATAAGGCACCTGTACGTTCATTTTTACTTTGTTTAAACTTTTGGGATGTATTGAATGATTTAGCTTTTGTTAATATTCAGTTTTGTATCTCTTTTTCATTCTGGTATAATTCCCCGTTTTCCCCGAGATGTTTCCGTGTTTGTCAAGTCGTGCAGGTATCATTCTAGCGGTTTTGTCGAGCTACATGTTATGGTTACGAGTTTCCAGTGTCATTATGTAGGCTCCGGCCTGACCGCCGATTCGTGTATCGGTTTCAATCAGCTAAGTCTTTTACCTTTTCTTTCGTTCTGCACAACATGAGGACATGTTGATCTTTAAGTGTGGGGGAGGGGAATGATTCGTTATGTTTCTATGCAAAATGAGCTAGATTTTTTCAAAATTTCTCGACAATTTTTGTTTTTGTTTTGTCCCGAGTAGGCAATTCAGATCTATGTTCGTTATTTTTATAGTCATCTGAGATGTATATCATATGTTTGATAAGTTAGTTGTTTCACCTGAGATCTATTTTTCACGAGCCATAGTGAATGATGAGCTAATTTATAAAGTTATACCCCTTTTTGGATTATTGATTTCTGATTTTCTTATAAGTCATGTACTTAGTGCTGCGTATATATCTTGAGATTTATGATAGTTTGTATTTAGATCCAGAGTATGTTATACTGTGAATATCTTAGGTTTGAATGTGATAAGTAACACGTAACTTATTGTCAAATGAAAAAGTTGAAAATATGAAGTAAATGTGTGTGTCGAAAGCTAGTCGATGATTTGGGTGCGATAGGGTATACCACGTATGTCCTATACCACTATGATGACTAAAAGCTCACGACAGTCAGGAAAAGCTGCCTTATGATTGGAGTAAGGTAGGGTATATCTCGAATATCCTATTCTACTATGACAGGGCAAGAGCTCATTCTGATGTGTGTTTAAAGTGAAAGTGATTAAATCAACTAAAGAATTGGTATGAAATGAATATAAGACTAAGTTATCGTCTATCTTATCCTCAGTATAAACTGATAGATATGCTGTAGGGATTATCCTCTGAGTATTTCAGAAAGGCCCTAGATATGTTCTATCATCTTTTTCAGGAAATGTCACGTTTGCAGGGTACACCTTATGAGTGTCATTTATCGCTAGTCTACGAGGGGGTATTAGCTAGTTTTGCTTTGAGTTTCTCAAGTTTGGATTTAGTGGAAGTTTTCTATGGCTTTGCACACACACACTGGTGAACCTCTGATTTATTGATCTATGTTATATTGTCTTAGATGTCTGTTTTTTTGTCTCGAGCCTTAATTTTCATTTTGTTTTGCTCGGGACGAGCAAAAGCTTAAGTGTGGGGGAGTTGTTAAGGGTGAATTTATACGATTTATAACGATATATTCTATGATATTTTCCCCCGTATTTGTACTAAATTGCATAAGAAACGAGTGTTTAACGGAAATATTGAGTAAATGAGGTTTTAAATAAGTTATTCGCAAAATTGGTTGATTTTGGTGCTTTTAATATGATTTTATGATTATTCGGACATTATTACATTTTGCGATGTTTTTATGTGTTATAGATACATGTTTGAGGCTCAAGAGATGATCAAAAGTTGATTAAGTTCGAAGTTAATTGATGATAAAAGAGATAATGAAGGAATGACTTAGAGAGAAAAGAGATAAAGATCAAGAAATCAAAATTCGATCAAAGTAAGCAGCGTCAGTCCCGCCCGAGTGGGACGGGCGTTTGATAAAGCGAGACGGGCGTCGAGGAGTGATTTTGATCTGAGAGAGTTTGGGCGCCCGTCACGAGCGGGCGTCTAAAGCGATCAGATCTATACGGACGGGCGTTCACAAAGCGCGACGGCGTCCGTCGACCGACTTTGGCAAACCGACTTTGAAATCTATATATAGCAATTTGTTTTCTCCACATATGAGCAACAATACACACATTATTCGAAACCCTAAACCTAGGGGCGGCTTTTAGCTGCGTTTTCTTCTTTTATTCGATTTTATGCGTTTTAGATCTAGATTAAATTAGTTACTTTCTATGCCTTTGTTTACGTAAATTTGAGTTCTTGAGGATGTTGAAGCTAAAAGCTTCATCAAATGAGTATTGTGAAGCCATCCAACAATTGTTGATTTCGTTTTAAATCGATTATATTGTGAGTTTTTATTAAAGGTTTTTCTTTATTCATGTTTATTATGTTTAATTGCTTCTATATCGGAAGATTTGCATGTGTTGATTGTTTATTATTGATGGAAATCTCTATAAACCTTAGATCACCATGAATAGGAATAGTATTTGAATCTATCCTAACGGAAGTTAATAGGTTTAATTGCTAGATTATAAACATAAAGTTTACACCTTTGGTTAGAAAACGCGTTAATCTTGCATTGGAAGATAATGGATTAATAGATGAACTTTCTAAGGAATTAGGGTTCATATTTAGATAAGGTGAATCACAACCTAGATAAAAACCACAATATAATCGAGATAGGGAATCAATGCTTGTTGGATAGGTGGATCAATCCTCGTTTGGCTCGTACACATTTAATTTAAATGCTTAAAAACTTGAATTTGTTTAGTTAGTTTACTTTTATTTGCTGTTTAGTTTAGTTTAGTTAAAGGTTCGCAACCCGTATTCTTCCTAGCTTTGGACTATATCCTCTGTCTAGTTTTATTTTCGGTTTAGTTTTGTTTTATTTGCTGTTTAGTTTTGTTTCGTGACATAGTTTAGGTTAGACAAAAACTAGGGTTAGCAATCGCCAGTTCCCCGTAAGATCGACCCGGCATTAACCACTATTACTACGATCCTTATACTTGAGGTTAACCGGATTATTACTTGTTTGTTTTGTGTTAATAAAATCCGTGACAGCTTTTATACTGTAACAATGACCGTGCATGAGAAATGTGGTATAATCATAATCCACTACATTTACCTTTCCCGTATGGTTTTGTATCTCCAAATCATAATCCTCAACGTACTCCAACCATCGCCTATGTCTCATATTTAACTGTTGCTGCTTGAAGAAATACTTAAGGCTATGGTGGTCTATGAAAACCGCGCTTTAACTTCATACTTATAATGCCTCCAAGTCTTCAAAGCAAACACAATTTCCGCCAACTAAAGATCATGCACATGATAATTCTTCTCATACGGTCTCAACTGTCTAGAAGCATACACAATCACTTTCCCATTTTGCATTAACACACAACCAAGCCCTTAACCTGAAGCGTCCGTGTAAATATCGTAATTGTCAAATACTTTAGGTATGGTCAACACCGGGGTCGTATTCAACCTCTCTTTAAGAGTCTGAAAAGCATCCTCACATTCCTTACTCCACTCGTGTCTTACACTTTCATGAGTGAGTCGTGTGAGGGGTGAAGCAATCCTCAAAATGTCCTTAACAAACTGTCGGTAATAGCCTGCCAAACCCAAGAAACTCCTCATCTTTGAAACCATAGTCGGTCTAGGCCACTTAGTCACTGCCTCTATCTTTCCAGGATCAACTTTAACTTTTTCTCCTGAAATGACATGACCTAAATTCACTTGGTCGAACAAAAATTCGCACTTGCTGAGTTTCCCGTACAGTCTGTTTTCTCGGAGTGTCTACAACACTATTTTTAAGTGTTCCTCATGCTCATATTCATCATTTGAGTAGATAAGATATCACCAATGAACACTATCACAAACTTATCTAGATATGGCATAAAGATTCTTTGCATAAGGTCCATAAATGCTGATGGTGCATTCATGAGACCAAATGGCATAACTATAAACTCGTAATGCCCATACCTAATGCTGAAAGCGGTCCTTGGGATATCTTTCTCGTTAACCTTCAACTGTTGATAAACTGACCACCATTCTAACTTAGAAAAGACTCTCTTCCCCAAAAGCTGATTAAACACGTCATCGATTCTCGGGAGTGGTTACTTATTCTTAATTGTCAACTTATTCAACTCCATTTAATCTATGCACATCCTCATACTTCCATCATTCATCATAAACAAAACTGGATCACCCCACGGTGATGTAGTAGGCGTGATTATCTTCTTTTCTAACATGTCTGCCAGCTGCTCTTTTAGCTCAACTAACTTTGCTGGAGCCTGATTGGAGTCAACTTTGCTATCATTTTGTGAATTTTACTCCTATTTATAGACTATTCGATTCTATTTTGAGGTAGTTAAGTGGTTTTTCTAGGCACATTTCACCACGGGTTAAATCACGAGACGATAGGACATTTACGTCCAAAATCTCCATATTTTTTGGTGAATCCTGTGTGTTTTATTGGCATGTGTCACGCTTGGTTTTCTTGTTTTTGTTTGTTATAGGCACGGCATGATAGAGGGCGTGAAAATGATTAGAACGGTACGAAAATCGTCCAAAACGGATTTTGTGTAAGGAAATAACACGAGATTCAAGTTCAGACGTTCGGAAAAAATATAAATAACTAAAATTATTAGTGCAATTTTTACGGGATCTCAAAGTTGGTGTTGATTGGTGGAGAAAGCCTCAGAAGTCTCTCGTGAGTTCTATACGGTCGCCTCTATCCCTAAAATGAGGATAAAAAATAGAGTTTTTCGCCAAATAGTTTCTACAATGGTCCCCTATCCCTATTTATTTTTAGGGATATGAGCAGTCATCCCTATTTAATGAGGACGCACTATTCAACGCCCCTAAACATATTTAATTGTTAAAAATTATAGGGATAGAGATAAAGATGCTGTTAGAATGAAATAATAAATATTTAATATGCATAAATAGGGTTATGAGGTAGAATATGTATTATTTAATAATATTTGAAATGTTATAAGCGTCTGCTGGACTGCCCTCAGTAACGCTCGTCCGTAGCTTGCTTTCTTCAATTAAAAATAAAATAAAAAGTACACATCAAAAAGGACGGACGCATATTGGCTGCATTTAACGCAAGGAATTGGCACAATAACAGGTTCGGCCATTTTATTTTATTTTTGCGGAAAAATTTCTGAAGCATAATACCGAGTCAGGGATTTTAATGATAAAAAAAGCCACCTAGGTTAAATTTGAACGCACAGATTTTACATTAGATATTTACTTTGGCGGCTGGTATTGGGAAATACTTGTGTGGAAAGGGATTTTGAGATGAAATGACGGGTGAAATGATCGTAGCTACACGGTTTAAAAAAGCGAGCAGAAATAACGAGGTGAAATGGCAGCACAGATATCTCATGCGCGTGTCTCCACACCGCGCAATGAGACACCACACAAGAACCTCCTGCTGGTATGGGCTGAGTAATAAAATTGCTGCCAGGGCAATTTCACAAACAAAACAATTTAAATGACTTAAAAGTCCTTGTAATTTTAATATTAAAAAAAAGAAAAAGAACAGTCATCGTCTTCATTTATCATCTTCAATTTCTTCATACTTCATTCATTTTTCTCAATCCCTGCCATCACTTGACCAAATCCCTTCACCTCCTAACACTAGCTTCACCTCTATTCCCCGTATCTTTTCTATATTTCTATTTACTTGATTAACAAATCAAAACAAATACACCTGCAACAAACTCATTTGCTTTCCTTCAACCCATTTCAACCTCTAACAAAGTAATTCTCTTTCCTTCAACCCATTTCAGGCCCAAGCAAAGCCAGCACGTTTGGAGCGATACCTGAGAAAAAATAGATCAAATTAACATTAATAATTTTTTTTGATTAATGATTGGCACTGATGAATTGAGTTGATTATGGACCTATAATGTTTTATCAATTGGGTTTCTGCAATTTTATTAAATTTTTTTCCCGAAACAACCTTCTTTTTTCCGAGAAAAAAGAGTTGAATGATGTATATTATTAAAGGCTAAATGATAAGTGTCATTCACATATGGTGCCATGTGTCAATGTTTAGTAGATTAGATTTTATCCTATTATTCCCTTTTGTTAGATTTGGTAGTACAAGTTAGTTACATGCCTTGGATTCTAGTGTCAATCTATTGTATAAGATCTAAGGCAATCTCTTTGTAATGGATGAACAACAATTATGAAGTTTATCTAAAGATAAATATTCTAACTTGGTATCGGAGCCTTCAATGGCCCGGAACCACCGCGTCTACAACAACTCCGGTGACCGGAGTACCTGCAACAGGAGGTGGTAGCACCCCTGGTTTCTCTCTCGGCAGCTTCCCATCGTTTTCCATAGCTCACTACACAGCTACCACCAGTCTTCCACCATTAAACCCTCATCTGAGCGCAAATATGCCACCTGTTTCTTCCATCATTACCACCACAACCACTCCTTAGTTCCCTACCGTTGGTAACAGTCTCAATCAAAGTTGCACAGTGAAACTTGACAGAAACACCTACCTTCTCTGGAAATCGGTGGTAATCCCGTTTGTTCAAGGCCACAGATTAGATGGTTTCCTTTTTGGCACAAATGCACCACCACCAAAGTTCATCCAGTCTGCAGAATCTGCAACCATTGAAGCTAATCCACTATATGATGCCTGGATCGCCACAAATCAACTTCTTATGAGCTGGTTAATGAGCTCAGTGACTGAGAGTGCACTTCAAGAAGTCATCGGATGTACCACATCCAACGAGGTATGGAATACTCTGGAAATCTTGTTCAATAATCGATCTGAATCACGTATGCTTGAGTATAAAACGGTTCTAACCAGATCTGAAAAAGGATCCAAGAGTCTGGTTGATTATTTGGCTCAAATGAAAGGCTATTCAGATGGTTTACAGGCAGCAGGGTATCCTATCTCAGTGACTAAACTGATTCTTGCCACTCTAGGTGGCCTGAATAGAGACTATGAATCAGTATTCGTAAACATCACCTCCAGAATTGGTTCCCTCACCTGGCAGGAAGTTCAATCATAGTTAGTAACCCATGAACGTTTGTTAGCAAGGTTTATACCATCTACCACCCTTGACATTGGAACACCGTCTGCAAATCTAGCCACAAATCGATCTGGACAAGGAGGAAGACAGTCTAGACCTCAGAATAATGGGAACTTTCAAAACAATGGAAGAGTTAGAGGTGGCTACAGAGGCAGGGGTGGTAGAGGTAGAGGTTACAATAATCAAGGAAGTTCAGGAAATGCTAGGCCAACCTGTCAAGTATGCAACAGGGTTGGCCATACAGCTGTAGAATGCTACTATAGATACAACTCAAACTACAATGGTAACAATGGCAATCCAGGGACAAATGTTAGGCCAAATGGTGGACGGTATAGCAATCATGGACAACAACTTGCTACTTACTTTGCTGGCCCAGATTCAGTCACTGATGGTAGTTGGTATGCTGATAGTGGAGTGTTCGCGGTTTTATGCAAAGCAAAAGATAACAAGTAATAAAATAAAACCGATGTCAACCCCAAGTGCGAAGGCTCGCAGCTATAGTGGTGAAACCGGATCGTATCCATGAGGACTTGTATGCGAAAAAGAGTTTTTGCCTTCGATTTCTTTTATAAAGTTGATGATTATGATCTCGGATTTTCAATTAACAAACTAAGGTAGCAAGCGTGAAAAGAAAGACGATACGTGAAAATTTGTTTAAAGAAAGATTAAAACAACTAGAACACACCGTTGATCCACCACCCCCCACCGAAAATAACAAGAAAGACACATATTCATTCGTAAGTTCTTGGATTATTATACGCTAAAGAGGCATTTTCCCTTTCGGTTCATCGCCTTTTAATTAGTTCACCACTCTCGGTACAACTAAAGCATTTACGGATCAAAGATATGGATATAAATCCTAATCTAATAACATTCACCCTCAACTTACGTATGTTGGAAGAATATTATCATTCTCCTTCACGGTAATCTACGAATTTATCAACTATCGTATCTAAATTCGATTAGCATGCAACATAAGTATAGATCATACAAATTGCACATAAACAATTCAAACATGAAGGAAGAACAAGAAACTCACTAGAACAAATGAAAACGAAATCCTTGTTTATTCCGGTGATGGTGGCTTCACAACGGTGGTTCTAGCCTCGAGACCTTAGCCGCTCATCTTTAGATTACAATTGTAGCGTTAGAGTCGTATTCCCGGAAATAACAACTCTCTACAACAACGAGCCTCCCGTAATCTTTCCAAACATCATAACGGTGCTTATATTACAACATTACATCGTATTATTCCGGCAGAGTGCCGTTTGACATTTATTTAACTAAAAAACAACAAAAGAGAGCGATAGAGATCTATATAAGAGAGATATAAAGATAGGTGCAACTCCCAAGCTTGCAATGAGCTTCTATTTATAGACCATACCACAAGGCCGGCGCGTGCGGAGCACCACCGCACGTGCGGCTAAATATATATATTCTCTTGTTGTCGGGACCACGTGCGGTGTCGGAGATATTTACGCAAGATCCGGCCTTCTCCGCGCGCGTGCGCCATGCAACATATCGGATGTTCAGTAGAAACCTATCTCGATTTGTAGACCTCAGATTGACATGATTTAATATTCGTTGGAAAGCTCTCTTGAAGATCTACAACTTTCATCAAGGACTTTTTCTCTGAAAATGCCTCTAAGTTAGGTCAAATGTCCGTTGAAGATGAGTTACGGTAGAAATACTAAGGACAGTTGATCCGTTCGATCTCGTTTGCTTATGGCATAATCTTTTATCCCTTAAAAGATATGATTTAGGCTCCAAAACATGTCCTCTCTTGAGATCTCGATAAACGTATAATCCTTCAATAAGAGCAACAAAACACCAAACGTAAATCTGACACTAAAACCCTTATTTATATCGTTTTTATAACTTATGCATTTAATTATAACTAACTATGATTTTTATAAGTTTTCAATGCATTTATATGAAATTATACTAAAATATCATAAAAATAATAATAAAAAGTCTTATAATATAATCATATTTTTGTCATACATCAACTACTCCCACTTAGCTTTTGTCGCGTCATAAAGCAAAATAAGCGATAATATATAAAAACTATAATAAAATGATATACTTGGTAGATTAACTTTCAAGTTAGCAAAATATCATTTCAATATTATAAATATATTAAATATATCTTTCTTAGAATTAAACAAGATAAAAAGTGTATATAACATAGATAAATTATTTATCAAATATCATGATTATAAAATTTTACATAATTTACTTAGTAAATATAATAAAAATTAAAATTATTCTCTAATCTTAACTTGTATGAAATAATTGGAATCAAGGACTTAGTATAACGATCAGGATGTGGGTGTTTGATCAAAAGGAAAAATAAAGAATTATCAAAGAAGAAGATAAGTAAATACGCACTTAACTTTCATCTCAAAAACCCCTTTTTTTTTTTTTTATCAAATTACAACCCAATATTATTTATTATTTTTTCAATCGTCGCGTCTCAAAAGTATAACACTCTCCCAAACTTTAGAGGCAGTCACCTGAGATCACTCAAACCCATATCTTGTCCAAGGTAAACCACACTCCCCAATTGGGGCGGTATCCAAATGGACTCGAGGTGATTTTTTTTTTTTTTTTTATTTTTTTTTTATTTATTTTTTTAATTTATTTATTAAATTTTTTTTCATAGAATACTAACATATCCGAACTCATTGCTGAATCGACTATCTTGCAAGCGTCATGAGGTGAGGTCAAATATATTAGCACTGTCTAACTTTATTATGCCAAAAATCGTCATCCTTGGTCTCGATTCCATATTCATACTTATTGAAAAAAGAAAATTATTCTAACATTTCATTATAAATATAAGCATATCTGTCTAATTTCAAATCAACAATACTCAATAATACTTATGTATAGTTACATATACTTAAAATCTTATAAAAATCTAAAATTGACATATATAATATAATCATAATACATCTAATCTATTTTACTTACTAAAACTTATTCTATCAAAATATATTAAATTTATTATATTAATTATATACTATCTTATTTCTACTTAGGAAAAATAAAACTAAGTGTTAAGCAATCAATATATTTATTTTAATTATAGCGTTAATTTTTAATATTTTCAAAATTTTATAACTTACTCTACTCCCCACTTACGAATTGACATCGACCTCGATGAATAATGAGTGGAATATAGTAGTTATAAAATGAAAATATGCACATAATCATATATATATATATATATATATATATATATATATATATGATTATGTGCATATTTTCATTTTATAACTACTATATTCCACTCATTATATATATATATAGTATAAACGTTTAAAAACAAGACAACATATAAAACCCTCCCCCACACTTAAGTTACATGATGTCCTCAGCATGTGCAGAATAAGAAAAACTTAGCTGGTTGTAATTCGAAGGTGGCAGTGCGGAAGTGGTCGCGAATCGAGATCAGAAATGTTTGATGAAAACGATGGATCGTGGACCATCCACCGTATGGCTGATTTATCTAAAAGTTCACAATCGCTATCGCAAATATCCCTGCACACCATGGAAAACAAGACGTACCTCGGGGATAGGGGCACAAAAATGATAGACAAGGCAATATCATGGAACAAAGACAAAAATAATGAAATGAAGTGAGTCTTTTATACCCAGATCCTCAAGGGTTTTGTCTAAAGTGTTATAACAACCTAAGTCCAAGAAATGAAGCATTTGAATTTTATCTTTGTTTTACCTCGGGATTTTCGGATAACCACCTAATCGTTCCCTTTAAATGATATTCAAACATTCATAATGAGACTTAGTTGTGCTTAGTGTTAATCTTCCATACAGATTCTACATTTCATTAAGACTAGTCTTTATCCAAATTATTATTATTATTATTATTATTAACGGGCTGCCTCCCGGTAGCGCTTTTGGTTAACGTCGTTTGCTCGACAACCCAAAATTTTCAACCCGGTCAGGCCATTGAAGCCTCTCTCGGACTCATTCTTGATTTCCTCGGGGTTAATAGTATGGATCCCACAAAAACAAAGTCTCGCCAATGTATTGGCCATATCGATAAACTTCGTATCCACTTTGTTCTATGGTTCTTCTCTTTTCTTTTTAGGTTTTAGTTCCACAAGCCGAGGTGTATCATCATAAATCACAACATCTTCAAAGAATTCACAGAGACGTAAATCATCGGGTGCCGAAAAATCGGAGCTAGCTTGACTAGGGATGTCGTTCAGATGGAAAACCACCGGTCGTTCCTTTTGTTGACCAATATAGTGTTTCAACCGATGACCATTCACTCTGAATAACTCGCCTACGTTTATTTTTCAATTCATTCGCTCCACTAGGGAAAACACGAGAGATTTGAAAGGGCGGACCAACGGCTGCGTAGCTTACCAGGAAAAGATGTAACCTGGTATTATATAATAAAACCCATTCGCCGCTTTGAATTCTCTATTCTTGATTTTCTTGTCGTGAAGCAATTTAGTCCTCTCTCATCGATTCTCGAGCTCGTGAGGCCTGGAGTCTGAACTCCATCAAGCTCCTGCAATTGCAACAATCGCTTTTCTCTACATAATTGACTATCAAAATTCAAGAATTTAATAGCCCAGAACGCTTTGTGCTCAAGCTCGATTGGCAGGTGGCAGGCCTTGCCATAAACCATCTGAAACGGAGACGTGCCAATAGGAGTTTTGAAAGGCACATCTGTAAGCCCAGAGCACATCATCCAGTTTCCGACTCCAATCTGTCCTAATGAGAATTCACCGTCTTCTCAAGAATGCTTTTCAGGCTTCGGTTACTTACTTCAACTAGTCCACTCGTCTGAGGGTGATAGGGGGTAGCAGTTTTGTGTTTTACCTCATATCGTTCTAAAATCTTTTCTAATGGAGTATTGCAGAAGTGAGTTCCCTCGTCACTGATGAGAGCTCGTGGACAGCCAAACCGTGTAAAAATATTTTTCCTCAGAAAGTTCTTGACCACCTTGTGGTCGTTCCACGGTGTTGCTATCGCCTCCACCCACTTTGACACGTAGTCGACGCAGACCAGAATGTACTTGTTCCCATACGAGGATGGGAATGGTCCCATGAAGTCAATACCCCATACGTCGAAAACCTCGCATTCTTGGATAGGGTGGAGAGGCATGTCCATTCGCCGAGAAAGTTTACGGTCTTGGTTGGCACCGGTCACACCCTTTACAAAACTCTCTGTATCCTTAAAAATTGTTGGCGGTAGAAGCCGGATGAAAAATCTTCGCAGCAGCCAGTCTTCCCGGCTCCATAATGACCTCCCACAGTCCGCCATGGCATTTCTCCATAATGTCCTCTGCTCGATCTCGAGGACACACCTACGGAGTAATCCATCCTTGCGGCGCTTGAAGAGAATTGGATCGTCCCACACATAATAGTTCAAATCCGAAAAGAATTTCTTTTTTGCTTGATATGTCGGTCGGGGTCCAGATATCGCGCGCTCAAGAAGTTTGCAAAAGGTGCAAACCAAGGAGAACCTTTTCGAAGAGGCGAGAGTAACCTCGCACACATCAATAGTCATGAGTTGCTCGGTTGGAAAATCAATTCCAATCTCATCCGACTCTACTTGAGGATCATCGGTCAACCGAGACATATGGTCGATTACCACATTCTCGCTACCCTTCTTGTCCCGGATATGAACATCAAATTCTTGTAAAATTAAGATCCATCTCAACAAGCGAGGCTTGGCATCGGCCTTGTTTAATGAGATATTTCAATGCGAGAATGGTCCGTCGGACCGTAACTTCCGACCCAAGCAAGTAGCTTCTAAATTTATTCATGGCAAAAACTCACTCGCCAACAACTCCTTCTCGGTTGTTGCATAATTTACTTGTCTTTGGGTTTAAAGTGTGACTAGCGTAGTAGATGGGTTTGAACACGCCGTACACTCTCGACCTAGCACCGTGCCATTGCATAATTAGAGGCATCACACATAAGCTCGAAGGAGCTTTCGGTCGGGTGCTATAAGAATTGGCGAGGTAACCAACTTGTCTTTTAATTCTTTAAGCGCTCTTTCACACTCGGGGTGAAAACAAATTTCACATCTTCTCTTAAGAGAGTTGACAAAGGCTTGGCTATCTTAGAAAAGTCTTTTATGAACCGCCGATAAAAGCCGACATGACCCAGAAACCTCTCACTTCTCTTACATTTTTGGGGTATGTCATTTTTCAATAACTTCTACCTTTGCTTTGTCGACCTCAATACCTTCTTTGGACACCTTGTGTCCTAGAACAATTCCTCTTCCACCATCGGTGGCACTTTTCCCAATTTAAGACTAAGTCCTTCTCTATGCACGGGACGAGAACTTTATCAAGATTGTGTAAATAGTGGTGAAAGCGTCCCGAACACAGAGAAGTCATCCATAAAAATCTCCATCACCTTCTCCACTAAACCATCAAAGATAGCCAGCATACATCTTTGAAATGTAGCCGGTGCGTTGCGAGAGACCAAATGGCATCCTTCGTAAGCGAAGGTACCGGAGGGACAGTGAAGGTAGTCTTTTCTTGATCGATTGGGGTCGATGGCTATTTGAAAGTATCCAGAATAGCCATCCAAAAACAATAAAATTGCTTGCTTGCTAAGCCTCTCAAGGAGCCGGTCAATGAATGGCAAAGGAAGTGGTCTTTTAGAGTTACCTCATTTAGTCTTCGTAGTCGATGCAAACTCTATACCCAAGAACTTGTCGTAAGGCAATCTCTTCCCCTTTTCATTCTTTTCAAAAGTAATTCCTCCTTTCTTTGGCACCACACGAGTGGGGCTCACCCATTCACTATCGGCTATTGGGTAAATGATACCCATGTCAAGCAATTTGATGATTTCCTTCTTAACAACCTCCTGCATATGAGGGTTTAGCCTTCTCTGAGGCTGTCGCACCTTCTTCGATCCCTCAACAGTCCTGATCTTATGCATACAGATATCAGGGCTTATTCCCTTGATATCTCCCACTTGCCAACCAAAGGCGAGGATATTATCTTGCAGCACTTTGATAAGCTTTTCTTCCTCCTTTGGTTCTAACTTAGATGAAATGATCAAAGGAAGCTTATCACCGTCCCTCAGAAAAATGTATTTCAAGTGTTGAGGCAAGGGTTTCAACACTAAATCTGACGGTGGCTCCTCCACACTTGGTCTTAATTTATCTCCCTTAAGCTCTAGATCTCCAAGCTTATTATAAGGGCTCTGAAGCATCATGGCCTCCCAGCAGACAGGGGCCTTATCTCCCTTTGCAAATCTTGGCATATCACCATGCCTCTTCCTAATTATCTTTCTTACCACCTCCTGTTAGTCAGAACTTTCCTTGTCAATCTCTTCTAAAAATTTTATCCATTCCTCATTAGTCCAAGTTGCAGATAGTTTATTGAATTCTTCCTCATCCCAACTACCCATGAACACTTGTTTATCATACTCATCAGTGAAATCGTCCTCAATAGCTAAACAAGCATCACCGGATGCATGCTTCACTGCGTTGCCCACATTGAACTTTATACTCTCATCCTCCAAATGTAGGGTTACTTCGCCACTGTGGGAATCTAGTAAGGCACGGGCAGTTGCAAGAAAAGGTCTTCCAAGGATCAAGGGGGTTTTCTCATCCTCGGTCATGTCCATGATTACCCAATCAGCTGGGTATATGAAGTTTTTAACCTTGACCAACACATCTTCTATGATTCCCCTTGCATACTTCACACTTCTATCTGCAAGTTGAAGAGAAATAGATCTAGGAGTAATAGATTGATCCAATCCAAGAGATTGGAAGATTGAAGTAGACATCAGATTGATTGATGCTCCCGAATCGCACAAAACATTGTGGAAGTCCCTGTTCCCAATAGTACACGAAATCGTAAATCTTCCAGGGTCCGGACACTTCACAGGAAGTTTAGTCTGGACGATTGCGGAACATTCTCCATTCAACACTATGTGTTCGAGCTCTTGAAGCTTCTTTTTCGAACTTACTGCGTCCTTTATAAACTTTGTATACTTTGGCATCCCTACCAAAAGATCAACTAATGGAATGTTTGCCTCAGTGTTCTTGAGCAAGTCGATAACCTTCTTATACTCTTTATCGACTGTTAACGACAGCTTGTTTTTGCTAGGTGGATAAGGGAGATCAGCAAAGTCTTCCTCAGTGAAGTTCTTCTTTGCTGTCTTATGATTGATTGCTTTGTCTTCCCTATCCTTCCACCTCACATGCTTCCCAGAACTTAACTTAGAATCTGACTTCTTCTCAGCATTCTTCTCTTTATCATCAGTATTCTCAACTTCCACACTTCTCTCAGAATTTACTTTTTCACTTGGCTCAACAGTAGTCCCAACATCTTTCTGAGGAGAACAAAGATCTTCCCCTCCTGCGTCTCTGCTCGCAGGAGGGGCTATTCGTTTCCCTGGTTGGCCTGACTGCCAACCACTTTCCCACTCCTCAGATTTATGGCATTCAACTCATCCTGACCATAGTCCCATGGTGCAGCTAGATCGGTGCAAGTATTTTGGTCATTCTGGACCAAGTTGACCCCTCGGGGGTTCTTCTCAGTAAAACTCGGCAGCTGACCCTGAGGTCGACTTGCTTGCTGCCCTGAAATCTGTCCCATTTGCACCTCTAAATTCCTCACTGTACTGGTCAGAGTACTTAAAGCATTTGCCAATTGAGTGTTGGCCGTGATTTGCCCACTCAACTTTTGTTCTAAGATCTGAAATGATTGATTTTGATTTTGCGGTGGATTGGTGTTCCTTGCTGGTCGATAGTTGGATTGAAAATTGCTTTGATTAGGCCTAGGGGCCTGAAAATGATGGGGTTATTTGCCCGGAAGGATCACTCCATCGGAAACCAGGGTGGTTCGGTTGTAATTGAACCTCGAGTGTTTTGATTCGACCGAAGGTCGATAATTTATAGAATTGAATGCATTCACCTCCTCCGAATGCAACAATAGATGACACTCGATGGAATGTGTGCCCAATGGTATCGCAATTTTGGCAAACAACATTGTTTTGAACAACTTTGACTGAGAGATTGGGTCAAGGCGCATCGACATCGCGATGGCCTTGGCCATGGCAGTTGTCACACACAAGACTTGGAACATTCATTGCCGCCACTTTCTTTTGTAGTGCGGCCAACTGAGCTTTTAGAAACGTGGTCTCATCTACCTCATACTTCCCTGCAGTCGAGCTTTTCTGATTGGATGCACCTGCATATGTAGGGGCATAATTATACTTTGCAATATCTTCAAACAACGTCCATCCTCATCGGTGTCTTTTTCGTAAATGCACCTCCAGTGAACTATTCACCATTCCTTTAGTCAATTCGGTCAAACCATTTGTAGAAAGTGTTGACCAATCTTTGTTTATCCAGCCCATGGTGGGGGCACTTTCTCAAGAGAGTCTTAAATCGTTTCCACGCATCGTAAAAAGATTCCTTCTCGGATTGCACAAAAGTGAATATCTCGATTCGAGAAGATGAGCCGTCTTTGCGGTGGAAAATATCGGCTCGAAATTCTTTCTCCAAATCCTCCCACGAAGTAATGGATTCGATTGGTAAGGATTTATACCATTCTTTCGCTTCTCCCTTGGTGAGAAGGGAAAAGTTTCATCTTGGGCGTCCTCGGTGACCCTTTGATTAAAATAGTCCCGCACGATTCTAGAAATGAGTGAATGTGATCGTATGCGGGTCCTCGATGGAAAATCCATGAAATGTGGAACCTCTTACCAAATTGATTAAAGAAGTTTTGAGTTCGAAATTATCAGCCGTGATTTCAGGAATCACGACCGCAGGATTAACTTTCACAGTAGATGGCATGGCAAAGTCTGCCAATGTCCGTTGATCTGCCATTTCTTCAACCTCGGCTCCTACTTGAGCTTCTCCCTCAACGTATCCTTCAGGATTGTTTCCTTCCGTGGTTCCCTCGTCCGTTGGTCCGGTGAGCCGGGCCAAACGTCGGTTTGGTCGAATGATGGTTCGCTCTAGCTCCGGGTTATACAAAAGAGGTCCCCCGTGAGTTCGAGTTTTCATAAACCACGTTCGAACACCAACACCTTAACCACGAGGTTTCGGGATTTAATTCCTTATGCTTCCGCAGAGTGGGATTCACCGAGAATCCATCACCCAACCTCGACGATTAACCAAGGAACACGGTTTTTTTTTTTTTTTTTTTTAGACTTAATAAATAAAAACTAAACTAAAACAAGCTCGAAACAGGTCTGAACAGCGTAGATAAAATAGAAACAGGACAGAAATTGAAAACGAAAACTTTCCGTGCCAAGTCCCCGGCAACGGCGCCAAAAACTTGTTCGCGGTTTTATGCAAAGCAAAAGATAACAAGTAATAAAATAAAACCGATGTCAACCCCAAGTGCGAAGGCTCGCAGCTATAGTGGTGAAACCGGATCGTATCCGCAGGGACTTGTACGAAAAAGAGTTTTTGCCTTCGATTTCTTTTATAAAGTTGATGATTATGATCTCGGATTTTCAATTAACAAACTAAGGTAGCAAGCGTGAAAAGAAAGCGATACGTGAAAATTTGTTTAAAGAAAGATTAAAACAACTAGAACACACCGTTGATCCACCACCCCACCGAAAATAACAAGAAAGACACATATTCATTCGTAAGTTCTTGGATTATTATCTGCTAAAGAGGCATTTTCCCTTTCGGTTCATCGCCTTTTAATTAGTTCACCACTCTCGGTACAACTAAAGCATTTACGGATCAAAGATATGGATATAAATCCTAATCTAATAACATTCACCCTCAACTTACGTATGTTGGAAGAATATTATCATTCTCCTTCACGGTAATCTACGAATTTATCAACTATCGTATCTAAATTCGATTAGCATGCAACATAAGTATAGATCATACAAATTGCACATAAACAATTCAAACATGAAGGAAGAACAAGAAACTCACTAGAACAAATGAAAACGAAATCCTTGTTTATTCCGGTGATGGTGGCTTCACAGCGGTGGTTCTAGCCTCGAGACCTTAGCCGCTCATCTTTAGATTACAATTGTAGCGTTAGAGTCGTATTCCCCGGAAATAACAACTCCTCTACAACAACGAGCCTCCCGTAATCTTTCCAAACATCATAACGGTGCTTATATATTACAACATTACATCGTATTATTCCGGCAGAGTGCCGTTCTGACATTTATTTAACTAAAAACAACAAAAGAGACGATAGAGATCTATATAAGAGAGATATAAAGATAGGTGCAACTCCCAAGCTTGCAATGAGCTTCATTTATAGACCATACCACAAGGCGGCGCGTGCGGAGCACCACCGACGCGTGCGGCTAAATAGTATATATTCTCTTGTTGTCAGACCCACGTGCCAGTGTCAGAGATATTTCTGCAAGATCCGGCCTTCTCCGGCGCGTGCCGGCCATGCAACATATCAGATGTTCGTAGAAACCTATCTCGAGCTGTAGACCTCAGATTGACATGATTTAATATTCGTTGGAAAGCTCTCTTGAAGATCTACAACTTTCATCAAGGACTTTTTCTCTGAAAATGCCTCTAAGTTAGGTCAAATGTCCGTTGAAGATGAGTTACGGTAGAAATACTAAGGACAGTTGATCCGTTCGATCTCGTTTGCTTATGGCATAATCTTTTATCCCTTAAAAGATATGATTTAGGCTCCAAAACATGTCCTCTCTTGAGATCTCGATAAACGTATAATCCTTCAATAAGAGCAACAAAACACCAAACGTAAATCTGACACTAAAACCCTTATTTATATCGTTTTTATAACTTATGCATTTAATTATAACTAACTATGATTTTTATAAGTTTTCAATGCATTTATATGAAATTATACTAAAATATCATAAAAAATAATAATAAAAAGTCTTATAATATAATCATATTTTTGTCATACATCAACTACTCCCCACTTAGCTTTTGGTCGTCCTCGAGCAAAATAAGCGATAATATATAAAAACTATAATAAAAATGATATACTTGGTAGATTAACTTTCAAGTTAGCAAAATATCATTTCAATATTATAAATATATTAAATATATCTTTCTTAGAATTAAACAAGATAAAAAGTGTATATAACATAGATAAATTATTTATCAAATATCATGATTATAAAATTTTACATAATTTACTTAGTAAATATAATAAAAATAAAAATTATTCTCTAATCTTAACTTGTATGAAATAATTGGAATCAAGGACTTAGTATAACGATCGAGGATGTGGGTGTTTGATCAAAAGGAAAAATAAAGAATTATCAAAAGAAGAAGATAAGTAAATGCGTACTTAACTTTCATCTCAAAACCCCTTTTTTTTTTTTTTTTATCAAATTACAACCCAATATTATTTATTATTTTTCAATCGTCGCGTCTCAAAAGTATAACACTCTCCCCAAACTTTAGAGGCGATCACCCCTGAGATCACTCAAACCCATCTCTGTCAAGGTAAACCACACTCCCCAATTGGGGCAGTATCCAAATGGACTCGAGGTGATTTGTTTTTTTTTTTTTTTTTTTTTTTTTTTTATTTTTTTATTTTTTAATTTATTTATTAAATTTTTTTTTCATAGAATACTAACATATCCGAACTCATTGCCAGAATCGACTATCTTGCAAGCGTCATGAGGTGAGGTCAAATATATTAGCACCTGTCTAACTTTATTATGCCAAAAATCGTCATCCTTGGTCTGATTCCATATTCATACTTATTTCGAAAAGAAAATTATTCTAACATTTCATTATAAATATAAGCATATCTGTCTAATTTCAAATCAACAATACTCAATAATACTTATGTATAGTTACATATACTTAAAATCTTATAAAAATCTAAAATTGACATATATAATATAATCATAATACATCTAATCTATTTTACTTACTAAAACTTATTCTATCAAAATATATTAAATTTATTATATTAATTATATACTATCTTATTTCTACTTAGGAAAAATAAAACTAAGTGTTAAGCAATCAATATATTTATTTTAATTATAGCGTTAATTTTTAATATTTTCAAAATTTTATAACTTACTCTACTCCCCACTTACGAATTGACATCGACCTCGATGAATAATGAGTGGAATATAAGTAGTTATAAAATGAAAATATGCACATAATCATATATATATATATATATATATATATATATATATATATATATATATATATATATATATATATATATATATATATATATATATATATATATAAACGTTTAAAAACAAGACAACATATAAAACCCTCCCCCACACTTAAGTTACATGATGTCCTCAAAGCATATGCGAGAATAAGAAAAACTTATTTGGTTGTAATTCGAAGGTGGCAGTGCGGAAGTGGTCGTGAATCGAGATCGAAATGTTTGATGAAGCTTGATGGCTGTGGACCATCCACCGGTGGCGATTTATCTAAAAGTTCACAATCGCTATCGCAAATATCCTGCACACCATGGAAAACAAGACGTACCTCGGGGATAGGGGCACAAAAATGATAGACAAGGCAATATCATGGAACAAAGACAAAAATAATGAAATGAAGTGAGTCTTTTATACCCAGATCCTCAAGGGTTTTGTCTAAAGTGTTATAACAACCTAAGTCCAAGAAATGAAGCATTTGAATTTTATCTTTGTTTTACCTCGGGATTTTCGGATAACCACCTAATCGTTCCCTTTAAATGATATTCAAACATTCATAATGAGACTTAGTTGTGCTTAGTGTTAATCTTCCATACAGATTCTACATTTCATTAAGACTAGTCTTTATCCAAATTATTATTATTATTATTATTATTATTAACGGGCTGCCTCCCGGTAGCGCTTTTGGTTAACGTCGTTTGCTCGACAACCCAAAAATTTTCAACCCGGGTCAGGCCATTGAAGCCTCTCTCCGGACTCATTCTTGATTTCCTCGGGGTTAATAGTATGGATCCCACAAAAACAAAGTCTCGCCAATGTATTGGCCATATCAGTAAACTTCTGTATCCACTTTGTTCCTATGGTTCTTCTCTTTTTCTTTTTAGGTTTTAGTTCCACAAGCCGAGGTGTATCATCATAAATCACAACATCTTCAAAGAATTCACAGAGGCGTAAATCATCGGGTGCCGAAAAATCGGAGCTAGCTTGACTAGGGGATGTCGTTCAGATGGAAAACCACCGGTCGTTCCTTTTGTTGACCAATATAGTGTTTCAACCGATGACCATTCACTCTGAATAACTCGCCCTGTTTATTTTTCAATTCGACTGCTCCACTAGGGAAAACCTGAGAGATTTGAAAGGGGCCAGACCAACGGCTGCGTAGCTTACCAGGAAACAGATGTAACCTGGTATTATATAATAAAACCCATTCGCCCGCTTTGAATTCTCTATTCTTGATTTTCTTGTCGTGAAGCAATTTAGTCCTCTCTTAACGATTCTCGAGCTCTCGTAGGCCCTGGAGTCTGAACTCATCAAGCTCCTGCAACTGCAACAATCGCTTTTCTCTACATAATTGACTATCAAAATTCAAGAATTTAATAGCCGTAAGCGCTTTGTGCTCAAGCTCGATTGGCGGTGTGCGAGGCCTTGCCATAAACCATCTCAAACGGAGGCGTGCCAATAGGAGTTTTGAAAGTCATCCCTGTAAGCCCGAGCACATCATCCGTTTTCGACTCGATCCGTCCTATGAGAATTCACCGTCTTCTCAAGAATGCTTTTCAAGCTTCGGTTACTTACTTCAACTTGTCCACTCCTGCGAGGGTGATAGGGGTAGCGGTTTTGTGTTTTACCCCATATCGTTCTAAAATCTTTTCTAATGGAGTATTGCGAAGTGAGTTCCTGCCGTCGCGATGAGAGCTCGTGGACACCAAACCGTGTAAAAATATTTTTCCTCGGGAAGTTCTTGACCACCTTGTGGTCGTTCCGTGGTGTTCTTATCGCTTCCACCCACTTTGACACGTAGTCGACGCAGACCAGAATGTACTTGTTCCCATACGAGGATGGAAATGGTCCCATGAAGTCAATACCCCATACGTCGAAAACCTCGCATTCTTGGATAGGGTGGAGAGGCATGTCCATTCGCCGAGAAAGTTTACGGTCTTGTGGCACCGGTCACACCCTTTTACAAAACTCTCTGTATCCTTAAAAATTGTTGGCCAGTAGAAGCCGGACTGAAAAATCTTCGCAGCAGTCTTCCCAGCTCCATAATGACCTCCCACAGGTCCGCCATGGCATTTCTCCATAATGTCCCTCTGCTCGATCTCAGGGACACACCTACGGAGTAATCCATCCTTGCAGCGCTTGAAGAGAATTGGATCGTCCCACACATAATAGTTCAAATCCGAAAAGAATTTCTTCTTTTGCTGATATGTCAGGTCAGGGTCCAGATATCTGCCGCTCAAGAAGTTTGCAAAAGGTGCAAACCAAGGAGAACCTTTTCCAGTACGGGCAGGAGTAACCTCGCACACATCAATAGTCATGAGTTGCTCAGTTGGAAAATCAATTCCAATCTCATCCGACTCTACTTGAGGATCATCGGTCAACCGAGACATATGGTCAGTTACCACATTCTCGCTACCCTTCTTGTCCCGGATATGAACATCAAATTCTTGTAAAATTAAGATCCATCTCAACAAAGCGAGGCTTGGCATCGGCCTTGTTTAATGAGATATTTCAATGCGAGATAGTGGCATCCGGACCGTAACTTCCGACCCAAGCAAGTAGCTTCTAAATTTATTCATGGCAAAAACTCACGCCAACAACTCCTTCTCGGTTGTTGCATAATTTACTTGTCTTTGGGTTTAAAGTGTGACTAAGCGTAGTAGATGGGTTTGAACACGCCGACACTCTCGACCTAGCACCGTGCATTGCATAATTAGAGGCATCACACATAAGCTCGAAGGAGCTTTCGAAATGGTGCTATAAGAATTGGCGAGGTAACCAACTTGTCTTTTAATTCTTTAAACGCTCTTTCACACTCAGGGGTGAAAACAAATTTCACATCTTCTCTTAAGAGAGTTGACAAAGGCTTGGCTATCTTAGAAAAGTCTTTTATGAACCGCCGATAAAAGCCGACATGACCAGAAACCTCTCACTTCTCTTACATTTTTAGGGTATGTCATTTTTCAATAACTTCTACCTTTGCTTTGTCGACCTCAATACCTTCTTTGGACACCTTGTGTCCTAGAACAATTCCCTCTTCCACCATCAGGTGGCACTTTTCCCAATTTAAGACTAAGTCCTTCTCTATGCACGGGACCAGAACTTTATCAAGATTGTGTAAACAGTGGTCGAAACTGTCCCCGAACACAGAGAAGTCATCCATAAAAATCTCCATCACCTTCTCCACTAAACCATCAAAGATAGCCAGACATACATCTTTGAAATGTAGCGGTGCGTTCTGAGAGACCAAATGGCATCCTTCGGTAAGCGAAGGTACCGGAGGGACAGGTGAAGGTAGTCTTTTCTTGATCAGTGGGGTCGATGGCTATTTGAAAGTATCCAGAATAGCCATCCAAAAAACAATAAAATTGCTTGCCACTAAGCCTCTCAAGGAGCTGGTCAATGAATGGCAAAGGGAAGTGGTCTTTTAGAGTTACCTCATTTAGTCTTCTGTAGTCGATGCAAACTCTATACCCAGTAACTTGTCGTAAGGCAATCTCTTCCCCCTTTTCATTCTTTTCAAAAGTAATTCCTCCTTTCTTTGGCACCACCTGAGTGGGGCTCACCCATTCACTATCGGCTATTGGGTAAATGATACCCATGTCAAGCAATTTGATGATTTCCTTCTTAACAACCTCCTGCATATGAGGGTTTAGCCTTCTCTGAGGCTGTCGCACCTTCTTCGATCCCTCAACAGTCCTGATCTTATGCATACAGATATCAGGGCTTATTCCCTTGATATCTCCCACTTGCCAACCAAAGGCGAGGATATTATCTTGCGACACTTTGATAAGCTTTTCTTCCTCCTTTGGTTCTAACTTAGATGAAATGATCAAAGGAAGCTTATCACCGTCCCTCGAAAAATGTATTTCAAGTGTTGAGGCAAGGGTTTCAACACTAAATCGACGGTGGCTCCTCCACACTTGGTCTTAATTTATCTCCTTAAGCTCTAGATCTCCAAGCTTATTATAAGGGCTCTGAAGCATCATGGCCTCCCGTGAGACAGGGGCCTTATCTCCTTTGCAAATCTTGGCATATCACCATGCCTCTTCCTAATTATCTTTCTTACCACCTCCTGGTAGTCAGAACTTTCCTTGTCAATCTCTTCTAAAAATTTTATCCATTCCTCATTAGTCCAAGTTGCAGATAGTTTATTGAATTCTTCCTCATCCCAACTACCCATGAACACTTGTTTATCATACTCATCAGTGAAATCGTCCTCAATAGCTAAACAAGCATCACCGGATGCATGCTTCACTGCGTTGCCCACATTGAACTTTATACTCTCATCCTCCAAATGTAGGGTTACTTCGCCACTGTGGGAATCTAGTAAGGCACGGGCAGTTGCAAGAAAAGGTCTTCCAAGGATCAAGGGGGTTTTCTCATCCTCGGTCATGTCCATGATTACCCAATCAAGCTGGGTATATGAAGTTTTTAACCTTGACCAACACATCTTCTATGATTCCCCTTGCATACTTCACACTTCTATCTGCAAGTTGAAGAGAAATAGATCTAGGAGTAATAGATTGATCCAATCCAAGAGATTGGAAGATTGAAGTAGACATCAGATTGATTGATGCTCCCGAATCGCACAAAACATTGTGGAAGTCCCTGTTCCCAATAGTACACGAAATCGTAAATCTTCCAGGGTCCGGACACTTCACAGGAAGTTTAGTCTGGACGATTGCGGAACATTCTCCATTCAACACTATGTGTTCGAGCTCTTGAAGCTTCTTTTTCGAACTTACTGCGTCCTTTATAAACTTTGTATACTTTGGCATCCCTACCAAAAGATCAACTAATGGAATGTTTGCCTCAGTGTTCTTGAGCAAGTCGATAACCTTCTTATACTCTCTTTATCATTTATTAACGATGACTTGTTTTTGCTAGGTGGATAAGGGAGATCAGCAAAGTCTTCCTCAGTGAAGTTCTTCTTTGCTGTCTTATGATTGATTGCTTTGTCTTCCCTATCCTTCCACCTCACATGCTTCCCAGAACTTAACTTAGAATCTGACTTCTTCTCAGCATTCTTCTCTTTATCATCAGTATTCTCAACTTCCACACTTCTCTCGAATTTACTTTTCACTTGGCTCAGCAAGAGTCCCAACATCTTTCTCGAGGAGAACAAAGATCTTCCCCTCTGCGTCTCTCGCTCGCGAGAGGGGCTGTATTTTCCTGGTTGGCTGACCGCCAACCACTTTCCCACTCCTCGATTTATGGCATTCAACTCATCGACCATAGTCCCATGGTGCGGCTAGATCGGTGCAAGTATTTTGGTCATTCTGGACCAAGTTGACCCCTCGGGGGTTCTTCTCAGTAAAACTCGGCAGCTGACCCTGAGGTCGACTTGCTTGCTGCCCTGAAATCTGTCCCATTTGCACCTCTAAATTCCTCACTGTACTGGTCAGAGTACTTAAAGCATTTGCCAATTGAGTGTTGGCCGTGATTTGCCCACTCAACTTTTGTTCTAAGATCTGAAATGATTGATTTTGATTTTGCGGTGGATTGGTGTTCCATGCTGGTCGATAGTTGGATTGAAAATTGCTTTGATTAGGCCTAGGGGCCTGAAAATGATGGGGGTTATTTGCCCCGGAAGGATCACTCCATCGGAAACCAGGGTGGTTCGGTTGTAATTGAACCTTGAGTGTTTTGATTCGACCCGAAGGTCGATAATTTATAGAATTGAATGCATTCACCTCCTCTCGAATGCAACAATAGATGACATCGATGGAATGTGTGCCCAATGGTATCATAATTTTGGCAAACAACATTGTTTTGAACAGCTTTGACTGAGAGATTGGGTCAAGGTGGCATCGACATCGCGATGGCCTTGGCCATGGCGGTTGTCACCACACAAGACTTGGAACATTCATTGCCGCCACTTTCTTTTGTAGTGCGCCAACCGAGCTTTTAGAAACGTGGTCTCATCTACCTCATACTTCCCTACAGTCGAGCTTTTCTGATTGGATGCACCTGCATATGTAGGGGCATAATTATACTTTGCAATATCTTCAAACAACGTCCATCCTCATCGGTGTCTTTCTCGAGAAATGCACCTCAGTGAGAACTATTCACCATTCCTTTAGTCAATTCAGTCAAACCACTGTAGAAAGTGTTGACCAATCTTTGTTTATCCAGCCCATGGTGGGGGCACTTTCTCAAGAGAGTCTTAAATCGTTTCCACGCATCGTAAAAAGATTCCTTCTCGGATTGCACAAAAGTGAATATCGATTCGAGAAGATGAGCCGTCTTTGCGGTGGAAAATCTTGGCTCGAAATTCTTTCTCCAAATCCTCCCACGAAGTAATGGATTCGATTGGTAAGGATTTATACCATTCTTTCGCTTCTCCCTTCGGTGAGAAGGAAAAGTTTCATCTTCGGGCGTCCTCGGTGACCCTTTGATTAAAATAGTCCCGCACGATTCTAGAAATGAGTGAATGTGATCGTGCATGGTCCTCGATGGAAAATCCATGAAATGTGGAACCTCTTACCAAATTGATTAAAGAAGTTTTGAGTTCGAAATTATCGGCCGTGATTTGGGAATCACGACGCGGGATTAACTTTCACGGTAGATGGCATGGCAAAGTCCGCCAATGTCCGTTGATACGCCATTTCTTCAACCTCGGCTCCTACTTGAGCTTCTCCTCAACGTATCCTTCGAGATTGTTTCCTTCCGTGGTTCCTCGTCCGTTGGTCCGGTGAGCCGGGCCAAGCGTCGGTTTAGTCAAATGATGGTTCGCTCTAGCTCCGGGTTATACAAAGAGGTCCCCGTGAGTTTGAGTTTTCATAAACCACGTTCGAACACCAACACCTTAACCACGAGGTTTCGGGATTTAATTCCTTATGCTTCCGCAGAGTGGGATTCACCGAGAATCCATCACCCAACCTCGACGATTAACCAAGGAACACGGTGTTTTTTTTTTTTTTTTAGACTTAATAAATAAAAACTAAACTAAAACAAGCTCAAAGCAGTGCGAGCAGCGTAGATAAAATAGAAAGCGAGCGAAATTGAAAGCGAAAACTTTCCGTGCCAAGTCCCCGGCAACGGCGCCAAAAACTTGTTCGCGGTTTTATGCAAAGCAAAAGATAACAAGTAATAAAATAAAACCGATGTCAACCCCAAGTGCGAAGGCTCGCGGCTATAGTGGTGAAACCGGATCGTATCCATGAGGACTTGTATGAAAAAGAGTTTTTGCCTTCGATTTCTTTTATAAAGTTGATGATTATGATCTCGGATTTTCAATTAACAAACTAAGGTAGCAAGCGTGAAAAGAAAGGCGATACGTGAAAATTTGTTTAAAGAAAGATTAAAACAACTAGAACACACCGTTGATCCACCACCCCACCGAAAATAACAAGAAAGACACATATTCATTCGTAAGTTCTTGGATTATTATCTGCTAAAGAGGCATTTTCCCTTTCGGTTCATCGCCTTTTAATTAGTTCACCACTCTCGGTACAACTAAAGCATTTACGGATCAAAGATATGGATATAAATCCTAATCTAATAACATTCACCCTCAACTTACGTATGTTGGAAGAATATTATCATTCTCCTTCACGGTAATCTATGAATTTATCAACTATCGTATCTAAATTCGATTAGCATGCAACATAAGTATAGATCATACAAATTGCACATAAACAATTCAAACATGAAGGAAGAACAAGAAACTCACTAGAACAAATGAAAACGAAATCCTTGTTTATTCCGGTGATGGTGGCTTCACAACGGTGGTTCTAGCCTCGAGACCTTAGCCGCTCATCTTTAGATTACAATTGTAGCGTTAGAGTCGTATTCCCCGGAAATAACAACTCCTCTACAACAACGAGCCTCCCGTAATCTTTCCAAACATCATAACGGTGCTTATATTACAACATTACATCGTATTATTCCGGCAGAGTGCCGTTTACTGACATTTATTTAACTAAAAACAACAAAGAGAGCGATAGAGATCTATATAAGAGAGATATAAAGATAGGTGCAACTCCCCAAGCTTGCAATGAGCTTCTATTTATAGACCATACCACAAGGCCGGCGCGTGCCGGAGCACCACCGGCACGTGCCGGCTAAATAGTATATATTCTCTTGTTGTCAGACCCACGTGCCAGTGTCAGAGATATTTCTGCAAGATCCGGCCTTCTCCGGCGCGTGCCGGCCATGCAACATATCAGATGTTCGTAGAAACCTATCTCGAGCTGTAGACCTCAGATTGACATGATTTAATATTCGTTGGAAAGCTCTCTTGAAGATCTACAACTTTCATCAAGGACTTTTTCTCTGAAAATGCCTCTAAGTTAGGTCAAATGTCCGTTGAAGATGAGTTACGGTAGAAATACTAAGGACAGTTGATCCGTTCGATCTCGTTTGCTTATGGCATAATCTTTTATCCCTTAAAAGATATGATTTAGGCTCCAAAACATGTCCTCTCTTGAGATCTCGATAAACGTATAATCCTTCAATAAGAGCAACAAAACACCAAACGTAAATCTGACACTAAAACCCTTATTTATATCGTTTTTATAACTTATGCATTTAATTATAACTAACTATGATTTTTATAAGTTTTCAATGCATTTATATGAAATTATACTAAAATATCATAAAAAATAATAATAAAAAGTCTTATAATATAATCATATTTTTGTCATACATCATGGAGCTACAAATCACATCACTGCTGATCTCAACAGTCTGCAACTGAGTCAGGGCTATGATGGTTCAGATGGTCTAACCATTGGCAATGGTAAGAGTCTTCCCATTCAAAATGCTGGTTATTTCTCTATTCAAACTGAAAATTCTAATCTTGCCTTTAATAATCCTACATGTCCCTCATATAACCAAAAATCTGTTGAGTGTCTCAAAACTTACTTCTGATAATCATGTTGTCATGGAATTTCACTCAAATTGTTGTTTTGTGACGGACAAAATCACAAGGAAGGTTTTGCTGGAACGAGTAAATAAAGATGGTCTGTATCAGATGAAGTTCCCCCATGAAGCACCCAGAACTCTCTTCAATCCAAAGCCAATCAAAATTCCAAGTGTCTTTTATCTACTGTCTGTAATAAGAATAATAATCCTAGGTCAGAGTCTATTAGTGTGGCTAATCTGTGGCATAGAAGATTGGGACATCCATCTTCTAAAATTCTGAATCTTGTTTTACAATCCTGTAATACTGTTTGCAATGAAAAAGTTGAGTTTTGTGATGCTTGTCATTTAGGAAAACAGCATGATTTACCTTATCCTGTTTCTTATTCAAAAAGTAAATCATGTCTTGATTTAGTACACTCTGACCTCAGGGGGCCTGCTCCCATTGTTTCTGCAAAAGGTTTTCAATATTACATAAGCTTCATTGTTGAGTATAGTAGGTATGTTTGGGTCTATCCTCTGGTTCATATATCTGATGCCCTGAAAGTGTTCATACAATTCAAAACCCTAGTTGAAAAATAGTTTGAAAGAAATATTAAATGTCTACAGACTGATTGGGGTGGAGAGTTTAGGTCTTTTGGATCCTTTTTATTAGAATCTGGAATCTCCTTTAGGCATCCTTGCCCTTATGAACATGGACAAAATGGTAAGATTGAAAGGAAGCACATACATATTGTTTAGGTTGGTCTAACACTCCTTGCTCGAGCTCACATGCCCCTCAAATTCTGGTGTGAAGTATTTCAATATAGTGCCTACCTTATCAATAGATTACCCACACCTGTCCTCCAACATAATGTCCATTCTAAAACCTTTGGTTGCACCTGTTATCCCTATCTAAGACCTTTCCAGAAACAAAAGTTCCAATTCCGCACCACCAAATGTGTCTTTTTAGGTGTCAGTCCCTCTCACTAAGGGTACATGTGTCTTGATCCTTCAGGAAGAGTGTATGTCTCTAAGGATGTTATCTTCAATGAAAATGGGTTCCCTTACAAATCTTTCTTCCATGCCCCTCACTCATCTGGTCCTGAATCCTCCCACACCACCTTCTTCATCCCTACCTTTAACTCATTTTGTGCTCTTCAATCTAATGATAGTGGGGAAGCATCATCTGGTACAGACCACCCTGTTTTCAATTCAACAGATCCTCCTGTCACTTCACCTACTACTCCCACTGCTGCATCAACCCACACACCATCCACTGCCTCACCATCCCACACACACACTGCCACTCCCAACTCCACTTCTTCTGTGTCATATACTTCATAGTCATCCATTAGTCCCTCACCACTACTGAACTCACCATCACCACCACCCCTCCCACCACCTCATGTCAATCACCACACTATGCAAACCAGAGCCAAGAGTGGCATTTTCAAACCCAAAAATTTCTCTTATCTTCCCTTTATAGACTCTGTCCATTGCCAAATGGAACCTACAAGAGCTTTTGAAGCTATTGCATCCCCCCAGTGGCATGCTACTATGAAAGAAGAGTTTAAAGCCCTCCTCACCAACCATACTTGGGACCTGGTTCCCCCAAACTCTAATTAGCATCTGGTTGGCAATAAATGGGTATTCAAACTCAAGTTGAAGCCTGATGACTCTGTCTTGAAACAGAAGGCCAGACTAGTTGCCAAGGGGTTTCATCAAACACCTGGTCTTGACTATAGTGAAACCTTTAGTCCAGTTGTTAAAGCCTCCACAATCAGAGTTGTCCTAGCTCTAGCTGTCTCTCTCAATTGGAACATTCAACAAATAGACATTAACAATACGTTTTTGAATGGCACACTGTATGAAAATGTCTTCATGACACAACCAAAAGGGTTTGTTGATCCTACCAAACCGCATCATGTCTGTCATTTAAGGAAGGCCTTGTATGGTCTCAAACAAGCTCCCAGATCTTGGTTTGATGAGTTAAGAGTCCAACTTCTAAAAAGGGGATTCCATAAATGCAAATATGGCACCTCTATTTTTATATTTCACACTCACGGTGCCATAATGTAGGTGCTTGTCTATGTAGATGATATTTTGATTACAGGTAATAATCCAACACTGATGCAAAGATTTATACATATGTTGAACACAAGATTTGCCCTGAAAGATCTTTGTTCACTATCTTAATTTTTAGGGATGTTTATCTCAAACAACAGCATTATGCCTCTCAGCTATTGAGCAAAATGAATCTTGCACATCTAAAACATGTTCCTACCCAATGACTACCAATGCCGATCTTACTTCCACTACCTCTCATCTCCTGCCAAATGCAACAAAATATAGAAGAATCCTGGGCAGTCTACAATACCATACTTATACCAAGCCACACATCAGTTTTGCAGTAAATCAACTGAGCCAGTATATCCATGCACCAAGAGAGGTCCACTGGTTTGCACTTAAAAGACTGATGAGATATATTAAAGGCACTGTCAATCATGGTTTGCATTTTCAGCCTGGTCAACCTCTAACTATATATTATAGGATTCAGTGATGCTGATTGGGCATGTAATGTTTTGGACAGAAAGTCTATAGTAGGCTACTTTGTCTATTGTTCAGGGTGATTTTATACGTTTTATAAGGATATATTTTATGTCAATTTCCCCCATATATGGATGTTTTTCATAGAAATCGAGCTTTATATTGAAATATCGAGCAAATGAGTTTTAGAAGTATTAAAGTGCAAAATCGAGCTAATTATGTGATTTTATTGGATAAATATCTTTAGATGTAAGATGTTACATTTTGCATGTTTTTATCGTGATGCAGGTACGCTTGCATGAGGTGGAACGAGCTTGAATGGTGTTCATTTGAAGATCTAAATGCAAGTAGAAGAAGAAGGAAGAAGATTGGAGCTCAAGTTTGAAGTTGAAGTGAAGATGGTGGAATAACGTCCAAGGACTTGAACGAGCGTTCAACATGAAGTTTGGGTGGACGGGCGCCCAAGAGAAGCTGTTCGATCTGAGGATGTGCAGATTTTTATTAGGCAGCGTTCACCTCCGTCGGTAAGAATAGACGACAGCGCCCAAAGGAGTGAGCAGGCGTCCTTAAACCGACGACATCGACACGGCCGACTTAAACATCTATAAATAGCAGCGGATTTCAACCCTAAACATATATTATCGAGACCTATTGATACAAAATCATTAGAGAAAAACCCTAGGCGGCCCCAGCCCCTTTGGGGAGGCTGGGGTTGCGGATTAGTTAGGTTTTTGTTTTCGTTTTCTGTTCTTGTTTGACTCCATGGTGCTGTCCTGAAGCTGTGAACTTGGAGCAGCCATGGGATATTTTCCAGCAGCGTTTTTATTCTTTCTTTGGATGATTTTGTGAGTGTTTTAATTAAAGCTTGTTTCTTTCCTTTGATTATTTGTTATGCAACGCATATCGAGAGATTGTTGTTATTGATGTTTACCGTATGACGAGAGTCGGTGTAAACCTTAGATCACCATAGGAAAGATGGGATTTTTAACCTTGACATAACGAGATTTGATAGGTTAGATTTCTAGGTTGCTAGATTGAGAGATCTTACACCTTGTTTTGATAGCGTCAATCTTATAGATCGAGAGATGAGAGATTGATAGGAGAATTATCTACGAGAGTAGGACTTCATACTTATGAGAGGTGAACCACATCTTTAATTAGATCATCATGAGATAATCCAGAGAGGAGAATAAGGGTTGTGGGATGGTGGATCATGGTTTGTTCGATGTTGATTTGCTTCAGTCATTATCATGATTCGTTAGTTTTATCGTTTTTCTTACTTGTAGCTTTATTTATTTATGTTGTTCGCAACGATGTCTTCCTGGCTTTGGACTGACAATCCTCTGTCCAGTTTATCTTTTCGTTTTGTTATTTTAGGTTTTAATAATAATAGTATAAATCTTAGGAAAATTAATGAACTAGATACCCCGATTCCCTGAGATCGACTCCGGTATTAATCGCTATGCTACGATCCCTACACTTGGGGTATACCGGATTTATAAATTTATTACTTGTTTATTTTTCATTGCATAAAATCCATGACAAGTTTTTGGCGCCGTTGCCGGGGAATCGGTACGGTTGTCTAGTTTTCATTAATTTTTCTATTTTTGTCTTGAACTTTTTTTTTTTAGGTTTGATAGGTTTCATAGGTTGTCTATTGTCGTTTTTAGGTTTCATAGTTTTGTTTTCATTTTTAATAAACACTAGGGTTTCTGTTTTAATGATATGATATTAGGTTTTTTTAGGGGTTCTTGCTTTGTCTTTCGATATGAGTCGCGCTCTGCTGTGTTTTTTCTTTGTTGAGTCGACGGGCGTCCATAGTAAGTGAACGCCCGTCCGTCCCCAAAACGCATCAACGCTGTTATGTTTTTAGAGAGTCGATTTAGCGTTTGCCTTTTTCCCGAACGCCCGTCGCTTTATGTGGTTACGGACGGGCGTCGCATGCTCGAACGTCCGTCCGCCCGAATATGCTTTAAACGTCCGTCTGTCTTGGTGAACATGATCCGATCTGTCGCTTTTTTTGTGAATAGATTTTATCTTGATACTTACGTCTATTATTTGACATGGTTGTTCTATGTGAGCCTCTCGTGGCCTCTTTATATATGCGTAGATGTTCTGAACTTGCATGTTTATATCTTTCCATCTACTAATCCATGTTAAATAATTGATTAATTTTTATATACATGCTTCATTAATTGACATGGATGTTTTAATGTGAGCCTCTGTGGCCATTGTATATATGCGTAGATGTCCTGTTCTTTCACCGTTATGGTTTTCTTTCCATCTATTGCAATCCATGTTGAGTAATTCACCTAGCTAGACGTGATTCCAAATTTGACTTATGCTGTTCCTTTTGTCGTCTATCTTGGGTGTTAGGGTTGTTAAAGGCACGTCTACACTTCGCATGGCAAGCTTCTGTGGCTTTGCATAATCGAATTTTGTTGCGCTTCTGTGGCGTTATTGAGTAGATGTTTATATATTTGACCTCGCTTAGATTAGGGCGACATCTATGGAATTAGTTGGGCTAGTTTATTTTCTTTATTTTCGTTTTGCCTTTTTAGTATAGTTGCATATCATTTAGTTGCATTGTATTTTATTCTGTTTTTTCTTTTTATTTTTTATTTATCTTTTTAGTGCACCTAGCCCTGCTACTTTGTAGTGTCCTCTATCCTTATTTCTGTATGCACATGTTGGGCTTATTTGTATTGTAAAGCTTCTGTGGCTTTATGTTTGACGCTTAGGTGTCCTGTGTTTTCCCTGTGTGGTGATTGTTCCATCTGAGCAATTATATCTTGTGCTTCTATCTTGTTTATGATTAATTTTGCCGTGTTATACCCCCCCTATGTTCCCCGAGATACTGCCATGTTTTTCAAGTGACGCAAGTACATTTATCGCTGTTTTGTCAAGTTAACTTTGGATTTGAAGCTAGGAAGGACTCCATATGACATCACCATTGTTGTCTTCTTCAGCCAATCTTCGGATCATTACCAAATCAGCTAAGTTCTTTTATCTTTTCTTTAATTCTGCACAACATGAGGACATGTTGTGGTTTAAGTGTGGGGGAAGGTTTGGTTGGTTAGTTAGTACCTACATGATATTTGCCCAATTTAATTATGATTACCATGCTGAGAACTTAATTTTTATACCATGCTTACAAAGTGCTGAATCTTAAAATTTTAACAGAGTTTTGTTTTGTCTCGAGCGAGTACATTCCTTTTTGCTTGGCTTACTAGTTTTTGATTTTCAACTACGATACTATATAGTCATTGATCTTTATCTTTGTATGTTTAGTAGGTTGGATGTTTCACCCGATATTATTTTTCACGAGCCATATTAAATGATGAGCTAAAATATAAAGCTGTATCCGTTTGGATTAGTAATTTTCGATTATCTTATAATTTTGTACTTAGTGCTAATATGCATGTTCGGGGAATTATAATATTTTGTGGTTAGAGTCGGAGTATGATATACTGTGAATGTCTTAGGTTTGAATGTGATAAGCAAGATATAACTATTAAGTGTGCTGGAAAGTTGATTAATAACAAGATTGAGTATGTCGGAAGCTGGTTTATGATTTGAGTGCGGTAGGGCATTATCTCGAAATGTCTTATACCACTATGATGACCAAAAGCTCACGACAGTCAGAAAAAGCTGCCTTATGATTTGAGTAAGGTAGGGTATATCTCGAATATCCTATTCTACTATGAGGGCAAAAGCTTATTCTGATTTGTGTCTAAATTTAAAAATTTAATTAAATCAACTTACATAAGGTAGTGAAAAGAATGACTTAGTTATCGTCTACCTTATCCCCAGTATAAACTGAAAGGCATGTTGTCGGGATTATCCTCTGAGTATGTCGTAAAGATCCTAAACGAATTTTATTATCCTTTTCGGGACATGTTATGTTTTGTAGGGTGCATGTTATAAGTGTCGGTTATTGCTGGTTTAGATGGGTATTTGCTAGTTGCTTGAGAAAAATTCAAGTGTGGACTTAGTGGAAGTTTAATATGGCTATGCACAAACACCGGGGTGAACGTCTGATTTATTACATATGCTTTGTATTTGTTGAAAATGACTGCATGTATTTTTGGTTGGAATTTTGTTATCCTACGCCTAGTTTTTGTTTTGTCTTGCTCGGGACGAGCAAGGTTTAAGTGTGGGGGAGTTGTTAAGGGTGATTTTATACGTTTTATAAGGATATATTTTATGTCAATTTCCCCCATATATGGATGTTTTTCATAGAAATCGAGCTTTATATTGAAATATCGAGCAAATGAGTTTTAGAAGTATTAAAGTGCAAAATCGAGCTAATTATGTGATTTTATTGGATAAATATCTTTAGATGTAAGATGTTACATTTTCCATGTTTTTATCGTGATGCAGGTACGCTTGCATGAGGTGGAACGAGCTTGAATGGTGTTCATTTGAAGATCTAAATGCAAGTAGAAGAAGAAGGAAGAAGATTGGAGCTCAAGTTTGAAGTTGAAGTGAAGATGGTGGACTTAACGTCCAAGGACTTGAACGAGCGTTCAACATGAAGTTTGGGTGGACGGGCGCCCAAGAGAAGTCATTCGATACTGAGGATGTGCAGATTTTTATTAGGACAGCGTTCACCTCCGCCCGTAAGAAAGAATAGACGAAGCGCCAAAAGGAGTGGACGGGCGTCCTTAAACCCGACATTAGCACTGGCCGACTTAAACATCTATAAATAATAGCATGGATTTCAACCCTAAACATATATTATCGAGACCTATTGATACAAAATCATTAGAGAAAAACCTAGGCGCCCCAGCCCCTTCTGGGAGGTGGGGTCATGGATTAGTTAGGTTTTGTTTTCGTTTCGTTTGTTCTTGTTCGACTCCATGGTGTCGTCTGAAAGTTTGTGAACTTGGAGCAGCCATGGGAGATTTTCCAGCAGCGTTTTTATTCTTTCTTTGGATGATTTTGTGAGTGTTTTAATTAAAGCTTGTTTCTTTCCTTTGATTATTTGTTATGCAACGCATATCGAGAGATTGTTGTTATTGATGTTTACCGTATGACGAGAGTCGGTGTAAACCTTAGATCACCATAGGAAAGATGGGATTTTTAACCTTGACATAACGAGAGTTGATAGGTTAGATTTCTAGGTTGCTAGATTGAGAGATCTTACACCTTGTTTTGATAGCGTCAATCTTATAGATCGAGAGATGAGAGATTGATAGGCGAATTATCTACGAGAGTAGGAATTCATACTTATGAGAGGTGAACCACATCTTTAATTAGATCATCATGAGATAATCCAGAGAGGAGAATAAGGGTTGCGGGATGGTGGATCATGGTTTGTTCGATGTTGATTTGCTTCAGTCATTATCATGATTCGTTAGTTTTATCGTTTTTCTTAGTTGTAGCTTTATTTATTTATGTTGTTCGCAACGATGTCTTCCTGGTTTTGGACTGACAATCCTCTGTCCAGTTTATCTTTTCGTTTTGTTATTTTAGGTTTTAATAATAATAGTATCAATCTTAGGAAAATTAATGAACTAGATACCCCGATTCCCTGAGATCGACTCCGGTATTAATCGCTATGCTACGATCCCTACACTTGGGGTATACCAGATTTATAAATTTATTACTTGTTTATTTTTCATTGCATAAAATCCGTGACATCTATCTAGGGGGTCTTTGGTGTCTTGGAGCTCTAAGAAGCATCAAGTAGTGGCAAGATCAAGTACTGAATCTGAATATCGAGCCCTAGCCAATGTAGCTGCTGGAATCAAGTGGCTCAAGTCTCATCTCTCAGAACTACATATCCAAATTTCTACCAAACCTGTCACCGGGTGTGATAATCTCAGTGCAGCAGCTCTGGCTTATAATCCAGTGTTCCATTCAAGAACTAAACACATTGAAATCGATATGAACTTTGTGAGAGACCTAGTGCTGAAGAATCAACTACAAGTCTGCTATGTTCCATCATGTGATCAAGTTGCTGACTGTTTCACCAAAGCTCTGTCGAACTCTCAGTTTCAAGTCAATAAACACAAACTGAATTTAGTAGATGCTACCTTCAGTTTGAGGGGGGATGTTAAAGGCTAAATGACAAGTGTCATTAACTGGTGCCATGTGTCAATGTTTAGTAGATTAGATTTTATCCTATTATTCCCTTTGCTAGATTTGGTAGTACAAGTTAGTTACATGCCTTGGATTCTAGTGCCAATCTATTGTATAAGATCTAAGACAATCTCTTTATAATGGATGAACAACAATTATGAAGTTTATCTAAAGCTAAATATTCTAAATTATATAGTATATATGCGTTGCGGATTTTATTGAAGTGAAATTGAGAGAAGGTCGAATCCACAGGGAGTAATGTCTAAGTACCAAAGTTGACGTGTAACTTAGTTCAGGTCAATCAAAGGTTGAAAGGTCTTATACTAGTTCAGAAATAAACAATTATACGAACGGTGTTTAACTAAGGATTAACGGGTATAGCCGAACTATGATCCCACGAGCTACTTTTACCCATTAGGAAGGACTTAACAGGGAGCATGTTTTAACCGTCCTACCTATCCAAAATAGTTTAACGATATCCACGGGTGCCAACTTCTTATTCTAGTGACTAGACTGAACAACTCGATCTAATCACCCTATGCGAAGCTACCCGACTCTCCCTTTAGAAAACCGATTATCCTAACATGATTACGGTCTAGAGTTGCTCGAACAATGATGACAAACCTCTGTATTGGAAACGGTCCTAACAACTAGGCCAAATCTACGCAACGATCCCAAAACCCCTTTTCCCACATATCACCGCAAAAAACATCTATAAGTTCGATGTGTGTGATGATGAATTAGGGGATCATTCTAATTCAAAGACGTTATAATAAGTTTTAGGACATGGATTAATCGTTAAAACATTCAATTACGCACTACACTACTCCCAATCTCATCCTCCTTAGGGTTTTCACTCACTTTTACATAATTCAACTACACATAGAATTAGCAACTCATGATTATACTAATAACAGAAATAAAGATTGAAATCATAACTAGAACAATAAAGGAAAAAATATTCATTACCATATAATCTGACGAAAATCTGATCGACAAAGTATTGAAGAAATAATTGCTCTAAAAGTAGAATCTTTGATCTTAAAACGGAAATCTAAGCTATAGAAAGTGTTTAGAATCAAAGGATGTAAACTAGGGAATCAACGGACCAAAGTATGATTAACCTACACTAAAACCGCACCAAGATCGCCCCAAATATGCCTAAGGTAATAAAAACTGCTGTATGAAAGAATAGGGCTGCGTTTTTATAGTGCTAGGTCAAAATCCGCTGCTGTCGAGGGCAAACGACCATTTGCCTGGAAATCTGATTCTTGAAATGGGCTTGTTCTTCAGTGAACCAGCGTTTGGACTCTTGAACGCTCGGTTGATGGATCATGTCTTGAGGGCAAATGCCCGTTTGGATTGTCTTGAACGCCCGTTTGTTGAATATGAGCTCAGTATTCGGGTTGAACCACATCCAAACGCCAGTTTGGGGGTAATTTGGCCACTCGTTTGTCTTCTAAGCCAACTTTCAGTATCAAATGATAACTTGTCAAACGCTCGATTGAACTGGCCAAAGGCCAGTTTGGACAATGTGTCATCTCTCCGCTTTAACCTTGCCGCAAACGCCTGTTTGGGTAGAGCAAACGCTCGTTTGCCTTGATTTCACTCCAAACTTGATTTTTTCTCC
This sequence comes from Gentiana macrophylla, assembly GCA_026214975.1. Classification (NCBI taxonomy): domain Eukaryota; kingdom Viridiplantae; phylum Streptophyta; class Magnoliopsida; order Gentianales; family Gentianaceae; genus Gentiana; species Gentiana macrophylla. The sequence continues at coordinate 88,411,638 of CM047810.1, forward strand.
ACTTCCATGCTACTTTGGTTCCACGGACATGTTTCTCACTCCAAAACATCGCCTTCCGGGTCCTTGAGTCACCTAAGTCCTGCAATAACATATACGAACAAAACACCATGCGTAATTCCGCAAGACAAAAGTGCTAGGAAAAGAAGTAAATATCGTCAAAAAGGCGGAGTTTACTATCGATGTGACAGTTTAACTCCCCGTGCGTATAACTCTCGATATTACTCTCAAAATGGTCTATAACTACCCGGAAAATGCCAATAATGTGATAAATGGGGGCTAGATCACATACAAAAGTGCAGTGAAGTTGACTCCCATCAACCACCCCACACTTAGCCTTTGCTCGTCCTCGAGTAAACAGACGTATTAAAAGAGACCAAGTGATCAATGAGACAAACGCATATAAAATCACTCACATCGTCAAGGTAAAAGATAAGTGAAATAGTGAATGCAAACATCTTGACTCAATCGTTATCAGACAAACGGAAAGTGTGTGTAACATAGCTTCAAAGTCATAAACCAAATTCACTGGTTTAGATTATAGATGCTTAGCTATTACGACTACGCTAAAGCTCATATTAATAACATCTCCATTAATCGGGACCAACCGAAGCTAAACACGGTCAAGTAGGACTTTAAGGGTTATAACGTTAAGCTCGGGACAGGGTTAACCAAAAGGAATTTTGGGAACTGGAGAAGAGAAAAATACGAGTGAATCTAATCATCATGTGTATCTCCTCCTCAAAACCATGTAGACTACACCAACACTCCTTTGATCAACATTTACTCGTGATAACAACTCCGAACTCCAACATCTTATAAATATATGCACAAAATGAGTCCACTACGGCTTTCTTTGGCCACCACTTATTCAAACTTTGTTCATTTTTTTTTCTTTCTTTTCTTTCTTATGCTTTCAACTTTTTCATTTTCTTTTTTTTTTTCAAGATTTATTTCTTTCTCGAACCAAAAGCCTAATCGATGGATAACTCGAGCTCCTCCCCTTCAAAATACTAGCTTGTACTAACCAACTTCTCTCAATATACGCACCATCTCCCACCCCACACTTGATTCAACAAGTGTGTCTAAAGTAACAACTAAGTCCACTCATAGGGTGATCAAAGGAAACATGACCAATAATATAGCTCAGGGTTAGGGTAAAACAGGCTAAGTAACCAAACGGCTCATTTTCGGACGGTGGTCAGACCGTCCTAGCAAGGCTTAGAGGGGGGTACTAGGGTAAAATGTTGGGATTTTGGATTATTTGGCTCTGGTCGGGTCAAAGAAGCGCCAGGACTATCATCCCGTGTCTTACCAAGGTTAATCCTTCTATTTCGCCTCGAAGTTACAATATGGGATCTAGGCAGTCGAATTGTGCTCAAGTCTACCATAATCGTTCACTAGATCCTAAGGCCAATGAAATTGAAGCTAAACGTGCGAAAGAAGTTCCGTTTATAGGATAAACCTAGCGTCTTGCTATAAACATTCAGTATCTCGCTAAGTCGTTTACCAAGCAAATGTGAGAATTAAAACATACAGACGGACGTTGAATCCATGGAAAATTTTAAAAATCTGACTTGAAAACGGACACAGACTAAGTATATCACAAAATTGGCACATTTGACAAACAAACCATCAATACAAAGCTAAGTCGTATCCACCCCCCACTTTGAATGAAACACTGTCCTCAGTGTATGAATGAGAGAGAAAAGAAGACTTAGCTGTAGACCCGGCAGAAAGGCGTTATCGAATCCCGTAACAGCCTCGTATAAGCATGACCCGAATCCCTATATCAAAGTAAACAGAAACAACGCAAAGCATGCATGGGATATTGTCCTCATGCCAGAATATATAATTGGGATACGGGGGTATAACAGTAATAAGGCCCTGTCACGTCAGTAAACTCGACACACAACATGTCACGCACAAAATAGATCGCTAAAGATGGAAAAATAACCCCTACGGGTAAAGCACAGAACATCTAAGCATATTAGAAAAGCCACAGAGGCACATAACGTAGAAAGCATCCACAGTGCGTACATATAAAAGCCAAGACACTAATAAGAGTTGTAGCATGCCTTAAGGCTTACCAAACCATCAAAATTGCGAATAGTAGCTTTCAAGAACTAAGAGTAGCATGAAAAGTAACACAAATGTAGCAAACTGGCTAGACAGCTCCTAATCAACCATAACACCGGACATAGACAACAAAAGGAACAACATATATAAAAATAAAATCACGTATGTCCGGGTGCATCATCATCAGCAGCCGTAGTAGGAGCATTAGTGGTAGCTCCTGCCTCTACCTCCCAGTCTCCTCGTCAGACGACGTCCCTTCCTCAGAATCAGACTGAGCACCAGCATCCTCAGCAGTAATCTGTGTAATAGCTCGCTCAATATCGTCTGAAAAATGATAGTCAATGGTGCTCGGGGTGAACGCTTTAGGATCCGTCGGCATTCTACCCCGATCGTGGCAAGAGAGTAAAGTCGGGATATTATCACGTGTGCCTTTCGAACCTCCATCCAGTTCCTAAAACTGTTGGCCATACTCAACCTCTGACGGAATGAGGGAACAAAAGTGAGAACTGGTGGTGCCTGAGCAGGGGCAGAAGATGAACTCGGCTGCCCCGACGCCGTAACTGAGCTGGAGTATTGGACTTCTCTCTTTTCAACATCGGAGGGTTCTTGGGCTTGTGGTCTTTGGTGTACTCCGGTACCTTGGCATCTTTACATAAGCTATAGATGAGATGGGGGCAAATCAAACTGCGGGAATAGACCTTTTGATTGGCCGCACCCTCGTCATAAATCGCCTGGCCTACATCCACATTTAATTTAAAATTTAGGGCATACAACATCCCAAGATCGGCAATGTGGAAATGGGTCAAGTTATTCTTGGGTAGAAGCCGGTTTTGGATGAACCGGCACTGAACCTTCCAATCTTCACCCCAAGATGAGGTGACCAACTGTTTCCTCACCCCACCATCTCTGAGGGTCCACTGAACATCCGTACAGACCAACAACCGGAGGTCCTCCAACGGGTCCCCACCGGCATCCTTCTGAGCTTTGATTTCCTCTTTGTAATCGAGCCCCTCAAACGGTTGCAACCCATACTTCTCATTAATCGCCTTAGCCGTAAACGGCACCTTCACTCCCCGAACCTTCACTATCCCCGATGCTATACTCGACTCAGAAAAATTTACGTAAAACTCATGCACCACTGTAGCATTCACCTTCCACTCTGGATTCGTCATCAACGCCTTCCACTTTCGATCAGTCAATCCCTTCCTAAACTCCTTGTCGATATCGTAGGGGTGAAACTATCTCTCTATCAACATCGCGCGGTGTGAATAATGGCGGGTATACATATCCCGTGCTTTAGTGTTGACAAACCGCTTATCAAACGGGATCGGGGGGCTTGAGTCTCCCTTCTCAAGGTTACCAATGGTGGCCCAACATTTTCTTCGACGGGCTCACCCCCTTCAGCTCTAGGTGCCTGCACTACGGGTTCAACCCTAACTGGTTGCTCCACCCCGCTCTCCCTAACCACCGGCTGAACTGTCTTCTTCCGTACTAAAGGGGTAATATCCTCGTGATCTGTGTCGGACTCCGATTCATCTCTCAGCGAGGCCCTAGCATGAGCCTGAGTTGCCCTAGCAGGGTTATGTCGCTCTCTAAACTCAATCCCTTGGTTGGGGTTTACCGGCCTAGGGTTCACGACCTTCTTCTTCTTTCCCGCATTTCTTGCAATCTCCTTACCAAACTGTTTCTGTCCTGAGGCCCTCCTTACCACCAGCACGCACCATAGTATCTCACACTAACAACCAAACCAAACCCAAAGCAACAACAATCAAACAACAACCCGATTATCATCCAATTGGGATTTCCCAACAACACCAACAAAAACCAACCCAAAACCATAATGCAGACGTCACAACCCAATCAATACCATCCACAGAGCATCATCATAGCACAAAAAAACAAAACAAAGAATAAAAAGCCTAATCAGTGACAGGTCATTTGAGGTTCGAGCCGAAAATCGAACCTCAGAAAAAATGTGAATTAAAGTGCGAAAAGCTTAGCTATTTTACCAAGATGGATGCTAGGATGACGATGGAGTTGATGAAACGTCTGGATGAAGCACGAATCAACCAAATATTGAACCTTTTCAACTTTGAAAACCGTCTTAGATAGGGTCTCGAATCCGGCCAAAATAGGATTGTTGATGGATTTGGGTTAGTGAAATGAAAAGAGGGGATCAAGAGGTGTTTGTGGGGCTTGAAATTACTCCGATCGGGTTAAAAATGAAGAATATATGTGAAAAAGGAGAAGGGTTTCCGGTTTTTCGAATTCTTGGTGGGTGTGGAGAATGAACAGCCGGGTGGGGGCTATTTATAGAAGACGGGCAAACGAGCGTTTGCCCTGAGCCGAACGCTCGTTTACCTGGGTTCATATGAACTGGACGAATGTTTGCTGGGAGCCAAACACTCGTTTGAAGTACCACAAAAGATATACAGAGAGTGGGGAAATTTGATGAACGAGTGGTTACATGGTGCAAAACGCTCGTTCGGTTTAGAAGGGTATTGAACGGGTGTTTGCAGAGTAGCCAAATGCTCGTTTGAAGGGCCAAGAGCTCAAAACTCAGATTTTTAACCCCGACTCGATTTCAACCGCCGTTCTAACACTTATATGATCAAGAATACTCAGAAAACTCAGAGAATGGTGGGTTGCCTCCCACCAAGCACCTTTGTTTTACGTCGTTGGCTTGACAGATGACTTATACTGTACCGGTTGTTTCAAAGTTATACTACCGGCATGAATGAGGAAGCGAGGATAGAAAGATAGGATGGTGGATTATCAAGATCAGAAATGTCAAGATTTTAAGTCCATGACGAGACTCAGAATAGAACGATCAAGGTTCGGGATCAGTTAAATGCACAACCTCGAGAGCTTCATTGAAAGGTAACTTTTCATACTTCTTCAGACGAAGGCCGTTCGTGATAAACATCCCGTGCTTTGGATGAGTCACCTCGATTGCTCCCGAATCAAAAACTCTCAGAACCTTATAGGGTCCCGACCACCTCGACTTAAGCTTGCCTTTAAATAAGTGAAGGCGAGTATTATATAGAAGAACCTCATCACCTATGTTGAAAACACGAGGTTTGATCAACTTGTCGTGAAGCATCTTGGTCTTCTCCTTATTCTTCACCGAACAATCATAAGCTTGTAGGCGAAACTCATCTGGCTCGTTTAACTGGGCCATCCTTCTCTCACCGATTAACGCGTCATCCATATTCAGATTCTTAATTGCCCAATAGGCCTTATGCTCTACCTCTACGGGAAGATGGCAATCCTTGCCAAAGACAATCATGTAGGGAGACATGCCTATGGGTGTCTTGAACGCAGTTCGGTGTGCCCAAAGCGCATCATCTAACTTATTAGACCAATCTTTCAGGTCTGAATTGACGGTCTTCTCTACGATTCTCTTAATTCCTCGATTGGTTACCTCAACTTGTTCACTAGTCCGGGGCTGATAGGCAGTGCCTAACTTGTGAGTCACACCATGCTTCACTAGTAGCTTATCAAACTCTCTATTCGCAAAGTGACTTCCATTGTCACTGATTATCGCTCGAGGTACTCCAAACCGGGACAGAATATGTTTCTTAAGAAACCTTATGACTAGATGTTTGTCATTAGTAGGCAAAGCGATTGCCTCAACCCACTTCGACACGTAATCACAGGTAACAAGAATGTACTTATTCCCGAAAGAAGACGGATATGGTCCCATGAAGTCTATTCCACATATATCAAAAACTTCACACACTATTATCGGTTTCTGGGGCATCTCATTTCTCTTTGAGATCCGTCCTGAGCGTTGACAGGCATCACACGTCTTTACATCTGCATGTGCATCTATGAAGATAGCGGGTAAATAAAACCCACTTTGTGACACCTTCAACGCTGTTCTCTCACCTGAGAAGTGATCACCGGCCTCTTTATCATGGCAGAACGAGAGAATACTCACTATCTCACTGTCATCAACACATCTCCTCAGAATCTCATCCGCACATAACCTAAAAAGTAAGGGATCCTCCCACACGTAGCGGTTCACTTTACTATATAATTTCTTCTTCTGGTTCTCATCGAACTCAGGATCTACGAACCCACACTCATGGTAATTCACAAAAGGTGCATACCACGGGTTCCCTTTCTTACCTCTCTGCATGAAATTCCATCGCTTAACCGGGAGCATCGTATCCACTACGAAGAAATGCTCATCCCGAAAGTGGTCATCTATCTCAACCTTGGTAAGGCATCTCTCCTCACCCGGTTCCATCCTACTCAGGTGGTCAGCTACCATATTCTCACATCCCTTCCTATTCTTAATCTCTACGTCGAATTCTTGAAGGAGCAAGATCCACCTTAACAAGCATGGTTTTGCGTCTTTCTTAGCAAACAGATATTGCAACGCAGCATGGTCTGTGTAAATTATAACTTTCGACCCAACTAAGTACGACCGGAACTTATCGAAAGCAAAAACGACGGCTAGAAGTTCCTTCTCAGTGGTAGCGTACTTTTGTTGAGCCAGATTCAGGGTATGACTTGCATAGTAGATAGTTCGAAACAGCTTATCGACCTTATGACCTAGGACAGCTCCTACAGCATAGTCACTCGCTTCGCACATGACTTCAAATTCCTTGGACCAATCAGGTGCCTGATCGCGTGCAAAGCACTTACTAGCAATAGGACTAGGTCTGTCGTAGTAGAGTACTGGCGAGTCAAGGTCGAATCCCATAGAGACTCGTAAGAACATCTAATTATTAAGATTGAGTTGTCATGATTAACGGTCTACGACCAACTAAATATATAGACAGTAGTATTGGTGCCTCAAACTAACAAGTTTATGCAAGTTCAACGAAGCACATAGAGTTTCTAAAGTATTAGTTCAATTTTGAGTAATTAGTTATTCCCCCCACACATGCAATAGTCCTCCCCATTGGTGAATTTATTCATTGATCAACTACGGGTACAACTCCTAACCCTATCTACTCCGACAATGGAAGTAGACAATCTATATGCAAGCCACCCTCCTTAGTTGGTCCGTAATAGCCCATACGCATAAAGAACTAGAGCTGCTGATATTGAGTGTTACCTCATACCGCAAACCCGCCTAGACAGGTGTCGACATTGACCAGTACGTTCCTAGGGTCCATTCTAGATAATGTCCTCATTAACACTTCACTTGCGGTCCTTCATGTTAATTTACAATAACATGCAAATAGTTGATCAGGCTACTAACATGTAAATTAAATCTATCGATCAACATAGCTGGCGCCGATTATCATGAATTAGTAATTTACTAGGTATCCAGATCTAGCGATATAGACCGTCGCAGATCTGAAGAACGCAACTACTATTTCATGATTTCTCCACAAATGAATCAGATCTATAACACATGGGGTAAAATAAACTAACTACTACAAAATTAAACTAAATAAGCAATTAAAACATACTAGTCGAATATAACAACGATAGATCTACATCTTGGAAAAGATAGAAAATCATACCTTCGAAGACGAGCGTAGATCTCCCTCGGATCTCTCCCTTTGCGGCGACTCCGTCATCTCTCCGACCAAACTCATAAAATAAATAAAATAAAGAACTAAGAACTTTTATTGCATAATTTCCTTGAATAATTTGAGTACATTATGTTCTGAGGCGAAGCCTCTTATTTATAGCTATCTAAACCGACTTAGGAACAACTAGTTCGACCCCTCATCCAAGAAAACGCGTTTCGGAACATTCTGGGACCTCGGTAAGTCGGCACCTCCCCTCGGGTTACCAAGGGTATTTTTGCCCTTTTTCTTCAACCGACTTAACTTGGATGCTTCAAGAATACCCTAGGCCCATTCCTTTCGTCCAGTCCACTCCAGATTCGTCCATCATGCTCAGCCCAATATTCCGTATCCTGAAAATCATCAAATAATACATGAAATAATATCGAAACAAGGAAAATAAACGCTAAGTGCAGATTTCTCGACTCACGAACCCGACATATGATATTCAACGTAAATGGTTCATATTTATAGGTTGTGTGGAAATATTACTCGGCGAGACTCGATCTGCTTTGAGGCTTTCAACAGGTGCTCAGCAGATTCTTTGAGCCTCGTGGATTTTTCGTGCATAATATTTTGTACACCTTATTTAATTGTAAAATTAATTGTAAAAGACATATTAATTGTGAGTCATATAAACAATTAATATGTCAAACTCTAGTTTACTTTATGTCATAGACATAACTTTTACTTTTTACTTTTGCATGCTTGCCGCCCACATCTACATACTCAAGTGGCCGCCCAAGCTAGCTAGCTAGTCTCTCCATCTCAATTGTATCTATTTATACATCTTTTACTCAATGAATAAACTAAGTTGAAGTTTACTCTTGTGTTTATCACATTCTCAAACTCTCTTCATGGTATCAGAGACTTACTGAGTTCTAAAATCCGCTGCAAAACTCAGTTCCTTTTTCAAGAAAAATGTCAACATTATCTGAAGTTTCATCTTCTTGATAGACTCACAATTGCCTCACACAGATCGGGATAGCGAACACTCTTCTTTACAAATCATAAACTTGATGGTAACAATTACTTGCTATGGTCAAGGTCCATGAAAATGTATATCTCCGGCCAGGGCAAGATGGGATATCATCTGGTTCCAAACCGCCTCTTTAAACCGACCCCAAGTTTGAAGCATGGGATACAGAAAATAACCAAGTCATGACCATCCTCACGAGGTCTATGACAAAAGAGATCGATGAGAACTTTATGATGTATGACATCGCTAAGGAAATCAGGACAATGCCGAGACCTTTACTCAAAAAGGACAATACATCTCAAGTCTATGAACTCAAGCTCAGATTCAAAATTGCGAGACAAGGGGATATGTCTCAGAACTCAATACTTTAATCAACTATCTAAGGCATGGCAACACCTAGATATGTTGGAAACTCACCCTGGAATGATGTTAAAGATGTCGCACTCTTTAAAGACATTATCGAGAAGAAGAGAGTATTCAAATTCCTTCATCGGATGAATCCTACTCTTGATGATGTCGAGGTAGAATTCTTGCTACTAAACCTCTTCCAAATCTCAAATCCATGTTTGTTGAGGTCAAACATGAGGAAAGCAGGAGGAAAGTGATCTTTCTTTGAACCCCCGCCGACAACCTCTTGAAGGTCGCCTCTTTGAAGGTTAATGAGACTTACAGAAGCCTACTAAGAAAGCCGAAAGTCGCTCGCGTGATCACCGCAAACGCACAAATCACACCAAGGACAATTGTTGGAAGCTACATGGCAAACCTAACCCCTCTAAAACCTCAAAACCAACCAGGAAAGTCAAGGCAAACTTATCGGTGAAGAGGAGAATGACATGAAGTGAATGCTCGGTTTGTTGCCTTTAGAGCCTTTATTGCTCAAAGATCGTGAAGGTAGCTCCCCACCGAAATGGCCACTCATGCTAAAACAGGTATATTTTACTCACCTCTTAGTAATGAGACTGGATTGTTGATTCAGGGGCTTCTTCCCATATGGTAGTAATAAAAACCTTATTACCCAATATATGCCATGCAACCAAATTCTGAATTAAGGCTCATTGATGGTTCTGTTTCTTATGCAAAAGGTGTTGGGAAGGTTAAACTTACTAATCGATATATCTACAGAATGTCCTGTTTGTTCCAAAGTTAGATCAGTAACCTTATATATCATCAAGTAAACTCACTAAAGATCCGAATTGGACCGTTGTTTTTAATAAGAATCGAGTGTACATTCCAGGATCTTTCTTCTCGAGAAGTGATTGGGCAAGCTAAACCACGCTCATGATGTTGTTTGTGATCAACCCTGCTTTGAAGACAGAAGATCAAGACAGAATCGCTCAATGACTGCACTCAAAACCTAGACAATATCATGTTATGGCATTATAGACTAGGACATCCAAGTTTTGGTTATTTAAAGTCTTTAATCCCTGAATTGTTTAAAGGATGTAATCTTAATGATCTTCAATGTGATATTTGTCAATTTGCTAAACTCACCAAATCTGTGTATGCTAAGTTACCTCATTTGCCCTCTTCCCTTTCACCCTAATTCAAGTGATGTATGGGGACCTCAAGAGTGAAAAGTATAACAGAAAACGGTGGTTTGTAACCTTCATTGATGATCATACCGTAAACACTTGGTCGTTCTTAATGAAAGACAAAATCAAGTTGGACCTATCTTCCAAGAATTTTATCACATGGTCTCCACCCAATTTGATACTAAGATCAAGATCTTAAAGGCGATAATGCTCGAATACTATGAGTCTAACCTCGGTGAACTTCTTGACAAACAGAGGAATTGTTCATATCAAGTAGTTGTGTGGAAACACCTCGTGAGAATGGGGTTCTTTGAAAGAAAAACAACAGCATCTCATTGGAAATGGCCAGATCAATCATGTTCACTACACATGTTCCTAAATACATGTGGGGTGAAGCTATATTGACTGCTACATATTTAATCAACAGACTTCCCCAGAGTGTTAGGTTTCAAAACTCCTCTCCAAACCCTTACGACCACACACCTCGCTCTCATCTTATTACCCAATTGCCTCCAAAGATCTTTGGTTGTCTTGTGTTTGTTTATATCCATGCTCAACATGTAGTAAACTTGATCCTAAAGCTCATAAGTGCATTTTCCTTGGATATGCACAGACAGAAAGGTTACAAGTGTTACTCTCCCAACGAAAAGAAATTTTACAATTCTATGGATGTGAAATTCTTTGAAAGGACTCCATATTACAGCAAACCTCTTGAGCGACCATCGATGGAAACTCGATTGAGATTGAACTAAGTCCGTTCCTCAAGAAACCATTAACCTCGGCCAGACTCATAATCTCAAAGATCCTGCAGATACTCACATTAATGACCTCGGTCATCACGACCTGCAGTCTGGCCGACCCGAGTCTGCTTGACCAGAGCTCCTGGGCCGAACTGTAACCTCAAAGAACCATCGAACCAGAGTCCTTTGGACCCCACCATCGACTCTCGGCAGATCTCATCAAGTAGATGACAGACTATTGCTCTAAGGAAAGGAAAAGATCATGCACCGATCATTCTATTCATACTTATTTATCTTATGATCGCTTGTCTCTGTCTTTGCCATGTTTACACAGGACTGGACTCTCACTCTTTTCCTAAAAATATTCCGGAGGCCCTTCAAAATGATAAGTGGAAGGCTGCTGTTAAAACAGAGATGACTGCTCTCTTGGATAATCACACTTGGGACCTCACAACTCTTCCCAAAGGCAAGAAAACAGTTAGCTGCAGATGGTTATTCACTATCAAATACAATGTCGATGGTAAAATTGACAAGTATAAAGCCGATTGGTAGCAAGGGATTCACTCAAACTTATGGCATTGACTATAAGGAAACTTTTGCACCAAGAGCAAAGCTCAACACCTTTGTGAGTATTGATTTCCCTAGCTGTCCAACTTGACTGGCCTCTTCACCAATTGGACATAAAAAATGCCTTTCTAAATGGGGACCTCACTGAGAAGGTTTATATGACTGTACCCCCTGGTTTTATCAATCCTAATACTCAAGGCTAGGTGTGCAAACTGAGGAAATCTCTATATGGCCTGAAGCAATCACCAAGGGCATGGTTTGGCAAACTCACTACTGTGGTTAAAGCTGCTGGATATCATCAATGCAACTCTGATCACACCATGTTTGTCAAGACAACCAACCAGAGGAGGTCCATTCTAATTGTATATGTGGATGATATCATCCTTACTGGAGATGACTCTACTGAGATCCAGAACTTGAAGACTCTACTGGCAAAGGTGTTCCAAGTTAAAGATTTGGGCTACCTCAAGTACTTTCTTGGTATGGAAGTATCTAGAACCACCAATGGCATTTCAGGTCTCCCAAAGGAAGTATGTCTGGACCTCATTGAAGAAAGCGGCATCTTTGGGATGCAAACTCTTCAGATCTCCAAGAGACCCAGGTCATACCCTCATCGCATGGTGACATTCTTTGTCGAGGAAAGAACAATATCAAAGGCTTGTAGGCAAACTCATATACCTTTCTCACACAAGACTCGATATTGCATATGGGGTCGGGCCAGTCGATCAATTCATGCATTGCCCTCTTGAGCAACATTGGGATGTAGTGAATAGGATCTTGAGGTATTTAAAATCCACTCTGGCCAAGGCCTCGCTTCTTCACCAAGTCTACCGATAGATCAATCAAGCGTCTATACCGATCTTGTCGATTGGGGTGGATGTCACATTGACAGGAGGTCTACCACAGGCTATTGCTCATATATATGAGGAACTGGTTACTTGGAGGAGCAAGAAACAACCCATTGTGTCAAGAAGCGATCTTGACAAGGTCGAACTAAGGGCACTTGTACTTGGCATTTGTGAAGCTCTCTCGGCTAAAAAGTCTTGGATCGAACTTCAAGAATCAGATCAAGAACCTATCACACTCTGTTGTGACAATAATTCAGCCTTATGCATGGCGTAAGATGCGATCCATCATGATAAAACCAAGCATGTGGACATTGATGACACACACTACGAAGGAGAAGATTGATGCCAAGATTATTCAACTCCAAGATGTTCCCTCAGCAGATCGAATCGATATTCTTACCAAGGCTATTCCACCTCTTATGTTCAAATGAGACTAAGTAGCAAACTTGGTTGCATCAACATATACACCATTTATTTGGGGTGTGGAAATATTACTCAATGAGACTCGATCTGCTTTGAGGCTTTCAACAGGTGCTCAGCAGATGCTTGAGCCTCGAGATTTCGTGCATAATATTTTGTACACCTTATTTAATTGTAAAATTAATTGTAAAAGACATATTAATTGTGAGTCATATAAACAATTAATATGTCAAACTCTAGTTTACTTTATGTCATAGACATAACTTTTACTTTTTACTTTTTGCATGCTTGCCGCCCACATCTACATACTCAAGTGGCCGCCCAAGCTAGCTAGCTAGTCTCTCCATCTCAATTGTATCTATTTATACATCTTTTTACTCAATGAATAAACTAAGTTGAAGTTTACTCTTGTGTTTATCACATTCTCAAACTCTCTTCAGGTTGAAACAACTTTTTTTAGCTCGTAATGGACATAATATTGATACCGTAGGATAGACTATTTTAACCGTCATCAACTACCCCCCACTAGCCTTCTGCTCGTCCGCGAGCAGAGTATCAAGGCGGAATGTACCTCTAAGAACAATCCCCATCAACTACCACATATTCGATAAAGCTTTCAGGCAGAAACATATATTGAGCCACAATCCATAAGCTCCCCATTAATCACCATTTATCACGCATCAATGTGTCGTGTGATGAATCAGTTGTGATAGTGTGTTCGTGAGAAGAATCAAGCTGTATTAACCACACAATGTTAACTTGCTTGCGCATAAACTAGCTCATCTTGCCTTCAGACTTGGTTACACAACATGGTACCGATATTGGGTCAGGCGGACTCGGGGACTGAGCATCGCTCTTAAGTCCTCGTTTGTTTCTTTTTATGCGAGGGTCGTACCTTTTTTACATGAGTTCGCTTCCCTCACTGCCTTTATTGCATATCTAATTTTTTCATTTTTTCAAAATTTTTTTCTGGCAGATTTCCTCACTTTTCTCTTTTTCTCTCACTAGTCCGTTTATCCCGGTCACCTTTCGTCATCCAAGTTGCTTCCCTTGTCTTACAAAAATTTGTTAAAGTATATAGACAGACAAATAATGATTCCCAGTTAAAACAACTCATCATCTAACCTTAAACACTTATCACTCAGATTATGTGCTCAAATATTGATTGCAATGATAGAATAATAATTAATAAGTTACTACTTCACGCAACATAACATATGCTCATTCTTCCATACTAAATTGAATATGCTATAGCTCACTTGAAATTGAACTTGGGCTCCTTTTCTACCGATTCCTTACTATTCCCTCTTTCGACTACCCAGCTAAGACGCCTTACCCCATACTTATTATAGACATTGTCCCCAATGACTAATAATTAAGAGAAGAAAAAGTACTTAGCTCTGGAAATGTTGGCTGAGTCAAAATGAATCCCGGAGCGTAAACGTTAGCTCCTAGGTTATTCTTCTTCCAAGTTATTACCTGCTGTCCAAATGCTTCCAAAAACTGTGAGTAACATGCGAAGGGCAACAATAAAATAAGGTGGCGGTAATTGTGCATACCAGAGGAATGCGCAAAAACACTTTAAGCCACTTTATTCTGTTATCGGCCTAAGCAAGACACGAAAACTTTTACGAGGGTATCACATGAGAATCGTGAAGGAAAAAACCATATATATCTCTAGTAAGATGACTGAAGATATATGTAATGAAAAAACCTTGCGATTGTCATGCTACTTTATTGACTCAATATAAAATAAACAAAAGCAATAAATAAGGGTTTAGAAATAGTTCCGAGTATATAGTCGTCAGCTCGACTGTACTAATAGGGCTCCTTCATTCATATTCTGGCTCCTCTAACGCAAAGATTTCCAATTCATGGTTATAATTGTGCTCTAGGTAATGTTTCAGCCTGTGGCCGTTAACTGTGAAATTTTTCCCAGAGTGCTCATTTCAAACTTCACATGCACCTGAATTGTAGACTCTCATGGCTACATGTGGCCCATACCATTTAGACTTCAATTTCCTAGTAAAAAGACGAAGACACGAATTGTACACCAGCACTTTATCTCCAACTTGGAATGTGCGGTTCAAAATCTTCTTATCATGCAGGCGCTTCAATCTTTCCTTGTAAATCCTTGCATTCTCATATGCTTGAAGTCTAAACTCGTCCAATCTATTCAACTCTAGCATTCTCTTTTCACCGGCTAAATCCTCATCCATGTTTAGAAACCTCGTAGCCCATAGCACTCGGTGCTCGAGTTCTACCGGTAAATGACATGCCTTTCCAAACATTATCATATATGGTGACATCCCAATCGTGGTCCTATAAGCTGTTCTGTACGCCCAAAGAGCGTCATCTAATTTCAAAGACCAATCTTTCCTTGTGGGATTCACAGTCTTCTCTAAGATCCTCTTAATCTCTCTATTCATGACTTCTACTTGTCCACTCGTCTGGGGATGATATGCTGCAGCAATTTTATGTCTAACCCCATATCTCAGCATCAACTTCTCAAACAACCTATTACAGAAATGACTCCCTCCGTCACTAATTATGGCTCTGGGCACACCAAACCTCGTCAAAATGTTTTTCTTAAGAAATCTCAGGACAACCCTGACATCATTAGTAGGTGAAGCCACTGCTTCCACCCATTTTGGAAACATAATCGACTGCTGCCAGGATGTAACGATTTGATTCTGACGATGTGAATGGCCCAACGAAATCAATTCCCCAAACATCGAATACATCCACTTCTAAGATACTCTGCAGTGGCATCTCATTCCGCTTAGAAATATTACCAGTCATTTGGCAGGAATGACAGGATCTTGTAAACTCGTAAGCAGATTTATGAATTGTTGGCCAGTAGAATCCACACTACAGTACCTTTGCTGCTGTCTTGTCTGGCCTATAGTGACCTCCAGCTTCTCTAGAATGACACATATGCAAAATACTTGGAATCTCATAGTCATGGACGCATCTCCTAAGAATGGAATCAGGTCACAATTTGTATAGGTAGGGATCGTCCCAATGATAATACTTCAGATATGTGAAGAACTTCTTCTTATCTGCGTTATTGAATTCTGGTGGTAGGTACTTTCCTGCTAAGTAATTGACAATGTCCGCAAACCTAGGGTATACCTTGACCACTCTTGATGTATGATATCGGGTCCGAGATTCAACCCGAGCTACCACTGAGACGGCAAACAGTTGTTCATCAGGAAAGCTTTCCTTGATCTCAGTCGGTTGCTTTTCTTCCAGTAAAGTTAACCTCGACAGGTGATCAGCCACATGGTTCTCAGATCCCTTTTATCTTTGATTACCACATCAAACTCTTGTAAGAGTAGAATCCATCTTAATAGTCTTGTCTTGGAGTCTTGATTGGTTAGAAGGTATTTCAAAGCTGCATGATCAGTGAATACAGTGACTTTCGATCCTATTAGATAAGGTCGAAACTTGTCAATTGCAAATATGACAGCTAAGAGTTCCTTCTCCGTGGTCGCATAATTCCTCTGGGCACTGTTAAGGGTATGACTGGCGTAATAGATAGGCTTAAATATTTTATCCTTCCTATGTCCCAGGGCTGCTCCAACTACTGTGTCTCTTGCATCACACATCAGCTCAAAAGGTTTGTTCCAATCAGGTGCTACTAGAATTGGGGCGGTTATAAGCATCTGCTTCAATGTGTTGAATGCTTTCTTGCACTCATCTCCAAATACGAAAGGTACATCCTTTGCAAGTAATTCCGTCAAAGGTCTAAAAACTTTAGAGAAGTCCTTGAAAAACCTCCTATAAAATCCTGCGTGGCCAAGAAAGGCTCGCAACGTCTTTAAGTTCGTTGGAGGTGGTAACTTCTCTATTACCTTTATCTTTGCTCTATCCACTTCCATTCCTTTCTTTGAAATTCTATGACCCAACACTATTCCTTCTGTAACCATGGAATGGCGTTTTTCCCAGTTAAGTACAAGGTTGGTCTCTTCACATCTTTTCAACACTTTACTCAAATTGTCCAAGAATTTATCAAAGCTATCTCAAAATACAGAGAAATCATCCATGAAAATCTCCAGAAAATTTTCCACCATGTCCGCAAATAGTGACATCATGCACCTTTGGAATGTTGCTGGTGCATTACATAACCCACAAGGCATGCGATTGTACGCAAATGTTCCATATGGACATGAGAAAGTTGTTTTCTCTCGGTCCTCGGGGGCAATATGGATCTGATAGTAACCAAAATATCCATCTAAGAAACAATAAAACGCATGACCGCTAAATCTCTCCAACATCCGATCAATGAATGGTAGGGGAAAATGGTCTTTACGAGTTGCATCATTCAGTTTCCTGAAGTCTATGCAAACTCGATGTTCAGTAATTAATCTCATAGGGATTAACTCATCAAACTCATTAGGTTGTACAGTGAATCCTCCTTTATTGGGCACCACATGAATTGGGCTTACCCATTCACTGTCTGTAATTGGGAAAATGATTCCCATCTCCAACATCATTATGATCTCTTCCTTAACAACATCCTTCAGTTGTGGCGTCAACCTCCTTTGAGGTTGTGCTACCACTTTCTTTTCAGAGTCCACAGAGATCTTATGCATGCACAGCGAAGGGCTTATTCCTCTAATATCTGCAATTGTCCATCCAAACGCTCCCTTATGCTCTCTCAGTACTCTCAAAAGTTTCTCCTCCTCTAAGGATGATAATGACGCTGAAATTATAAGGGGGAGAGTATCATCTTGTAAGTATACATACTTCATGTGAGAAGGCAAAGGTTTCAACGTTAAGTTCCTTGGTGGATCTTCCAACGATGATCTTAACAACTTACCAGTCAATTGTAAATCAAAGAACTTGTGCCAGGAAGGTCTGTGAATGGTTCCTCCTAAATCCACAAAGGATATAGGCTCTATTTCTCGCACTTGACCTTCACTACACCCAGGCCAGGTGATAGCAAAATACTTAACCGCTAACTTTAACCGACAGAGTATCGGGTCAACGGTAGTATAGTGTTGTCAAGGTCGAATCCACAGGGAATAATAGTGAAGTACCAAAGTCGACGTCTAAACTTGGTTCAGGTCAATATTAGGTTAAAAGTATTGTAGCTAATGCAGAAAATAAAGATTATTCTAATGGATTTATCTAGGTGATTAAAAGGCATAGCCGTACTATGATCCAACAGGTTACTTTTACCCCACAGGAAAGACTAGACAAGGAGTGTGTTTTAACCGACCTACCTATCCAATTCAGTTTATATGACATCCACGGGTGTCAACTCCTTATTCTTGCGTTAAGGTCTGAACAACTCTCGCTTAACCCCCTATACTAGGCTTATTAACCCTCCCTTTAGAAAGCTAACTCACCTAACATGGTTGACCAGAATAATGAGCCAGCTTCAGAACCCGATAAGAACCTCACATAGGCATAGTCCTAACGTCTAGCTAGGTTGTCAATCTAACAATCAAGGCTATGTCTAGTGATTCTAAAACCCGTATCCCACACCTCACCGCAAAGTACATATATCAGCTTGGTGTGTATGTAGCTAAGAACATGGTTGTCAATCCAATTCAAGCCATTAATACAATCAAAATAGGTTTTAGAACATGGAATAATCATAAAAACATTTAATTAAGCACTACATAACTCCCGTCTCATCTCCCTAAGGATTTTCACCCGTTTTCACATAATTCGGCTACACAACTATTTAGCTACTCATGATGGAATTGAAAAACGAAATAATAATGAAAGCGATAATCAAAGTCATAATCAAATAATTGAAAGACAAAGAAATAATTACCAAAAATATGAAACCTTGAATTGTATGAAAATCTCCTTCAAAATCGAAAATCTAAGCTATGAAAGTTGTATAGAGTTGCTAGGAATTAAATCTATGTTCTAAGGTTTGAAACAACGTTTAAACAAATGGAAATCGCCCCTAAGAAACCCTAAAACGTCTAATTACTGAATAGATATATTATGGGACCGAAAAAGGGGGTTTTTATAGGTTTTTGCCGCATCCCGACTGCGAACGAGCGTTTGTGGCAAGGCAAACGCCCGTTTGCCTGAAAAGCCAACTCGCTGTCCTCAGTAAATCAGCAATAACTTTTTGTGTAGAGCTCCGATTTAGACGATTCAAGATGCGTTGGAAAGCTCGTTCAATTATCTACAACTTTAATGAAGACGACTTGGCCAGAAAATGCATCCAAGATGGGTCAAAATAAAGATTAATGGACAGGTACGGCGAATCTGATGTTGTCGGGGCCAAACGCCAGTTTGCATTCTTGCAAACGCTAGTTTGCCTTATACGAGTCAGGCCGAACCCATCCAAACGTGCGTTTGAGGTGATTTGGACGCTAGTTTGCCTGAAAACCCAACTTTCAGTACCAACGCTGCTTCTGTGAACGCCCGTTTGAAATGTCCAGACGCTAGTTTGCACCAAGCTTCAGTATTTGCATCATAACTTCACTTATAGGGCTCCAAATGAGATGATTCAAAATGAGTTGGAAAGATGATTCAGTGGTTTACAACTTTCATCAAGAAAAATCTTCCTGAAAATGTCTCCAAGTGTGACCAAAATTCCCCTGAAGTGACTGGTTCAGATTTCGTCAATGACTCTTCACTCTTTTCTCCTCCTTCGCCCCAAATCTCGTTCTTTCTCGAGACTCTCTTCCTTATTCTTGACCTTATACATCAATATAAGCCTGAAAACAAAAACACGAACACCAAGGCATAATATACATTGACGGAAACGTAATGAAATCCACATAAAACACGAGTTTTTAGGACGAAAACGCCTTTAGTCTCGAAACATGCATATAAGTGAATATCGTTCCTAAAAAATCTCTAGGATTTTAGAGAGATGTTTCTCTCAGCCGGCTCCCTTCTTCTTCAAGATTGTGCTTGCCAAATCCTTCCTTTAGCTGTGTTTTAGCTCCTGTCTCTTGCTCCTTTTGCTTTCTTGTTACTTTCTTTTTTTCTTCTCTGATTTTTTGCCTCTGTTTTGAGCCATGGCTCGCAAAAATAAGAAATCCACTGAAGATGGCACTGTTCATGACTCGGATCCAGATGAAGCTGAGCCTTCTGTTGAATCCCAGGTTGCAGCAGCACCTATTGCCATTGCTGCTCCTCCTGCAGCTCCAATTGAAGTTCAGAATGTTAAGGAAAAGCTTTCTTTGATGGATATCCCTGCTTCTACTCAACTTGCAGGTGTTGAACTTATTTCTAGAGTTGAAGCTGCAATGGTGATAAAGAAGGAACCTGCATCTAAATGTTGCAATCCTAGAGTATATGAAGCAATGAGGTTGAAATCTGGAAAGTTAGTTACACCGCCGCTTCCATTTGAAAAAAGAAGTGCATCCGGCCGATGGTGTTTTGGCAGGTATTCCAACTCTTTCTGAGTTGTTAGAAGTTGAAAAACAGGCTGATAATGTATCTATTGATAGTTCGAAGATTGGTGGAGTGTCTAAAAAGACTATTGAGAGTGTCGATTGCACTGTTCAAGGTGTACTGCGTCTGTAGAGCTTGTTTCTGAAGGTGGTGTGATGGAACATGGTTCTTCAGTTGTAGGACTTGTTACTGATGGTGTTCCTGTCACTTTAGAACCTGGTGGTGTGATAGAACAGGGGACTCATATTGAGGAGGATCCTGGTTCTATTGCAAGTAAGGATGTTGTAGCCCCTGTTTCTGATGGTGTTCCTCTTGTTATATCTTTTGGAGACTTTATAGGGCCTAATGCTACTAAGGATGTGGATGATGTTGCCTCTTGGGTACAAATGGTTAAAAAGAATAGAGAACCTTTAGATGATGTTGTTCTTTTGACAGATCATGTTGATTGTGTCAATCAAGATACTGTGTTTCTAGAAGAGGAGGATACTAATGATGATTCTATGGAGAAATTGAGTTTGATTGGCATTTTTCCTTCAAAATTTCCTGGAAGAGATGCAGTTCAAAAGATTGTTAATGCTTGGCCAAGAAAGTGCAGATACCATTATCACAATTCTGGATGGATAGTGTTTCTTTTTGAACAAGAGACTGATCTTAATGAGGTACTGCATGCTGGTCCCTTCTATTCTTTTGGAAAGCCCTTGCTTTTAAAAAAGATGCATGTAATGTTTGATTTTAGCAAAGATGCATGTACTACAGTTCCAGTTTGGATTCAGCTGCCTAATCTTCCACTAAGGCTTTGGAAGGATAGGGCATTGAGTAAGATCTGTTCTTTCCTGGGGAGTCCTCAGTATACTGATAAAGTCACTGCTTCCAAGAAAGTGCTTAGTTTTGCAAGATGTCTTCCATGATGATTCTAAAGGTGAGGTTCCTGCATTGTATGTGGCAAGGTCAAAAAAACCTGGTGTTTCTAAACCTAACCCCTCAAAGAAGAAAAAAGTGGTTATTCTTGAAGATGATGGTAATAATGATAATGCTCTGGAACAACTCATGTGCGCTTGATGTTCCATCCCTCTTTGTAACATCTACACTTGGTGGACAAAAAGGAAAAGTGTGTCCTCAAGTAATAAGGGAAATGAAGTGGAGAAGACTCCTGTTACTAATATTTTTGATGTGTTGGATCCTGATAAATGTTCTACTTGGGCCAGTGATGCTGAAGCTTAGGATTTGGGGGAAAAAGGGGACATTTCTGCCTCTGGTTCTAGGAAATCAAGGAAGAAAAAGAAGAATAAAAGGAATAGCACTGCTGGTGTTTCTGGAAATGAAGGAAAGAGATCTGATGTAGTCTTTAGAGGTAAATCACCTCTAGGTAGACAAAAATGATTGGTTTTTGGAATGTTAGAGGGTTCAATAAGGTTTCTAAACAATCTACTGTTGTCAAATACCTTAGACAACATAAGATTACCTTATTTGGAATCCTTGAGACTAAACTGTCTCAAATTAGTATGGATAAATTTTTGAAGTATAAGATTCCTACCTGGAATTCTGTAAATAACTTTGATCACCATGACAATAGGAGGATGTTAGTTATTTGGGATCCATCTTTTGTTTCTTTGGAGGTTTTGGAAGTAGATGCTCAGTGGATCCACTGCAGTGTCAGGCTGATTGTTACTGGTGATGTTTTTCTGGTTACTTTTGTCTATGGTTTACACTCTGTTGGCCATAGAAGATGTATGTGGGACAGACTTAGAGAATTGAGTGTTTGTTCTTCTCTTCCTTGGATGGTTTTAGGGGATTTCAACTCTGTGCTTTCTGTCGATGATAAGAGGAATGGGAATATTCCCACTGATTATGAAATGCAGGATGGTGTGGATTGTTGCTTGGATGCTAATCTTACTGATATGAATTCCTCTGGTGAATTCTTTACTTGGAGTTCTTCTAGTGTTCTTTCTAGAATTGATAGGGTTCTGGTTAATGCTTATTGGTATGACTGGTGTGTGAATGTTTTGGCTTTTTTTGACCCTGCTGGTTTGCATTCTGATCACTCCCCTTGTAGGATTTCTTTAACTACTGATTCTGTGATCAGAATGAAGCCTTTTAAATTTTTCAATATGTGGATGCAGCATCAAAGTTATATGGATATTCTTACACAGAGCTGGAGTCAAGATGTTTATGGTACTGCTATGTACGAGCTTTGTAAAAAGCTTAGAAGATTGAAGAAGCCTTTGAAAGAGATGAATAAGCTTCATTTTGCTCATATATCTGTTAAGTCAGAAAATGCTCAGAAGGTGCTTGGGGAGTTGCAATCTTTATACAACCTGGGACCTACTGAGGCTTTGTTATCTCAACTTGGGGATCAGGAAAGGATCATTCTACTTTGGAAAAGGCGAGAATCCAGCTTTTCTTTCTCGAGAAAGATAAGAGGGCGTATGTGAAGCTAAGTGATAGGGGGTCAAAGTTTTTTCACTCCATGGTGAAGAGGAATAATGTTAGGAATCATATCTCATCCATACAACTTGCTGACAGTTCTTTCACTACTTCTTATGATCAGATTGGTGATGCTTTTGTTAGTTTTTACTCTGACTTATTGGGTACCGAGGCTTTGGCGGCCCTATTGATGAAGATGTTGTTAGTCTTGGCCCTACTATTTCTAGGGTTGATTGGATAATCTGTTGGTGGATGTCACTGCCTTGGAGGTAAAGAAAGCTCTCTTTTCTTTCTCTGACAATAAAGCACCTGGTCCTGATGGGTATTCTTCTTATGATCAGATTGCTGACAGTTCTTTCACTACTTCTTATGATCAGATTGGTGATGCTTTTGTTAGTTTTTACTCTGACTTATTGGGTACTGAGGCTTTGGCAGCTCCTATTGATGAAGATGTTGTTAGTGCTGGCCCTACTATTTTTAGGGTTCGGTTGGATAATCTGTTGGTGGATGTCACTGCCTTGGAGGTAAAGAAAGCTCTCTTTTCTTTCTCTGACAATAAAGCACCTGGTCCTGATGGGTATTCTGCTGGTTTTTTTAAGAAATCTTGGGATATTGTTGGAGCTGATTTCACTAATGCTGTCCTGGAATTCTTCA
This sequence comes from Gentiana macrophylla, assembly GCA_026214975.1. Lineage (NCBI taxonomy): Eukaryota > Viridiplantae > Streptophyta > Magnoliopsida > Gentianales > Gentianaceae > Gentiana > Gentiana macrophylla. The sequence goes on from CM047810.1 coordinate 88,434,792, forward strand.
ATAATGATGCTATTTTGAATCAAGTTAATCATGCTATCATTGCTTTGATTCCTAAGTCTACTCATGCTTCTTTTGTTGGTGACTATAGGCCTATCTCTTCTTGTAATACTACTTACAAAGTTATATCTAAGATTTTGGCTACTAGACTGTCTTCTTGTCTGCCTGATCTTATTGATGAATGCCAAACTGGTTTTGTTGATGGTAGGGCAATGTCTGACAACATTTTCTTGTGTCAAGAGTTGATCAGGAAGTATGGGGTTGCCAGGGGTCCCCCTAGATGTTTGATAAAGGTGGATATTAAAAAGACCTTTGATTCTGTGCATTGGTCCTTCTTGGAGGCTGTTTTGAAAGGTTTTGGTTTTCCTGACAGGTTTGTGAAGTGGATCATGCTTTGTGTTACAACTACATCCTTCTCCCTGTCTATTAATGGTGAGCTCAAGGGGTTTTTCCCTGGGAAAAGGGGCCTGAGACAAGGGGATCCTCTCTCTCCTTTTCTCTTTGTTCTTGGCATGGAATACTTCTCAAGAATGCTTAGAATTCTGGGGGAGGATTCAGAGTTTAACTTTCACAATGGCTGCCAGAATTTGAAGATTAATCATCTTGCTTTTGCAGATGACTTGATGCTCTTCACTAGAGGAGGTCCTATATCTGTCTCCTTAATGATGAACTATCTAACTAATTTTGGTATTTGTTCTGGCCTGGTTGTCAATTTGCAAAAGTCTGAAATTTTCTGTGCTGGATTGGATGACTATAACAAGCAGGTTTTATTAGACATCTCTGGTTTGAAAGAAGGTATGATGCCTGTTAGGTATCTTGGCATTCCCTTGTGTGCTGTTAGGTTAAATGTGATGCATTATGATCCCTTATTTACTACTTTGAGGAATTACTTTTGTAATTGGAAGGGTACCACCTTGTCTTATGCTGGTAGGTTACAGCTGGTGAAATCTGTCATTCAAGGTGTGTACTGTTTTTGGCTAGGCATTTACCCTATCATTGGTAGTGTTAAGCTTAAAATGGATCAATTATGTAGGAGGTTTTTGTGGGGAGGATCCTGTGACTCTAACAGGAAATCAATTGTTGGCTGGAAGAAAGTTTGTTTGCCAAAATCTGAGGGTGGTTTAGGGATTTTTCAGTTGGAAGCTTGGAATCTTGCTCTTTTATGTAGGATCTTGTGGAACTTCCAATGTAAGAAAGACTGTCTTTGGGTGAAATGGATCAATGCTGAGTACTTAAAGAATGCAGATCTGTGGTCTTATCATTACAAGCCTACTGATTCTGCTTTAATCAAAACTGTCTTCAGAATTAGGGATAGGATCTTGAATTGTGCTGGTTCTGCTGGTGCTGCTGTTGCTGTGTTGAAATCCTAGTCCATTGGTCCTAAATTATCCCCTTCTAAAGCTTATGATTTCTTTAGGCACCATAGTCCCAAGGTTTGGTGGTGCAGACTTGTCTGGAACCCTAGAGCTACCCCAAAACACTGCTTTTTGTTGTGGATGGCCATGAAACTTGCTATGCTTACTACTGATAAGCTTCATTTTGATGACAAACTCTGCTTCTTGTGTGGTTTGGTGAATGAATCTGCCTCTCATCTTTATTTCAGTGTCCAATCTCCTGTATGATTTGGGGCAAGGTTAGGTTGTGGCTAGGTATCAATAGAAGACTGGAAACTATAACTGCTGCTCTTAGATGGATGAAGAGGAAATGCAGGGGGACTTCTCATGCAAATATGGCCAGATGTGCCTCTGTTTCTGTGGTTGTTTACAGGATTTGGTACATGAGAAACAGACAGAGGTTTGAGGGAGTACCTATGAAGATTGATGCTGTGTTGTTTTGCATTAAAACACATATGTTTTACATAATGCAGGCTGCATTCCCCTTGTACACATTTACCCCTTAATGTTTAGGTTTTGTACATCTTCTATGATTTCTATTAGTGCTTGTTGTTGGTTGTTTGAGATTATTTTGTTTCTCTACACACCATGGGATATGCTCTGTGAGTTATGCTCTCATATGACCCATTTTTGCAGTTTTTCTGGGTGTTGTCTTGTGTTTAGTGGCTGTTGTTCCTTGTAGCATATAACCTCAGGGGTCTTATGCTTCTTGGAATCAACAAATCTAACCTCTCCTCAACACTGTATAGTTGGTAGGTAGTTTCTTCTCTGATTAGGATGCATTGTCTTGTATTTTGCATACCTTGGTTATAATATTTTTACCTTTAACCAAAAAAAGTGAATATCGTTCATATCCTACCCATAATAGCCCAAAATAACCATGAATAACTCGTAAAAGGAGGTTATCTCATATAAGAAATACACTACAATTTGACTCCCATCAACTACCCCCGACTTAGCTTTTGCTCGTCCTCAAGCAAACAAAGCGACTCTAAAATGTAACATAGAGTCAACATTGTAGTCATACACGGGATCATCATATGCAAAGGGTAAGTGAAAACAACCAGGCAAATGCAACTGAGTCTAATCCTCCCTTATTACAAAACGGAATGTGAGTGTGTGCATAGCTTCTCATTCATTCATCACAGTTAACCGGTTCAGATTATAGATGCATGACTATTGTTGTTACACCATAAGCTTATACTTCATAAACAACTCTACTAATCGAGGTCAAATCAAGGCTAACTAAGGCCGGGTAGGACTTGCAAGGTTGTAACGTTAGGCTTGGGACGGGGCTAAACGAAAGGATAAAAAGAATATCAAAAGAGAAAAACGAGTGAGCTTAATCAAAACTTCTTGAAATTGACTCATAACTCACCTCCTTAGCTTGATTCGAGCAATCTTTCTCCTTCTTTACTCTAAAATCCAAACATAATTCAATGAGAACTCGTCCACCAACGCCACTTTGGAAGAATTAATACATAGCCATTTTTCCGGCAAACTTTGACTCAATTTTATTCTTTTTTTTTTCTTTATAAACCAAACACCAACACTTTTTCTATCCCTTCTCATTTGTAGTACAACAGATTTACCAACACCATACTTTGATACACAACTTCACCACCCCACACTTGTGCTAGCAAGTGTGCCCAAAATAAGATTAAAACTCACTCGTAGGGTGCCAAAGAAATGTAGACCACAAATAAAGGCTAAGGGTAGGTAATTATAGGATAATCAACGAATGGCTACATTCGGGTGGGGGTCTAACCACCCTACAAAGGCTCAGAGGGGTTTCTGTGGAAATTATGTACAGGGTTGGCTATTTGGCTCTAGTTGGGTCAAAGAAATGCCAGGACCGTCATCCCTTAATCTACCAAGATTGACCTTTCTATTTCACCTCGAAGTTAATGGTATAAGTTCTAGGTAACAGAATAGACTATGACAACTATAAGCATCACTAATTACCATAACTCATGATATTGAAGCTATTAAGTGCGTGTGTAGTCCATTTTTATAACAAGATCACGACTTAACTCGCATGCACTTACTTAATTGTAAACCACTTAACCTAAGGATATCATGATTCAACATATAACACAACATCAATCCATGATATTTTTTTTAAATATGGCCCAAATTCACACGATATAGAAAAAACTAAGACTACAAATCATTCAAGTACATGAAAACATGGCATTAAAAATTTATCAACAAAAACAGTTAAGCTAAGTCTCCTACCCCCCACTTAAACGAAGCACTGTCCTCAGTGTGTGAGTGAGAAAGGAAAAAAAAACTTAGCTGAACTGTCGGCAAAGCTCATCCAATGCAATGCAAAAACCGCAAATGTATCTCCCAGGGTGCCTGTGCTACAAAGTAAACACAAATAATTCTCTTCAACGAAAGGCCGAAACCTTAAGTGTAGGTAACACAAACATGGAGATGTGTATATAAAGAAAATATCGGCTATAGCATGCATGTCAAAAACACGAATCGGGTGCAAAATATCCTCTCAGGGTCCCAATAAGATCTAAACAAATAAAGCAAAAAAGGTGGGTTGCCTCCCACAAGCGCCTGTGTTTTACGTCGTTGGCTCGACCATATGGCACTTAAGCAGACTCACATCACTTAAGACTCAAAACATCACTTTAATCATTTATTTCAAACAAGTAACACCAAAAACCATCAACCAAAATCTAAACTCAAGAAGACCAATAGCTTAAGAAAAGTGAACAATGCGAGAACCATCGAAATTGAATTGACTAGAAACGTACCTCTTTTGGTCCTCGATGCTACCTCCTCCCAGCCGGAGAATCTTATTTTATCGGCCTGTCGATCCATCTTCTTCTGAAAATCACCACTTTATAGTCGTTTCCCCATTTTCGCAATTCCATAAAGTTCATCCACCCGGGGGTTCACAAACTGGACCACATAAAATTCATCCACACAGAGTGGACGAGAGTAGTAATCTGGGACCGACATATCAAATATTCCTAACTCTCCCGGTGGCTCTACCAAAGATGGCCTATCAATCTCATCAGGTTTCCTCATACACTCCTTATGGAAATCTCCAATTAGGAGTGATAGAGAAATGGGCGATCCCATATCAATCTCTCGCTCCTCTAACTTTGTCTCATCAAAGAGTGTGCTCAAATCTATCACACACCCCTCCACGTCATTATTTTGTGGTTCATCGGGAGGCTGTGTAATAGACAGAAGTTGCACCTCTACTGTCCCCAAGTCCTGCAGCTCCTCTTCATCCCAGAGCGTTTCATTACCAAAGACTTCTTGTTCACTCATAACAATGGTCGGTTCCCCTGCGCACTCCATCAAAATATCTACTTTCATCTCTTCAATCGGGAGTGATGGAGAAATGGGTGATCCCAACTCAAGCTCTTGCTTCTCTTGGTCCGATAGCTCATCATGGTAACCCGAATCATCAACCTCACTCTCCACCTGAACCTCTTCACTATCGGCTTTCTCTGCCTTCTTTTCCATCGCGAGGTCTCTCTTAAGAGCAGCTAACTCTCTTCTCATAGCTTTCAACTCAGTTTGCCTTCTTGCTCTCTCTGCTGCCTTACTCACCTTATATGCACAAGCTTCTTTTTCATGCTCTATCTTTCGGTCAGACACCTCATTATAGCAAATTGGATCCTCAATCTCACTCTCCGCCTGAACTCCTTCAATGAGCACCTCATCATCCTTAACCACCTCTATTGCACATGCATGTTCTTCCTGCTCGAACCCCATTATTTCAATCAACTGCACCGCCCTCTCTTGAAGATTTCTTATGGCGGAGTTAGTACTTATCTTGAACTCTTTCATGTCCCGCAGTTGCTCTTCCATGCGCTTGTTAATTTTCTCTAGTAGCTCAATTTGTCTGTCGGTGAAGCTCTCTTGTGGCATGGGAGCAAATTGATCATACTGACTATAATTCATCTGAGGTGGGTAGTAGGCTTCTTGCCAAGATGGATTCTGATCAAACGGCTGATTCTGTGCAAAGTTGTCAACATGCTGAGTGTGAGAACCATAATCATGATAAGCATAAGGGTTCTGATAACCCTCATAACATTGTGGCTCATTACTTGAATAACCAAAGTTTTGATTCAGGTATGCACTAGGGCTCTGATAGGCCCAAGAATCCTGGTTACTCTGTTGTTGATACTGAGGCTGATGCATATACTGTTGTTGATAATATTGTTTAGGTGCCTGTAGTTGGTAGGATAATTGTTGTTCAGATGTGTAGTATTGATTGGAAAATCCATCCATTTAAGCTCAAACTGCAAGATCTCAGGAAACAACACAAACACAATCAAAGTATCTCGTCTCCACCACCACAGCAATAGGTGGTGTGACGCTTCAATATACGAACTCCATCAAGAAAAGGAAAAAAATAAAAATAAAACGACCTAAGCCCAAGCTTTCAGTCAACTTGCAAGATATTCACTATGTATTCCCCGGCAACGGCGCCAAAATTCTTGATAGCAAAATACTTAACCGCTAACTTTAACCGACAGAGTATCGGGTCAACGGTAGTATAGTGTTGTCAAGGTCGAATCCACAGGGAATAATAGTGAAGTACCAAAGTCGACGTCTAAACTTGGTTCAGGTCAATATTAGGTTAAAAGTATTATAGCTAATGCAGAAAATAAAGATTGTTCTAACGGATTTATTTAGGTGATTAAAAGGCATAGCCGTACTATGATCCAACAGGTTACTTTTCCCCACAGGAAAGACTAGACAAGGAGTGTGTTTTAACCGACCTACCTATCCAATTCAGTTTATATGACATCCACGGGTGTCAACTCCTTATTCTTGCATTAAGGTCTGAACAACTCTCGCTTAACCCAATATACTAGGCTTATTAACCCTCCCTTTAGAAAGCTAACTCACCTAACATGGTTGACCAGAATAATGAGCCGCTCGGGAACCCGATAAGAACCTCACATAGGCATAGTCCTAACGTCTAGCTAGGTTGTCAATCTAACAATCAAGGCTATGTCTAGTGATTCTAAAACCCGTATCCCACACCTCACCGCAAAGTACATATATCAGCTTGGTGTGTATGTAGCTAAGAACAAGGTTGTCAATCCAATTCAAAGCCATTAATACAATCAAAATAGGTTTTAGAACATGGAATAATCATACAAACATTTAATTAAGCACTACACAACTCCCGTCTCATCTCCCTAAGGATTTTCACCCGTTTTCACATATTTCGGCTACACAACTATTTAGCTACTCATGATGGAATTGAAAAACGAAATAATAATGAAAGCGATAATCAAAGACATAATCAAATAATTGAAAGACAAAGAAATAATTACCAAAAAGATGAAACCTTGAATTGTATGAAAATCTCCTTCAAAAGATGAAATCTTGGATCACGAATCGAAAATCTAAGCTATGAAAGTTGTATAGAGTTGCTAGGAATTAAATCTATGATCTAAGGTTTGAAACAACGTTTAAACTAATGGAAATCGCCCTAAAATCGCCCCTAAGAAACCCTAAAACGTCCAAGTACTGAATAGATATATTATGGGACCGAAAAAGGGGGTTTTTATAGGTTTTTGCCGCATCCCGACTGCGAACGAGCGTTTTTGGCAAGGCAAACGCCCATTTGCCTGAAAAGCCAACTCGCTGTCCTCAGTAAATCAGCAATGAATTTTTGTGTAGAGCTCCGATTTAGACGATTCAAGATGAGTTGAAAATCTCGTTCAATTATCTACAATTTTCATGAAGACGACGTGGCCAGAAAATGCCTCCAAGATGGGTCAAAATAAAGATTAATGGACAGGTACGGTGAATCTGATGTTGTCGGGGCCAAACGCCAGTTTGCATTCTTGCAAACGTCAGTTTGCCTTATACGAGTCGGGCCGAACCCATCCAAACGTGTGTTTGAGGTGATTTGGACGCTAGTTTGCCTGAAAACCCAACTTTCAGTACCAACGCTGCTTCTGTGAACACCCGTTTGAAATGTCCAGACGCTAGTTTGCACCAAGCTTCAGTATTTGCATCATAACTTCACTTCTAAGGCTCCAAATGAGATGATTCAAAATGCGTTGGAAAGCTGATTCAGTGATCTACAACTTTCATCAAGAAAAATATTCCTAAAAATGTCTCCAAGTGTGACCAAAATTCCCCTGAAGTGACTGGTTCAGATTTCGTCATTGATTCTTCACTCTTTTCTCCTCCTTGGCCCCAAATCTCGTTCTTTCTCGAAACTCTCTTCCTTATTATCGACCTTATACATCAACATAAGCCTGAAAACAAAGACACGAACACCAAGGCATAATATACATTGACGGAAACGTAATGAAATCCACATAAAACACGAGTTTTTAGGACGAAAACGCCTTTAGTCTCGAAACATGCATATAAGTGAATATTGTTCATATCCTACCCATAATAGCCCAAAATAACCATGAATAACTCGTAAAAAGAGGTTATCTCATATAAGAAATACACTACAATTTGACTCCCATCACCAGGTTTCCTCATAACTTTCTTCATTCTTCAAGAGTAAAGTCTCAGCTACTTCAGGGTCTAGTGCCACTTGCTGATATAATTCTAAAACAAGCTTGTCTATGGCATTTAGCATGTAGCATGCTTCTCCTTCATCTTTAGCATATCTCATTGAGTTCATCATATTGAACACTACCTTGTCCTCATTCACTCTCAGAATCAGCTCACCCTTATGAACATCTATCAATGTTTTGCTCGTAGCTAGGAAAGGTCTTCCTAAGATCAATGGAACATCGTGATTAGCTTCCATGTCTAGCACCACAAAGTCTACAGGGAATACAAACTTATCAACTTTTACCAAAACATCCTCCACCACTCCACAAGGTTGCTTCATTGACCTATCTGCTAATTGAAGGGTTATAGATGTTTCATTCAACTCCTTCATGCCTAACTTATGAAAGATGGAGAGTGGCATCAAATTGACACTGGCTCCAAGATCACATAATGCTTTGTTCAGGAATACTCCTCCAATTATGCATGGTATGAGGAAGCTCCCAGGATCATTACACTTAGGAGGCAGTTTGTGTTGCAAAACTGCCGAGCATTCCTCGTTAAGGCAAATGGTTTCAAGGTCTAACAATTTCCTCTTGGTAGAGATGGCTTCTTTCAAGAATTTTGCAAACTCTGGCATTCCGTCCAGAGCTTCTACCAAAGGTATATTCACTTGCAACTTTTTAAACATCTCTATGAACTTTTTATAACGCGCATCATAATTATTCGACTTATATTTCCTAGGGGAATAGGGTAAAGTAGAAGGATTAATAGTTCTGATTTGTGAAGACTTACACGTTGGCTCGCTTTGCTCTGCTCTTTTCACAAATTTCGATCTCTCTGGTTTACCGGAGCAATGTCCTGGGTTACCGACCCATCTTTTTCTCTAGATTTTTGATGTGTTCTGCTGCTGACTGCTTTCTGATTCTTCCTGGACAGTTGGTATAACTGGTCCAGGCAGTTCCTTTCCCCTTCTAGTCATTATTGCATTCACGTCCTTTGGATTCTTCTCATCCTCCCGGAGGACGGGCTGACACTTGTTCTGCAATCTGTCCCACTTGGTGCGACAGATTTTGCACTAAGGCTTCTTGATTGGTCAGTCTTATATCATTCTACTGATAATATGTGGTGAAGTTTGTATTCAGCTCAGTCATGGATTTCTTAAGTTGATTGACCATGTCGGTCACAGTTGAGTTCATTTTATCCATGGCTGCTTCCCAACCACCGGATTTATTGAATTATGGCATGAATCCACCAGTTTGTCTCGGTCTCTCTTCACCGTTTTAATCACTTTGTCGAAAACCCCCAGTAGGGTCGCTCATTCTAAAACCAGGGTGGTCATGAGAATCTGGGCGATATCCGCCCCCGTAAGGATTTCCTTGCCTCCCTATATAGTTCACGTCCTCAGTGTTGGTTGCTTCAATCTCTTGAACTTTCTCAACCTTGGCTATGCGATCTTGCATGCCATCTATCTTTTCGTTCATTGCCATTAGCTGGTATAAGATCTTTTGAGAAGTATCTTCTCCAAATACGCCTTCAGCTACTTTGGCCGTTTCAACTTGGTGTGTTCCCCATTGACTTGTAAGCGCAATTTGCTCAATTTCTCTTCGGCTTCTTCAGGTGACAGAAATGCAAAACATCCGTTGCTTGATGCATCTACTCTCATTTGTTCACTTGGCCGAAATCCGTGATAAAAACTATGCATTCGTACGGGGCAAAGTGATGTCATGATGAGGGCATCTCCTCTGTGCATCCTTGAATCTTTCCCAAGCCTCTTCAAATGTTTCAGTGGGCCTCTGCTTGAAATTCATGATATCTTGTCTCATCTGTAGTGACTTCCCAGGTGGGCAGTACTTATTCATAACTTTCTGCAGCAGGTCGGTCCAAGTTTGGATCGATCCCGGTGCTAGAGACAATAACCATATCTTCGCTTTGTCTTTCATAGTGAATGGAAACAATTTCAGCTTGATATTGTCTCCTGGTACTCCTGCTAGCTTAACCGTGTTGACTATTTCCAGAAAGTTTGGTGACGTGTACACTAGGATCTTCGTTCATTACTTCATGAAAGGTAGTGTAGTTGGTCACCATTTGTATAACATTTGGTTTAGGGTCAATTACCTCAGCTGCATCCTTAGGCTGAACAATTGCTGGTGCGAATTGCTAAATCGTTGGCATTGCATAGCTCTGTAGAGTTCTCCTATCTGCTTGTACCACAACTCATGCTCCATTCTGTCCGTTCTGTCCGTTCTGCGCCATGTTGTTTTCTGTATCTTCCAAAGGTGGAATCTCTTCTTCCCTCTCTCTATGATCTCCTTCGTTCGAAACCACATCGTCCGCTAGCCTAACAGACCTCTCTCGAGTTTCCTTTCTCTTTTGTCTAGCAAACTTTTCAATCTCAGGTATGAATCTCTCGAGTTTGGCTGCTGAACTACGTGTAACGTACTACAAGACACAAAAAGAAAATAAAAAGTTTAGTAACTTGCCTCGGCGGCTGTTACACTACTTTGTGAGACTTAAAATACAGACTCGACTCGACGACGACTTTGAATGAACAAAAACGATTATGGCAAATTTAGGACCCTCGGTTTATCGGGGGTAACCCTCGATAAACCAGTTGTACCTTTTTTTCCAGATTTTAACAGGACCGACTCTGTACTACTCTAGTATAAACAGACTATAAAACAGACTCAAATAAATAGACTCAAAATATATACAGCAAACTCAATCTTAAATAAAAAGTATTCTTGACACGAGTCCCCGGAAACGGCGCCAAAAATCTAGATCGCGTGCAAAGCACTTACTTGCAATAGGACTAGGTCTATCGTAGTAGAGTACTGGCGAGGCAAGGTCGATTCCCACAGAGACTCATAAGAACGTCTAATTATTAAGATTGAGTTGTCACGATTAACGGTCTACGGCCAACTAAATATATAGACAGTAGTATTGATGCCTCAAACTAACAAGTTTATGCAAGTTCAACGAAGCAACTAGAGTTTCTAATGTATTAGTTCAATTTTGAGTAATTAGTTATTCCCCCCACACATGCAACAGTCCTCCCTATTGGTGAATTTATTCATTGATCAGCTACGGGTACAACTCCTATCCTTATCTACTCCAACAATGGCAGTAGACAATCTATACGCAAGCTACCCTCCTTAATTGGTCCGTAATAGCCCATACACATAAAGAACTAGAGCTGCCGATATTGAGTGTTACCTCATATCGCAAACCCGCCTTGACAGCTGTCGACATTGACCAGCACGTTCCTAGGGTCCATTCTATATAATGTCCTAATTAACACTTCACTTGCGGTCCTTCATGTTAATTTACGATAACATGCAAATAGTTGATCAGGCTACTAACATGTAAATTAAATCTATCGATCAACGTAGCTGGCACCGATTATCATGAATTATTAATTTACTAGGTGTATCCAGATCTAGCGATATAGACCGTCGCAGATCTGAAGAACGCAACTACTACTTCATGATTTCTTCACCTACGAATCAGATCTATAACACATGGGGTAAAATAAACTAACTACTACATAATTAAACTAAATAAGCAATTAAGACATACTAGTTGTTCGGTAAAAACGAGTTTTACAATTTATAACCGAAACACCCCAAGTATAAGGATCGTAGTATAGGATGTTTACGGGTCGTCCTAAGGGAGTGGAATGTTTATCGGATCAATGGACAATTATTCTATCGATTATGTCACAATTGTTAACTAAACTAGGGTTTAAACTAATTATGAACAGTAGAAACGACGATGAACAGTAACTCCGATGAATAGTAAATTGGAATCAAATTGATACGAACTATTCGATTTATCAAGTAATTAAAACAACGGCAAGGCAACGGGAATCCACAAATCAACCAACCCAACCCCAACTAGATTGCGCGCTAAAGATACAATTTTTAGTAATGATCAAATCACGAATTCGATTAAATCTCTTTAATCAATTCCTAGGGTTTCGTTTTCTTTCCCAAGCAAAACTAAACTAGCATGCATAACACGATCATGAGATTGTTTCCAATACTCTACTCAACTAATCATGAACAATCTCTTGAATCACAATTAATTGCATCAATTGAAAAGATCAAATCTTGAATCAATACTCTCATATAAATTCAATCAAAAAGATAGTTTCATCGATCTCTCGATTCAAATAAAACATAAACAATATAACAATATCTAATTGATGAAAAACCATAAATTAACTCACTAAAGATGTAGCTAAAAATCCTCTAATTGGTGTGGTTGTTGATTGGTTTCATCCGTTGTCCTACCCATGAAGATGCTTAGCCTTCAATCATCTTGAACTCCCAAGCAAGATTGAAAGAAAGAAACTCATATTTTTATTTGATGTGGTGCTTTTACGTGTGTAAAATTGTGTATTTTTTTAAATCTCCTTCTCTCGCTTTCGAGTCTTCTTTGTTTATATAGAGGCTGTAACCGACTTAGCACGGATCTAGAAGATAAATACGCGAAAATCTGCTGACCGACCGAATGACATCACTCGGTCGACCGAATGACATGGCTCGGTCGACCGAGCCACTTTTCTGCACGTTTTAAATGTTTTTTCCGTCTGACTTGTTCCCCACTGCATTCTGCCGCGCTGATCTGATTCATTTTGATTTATCTCTCAATTAATACTCCGATTTTCTTCCTTATTTTGAAATCACTTGATTAAATGAGATAAATCTTCTCCATTAATGATATCCCCATGCATATCTTTTAATTTTCTGCAAAATTGTTGTTACACCAAGTCATCGAATAATAATAATAATAAAAATGTGTAACAAAATTAACAATTAAACCCATAATTTCCTCATAATTAAATTATAATTCCTCAATAACCATTATAGGAATTTAACGGTTAAAACACGCTTCTCTCATTTATTTCCCTTAAAAATAAGGTAAATTGTTTAGGGATTAAGCCCGAAAATATAGTAAAATTTACCCTAAACAACTCCCCCACACTTAGCTTTTTGTTCGTCCTCGGACAAAACAATCAAAACTATAGCTCAACTTTATAAATAATCCACATAGATCTCTAACTCACGTAACAAAAGATACAACAACTATAGCAAACAATACCATCACAGAGATAGATTCGGTGTATGTGTGACAAGCCATTCTCAATCTAACAAGCCTTTCAAAGAAATATCCTCTCAAAGATTCCAATGACCATCCTAGTGCAGACGATAATAGCTCCACTCAAAGCCTTCCCACGTACTCGGTAGGATAAATCCCCACAACATATCATGCGGTTCTACACTGAGTATAAGATCCATGATAACAAAGACTTCACTTTATTTTTACTCATCATTTCCAAAATTTTCAAATTTGACGCATATCGAATAAGCTCTTACCCATCATAGTAGAATAGGACATTTCATGATAATCCCTACCTACTCAAATCATAAGGTAGCTTCTTCTAAGCGTGTCGTGAGCTTTTGGTCATCATAGTGGTATAGGACATACGAGGTATACCCTACCGCACTCAAATCATCGACCGACTTTCGACACAAGCGTATCTATTAATAATTTCTCACTCACTTTATTTATTCACTTTTCAAAGTCATAAGTTACATCTCACTTATCACATTCAAACTTTATGATATTCACAAGATTACGGTCTAACTTAGGTGTAACTATCTTGACCTTCCTAAGATAAATCATTAAAAATAATGAAAGGATATAATTCAAAAGTCATGCTTCAAAATCAAAGGCTTTCGTGAGTGTGAAATGAATACTATCTCCATGACAGTAAAGCATGCTATAATTATCTCACTAAGTCACATACTATCATCGTTAGAAAACTACAACTAGCAAGCATCTAGTTCCAATTATATGCTCGAGACTCACAAAAAATTTTAAATTTCGCAGAAATTTAACATTCACTCATATTTCAAAGGATATAGCATAAAAACATACCCAAACACCCCCCCACACTTAAATCACAGTATGTCCTCAGAATGTGCAAATAAAAGAAAAGAATACTTAGCTGGTTCCAAAGATGGTTGTCGGGCAGTAGATTGACAGCGGTCAGGCCGTAGCATGAATAAACCGCTGCACTCGTGTCACGAACATACAACACTAAAAGTAATAACTTGCAAACCTGCTCAAACGTATCTGCAACACTCGGCATAACAGATAATCTCGGGGTACAAGGGGTATATGAGTAAACATGTATACACATAAAGCAACCACAAATAGGACGAGGATAACCAACACACAACTCACCAAAGTTTTATTCCTACTAACCTAAAAACTTAACTAAAAGGAAATACTTAAAAGACTAGGCTGCCTCCTAGGAGCGCTCTTTTAATGTCAATAGCTTGACACAGATTTCAAAAGATCAACCCGGATCGGGCCACTTTGGTTTCTTGGCCGCCACCTCAGTATCGGAATCAGGAGTATTGGGGCGGAAATGATTTTCACCACAACAACAAGTCAAGTGCGCAATAAGGTCATTAAACTTTTCTCTCCAAACTACACTGACTCTCTTCTTCTTATTCTTGCGTTTGATAGGCGGAGGTGTGCTAACATGCTCAGGAGTCTCAGGAGAAGGTTCCTCACAGGTAGAGGTAGGAATGTCATCATCTGACTCAAAGAAATAAGATGGAATCTCTTCACAAATCAGGACATCTGTACTCTCATCCCTTCTTTGGAAATAAAGAGTCTCAGGCTTCTCCTTTGGTTGCCCAAAATATTTCTTAAGGCGATGACCATTCACTTTAAAAGCTTGATTACCATACCCGTTCAAAGTGATTACTCCACTCGGATTGACATCGAGAATCTCAAAGGGACCAGACCATCTAGACTTGAGTTTACCCGGAAACAGGTGAAGTCTAGTATTATAGAGTAAAGCCATTTCACCAACTTTGAATTCTCGGTCCTTGATCTTAGCGTCATGGAGTATCTTCGTTCTTTCCTTGCTAAGCTTAGCATTCTCGTATGCTCTGAGTCTGAATTCGTCGAGCTCGTTCAATTGTAATAATCGTTTCTCCCCACAGAGTTGGCTATCGAAGTTTAAGAATTTAATAGCCCAGAAAGCTCTGTGTTCAAGTTCGACAGGTAAATGACAAGCTTTGCCATAGACCATTTGGAAGGGTGACGTGCCCATCGGGGTCTTGAATGCAGTACGTTAAGCCCACAATGCGTCATCCAACTTAAGACTCCAATTAGATCGATTATTGTTCACGGTCTTCTCTAAAATTCTTTTCAGGCTCCGGTTGCTTACCTCGACTTGGCCACTAGTTTGAGGATGATATGGTGTACCAATCTTATGTTTGACACCATACTTCTCAAGTATCTTGTCAAGCGGCGCATTGCAAAAGTGAGTGCCTTCATCACTAATGAGTGCTCTCGGACAGCCAAATCTAGTAAAGATATTCTTTTGCAAGAATTTCCTCACGACTTTATGATCATTAGTTTGAGTAGCTATGGCCTCGACCCACTTTGAAACATAATCCACACAGACGAGGATATACTTATTACCACATGAGGATGGAAAGGGTCCCATAAAATCTATGCCCCAAACGTCGAAAACTTCGCATTCAAGAATGGGCTTAAGTGGCATTTCCATCCTACTACTCTGCCGTCAGTTCTCGGCACCTATCACAACCTTTACAAAAGGCTTTCGCATCTTTAAAGCGAGTCGGCCGGTAAAATCCGGCTTGAAGGATCTTTGCAACCGTCTTTGGTGTTCCATAGTGACCTCCGGTAGGATCGGCTGTGGCATTGTTCTAGGATATCCCACTTGATCATGCTCAGAACACACCGTCGAAGCAAACCATCCTTACTGGACCTTGAACAAATAAGGATCTTCCCATACGAGATATTTAAGATCAGAAAAGAACTTTTTCTTCTCCTGATACGTCATATCCTCTAAATGACCACTCGCTAAATAGTTGACGTAGTCAGCATACCACGGCCTAACCGTTTCAAGCTTCATCAATTGCTCAGTCGGAAAATCAATGCCTATATCATTGTGATTTTCTGCACCCTCATTTACTAAGCGAGATAAATGATCACCACAATATTCTCAACGCCTTTCTTATCTTTAATCACAAGGTCAAACTCTTGTAGAATTAAAATCCATCTAAGTAACCTTGGTTTGGCATCTGCTTTATCCATAAGGTAGCGTAAAGCTGCATGATCTGTCCATACAATCACTTGAGACCCTAGAAGATAGCTTCTAAACTTGTCAATGGCAAAGACGACGGCTAAGAATTCCTTCTCAGTCGTAGTATAATTGCATTGAGCCGGGTTCAAGGTACGACTCGCATAATAGATGGGCCTGAACCTTTTATCAACTCTTTGACCTAAAGCTGCGCTCACGGCATAATTGGAGGCATCACACATCAATTCGAAGGCTTGGTCGATCGGGTGCTACTAAAATAGGGCAGCGATAAGCTTATCTTTCAAACAATTGAAAGCTTCCTTGCACTTCGCATCGAACAAGAAATCTACATCATCTTTCAAAAGATTTGATAAAGGCTTGGCAATCGTAGAAAAGTCTCGAATAAACCTCCTGTAGAAGCCAACGTGTCCTAGAAAACCTCGTACCTCCTTCACTGTCTTAGGGTACGTCATCCTTTCAATGGCTTCGACCTTAGCCTTATCAACTTGAATACCAGCATTGGACACCTTGTGTCCCAAAACTATTCCTTCATCAACTAGAAAATGGCATTTCTCGGTTAAGCACCAGATTTTCTCAGCGCAAGCGTTGGAGTACCATATCTAGGTTCTCTAAAATTTCATCAAAACTATCGCCGTAGACTGAGAAGTCGTCCATGAAGACTTCCATGCATTTCTCAACAAGTCCATCAAAAATGGCCAACATACACCGTTGAAAAGTCGCGGGTGCATTGCATAGACCGAATGGCATTCTACGAAAAGCAAAAGTACCAGATGGACATGTAAACGTGGTCTTCTCTTGGTCATTGGGGTCGATGGCTATCTGGAAGTAACCAGAGTATCCATCGAGAAAACAATAATACTTGTGACCACTCAGTCTTTCAATTAGTTGGTCAATGAAGGGTAAGGGGAAGTGATCTTTTGCAGTGACTTCATTCAGTCTACGATAGTCGATACAGACTCTGTAGCCAGTCACGAGACGTAAGGCAACTTCCTCCCCTTTTTCATTCTTTTCAACCGTAATACCGCCCTTCTTGGGCACAACTTGAGTAGGGCTGACCCACTCGCTATCGGCGATTGCGTAGATGATTCCCATGTCAAGCCACTTTATAACCTCCTTCTTGACAACCTCTTGCATATGCGGATTCAGCCTTCGCTGAGGTTGTCTTACCTTTTTAGCTCCTTCCTCCGTTCGGATTTTATGCATGCATATGTCTGGGCTGATCCCTCGGATATCACCCACTTGCCAACCGAACGCGAGGATGTTTTTCTTAAGCACTTCTATCAGCTGTGCTTCTTGCTCTTGGTCGAGTTTCGAAGAGATGATCAAAGGCAATTTATCTCCATCTTTAAGAAAGATATACTTAAGGTGTTTCGGAAGCGGTTTGAGCTCTAAATCAGTAGGTGGTTGCTCAATACTAGACTTTAACGGGCCACCTTTCTCTTTATGAGCTTGGAGTGGTTGACTAAAGAATAACTCATCTTCCCGAGGCTCAACCCCAGAAAGGTATTGGATCAAATCATCCATCGGAATCCTCCGGTCAACACTTGCTTCCTTTTTCTTGTGATCGATCATTTTTCTTAACTCTTCATCTTTAAGCTCTTCTGCCAGCTCTTCCCAGTCATCTACTTCCCAATGAGTAGCTTCTCTCCAAAACTCTACCTCGTCCCAACTACCCATCAGAGCTTCTTCTTCACGGGGATGAAGTCTTCTCGACTCGATTCTTTGAAATCATCGTTTGTTCTTTGGGCATCTCCATGCTTCTAACTCAATAACAGGCCCAGTGTGAGCGAGTGAAGATGACTCGTCAATGCCTACGGCTTGAAATGAATTAGAAGGTGGTCCGCAGTCAGCCGGATCCTCAATGTCCATGACTTCAAAAACACCTATCTCTGTCAACTCCTCTGCTTCTTCAAAGTAGGCATCTTTTTCGTCCTCATAGATAGCTTCGACAAACGATATTTCATCAATTACGGCTCTTTCGGGATGTGTCCTCGTGTGAAGGTGACAGATGTGTCACCGACTCTAAGAGTAATCTGTCGCTGCGAAGTCGATGAGGCGTTAGAAGTGTCTAAAAAGGTTCGGCCTAGAATTAGAGGCATCTCCTTATCGGTGGATAGTCTAGAATAACCCGATCGGTAGGGAAGACTAAATGTTCAACTTGAAGGAGCACATTAGCTACACAACCGGCTGCGATCCGGCTAGATTTATCTACCATCTCGAAGAGAAATCGGGCGTTCCGCATCCTTTTATCTAACCCGAGCTTTTGCATCGTTTAATGGCATCACATTAATAGAGGCCCCTGAGTCGCATAAGGCGTTTTGAATAAATGGCCTTCGATCTCACGGGAGATTGAAGGTGCGCAGTGGTCACCTAAACAAAGCAATTTTACGTGAAACCATCGAGCAATCCTCGCGTAGTAGCACTTCTTGACCATCCTGAAGCTTTCTCTTGCTCCCGAGAATTCTTTAAGATACTTAGTACATTTAGGCATTTGAGACAATACCTCGGCTAAGGGCATACTCACTTTAGTGTCCCTAAGTATCCTCCTCACCCCATCATCTTTGCTTGTCTTTGGCGAGGGCTCTCTCCTTGCTCTTCGGTGGATAAGGAAGGGCTTTATCATTCTTCGTGGCCTGATTCCTTATCGCCTCATCCTCCTTATCCTTCCATCTCACAAACTTCTCTTCCTTTTTCTTAGTCAGGGGTACTGCCCCTTGACTTTCCTTTCTTTCCTCGTCATCAGAATTATTTTCATCCTCCGAAGAATTGTCACTAAGCTCCTCATCGTTGCTTTCTTCGGCATGTGATTTCTGATTTCCCCCTCCTGAACTCATGGCGTCAGGAGGGGCTACTCGTTTCCCGACATCTTGCCGGGTCCAGCCTTCTTACCACTTCTCGAGTTGCCCGTTCAACTCCTCTTCTTGCCCATACTCCCATCGAGGTGTAATGGCGGTGCAAACATTCACATCGACTTTGGATTTCTCTCGGTATAACTCGGAAGTTTACCGTGAGGTCTGCTGCTTGCTTTTGGTCCGCCATCGACCAACTTGTCTCTCAATTGCTTTAACACTAGTAGAGCGAGTCTTCACCATGTCCACCCACTCATCGAATTTGTGTTGAGGACACATGAGGTGGTATGATTATTGTTTCGAGTTTGATTCCGACCACCTTGAGGCCTTTGGGAGTTACGGCTGGTCTTTGATAGTTCGAGTTGAAAGAATTCGAATTTGAAGGGCCAGGTGGTAGCTTGGCTTGATTGAAGTTTTGTCTTTGAAATCCTGAATAGTTCTGGTTCTGGTTGAAGTTTCGGAAGGGTTGGTTTTGATTATCCATTAAGTTTACCTCCTCCGTCATCTCAGTCCCTGCCTGTGTTCCAAGATAATTCACCTCAGAAGGCTGCATCTGAAGATTGGCCAGCTGCTTGCTTATCGATTCCATCTGAGCAACCAACAGCTGTGTATCAGGATTGCTTGCAGTACCTTCTTTCTTAACAATATTGGTCTTCTTAGGAGTCGACCACATGTTGTTCTTGGCAATTGTCTCGGCTACTCTGTAAGCAGTCTCATCACCTCCCCCTAAGAAGGATCCATGAGCTGTGGAGTCAAGATAGTCTCTATTAGGTTGAGAGACTCCTCTGTAAAATAGTTCCAACAACTCATGTCTGTCATATCCGTGATTGGGGCATTTCCTCATCAACAGATTTAATCTCTCCCAAGCCTTGCCCATGCAGTCTCATCCTCCATTTGCTCAAAGTAGCTATTTCCCGTTTCATCTCCATAATCTTGCCTGGTGAAACCCACTTAAGAGCGAAGGCTCTTTTGACATCATTCCATGTATGGAGAGAATGATGGGCTAATGACTTAAACCATCTGCTTGCTTCACCCTTCAAAGCAAAAGGAAATAGCTTCAACTTTACGATCTCAGAATCAACACCAGGATAATGGCCTGCTTCACAGATTTGTACGAATGTGGACAAGAAGTCGTGCGGGTCTTCTTGAGCAGTGCCATGGAAAGAGCTATTTTGGACTAGTGCAACTACTCCATTTTTAAGGTCGAAATTTACTCCCCCCATATCAGGTGGACGAATAGGTCTATGTCCCTCGAGAAAATCTTGATTAAGATATGGAGTGTAGGGGTCCTGGTTCAATTGATTAAGCTGGTTTTGGCGGAATTGTTGAAGTTGTTGATTTATGCCCGACTTCTTTGATTCGTTGTTATTCTTTGAGCTTGCATTTGTTGAAGGAGTAAATTTAACTGAGCTTGGGGGTCAGGATTTGGAATTGGTGGATCTTGATCCGCCATTTTGTCCAAATCAGGGAGAAGCCTTCTTCTAAGGATAGATCGTTCAGGCTCAGGATCAAAGATCAGAAGTCCCTTCTTACTTCTCGTTTGCATAAACCAGAAGAAAGGAAAAGGAAGAAATCAACCCTAGGGTTGATTAGAACAGGTTTAGAAAAGGTTTGATGGTTTAGAGGGAGAAAAGAAAAGAGAGGAGAAGAGAAGATAGAGAAGAAAGAAAAGAAGTGATGATTGAGCAGATCGAATCAAGGCGCCCGGTGTTAGTGGGCGTTCGTTCGGAAAGAGAAGTGAGGTGGACGGGCGTTCAAGTTATCGAACGCTCGTTCAGCTACGAAAACCTAAAAAACTAGAAAAACACTAAGACGGGAAAAAAACGTGTTAAAATCTTCTAGGGCCAAAATGGAGGGGAAAACAGTGGATTTTGACCTCGAAAATGCACTGAACGGCCTCACGGCAGTTCACCACGTCGTCGGCGTCGGGCGAGCTTTCGAATTGGGGTCTGCGTTCCAAGCGGACACTCGAGCGAAAGTTACGGCCAAAATACTCTCTGCGTGCTAAAAGCGATCCCTTTGACTCGTAAAATTGTCCTAAATAGAATCCGACAACCGTTACCGACTCCCGGCAACGGCGCCAAAAACTTGTTCGGTAAAAGCGAGTTTTACAATTTATAACGAAACACCCCAAGTATAAGGATCGTAGTATAGGATGTTTTCGGGTCGTCCTAAGGAGTGGAATGTTTATCGGATCAATGGACAATTATTCTATCGATTATGTCACAATTGTTAACTAAACTAGGGTTTAAACTAATTATGAGCAGAGAAACGCGACGATGAACAGTAACCCGATGAATAGTAAATTGGAATCAAATTGATACGAACTATTCGATTTATCAAGTAATTAAAACAACGGCAAGGCAACGGAATCCACAAATCAACCAACCCAACCCCAACTAGATGGCGCGCTAAAGATACAATTTTTAGTAATGATCAAATCACGAATTCGATTAAATCTCTTTAATCAATTCCTAGGGTTTCGTTTTCTTTCCCAAGCAAAACTAAACTAGCATGCATAACACGATCATGAGATTGTTTCCAATACTCTACTCAACTAATCATGAACAATCTCTTGAATCACAATTAATTGCATCAATTGAAAAGATCAAATCTTGAATCAATACTCTCATATAAATTCAATCAAAAGATAGTTTCATCGATCTCTCGATTCAAATAAAACATAAACAATATAACAATATCTAATTGATGAAAAACCATAAATTAACTCACTAAAGATGTAGCTAAAAATCCTCTAATTGGTGTGGTTGTTGATTGGTTTCATCCGTTGTCCTACCCATAAGATGCTTAGCCTTCAATCATCTTGAACTCCCAAGCAAGATTGAAAGAAAGAAACTCATATTTTTATTTGATGTGGTGCTTTTACGTGTGTAAAATTCGTGTATTTTTACTGTCTCCTTCTCTCGCTCGAGTCTTCTTTGTTTATATAGAGGTCAGTAACCGACTTAGCACGGATCTAGAAGATAAATATGAAAATCTGGCCGACCGACCGAATGACATCACTCGGTCGACCGAACGACATGGCTCGGTCGACCGAGCCACTTTTTTCTTCGCACGTTTTAAATGTTTTTCCGTCGACTTGTTCCCCACTTCGCATTCTCGCATATGATCGATTCATTTTGATTTATCTCTCAATTAATACTCCGATTTTCTTCCTTATTTTGAAATCACTTGATTAAATGAGATAAATCTTCTCCATTAATGATATCCCCATGCATATCTTTTAATTTTCTGCAAAATTGTTGTTACACCAAGTCATCGAATAATAATAATAATAAAAATGTGTAACAAAATTAACAATTAAACCCATAATTTCCTCATAATTAAATTATAATTCCTCAATAACCATTATAGGAATTTAACGGTTAAAACACGCTTCTCTCATTTATTTCCCTTAAAAATAAGGTAAATTGTTTAGGGATTAAGCCCGAAAATATAGTAAAATTTACCCTAAACACTAGTCGAATATAACAACGATAGATCTACATCTTGGAAAAGATAGAAAATCATACCCTCGAAGACGAGCGTGGATCTCCCTCGGATCTCTCCCTAGGCGGCGACTCCATCGTCTCTCCGACCAGAACTCATAAAAGAAATAAAATAAAGAACTAAGAACTTTTATTGCATAATTTCCTTGAATAATTTGAGTACATTATGTTCTGAGGCGAAGCCTGTTATTTATAGCTATCTAAACCGACTTAGGAACAACTAGTTCGACCCCTCGTCCAAGAAAACGCGTTTCAGAAGATTCTAGGACCTCGGTAAGTCGGCACCGCCCCTCGGGTTACCGAGGGTATTTTTTCCCTTTTTCTTAAACCGACTTAACTTGGATGCTTCTAGAATACCCTAGGCCTGTTAAGGGTGAATTTATACGATTTATAACGCTATATTCTACGGTATTTTCCCCCGTATTTGTATTAATTTGCATAAGAAACGAGTGTTTAATGGATATATTGAGTAAATGGCATTTTAAATGAGTTAATCGCAAACTTGGTTAATTTTGGTGTTTTAATTGTGATTTTATGAGTATTTGAGCATTATTACATTTTGCGATGTTTTTATGTGTTATAGATACATGCTTGATGCTCAAATGATGATCAAAAGGAGATAAGAGTCGAAATAATTGATGATAAAAGAGATAATGAAGGAATTGACAAGAAGAAAAGAGATAAAGATCAAGAAATCGAAATTCAATCATATTGGGTGGCGTCGTGTCCCGCCCAGTGGGACGGGCGTTTCTTGAAATCGAACGCAGCGTCGAGGATGACATCTTTGATTCAGAAAGTTTGGACGCTGGAGTGGACGCTGTGTGGACGAGCGTCTGGTCATGACTCGGCCCGATTCGAAGTTCTATTGAAGAGTGGACGGGCGTTCAACCCACTGGACGGGCGTCCAGTAGCCGACTTGGAAACCTATTTATAGGCGGCAGTTCCTCCACAATTAAGACACATTACAAAAACCCTAAACCTAGGGGCGGCTTAGCTGCGATTTACTTTAGTTTTCATCCAGTGTTTATGCTTTTAATTTCTAGATAAACACCTTCAAATTTATGTACTTTTCTCAAGCTTTTCGAGTTGATCAAGTGATGTTGAGAGGCTAGAGCCTTATCAAACGAGCATTGTGAAGCCATCCGACACGTTTTGATTCCGTTTCTGCGATTATATTGTGAGTTTATCTAAAGTTGTTTCCTTTATCATTGTTTATATTGTCTAATTGCGATTGTATCAAAAGACTTGCATGTTTTGATTGTTTGTGTTGATGAAAATCTCTATAAACCCTAGATCATCATGATAAGGAATAGTTGTTTAATCTATCATAACGAGAGTTAATAGGTTAAATTGCTAGGTTAAAGTTCACACCTTTGATTAGTAAAATCGTTAATCTCAAATCGAAAGATATAGATTAATAAGTGAATCACCTAAGAAATTAGGGTTCATGCTTTAGATAAGGTAAAACCACAACTTGGTTAGAAAACGCAATATAATCAAGATAGGAATTGATACTTGTTAGGATAGGTGGATCAATCGCTCGTTTGTCCGTTAAAATCTGAATTTAATCCCGTGAAACTCGAATTGCCTAGTTTAGTTACTTTTATTTCATAATTTAGTTTAAGTTTAATAGTTCGCAACCCGTACCTTCCTGGCTTTAGATCTCGATCTTCTGTCCAGTTTACGTTATTGTTATCTTTCTTGTGAATTAGTTACTGTTTTCATATCTGTTTAGTTTAGTAATCGTGACATAGGTTAGTTAGTTAAACAAAAACTAGGGTTAGCAATCGCCAGTTCCCCGTAAGATCGACCCGGCATTAACCACTATTACTACGATCCTTATACTTGAGGTTAACCGGATTATTACTTGTTTGTTTTAATAAAATCCGTGGACAAGTTTTTGGCGCCGTTGCCGGGGAACCGGACGGTTGTCTAGTTTTTGTTTTTCGTTTTTCTGCTTGTTTTTGTTTTTCCTGTTTTTATTTCGTTTTAATTTCCTGTTTTTAGTTGATAAACGTTTAGGTAATTAGTTAATTAGGGTTTTAGTTTAGGGTTTAAGGTTCTCTTGTGATTAGTTCCCCCCCTCTATCTCTTCTCTCTGTTTCTGTTTCTATTCTTTCATTCCCCTTCTTTTCTGTTATTTTCTGCAAATTTCCTGCTTCTGTTCTATTTTTTACGCTACCAAACGGGCGTCTGGGATATTGGACGCCCGTCCGCTGGAAAATTTCCAATACTGTTCTGTTTTTTCTCACTTAGACGAGCGTCCATAAAATTTGGACGCCCGTTCAAGTTTTCTGAAGACCAGACGAGCGTTTGGGCAACTGAACGCCCGTCCAGTCCAAAAAGTTGAGCAGACGCCCGTCCAAGACTTCGGACGCCCGTCTGTTTTATCTTTTCCTTACTAATCTTATTTCTTTTCCTTTCTTTTCTTTTCTTTTCTTTAGGTTTTTAATTTTTAGTTTAGGCTTTTAATTTCTTAGTTTTTAGGCTTCTTTTCACTTGTTTTTGGTCCGGTTTATGCAAACTCGGAGTCAAAAGGGACAGTTATTTTACACCCCTGACCCCGAGCGAACCGTAGTCCGGCCGAACAGGCGGATTTTCCGTTCTGCGGTTCTGGCAGACAGAGCCGAGGAAGATCTTGAAGATCAACTAGCCAAGGAAATCACTGATTTTGTGATAATGGCCGCTAATAATAGACGTACGTTGGCAGACTACGCCATGCCAGGCGAAGTCAAAGTCAACCCGGCTATTGTTATCCCAGCCATTACCGCACAAACCTTTGAGCTAAAGCCAGGACTTATCCAGATGATGCAGCACGCATCAATCTTTCACGGCTATCAATCAGAGAATCCGCATACCCACTTACATACGTTCTTAGAGATATGCGGTACTACACGCATCCAAGGAGTAAGTGAGGATGCGATCAAGCTTAAACTATTTCCATTTTCTTTGAAAGGAGAGGCTAAAGAGTGGTACACCTCTCTCCCTTCTGAATCTATCACCACCTAGGCAGAACTCGAAAAGGAGTTCTTGAGTCAATATTTTCCACCTTCAAAGACGGCCCAGTGCTAAAATGAAATATTCACTTTCTATCAGAAAGAGAATGAATCTTTCTTCGAATGTTGGAAGAGATTCAAGTCTCTTCTTAGAAAGTGCCCCACCATGGCTTCTTTGCCTTTGGAAAGGCAAGTCAATACATTCTTCGAGTGGATTGACCGAGCTCACCAAGGGCATGGTCAATAGTTCTTACAGTGGGGCATTTCAAGAAAACACCTGAAGAGGGATGGGCATTGTTTGAGGACATTGCAAAGTACAACTACGCCCCCTCTTATCAAGCAATTCAAGCACCTCCTCCTCCCAAGGTTGAGGAAGTCAATTTGCAAAGTTTGATCGCCATGCTGCAGAAGCAGATGGCAACACCTCAAGTTTCAAATCCGGTAAATCAAACTTCTTCTTTTCCGCAGAACTCTCAGGTTCGGTATTGTGAAAATTGCTGTCAGACTGGCCATATGAATGGCCAGTGTCAATTTAATTCCCCTGTACCTTTTCAAGTTAATGCTGTTCATGATTACGGACAGTATAATCAAGTCACATGTCAGAATTGTGACGAGGTGGGGCACACTTCTAGGTTATGTCCTATGAACGGACAGAATGCTGAAGTGAATGCATTCTATGGCCAGAACAATCAAAGGTTCAATCAGTTTTCTGGCCAGAATAATTTTCAAAACCAAGGGTTTAGTCAACCTTCAAGTTTTAATCCTAATTCGAATCAGAATTTCAATAGAAACCCTGGTTTTACTCAGAACCAAAATTCAAAATTTTCCAATCCTACTCAAAGGTTAAATCAGAATTGGCCTTCCAATTCAAATCCTGCAGTCCAAGGTTGGCCCAGCCAACCCTATTCTCCAAATTTCCAAAACTCTCAAGGCCCCTCCCAATCTACCAATCTTGAAGCTAAATTGGAGGAGCAAAGTAGATCAATGAAGAATCTTGAGAGACAAATTGGCAAGCGGGTGAACAGTTAGCTTACAGACCCCCAGGCGTTTGCCAGTTTCACTGAAAAGAATCCAAAGGGTGGTCAAGTTGCTCAGGCTGACTTGAACAAAGGCCCATGTACTGACCTCGTGCCATCAATTCAATACGGTAAAGAGGAGGCCAGTGCAATGAATCTGAGAAGCGGTACTCAAGTTAGTGGTCATTCCCATCAGGGAAACCACTAGCCCCTCCTGCCATTGATAAGGCAGGAGGGGAAGCTGAGCACCTACACTCCCCTCGACTGCAAGAGAAGGCTCAGGTGGCTGCACCCCTGAGAGGTGAAAGAGATGGAGATCCTCAAGTGGCTGATCCCTCGAGGACTGAAAAAGCAAGTGAAAGTCAGGAGGCTGATCCCCTGACTACAAAGAAATCTGAAAAAGCTGTTCGTTGGAAGGATCTGGAGGATAAAGCTGTAAATGCATCTTCAAAGAAAGTCTTTTCTGAGAGTGACCTTAAGAAGCTTCCATTTCCTCCGAGAAAGAGCAACATTCCCTTGATTGAGGACAAAAAGTACGAAAAGGTGCTGAACCTTTTGAAAAATACTCAGGTAAATCTCCCATTATCAGAAGTCTTGGTTGAAATGCCTAAGTATACAAAATTCATTAAGGATGTTGTGTCTTCGAAAAAGAAATTAGCAGGCATGGAAAGGCAAATTGGTGAGGATTGTTCCATGATTAAATATGAAAACTTACCAATTAAAAGAGGTGACCCTGGCAAGTTCGTACTTACAGTGTTAATGGGAGGTCTAGTCTTCCCTAATTCTTTGTGTGATCTAGGTGCCTCTATAAGTCTTATGTCAATGTCTGTATGCAAACAGCTAGGTTTACAAAGCCTTCTAGAACCCACTACTATGAGTTTGCAATTCGCTGATAGATCTTCTAAGAAAGCTTCAGGGATCCTGAAAGACGTTTTGGTTCAGATTGATAGATTTACCTTTCCAGTCGATTGGTATGTTCTAGATATGGAGAAAGATGAAAATGTCCCCCTGATTCTTGGAAGACCTTTCCTATCTACATCTAGAGCCCTCATCGATTGTGATGGTGGGCACGTGACTATCCGAGTTGGTGATCAAGAGGTGAGTTACAATGTCTTAAAGTCCATTCAAGTACCCTCTGGCCCTCCAACCGGCTTTTCCATTGATTATTTGACGGATGATTTCACCGATTATATGGATACGCAAGTCATGGCTGTAGAAGCGGAATATGAGCGATTGGTTAACAACCTAAATACTCATGGTGTGGTTAATCTAGATCAATTAGCAGCTGATTTTGAGGAAGAATTGTTGGAAGGAGAAGCTTTGGCAGTGGGACCACAGAGTAAACTCAGTGATATTGAGTTGAAAAGTGGAGAGCTCAAGTCGAGTTTAGAAGACCCCCCTGCAGATTTGGTGTTGAAGCCGTTGCCTAAACATCTTAAGTATGTGTTTTTAAGAGAAGGTGACAAGCTTCCATTGATTATATCTGCCAAGCTTTCTCGTATAGAGGAGATGAAATTGATCAATGTCTTGAAACGTAATGAAAAAGCCTTTGGATGGCAAGTGGGAGATATCAGAGGGATATCTCCGGACATCTGTATGCATAAGATCAAGACAAATGAGGGTGCGAAATGAGTTAGACAGCCCCAAAGGAGGCTCAACCCTCATATCTGAGGAAGTCGTTAAAAGGAAATCATCAAAGCCGCTTTGGACATGGGAATCATCTATGCCATCGCCGATAGTGAATGGGTTTCCCTAACTCAAGTAGTTCCCAAGAAAGGTGGAATTACTATTGAGAAGAATGAGAAGGGCGAGGAAATAGCATTGAGACTTGTCACTGGTTACAGAGTCTGCATCGATTATCGAAAGCTCAATGAGGTAACCATGAAAGATCACTTTCCCCTTCCATTCATTGATCAGATGCTTGAGCGTCTGGCGGGACACGCATTCTACTGCTTCCTAGATGGCTATTCAGGATACTTCCAGATACCCATTGATCCAGCCGACCAAGAAAAGACCACTTTTACCTGCCCTTATGGTACATTCGCTTACAGGCGAATGCCGTTTGGTCTCTGCAATGCCCTAGCTACATTACAAAGATGTATGCTGGCTATCTTTGACGGGCTTGTAGAAAAG
Organism: Gentiana macrophylla; assembly: GCA_026214975.1. Taxonomy (NCBI): domain Eukaryota; kingdom Viridiplantae; phylum Streptophyta; class Magnoliopsida; order Gentianales; family Gentianaceae; genus Gentiana; species Gentiana macrophylla. The sequence continues at coordinate 88,463,357 of CM047810.1, forward strand.
TGTATGGAGATTTTTGTGGACGATTTTTCGGTTTTTGGTCAGTCTTTTGATGATTGCCTTGACAATCTTGATCAAGTGTTATCCATATGTGTGGAAAAGAACTTAGTACTCAATTGGGAAAAATGCCATTTTATGGTAGATGAGGGAATAGTTCTTGGCCACAAAATCTCCGCCAAAGGTATAGAAGTTGACAGGGCAAAAGTGGAAGCTATCAAGAAGATGAGCTACCCTAAGAATGTGCGTGAAGTGAGAGGCTTTCTTGGACATGTCGGTTTCTACAAAAGATTCATTCAAGACTTCTCCAAGATAGCCAAGCCTCTGTCTACTTTACTCAAGGAAGACGTTGAGTTCAATTTTGATGAGAGCTGCAAGCAAGCGTTTGAGGAGCTTAAGGATCGTTTAATATCTGCTCCAATTCTTATATCGCCTGACTGGAATCTACCTTTTGAGCTTATGTGCGACGCATCGAACTATGCGGTTGGTGCTATTCTAGGACAAAAGATCAAAGGGAAATTCCAGCCTATCTATTACGCCAGTCACACGTTGAACCCCTCTCAAGTTAACTATCGACCCTTTGAAAAGGAATTATTGGCCGTAGTCTTTCCTATGGACAAGTTTCGTGAGTTACTTGTTAGGAGCTCAAGTGATCGTGTGTGGTCCGATCACGCACGCTTGCTGCGGTACCTGATGACTAAGAAAGAGGCTAAACCGTGCTTACTGCGTTGGATACTGACCCTACAAGAGTTTGACGTTCAAATTAAGGACAAAAAGGGCAGTGAAAACGTAGTAGCTAATCATGTTTCTAGAATGTTGAGTGAGGAAAAGGATGATCCAGATGATATAGATCTTTACTTTCCTCTAGAGAACATTATGCTAATAGACGGTTGTCCTCCTGATGTTCCATGGTATTCTTCCATTGTAAATTACCTTCATGCCCGATATCTCGATCCGGAAATGTCTTATCAGGAGAAGAAAAAGTTCTTCTCTGATTTAAAATCTTTCGTTTGGGATGAACCTTATCTTTTTAAGATCTGTAAAGATGGTTTGCTTAGAAGATGTGTTCCTGAATCCGAGCAACGGGATATTATTGAGCAATGCCACAGTGGACCCACTGGAGGTCACTTTGGTCCGTGGAAAACCGTTGCTAAGATCTTCCAATCCGGTTTCTATTGGCCGACGATCTTTAAGGACACAGAAGCTTTCTGTAAGGCCTCTGATAGATGCCAACGAACCGGTACTCTGACGAGGCGTTTTGACATGCCTTTGCAACCTATCCTAGAATGTGAGGTCTTTGATGTCTGGGGTATCGATTTTATGGGACCATTCCCATCATCTTGCGGTAATAAATACATCTTAGTCTGCGTAGATTACGTGTCTAAATGGGTGGAGGCTCAAGCCACTCCTCACAATGATCATAAGACGGTCATGAAATTCTTAAAGAAAAACATCTTTGTGAGGTTTGGATGTCCACGTGCCTTGATCAGTGATGAAGGGACGCATTTCTGTAACCGACCCCTAGAGAAAGTGCTTGAAAAGTATGGTGTTCGTCACAAAACTGGCACACCATATCATCCGATGACTAGTGGTCAGGTTGAAAGGAGCAACCAGAGTATCAAGAAAATCCTGGAAAAGACGGTCAACAGTCATAGAAAGGACTGGAGTTTGAAGTTGGATGATGTACTGTGGGCATACAGAACTGCCTACAAAACCCCTATGGGTACATCTCCATATCAAATGGTCTATGGAAAGCCATGTCATCTGCCTGTCGAGTTAGAGCATAGTGCCTATTGGGCTACCAAGTTTCTGAACTTTGATTCCCAATCTTGTGGAAAGCATCGACTGCAGCAGTTGCATGAATTGGACGAATTCAGACTCCGAGCCTATGAAAGTGCCAGGATTAGTAAAGATAAGATGAAACTCCTCCACGATGCTAAGATTAAGAAAAGATAATTTCAAGTCGGAGAACAAGTTCTTCTATACAATTCTAGGTTACATCTGTTTCCTGGAAAGTTGAGGACACGTTGGTCCGGTCCCTTCGAAATTCTTCAAATTATTCCTGGAGGCGTTCTAGAACTATGAGGTTATGGTGACCAACCGTTTCGAGTGAATGGTCAAAGGTGCAAGCACTATATTGGTGAGCCTAAAGAGAAACCTTTGAGTGTTCGTTTCCTCGATATCCTCGGGTGTGGTGCTACAACAGTCGATGAATTCGATGAGTTTTCACCCGACCCGTTTTCAGAGGATGACGGTAGTGGTCGATCTGAAGAAATTCTAGCAGGTAGTTGGGATATGGAGGAGTATTGGAGGGAGCGTCAACTTAAACGTCATCAGGAGAATCAGAAGAGGAAGAGGTCAGTCATGGGGAAGTTTAAGCGTATTTGGAAAGCTGTTAAAGATTTTACCCCATGTGTGAGATGCTGTTTCTGCAGCCACACTGCTAATCAGAGCTTACACGAGGTAGTGGCTGGCAGAAAAGTCAAATGGCCTGATCCAGGCTGAGCTTTGAACGGTGTCGAGCTAACGACATTAACCAAAAGCGCTACTAGGAGGCATCCTAGATATCAGTAGTTTTAGTCGTTTTTTTTATTTTTTATTTTATGTTTTTGGTAGTATTAAAGTTCAGCTTATTATGTTTTTGGATTTTGGTGTTCAGCCAGAGGAGTTACCTTTCCTTAGGAAGATCCCACTAATCACTGTAGATGACGGACCGGGAGGAACCATTATTTTGCACGTAGATTTTGACATTAGTACCCGCGTCATGACTGTCACCTATGTTCTCATTGTTCCCCGCTGTTCGGGAGGTGGAGACTTCACTACTGAGGAGTTACAGGAGGCTCTTGGACGTCCATACACAATCCTCAACGATCCGATACTGACAGATTTAGCGCTAGTGCTGCAAGCTGAACATTTTTGAGGTGTTGATGTAGCTGGTGAGGATTGGGGTTTGCAGGTTGAATATGACTTCCCTCCGGCGATTGACATGCTCCGCCATCTTATCCGAGTTGTGGATTGGTCGGAAATTTACGAGGACTAGCGTTGTTAGGATATTTCGTCGAGCAAACAACGTAAAACAAAAGCGCTCGGTGGGAGGCAACCCACTGTTTTCTATTTGTTTTTATTTATTTTCTAGTAATTTTATGTATTTCGTTGAGTTTTATTTGTATTTTTGAAGTTTTATTTAAGTTTAATAAGAAAGTGCACTTTTGAATTTGATTTGTATGGAAATTTTAAAATTTTTGCATTTATACTGCTTGGATGCCCGTTCAGACCTCTGGACGCCCGTCCGCCTTGACCAATTTTTGGACGAGCGTCCACTGAGCCTGGACGCCCGTCTGCTTCATTCCCTCCAATCCTGTATGTGATTTGAATGTTTGGACGCGCGTCTGGTAATCAGGACGCCCGTCCAGTTCATCTAGTTTCTCAGTGGACGCCCATCCACTGAGTTGGACGAGCGTCCATCCTCTGTCTATATATACCCCCTCCTTCGATGAACCTTCACTTTTTCAGAATTCAAACGTGAAAAACCGACTTTTTGCCTCCTCTCGACCTAAATCCTTCGATATTACACCAAATTCGGCGCTTTAAGTTGCTATAGGCCGCATTTGATCCCTTCTTTTCGATTTTCATAACCAAATTCCCCAACACGCCATATTTTGAGAGAATCAGCACCCTCCTCAGTCCGACTTTTTGGAGGAAAAATTCGATTTTGGAGGCCATATTTGTGTTGTTTGGACTCGTTTTCATCTCGATCAACATATACTCACCCTATTTGGTAAGTTAGTAACAACTTTTCTAGCGTTTATTCACGTTTTTGCGAATTCGATCTTTGGGTCGGCTCGTTCACTTGGATAGCACCTTAATTCGTTTTTTTTCTTCTGGTTTTTTGTTTCTTTCTGCTCTGTTATGGTGATGTGGTGTTGTGATGGATGGTGAATGGGTTGTTTGGTGATGATTATGGTTGTGGTTGTAGTTTGGTTGTTTTGAAATCCCGCTTTGGATGTTAAACGGGTATCTTTTGTGCGAATTGGGATTGTTTGGTTTAGTTTAGGCTTTGAATATGGTTCCTAAGAAGGGAGTTGTGAAGAGGCATGGTAAGGAAGTGGCCCGGGAGGCCGGGAAGAAGCGTAAAGAGATTGATCCTACCTTAGTTGATCCTAACCGAGGTATTAGTATTCGAGAGCAACCTCATAGAGACACCCAAGCTAGGGCTACTTTGAGAGATGAACCAACCTCAGACTCTGAGACGGATGACGATATCCCTTTGGTGAGGATGCCTAGAGCTCAGAAAGGAGGAGCCTCATCTAGGGTTGAGGAGGTTGTGGAAGCTCCACGGGACGATGAACCGGTTGAACCTAGGGCTGCTCCACCTAAAAAGAAAGCCAAAACCGTACCCCCTATGCCATTGCCTCGTAGATTCGTGAACCTTAGAGCTCACGATGCGTATAAACATCACTATTTCTCGAGGACGATGTTGATAGAAAGGGCTACGTTGGAAGCTAAGGTTGATCCCGGGTTTGTCAAGCTTTTAAGGGATCGGAAATGGGATGCCTTGATGACGATTCCAACTACCCCGGTCAATAGTTCCTTGGTTCGGGAATTTTATGCCAATTGTTCAGAAACCGACTTGGAAACAAAGGTAGTTGTGGTTCGAGGGGTCCAAGTTCCGTTTACACCGGAGGTGATCAATGCGAAGTATGGGTTGGCAGCTTTTGAGGGTCGAGATTATAAGGAGGAGATTGTGCATAGACAGAGTTTGGGGCAGGATCCCTTGGAGGAGTTAAGGTTAAGAGTTTGCCCGGATGTGGCTTGGACGTTAAGGCCGGGAGGAGACCGGAAGGAGTAGGTTACCATGACCTGGACGGAGGATTGGAAAGTCCAGTGTCGATTTATTCAGAGTCGGTTGTTGCCTAAGAACAACCTGACACATTTTCATATTGGTGACCTAGGCCTGTTTTATGCATTGACGTTTGGCTTGAATGTGGATGTGGGACAGGCATTATATGATGAGGTGGCTATTAATCAGAAGGTTTACACGCGGAGCTTGATCGTCCCTCACCTTATCCATAGTCTGTGTATCGATGCCGGTGTGCCTGAGTATGGAGCCGATCACAAACCGAAGAATCCGAGGCCTATACAGAGAGAGAAGGGTAAGCCTTCGGTCGATCTCGAGTCGGGGCACCGCGCATGAGCCTGGTACGTCGTCAGCACCGCCTCGAGCGTCCTCCCTACCTACTTCATCTCCTTCGGTCCAGATGCGGCTAAGTATGGGCAATAGTATACGGGACTGGCTGGAGGACATAAGGACGTCTCATAACAACATTTTGTCGATTCTGCAGTGTATCAGTGAAGGCCGGCGGCCAAGGGACGTCAGAGTTTTCGATCCGAGCGTTATTGATTACCATTTTTCTGACGAGATCGAGCAGGCCATCGCGGATGTTTTGGAGAAATCTGAGTCTTCTTCCGATGAAGAGCAGCCTGACTCCGTAGCTAGGACTGCGGCACCACCATCTAGACCCTCTTCCGATCCTCCAGCTGACGTTTCTCCGGCTCCGGGGCAGTCATGATTTTCATTTGTCTGTATTTCGATTTTGATTTGCCCTAGATACTGTCATTGTATTATTTTGCTACTTTTTCCTTATATGATTCGTTGTAATTTTTGAGATTGCTACTATTACTTTTTTCCAATGGATCATGTAAGCCATAAGGCGCCCGCACTGTCATTTCTACTTTGTTTACACTTTTGGGATGTATGGACTGATTTTGCTTTTGTTGATATTCGGTTTTGTATTTCTTTTTCTTCTGGTATAATTCCCCATTTCCCCGAGATGGTTCCGTGTTTGTCAAGTCGTGCAGGTATACCTTAAGCGGTTTTAACAAGCTACATTGTACGGTTACGAGTTCTAAGTGTCACTACGTAGGCTCCGGCCTGACCGACGATTCGCGTTTCGATTTAAATCAGCTAAGTCTTTAACCTTTCCTTTTCATTCTGCACAACATGAGGACATGTTGATTTTTAAGTGCGGGGGAGGGGAATGAGTCGTTATGTATCTATACATTTGCTTACATTTTTAACGTTTCTATGCGAAATGAGCTAAAGTGAGCTAGATTTTTCAAAATTTCTCGACATTTTTTGTTTTTGTTTTGTCCTGAGTAGGCAAGGCATAATCTTTGTTCGTTATTTTTATAGTCATTTAAGCTATATATCATATGTTTGATAAGTTAGTTGTTTCACCTGAGATATATTCTTCACGAGCCATAGTGAATGATGAGCTAATTTATAAAGTTATACCCCTTTTGGACGAGTGATATTTGATTTTCTTATAAGTCATGTGCTTAGTGCTATGTATATATCTTGAGATTTATGATAGTTTGTATTTAGATCCGAAGTATGTTATACTGTGAATATCTAAGGTTTGAATGTGATAAGTTGCACGTAACTTATTGTCAAATGAAAAAGTTGAATTATATATGAATAAAATGGGTGTGTCGAAAGCTAGTCGATGATTTGAGTGTGATAGGGCATTATCACGAAATGTCCTATACCACTATGATGACTAAAATCTCACGACAGTCAGGAAAAGCTGCCTTATGATTGGAGTAAGGTAGGGTATATCTCGAATATACTATTCTGCTATGACAGGGCAATAGCTCATTCTGATGTGTGTTTAAGTGAAATAGTTAAATCAACTAAAGAATTGATATGAAATGAATATAAGACTAAGTTATCGTCTATCTTATCCCCAGTATAAACTGATAGATATGCTGTAGGGATTATCCTCTGAGTATTTCAGAAAGGCCCTGGATATATTCGATCATTCTTTTCGGGATATGTCACGTTTGTAGGGTACATCTTATAAGTTTCATCTATCGCTAGTCTACAAAGGGGGTATTAGCTAGTTTTGCTTTGAGTTTCTCAAGTTTGGATTTAGTGGAAGTTTTCTATGGCTTTGCACACCACACACCGGTGAACCTCTAAGTTATTGAATGTATGCTATATTTGTTTAGATGTCTGTTTTGTCTCGAGCCCCAATTCTCGTTTTGTTTTGCTCGGGACGAGCAAAAGCTTAAGTGTGGGGGAGTTGCTAAGGGTGAATTTATACGATTTATAACGTTATATTCTACGGTATTTTCCCCCGTATTTGTATTAATTTGCATAAGAAACGAGTGTTTAATGGATATATTGAGTAAATGGCATTTTAAATGAGTTAATCGCAAACTTGGTTAATTTTGGTGTTTTAATTGTGATTTTATGAGTATTTGAGCATTATTACATTTTGCGATGTTTTTATGTGTTATAGATACGTGCTTGATGCTCAAATGATGATCAAAAGGAGATAAGAGTCGAAATAATTGATGATAAAAGAGATAATGAAGGAATTGACAAGAAGAAAAGAGATAAAGATCAAGAAATCGAAATTCAATCATATTGGACTGGCGTCCAGGTCCCGTCCAGTGGACGGGCGTTTGCTGAAACTGAACGAGCGTCCAGGATGACATCTTTGATTCAGAAAGTTTGGACGCTGGAGTGGACGCTGTGTGGACGAGCGTCTGGTCATGACTCGGCCCGATTCGAAGTTTTATTGAAGAGTGGACGGGCGTTCAACCCACTGGAAGGGCGTCCAGTAGCCGACTTTGCTAAACCGACTTGGAAACCTATTTATAGGCGGCAGTTCCTCCACAATTAAGACACATTACAAAAACCCTAAACCTAGGGGCGGCTTAGCTGCGATTTACTTTAGTTTTCATCCAGTTTTTATGCTTTTAATTTCTAGATAAACACCTTCAAATTTATGTACTTTTCTCAAGCTTTTCGAGTTGATCAAGTGATGTTGAGAGGCTAGAGCCTTATCAAACGAGCATTGTGAAGCCATCCGACACGTTTTGATTCCGTTTCTGCGATTATATTGTGAGTTTTATCTAAAGTTGTTTCCTTTATCATTGTTTATATTGTCTAATTGCGATTGTATCGAAAGACTTGCATGTTTTGATTGCTTGTGTTGATGAAAATCTCTATAAACCCTAGATCATCATGATAAGGAATAGTTGTTTAATCTATCATAACGAGAGTTAATAGGTTAAATTGCTAGGTTAAAGTTCACACCTTTGATTAGTAAAATCGTTAATCTCAAATCGAAAGATATAGATTAATAAGTGAATCACCTAAGAAATTAGGGTTCATGCTTTAGATAAGGTAAAACCACAACTTGGTTAGAAAACGCAATATAATCAAGATAGGAATTGATACTTGTTAGGATAGGTGGATCAATCGCTCGTTTGTCCGTTAAAATCTGAATTTAATCCCGTGAAACTCGAATTGCCTAGTTTAGTTACTTTTATTTCATAATTTAGTTTAAGTTTAATAGTTCGCAACCCGTACCTTCCTGGCTTTAGATCTCGATCTTCTGTCCAGTTTACGTTATTGTTATCTTTCTTGTGAATTAGTTACTGTTTTCATATCTGTTTAGTTTAGTAATCGTGACATAGGTTAGTTAGTTAAACAAAAACTAGGGTTAGCAATCGCCAGTTCCCCGTAAGATCGACCCGGCATTAACCACTATTACTACGATCCTTATACTTGAGGTTAACCGGATTATTACTTGTTTGTTTTAATAAAATCCGTGGACAAGGCCCATTCCTTTTGTCCAGTTCACTCCAGATTCGTCCATCATGCTCAGCCCAATATTCCGTATCCTGAAAATCATCAAATAATACATGAAATAATATCGAAACAAGGAAAATAAATGCTAAGTGCAGATTTCTCGACTCACGAACCTGACATATGATATTCAACATAAATGGTTCATATTTATAGGTCGAAACAACTATTTTTAGCTTTTAATGGATAGAATATTGATGCCGTAGGATAGACTTGTTGGTCCCTTGAAAAGGCTTTGGTTAAGTTTATAGGGGGGGGGGGTGAATAAACTTAACACTTAAAACTTTTTGGAGTTAAGAAACTCAGCAACTTCAAAGAAATCAACGATACTTGATAGTCTGGCGACACTCGATAGTCTGGCCGATTTGTTGAGTTTACTAAATTTGTGCAGCGGAATATATCAAAAATTAAGCCTTGTTACTTGTTGTTAAATATGATACCAAGTATTAGATACTCAGTAGTGTATGTGTGTGAATTCAGTTGCTAGATTCAGTAGGTTGATGTGCTAGATAAACTAAATGCAGAAAGTAAGTAGGCAGATTTTATAGTGGTTCCAGGTGGTGTAATCCTGTCAGTCCACTCTTCTCCTGTGATGTTGGAGGTAATTCACTAGAGATTCTTGATGTAGCTGTTACAAAAATCCCTAAGTTGCTTGTCCTTCACCAATAACTATGGCTTCACAAACTGAACACTTGGAACAGGTAGGATTGCTGCTCCAAAGTCTTCCACTGGTCCTTGAAGGGTAGGATTGCCTCTTCACCAGCTCCACCACAAACAACAGTCTTTCACACCCATAGATGCTTCACTTCTTTAGTAGATTTCTTGTAAAAGAAAGATTGAATCAAGTAAGTGATTCAGCTTTCAGCAGCTTGATCAGGATGATATGATCAGCAGCTTGATGTCTTCAAGTGTGTAAACTTGATGCAGCTCGAATACAGATTACACTTGAAGAATTTTTCTGGATCAGTAGATTAAAGCTCAGTAGGGTCAGCAGGGTGTTTTTCTTGATTTAATTCTGATTGCTCAAGATAGATCTTTAATTTTCATCAATGTTCATCACTTGTATCTGAAATAGGAGTCCTCTATTTATAGGTAGGAATCCTTGTGACTTATGTTTGAAATTCAAACATAGCCGTTTCAGATTTTATCCCGTTTGACTAGCTTTCATCACTTGTTCATAAATCGCGACACAATCGAATGCTTTTTTTGTTCTGATCTGTCCACCCTTTGACTTGTATCCATTGGATAATCCTCTGAATCTTTCCAACGTCCCTTTGATTTTAACCATTGATTTGTTTGATAAAATCAGAGGTTGTTAGCTGTCCCTTTCTTGTCTTCTTCCAATGTAACCATTAATTAAATCGAAATATGTGTCCAGCAGGTTCCTGAGAACATAAGTCTGCTGATATACACATCAGTAAGCTTATCCTTATTATCTTTGTGTTTAAAAACACTTTGACTTCATTGTCTTTTATCTAACTTTTATTTATGAAGTTAGATTACACCTTTTTGCATATAACTAAGTTCCAAACACCACTTAACTTGTGGAACTTAGACCTTGTACACAAGGTATATGTAATCAGTTTAGGTCATCACAGACTTCCCTAAATTCTGATTCCATATCCTTGACATTAATTACTAAGTTTGATCCCTTAGCCTTCCATAACTGAGTTTGAGCCTCATTCTTTGAGTCTTGGCGAGGTTCTGATAAGTCTCTCGACACGGCTACCTCTTGATCTAGACTAGTCTCATTGATGTAAGTCGGTGACTTCATGATGCTTGTTTGATCAAACCTATACAAGATCAAACTCTAATAAACCTATACATTTGATCTAGACATCTTTTTGCATTTTCTCTATAACAGCTAGTCTGGCACTCATCATCAAAACTTAAAAATAAGTCCAACAAGACTATTTTAAACGTCATCAGTGCCAATAAGATAAGAGCCGAAGTAAGAAGTTTCTTAAGTGTTCTAAAGGCATCTAAACATGCTGCATCAAAAACATCAGGAGCTCCCTTCATCAATTGAAGGGTAAGAGTCCTAGAAATTTGGGAAAACCCCGGGATGAACCTATGATAAAAACCTGCATGACCCAAGAATGATCTTAGGGTCTTCAGATTTGTGGGCATAGGAAGCTTAGCTATTGCCTCTATCTTAGCTCTATCAACCTCTATTCCCTTCCCCGACACTTTATGTTCTAACACAATTCCCTCAGTGACCATGAAATTGTTAGGAAATCTACGCGGGAACGCAGCGGAATTCAAAAATTTGATTTCCTTTTACTCAAGATCGACTTCGTTTAAGCAATAAACAAATCAGCTAAAGACGGTGGTTACCTTGGTTGATCTAAAAGATCGACGCTTTGACCGTCTAAGGAGAGTATTCTGCATAGAGCCGCCCAAGTGTTCGGCCTCTACCGCTAGTCCACACGAACAGCCCGCCGGAATCCCATCATGGATTGCTATTGGAAAACTCCGGTTGCTAGACCGGCCCTTTTCCCCTCTCTCCAACTCTCTATAGGATGCTCTCTATTTTACACAAGAACTATTAGCTCTTGGAATTTTGATGTACAAAAGAGCTTGACACCCACCTCTTATTTATAGTGGTTGGGGCGCCCCCTAGTAGAGTAGAGGAGAAGAAAACATTTTCCCAATAAAATAAGGAAAATATAATTGATTGATTTATCTCATTTAATTATAATATCTTATATTAAATAAATCTAGGATATTGTCAATATCTTATATTGAATATTTCCAAGATATTGTCAATATCTAATATTGACTATCTTTATTATATTACCATAAATCAATTTACACATGTGTATATATCACATATATATAACACATATAAATCTATTAATATCCAAATATTCAAACATGTCAATTTGATCAATTGGCATTTACGTGTGTCAATTACACACACAAATCTATGCGCCATATATATTGGATATAAATATATATATATATCTTATATTAATATTTAGTAATACTATTAATTAAATTGCACAATCCAAGTGTATCTTATACACACACAAATTGCGCCACCATAGCCAATAAATTGGCATCCGGAATATTCTTTAATTAATATAATACTATTAATATCTTGTATTTAATTTATTCATAATTAATAAATACCACCATATTAATTTACCACTATAACCTTTATAGTCTCGAGATAAACTTTCCTTATTTGGTCATCATCTATAACCACATTTTAATCCGGCTAGATGTTCATATGTGTGTGACCCGATAGGCTTCCGAATATGTTGGCTGTAGACACAAAGTGCAATTTACAAAAATGCCCTTCATGCCTAACGATCACGGGATAGCGTCTAGCAACACACCGTGACCCCCAATCATCGGAAGAGTCAAATGCAATGACTACTACCTTTCATGTGAAATAGTTACTGATGTAACTTACAATCCTATCATTTGTAATAATATCCATACGGTCGCGTGCGTCGAGTGTCAAACATTAACGATCGTATCTTATAATCTGGATATCATGCTCTCTCGAAGTAACTCGTTTACTCCCACTTTGCAAAGATTCACGAGAGTAAGACATTCCTTATAAGAAGGCAATTTCGGATATTCGATCCCAATCATAGGATACGCGATTCCCGGACGACCAATCATGTATACTCCCCATGCTTCAGTATCACACCCAATCACTACCGCATGATCGCCCCCTGGTTAGGGGAAACCTCAATAGTGTCAAAGCATGACAATCCACACCGTGATGCCATGAAGACTCCTGTCCTAAGGATAATTACACAACCGCCACATAGTGTGACACTTAACCATGTAAGTGGGTCAGTCGAACGTACGCATTCTCTAATACACGTCCACGTACAGTCCAAGTGTCTCTACACTTCGATAGACGAGATCTATCCCTGCCCTTAAAGACAGAAGACATCTAATACGTGATAGTCTGTTTATACTATCAATGCCCTGTTTAATAGTACATCAGCCTTGATACATTTAAGTATCAAACTTATTAAAGTGATTAGAGATCTCATCAACCATAATCGCCTATCATGGTTTCTCTATCACAGTTTAATACTAAGGACGTTATCATATAACAATTCATGATTGGTTCTTTAAAAGAACATATATATGACAACAGAAAAGCCATTTTATATATGTATAAACATAAAGAAATAGAAGAAATGATCCGACCCGGTCGGATCCGGTCCAACCCGATTAGGTTTAGGATACTATTCCAACAGAAATGACACTTCTCCCAATTTAGAACTAGGTTTGCCTCTTCACAACACTCAAGCACCTTATCAATGTTAGACAAACACTCATCAAAAGTGTCACCAAAAACACTAAAGTCATCCATAAAGACTTCCATAAACCGTTCTATCATATTAGCAAAAATGGCTACCATGCATCGCTGGAATGTCGCGGGTGCATTACACAACCCGAACGGCATTATTTTGAATGCGAAGGTGCCATAAGGACACGTGAAAGTAGTCTTATCCTAGTCATGTATATCAATGTGGATCTGATAGTATCCACTAAAACCATCTAAAAAGCAGTAAAACGCATGACCACTTAGACGCTCTAGCATTTGATCAATAAAAGGGAGGGGGAAATGATCTTTCCTAGTTTTATCATTGAGCATGCGAAAATCAATACACACCCTATGCCCAGTAACTAAGCAAGTAAGAATGGGCTCACCTTTATCATTCAGTTCAATAGTGATGCCTCCTTTCTTGGGCACAACCTGCGTGGGGCTCACTCACTCACTATTGGATATCGCGTAGATTATCCCTAGTTCCAGCATCTTCACCACGTCTTTCCTCACCACTTCTTGCAAATACGGGTTCAGCCGTCTTTGAAACTGGCGGACCGGCTTGGCACCCTTATCAAGGATTATTTTGTGCTTGCAGATATCAGCACTAATCCCCTTGATATCAACCATCTTCCATCCGAAGGCCTTTTTGTGTTTCTTTAGAACGTGAATCAACTTAGCTTCCTGCAAAACGGTTAGTGCAGACGAAATAATAAGAGGAAGTAATTTATCAGGTTCTAAAAATACGTACTTTAAATGCCCAGGAAGTGGCTTCAACTCAAGATCAGTTGGTGGTTCCTCGATTGACGGCCTTTGTAGCTTGCCAGTCAAACCGAGCTCTAACTTCTTGTTCCATCCCACATCGACATAGGCAGTCAACTCCAAATGATATACCTGAATTCTCATTCTCGGATCATCATCTTCCGCTGTGATTGACTTCATCAAGAATTCCTCAAGCGGCTCTTGGTATCCCTGCAGGTTAGTGTGCTCCAAAATACAAGGATAGATAGCATCAACGGAAAAACAATCGCTCTTTTCATCCTCAGGATGTTTCATTGCAATATACACATTAATGGAAACACTCTCTTTCCCGACTCATAGTATAATTTCCCCCCTCTTAACATCTATCAAGGTTTCTCCTGTATTCAAGAAAAAGGCTGACTTAACAAAAGAGGAGTTTTTGCATCCATGTCCATATCTAAAACTATGAAATCAACGAGAAATACAAACTGTCAACTTGCACTAACATATCTTCAGCTAACCCCATAGGTGTCCTAACAGACCTATTCGCCATCTGCAGGGTCATTCCTATCGGTTCTAACTTACCCAATCTCAACTTCTTATAAATTCCTCTAGGCATTAGGCTCACAGAAGCCCCTATATCACACAGCACATTCTTGAACACTGTCTATCCAATGGTAATTGGGATGGTAAAGCTACCTCTATCCTGCAACTTAGGGGGTATCCTATTTTCAAAAATCACACAACACTCCTCACTCAAATGAACCATCTATTGCATCTTCTCCTTATTTGACAACATTCCTTTCAAAAACTTAAAGTAGACGGAATGCTCGAAATAGCCTCTAATAGGGGAATGTTTACCTCTACCTTCCTTAGGAGATTCAAAAATTTCGCCTGACCTTGGGTCAGTATGTCCTTTCTGGGTCCCTTAGGAGGGTAGGGTAAAGTATTAACGTCAAAATCAGGGGGAGGAGGAGGAATTCCATTTTGTTTACCTTTTGCTTTAGGCGGTGAGGGCTCTTCTTCTTTGATGTACAAGACCACATAGTCTTTAATTTCTTCGGTTTTGCCTCTTCTGACGCATTCTTCTTTTCCTCCGCCAATGCTTTCTTTGTGGCTTCCAACTCTTTCCTCATTGCAGCAATTTCCTTCTCAACACTGCCTATTTCCAAGTCTTCAATCTCGACTTCACCATACATGGCCCCTTCACGGTCAACTACCTTCTCTTTCTCGGCTTTCTCAGTTTCTGCTTTCTTAGGGAAGCCCACAGTTCTTTCTTCTTATCACTTGGCCCAACCACTTTACCACTTCGCGTTAACACAATATTCACACCATTCGGGTTTCTCTCAGTATTACTCGGGAGCCCGCCACCAAAATTTTGTCTTTGAAGTGTCAGTTATTTGCCTTACTTGGGTCTCCTAATTCCGAATAGCAGAATGGGTGGCCACTTTTTGTTCCACAGCGTTCTTGTTCAACTCAGAAACACTCTTATCCAATCTTTCCAAAAGCATCTCAGTGGGCATTTTCTGAGCACCCGAATTGCTCGATTGCTGATTGTTCTGCTGGAGATGAGCATTCAGGTGATGATAGGTGCCAGAATTGTTATTTCTAGGCGGCTGGCTTGCTTGCTGATTATTATTGTTCTGCTGGCCCTGATTCTGATCCCATCCTTGATTCTGGCCCCAATTCTGACCTTGCTGTTGTTGTTGGCCTTGTGATTGAGATTGCTAATTCTGGTTATTCTGATAGTTGCCCTGGTTCTGATTCTGGTAGGACTTCTGACTCTGTGGGTTTGGGTTCCAAGGTCGGTTATATGAACTTTGGTTTTGTCTAAAACCTTGGCTTTGATTATTGTTACGATTCCAGTTCTGTTTCTGCCCCTGATTCCAACCTTGACCTTCCTGATTCTGATTCCACTGTCCCCTACTACCTTGTCCAACATAATTCACATCATATTGCTGTGAATCATCACCCATACCATACTCCATTGACGGCCCTTGCTGATTGTCGAAATTCTGATTCCACTGCTGTTGCTGACCAAACTCTTGCTGATTTGTATTCATTTACCCCATTGCATACACATTCATCTTCTGTTGATCATTCTGATTCCCAAACTGTTGTTGTGCTGGAGTAGATGTCAGCTGTTATGGGCAAGTGAACTTTTTTGATGCTGTACACTCCAATGCTGAGTATCCACCCCTATAGAGTTGGCATTGCTGTGCCTTCTTTCTATCCAACTCCATTTGGTCCATCTTCAGTACCATTTCTTGCATCATGTCATGCATGGCTGTCTCTTTATCCAACTCTTCTTTCAAAGACTTCACACTTTCCAGTGGAGCCTTCTTCTTCTTCCTTGATGACCCTTAGTGCCCTTCTCCATCAGCCATATTCTCAATCTGTCTCATAGCTTGATCCGGTAGAAGATTCATCATATCTCCGCCACTTGCGGCGTTCATCTTGTTCTGGTCCACTGGCTTTAAGGCTCTAAACAATATGATTACCTGCTCAACCGTGGAAAAACCGTGTGGAGGGCATCTCTTCAGCATACCCTAAATCTCTCATATGTCTCCTTCAGTGTATCTCCCTCGAGCCCATCAAACGAAGAGATTTCTTCTTTCAAATCCAAAATCTTAGCCGGAGGAAAGTACTTCTTCAGAAACACTCGAACCACATCCGCCCATGTGTGTAACGAATCATTAGGCAATGAATCGTACCAATCCTTAGCAGCTCCTCTAAGTGCAAATGGGAACACTATCAGCTTTATCGCCTCGTCGCTAACCCTATTATACTTCATCGTCCCATAAATTTAGAGAAAATGATCCAAAAAGCTGTTCAGGTTTTCGGTTGACTTCCCGTGGAACAAAGCATGTTTCCCAACATATTCAAGATATTCTGCTTTATGTCCATGTTGTTGGCATTTATAGGGGGCACTCTAATTAGATTGTGTCCTGTAACTTCCTGTGGGGTAGTCACGTAATCTCGACAGACTCTCAGTCCCTGTACCTACGGAGCCCTCTGTGGTTGATAATTCTGTTGTGGTTGCTGTTGATTAAATTTCTGCATAGGTGGTTGCTGAATTGGTTCCCCTGATACCTAAGCATTTGCAGTACTCGGTTTACAGTAGCTTGGTCGAGTTCTGGTTCGAAGTTCTGGGCATTCTGTCTTCCCCTGTTCTGTCCAATCCCTGTTCTTTGATTAAATTGCGGGGTAATCAATTGTAGTAACACTGTATCGTCTCCCCATAACGGTTCTACATGAGATCTCTCGATGGAGTTTGCAACGGCAGAGTTGCATTACCACCAGTAGTGTTCGAGGTTTGCCCTTGCGGATTATGTTCAATGAAGGGATCAATGGTATCTCTACCATTCATTATATCCTCCATTTCTTCAGAGGAATATGAGATAGAGCTTTCTACTTCCTCTTCTTCTTCAAACAGAGGGTTCGGACTAGAAATCAGGATTTCTTGTCGGCGTAGACTGTTTCTGTGGCGTGCAAAAGCTACAATCTCTTCAATCGGCTCGATAAGAGGTTGTTTTGAAGATCGGGTTATGCACTGTAAAATAGGGAACAACAAGAAAACAAAATAAAAATGACCTAAGCCTAAGATTTTGGTCAACTTAAAAGATATTAGACGTTACTCCCCGGCAGCTGCGCCAAAATTCTTGATAGCAAAATACTTAACCGCTAACTTTCACCGACAGAGTATCGGGTCAACGGGAGTATATTGGTCACAAGGTCAAATCCACAGAGAGTAATGGCTAAGTACCAAAGCTGACGTGTAACTTAGTTCATGTCAATCAAAGGTTGAAAGGTCTTATACTAGTGCAGAAATAAACAATTATACGAACGGTGTTTAACTAAGGATTAACGGGTATAAGCGAACTATGATCCCTGTTGGGAGGATTTTGCATCACTAAACAAAAAGAAAATTTATAAACCCTAACCTATATGCAAAACTAACTCCTAACCGGCCGAATACCGGGTTGTTGATAGTAGAGCGAGATAAGTAAGGGGTCGATCCACAGGGAATTGGGATGTTGAATCTAATTTCACTAATCTCCTAAATTGTTACTCTTAAACGAAATAAACGAAAGAAAGAGACATAAAAAACACAGAACAAATCAAATAAATCTAACCTAGAAAACAAAATAAAACAATCTAAACTAAAGACATGGGATCAAACAACCAATATACAAACCTATGTGATCTCAATCCTAGTTAATCTCATGATTCTAATTCGATTTGTGGTTTCACCTTTTCACGAGACATAAACCCCTAATTCCTTAGTGAATTTATTCTCAAGCCACGGATTCCTAATTCTTTAGTGAATCCAATTTATCAATCTCTACTCTCTCGTAAGTTGAAGCGATTTCCATACAACACTCGGTGTAGATTCAGGTTAACTCTCGTATTTTAGAATCTAACAACCTAGATAATTAATCGATTAACTTGTCATCATTAACGATTAAAAATCCTATCTTTCTATGGTGATCTAACGTTTATGCAACTTCCGTATTATAAACATCAATAGAAAACAAATCTTCCAATCTATTCTCATGGCATCATAAACACATAGAAAAGATACAAAAAGAACTAAACTCATGAAGAAAAACTGAATTGAATAGATCAAGAAGAACTCACATAGTCTCATACATGAATTGATCCAAGAACGAAACTAAAAGCATCTAAACTACTCTAATCTAACCTCGGTTCACCCGAGCACAAGGCTCGGGTGACGGCCTTCAAATCTCCAAGGGCTGCTTTGCTCTCTTGTATTTGATGTGTATGAAATTCGGAATGAATTTAGGGTTTGGGGCTCTTGCTCTTTAAATAGAAAATCGAGGCGATTGCTGCTACAAGTAACCTAAGTCGGTTTCAGCAAAAACGGCGGTGGACGCCCGTCTAACCAACTGGACGCCCGTCCAGAATGCTTGGACGGATACTGGACGCTAGTTTAGCCAGCGTCTGAACTCTCTGTATGTGAATTAACTCCCTGGACGCACGTTCGCTTTATCGACGCCCGCCCGTCGGTCTTGGACGCTTCGTTCATTAACCTTGGATGCTCGTCCAATAACGATTAAATTGATAATTCCATCTTTATCTTGATTGATCTCTTTCCTTATCTCTTCCAATCTTCCATGACTTTGATTGATCCTTTCTAATCACGAATTTAGCTCTTTAGGATCACCTTTTCCACCATCAATGTGTATCTACAAGAGGATCAAAACATACCAAAGTGTAACATATTTCCAAAATAACATAAAACCATCAAATAAAGACTAAAATTGATACGTTTTCATATTTAACCATTAAAAACCTCATTTACTCAATTAATCAATTATAAGCTCGATTTCTATGAAAATAATACGAATACGAGGGAAATTGATATAAAATATATCCTTATAAAACACTACAAATTGACCCTTAACAACTCCCCCACACTTATCTTTTGCTCGTCCCGAGCAAAACAAAACAAAGTCAAGCTCGAGACAAATAAACATCCATACAAATATGAAGTATATTCAATAACTTAGAAGTTCACCCGTGTAGTGTGTGCATAGCCATAATAAACTTCCACTAAGTTCCACAATTTGAAAGTTATTCAAACCAAAACTAGCCCGGTTTCCCATCTAAGTTAGAAATATTCAAAAAAAATTATAATGAGCACTTTACAAAACATACATATCCCAAAAAGAAATAGTAGAGATTATCTAAAACATTTCGATGACAGACTCAGAGGATAATCCCTACAACATATCCTTCAGTTTATACTGGGTATAAGATTAACGATAACTAAGTCCTTACTTATTCATAATAATATATTTCAATATTTTCACTTTTTTCACACTTTTCTAACACACATCAGAATAAGCTTTTGCCTTCATAGCGAGAATAGGACATTTCAAGATAATCCCTACCTTACTCCAATCATAAGGCGACTATAAACCGATCGTCGTGAGCTTTTGGTCATCATAGTAGAATAGGACATACGTGGTACACCCTACCTCACCCAAATCATAAAACGACTTCCGACACACACAATTACAATTATGTTTACTTAGAGATTTCTGGTTGGGCAAGTGGAAAAGATTATTTTCTAGTAGCACGACACCACCGAGCATAACACCTCAAGTAAACAATTTATTACTATTGCAAAGACTTAATCACGTTTCACTTATCACATTCAAACTTACAGATATTCACAAGATGTCATACTTTAATCCTAGAATACAAACTACTAAACTTTTCAAGAATTGTACATAAGCAAAGAAACATGCTATAATCATCAAAAATCTCCAACTAAAATGGGGTAGGCTTTCAACATTTAGCTCATCATTTACTATGGTATGTGAAAAAGAGTGTCGGGTGAAACAACTAAAATTACTAAATATACAGAATATAGCAAAAATGATATAAACTCAAGCAAAGATATGCCTTTGTCTACTCGGGATATAACAAAAAATTTGAAAATTAAGCACTTTTCATAGAAATACTAAAAATATGAGCAAACGAAAGTAGACACATAAATCATCTATCCCTCCCCCACACTTAGATTGCAACTTGTCCTCAAGTTATACAGAAATAATAAATTAGAGAACTTAGCTGATTGGATGCTGGCAATTATGGAGGAACCAACAAGAACTAGGATTGCTTGCATAGCTCAGTAGACTGTGGAGCATCACAGGACAACTGAATACATCTTTAAAGTGCACAATAGCTATAGAAAGTATCCTGCAGACTTGATTAGTGCAAAAAGAGTCTTCGGGGAAAAAGAAAAGATTACATATATAAAGCACATGAAGAAAAGGATCATAGAGATTTTTCAACTTAAGCTCAACTAAAGATTGAATACTATACATGAAATACTACAAAGTCGTAGGCTAGGTGCAACTATATGAAAATATACTACAATGCAATCTACATGATATGCAATCCTAAAAATAAAATAAATAAAAAAAATTCTGACAGGCTCAGGCTGAGCAAGTTGAGAGGACAACTCTACAGTGACTACGGCACGTGCAGAAACAAAATAAAAAAATGAGGTAGTATTACGGAAACCGACAGTTAACTACACTCAAGAAAAATAAAAGAAAAATAGAAAAACAATGCAACTAGATGACATGCAACTAAATGATATGCATCTAAGTTATATGCAAAAATAAAAGAAAATAAAAGAAAGAAAACTAGCCCACTCATTTGCAACATGACATGTATATAATAAACGTCTACCAAATAATGACAGGTTACGATAACCGACAGTACTGTTCATTACATGCAGTGTAGACGCGCTTTAAGACTCGTCAAAGGTGATAGCATTATGGAAAACCAACAGTTAGCTATACTAAACAGATATAACGCATAAGGTTTCCATCGTAGCAACGGAAAACCGACAGTTACTACCCAAATGAGTTATAAAAATAACAAGGAAGCACATAAGTCTCAAAGCTCACAAGATTCATCACGGTATATGTAGCATACGAAACCGACATTAGCTACTAATTAACACGAAGACCGATTATAGCGCACGAGAACCGATAAAGTGACTATAACTTGCATAGATGAATCATGCATATAAAAATTAATCGTTATTTAACATGGATCGGTAGATGGAAAGATGTGAATATGCAAGTTCGTAACATCTACGTAAAAGAAATTAGCCACGAAGCTCGTATTAAAGTAACCACGTTAAATAAAGCATTAAAAATCAAATAAATAAAAATTTGGAACTGGATCGCCGAATCGCTGCTCAGCACGGCTGTGACGGGCGTTCACCTCAAAATCTGACTTTGGGCGAGTGTTCAGCAAAACAAACGCTCGTTTGACTTGAAAACCAACCGGACGGACGCTCGAAAGCATAGACGACGCCGATCGGTCCTTTAAACCGTAATGTAGTCGAAAATATTTGAACGGACGAGCGTCCAATACTTTCAAACGCTCGTTTACCTGCTGCTAAAGAATTGGACGGGCGTTCACTAACTTGAACGCTCGTCCATACAACGAATACACAGCAGAGAGCAGGAAAATGCAGACAAACCCTAAAAACTTAAAACACATATTAACACAAATCACAGCAGCCACTTTCAATTAAAGCACAAAGAGGTTAGATCAGAAAACACATAAACACATACTTCACGTTTAAACAAATCGAGTAAAAAAACTTTTGCACATTCTTAACCTTATGGTCATCGAAACACGGCAAAATAAAAACTCTCGATTTGGTAAACGCTACTTTTATTAAAACGAAAAATAAACGTAAAAAAATCGAGAAATAACAAGATCAGATTCAACATGACACCTATTCCCCGGCAACGGCGCCACTTTTGTTGGGAGGATTTTGCATCACTAAACAAAAAGAAAATTTATAAACCCTAACCTATATGCAATACTAACTCCTAACCGGCCGAATACCGGGTTGTTGATAGTAGAGCGAGATAAGTAAGGGGTCGATCCACAGGGAATTGGGATGTTGAATCTAATTTCACTAATCTCCTAAATTGTTACTCTTAAACGAAATAAACGAAAGAAAGAGACATAAAAAACACAGAACAAATCAAATAAATCTAACCTAGAAAACAAAATAAAACAATCTAAACTAAAGACATGGGATCAAACAACCAATATACAAACCTATGTGATCTCAATCCTAGTTAATCTCATGATTCTAATTCGATTTGTGGTTTCACCTTTTCACGAGACATAAACCCCTAATTCCTTAGTGAATTTATTCTCAAGCTACGGATTCCTAATTCTTTAGTGAATCCAATTTATCAATCTCTACTCTCTCGTAAGTTGAAACTGATTTCCATACAACACTCGGTGTAGATTCAGGTTAACTCTCGTATTTTAGAATCTAACAACCTAGATAATTAATCGATTAACTTGTCATCATTAACGATTAAAAATCCTATCTTTCTATGGTGATCTAACATTTATGCAACTTCCGTATTATAAACATCAATAGAAAACAAATCTTCCAATCTATTCTCATGGCATCATAAACACATAGAAAAGATACAAAAAGAACTAAACTCATGAAGAAAAACTGAATTGAATAGATCAAGAAGAACTCACATAGTCTCATACATGAATTGATCCAAGAACGAAAACGAAAAGCATCTAAACTACTCCTAATCTAACCTCGGTTCACCCGAGCACAAGGCTCGGGTGACCGGCCTTCAAATCTCCAAAGGGCTGCTGCTCTCTTGTATTTGATGTGTATGAAATTCGGAATGAATTTAGGGTTTGGGGCTGCTACTCTTTAAATAGAAAACATAGGCGGTTTCTACAGTAACCTAAGTCGGTTTCAGCAAAAACGGCGGTGGACGCCCGTCTAAACAACTGGACGCCCGTCCAGAATGCTTGAGACGGATCTTGGGACGCTAGTTTTAGCCGTCTCGAACTCTGTATGTGAATTAACTCCCTGGGACGACGTTCGCTTTATCAGACGCCCGTCCAGTCTTGGACGCTCGTTCATTAACCTTGGATGCTCGTCCAATAACGATTAAATTGATAATTCCATCTTTATCTTGATTGATCTCTTTCCTTATCTCTTCCAATCTTCCATAACTTTGATTGATCCTTTCTAATCACGAATTTAGCTCTTTAGGATCACCTTTTCCACCATCAATATGTATCTACAAGAGGATCAAAACATACCAAAGTGTAACATATTTCCAAAATAACATAAAACCATCAAATAAAGACTAAAATTGATACGTTTTCATATTTAACCATTAAAAACCTCATTTACTCAATTAATCAATTATAAGCTCGATTTCTATGAAAATAATACGAATACGAGGGAAATTGATATAAAATATATCCTTATAAAACACTACAAATTGACCCTTAACAACTCCCCCACACTTATCTTTTGCTCGTCCCGAGCAAAACAAAACAAAGTCAAGCTCGAGACAAATAAACATCCATACAAATATGAAGTATATTCAATAACTTAGAAGTTCACCCGTGTAGTGTGTGCATAGCCATAATAAACTTCCACTAAGTTCCACAATTTGAAAGTTATTCAAACCAAAACTAGCCCGGTTTCCCATCTAAGTTAGAAATATTCAAAAATTATAACAGGCACTTTACAAAACATACATATCCCAAAAAGAAATTGTAGAGAATATCTAAAACATTTCTGACAGACTCAGAGGATAATCCCTACAACATATCCTTCAGTTTATACTGGGTATAAGATTAACGATAACTAAGTCCTTACTTATTCATAATAACATATTTCAATATTTTCACTTTTTTCACACTTTTCTAACACACATCAGAATAAGCTTTTGCCCTCATAGCAGAATAGGACATTTCAAGATAATCCCCTACCTTAATTACTCCAATCATAAGGCAGCTATAAACTGACTGTCGTGAGCTTTTGGTCATCATAGTAGAATAGGACATACGTGGTACACCCTACCTCACCCAAATCATAAACCAGCTTCCGACACACACAATTACAATTATGTTTACTTAGAGATTCTGGTGGCAAGTGGAAAAGATTATTTTCTAGTAGTAGTACGACCACCACTTGAGCATAACACCTCAAGTAAACAATTTATTACTATTGCAAAGACTTAATCACGTTTCACTTATCACATTCAAACTTACAGATATTCACAAGATGTCATACTTTAATCCTAGAATACAAACTACTAAACTTTTCAAGAATTGTACATAAGCAAAGAAACATGCTATAATCATCAAAAATATCCAACTAAAATGGGGTAGACTTTCAACATTTAGCTCATCATTTACTAAGGCATGTGAAAAAGAGTGTCGGGTGAAACAACTAAAATTACTAAATATCTGAGAATATAGCAAAAATGATATAAACTCAAGCAAAGATATGCCTTTGTCTACTCGGGATATAACAAAAAATTTGAAAATTAAGCACTTTTCATAGAAATACTAAAAATATGAGCAAACGAAAGTAGACACATAAATCATCTATCCCTTCCCCACACTTAGATTGCAACTTGTCCTCAAGTTATACAGAAATAATAAATTAGAGAACTTAGCTGATTGGATGCTTGGCAATTCTGGAGGAACCAACAAGAACCAGGATTGCTTGCATAGCTCAGTAGACTGTGGAGCATCACAGGACAACTGAATACATCTTTAAAGTGCACAATAGCTATAGAAAGTATCCTGCAGACTTGATTAGTGCAAAAAGAGTCTTCGGGGAAAAAGAAAAGATTACATATATAAAGCACATGAAGAAAAGGATCATAGAGATTTTTCAACTTAAGCTCAACTAAAGATTGAATACTATACATGAAATACTACAAAGTCGTAGGCTAGGTGCAACTATATGAAAATATACTACAATGCAATCTACATGATATGCAATCCTAAAAATAAAATAAATAAAAAAAAATTCGACTGAGCTCAAGTGAGCAAGTTGAGAGGACAACTCTACAAAGTGACTACGCCCGTGCGAAACAAAATAAAAAAACGAGGTAGTATTACGAAACCGGCGATTAACTACACTCAAGAAAAATAAAAGAAAAATAGAAAAACAATGCAACTAGATGACATGCAACTAAATGATATGCATCTAAGTGATATGCAAAAATAAAAGAAAATAAAAGAAAGAAAACTAGCCCACTCATTTGCAACATGACATGTATATAATAAACGTCACCAAATAATGACGAGTTACGATAACCCGACGATGATTGTTCATTACATGCGTGTAGACGCGCGCTTTAAGACTCGTCAAAGGTGATAGCATTATGGAAAACCAACGATTAGCTATACTAAAGCGGATATAACGCATAAGGTTTCCATCGTAGCAACGGAAAACCGACAGTTACTACCCAAATGAGTTATAAAAATAACAAGGAAGCACATAAGTCTCAAAGCTCACAAGATTCATCACAGCGGTATGTAGCATACGGAAACCGACATTAGCTACTAATTAACACGAAGACCAGTTATAGCGTACGAGAACCGACAGTGACTATAACTTGCATAGATGAATCATGCATATAAAAATTAATCAGTTATTTAACATGGATCGATAGATGGAAAGATGTGAATATGCAAGTTCAGAACATCTACGTAAAAGAAATTAGCCACAGAAGCTCGTATTAAAGTAACCACGTTAAATAAAGCATTAAAAATCAAATAAATAAAAATTTTGGAACTCGATCGCCGAATCGCTGCTCAAAGACGGCTGTGACGGGCGTTCACCTCAAAATACTGACTTTGGACGAAGCGTTCAAAGAAACAAATGCTCGTTTGACTTGAAAACCAACCGGACGGACGTTCGAAAGCATAGACGCTCATCCGGTCCCTTAAACCGTAAGCAGTCGAAAATATTTGAACGGACGGCGCCCAATACTTTCAACGCTCGTTTACACTGTTGCTAAAGAATCGACGGGGGCGTTCACTAACTTGAACGCTTCGTCCATAGAAACGAATACACGAGAGAGCAGGAAAATGCAGACAAACCCTAAAAACTTAAAACACATATTAACACAGATCGCAGCAGCCACTTTCAATTAAAGCACAAAGAGGTTAGATCAGAAAACACATAAACACATACTTCACGTTTAAACAAATCGAGTAAAAAAACTTTTGCACATTCTTAACCTTATGGTCATCGAAACACGGCAAAATAAAAACTCTCGATTTGGTAAACGCTACTTTTATTAAAACGAAAAATAAACGTAACAAAATCGAGAAATAACAAGATCAGATTCAACATGACACCTATTCCCCGGAAACGGCGCCACTTTTGTTGGGAGGATTTTGCATCACTAAACAAAAAGAAAATTTATAAACCCTAACCTATATGCAAAACTAACTCCTAACCGGCCGAATACCGGGTTGTTGATAGTAGAGCGAGATAAGTAAGGGGTCGATCCACAAGGAATTGGGATGTTGAATCTAATTTAACTAATCTCCTAAATTGTTACTCTTAAACGAAAGAAAGAGACATAAAAAACACAGAACAAATCAAATAAATCTAACCTAGAAAACAAAATAAAACAATCTAAACTAAAGACATGGGATCAAACAACCAATATACAAACCTATGTGATCTCAATCCTAGTTAATCTCATGATTCTAATTCGATTTGTAGTTTCACCTTTTCACGAGACATAAACCCCTAATTCCTTAGTGAATTTATTCTCAAGCTACGGATTCCTAATTCCTTAGTGAATCCAATTTATCAATCTCTACTCTCTCGTAAGTTGAAACTGATTTCCATACAACACTCGGTGTAGATTCAGGTTAACTCTCGTATTTTAGAATCTAACAACCTAGATAATTAATCGATTAACTTGTCATCATTAACGAATAAAAATCCTATCTTTCTATGTTGATCTAACGTTTATGCAACTTCCGTATTATAAACATCAATAGAAAACAAATCTTCCAATCTATTCTCATGGCATCATAAACACATAGAAAAGATACAAAAAGAACTAAACTCATGAAGAAAAACTGAATTGAATAGATCAAGAAGAACTCACATAGTCTCATACATGAATTGATCCAAGAATGAAAACGAAAAGCATCTAAACTACTCCTAATCTAACCTCGGTTCACCCGAGCACAAGGCTCGGGTGACCGGCCTTCAAATCTCCAAAGGGCTGCTGCTCTCTTGTATTTGATGTGTATGAAATTCGGAATGAATTTAGGGTTTGGGGCTGCTGCTCTTTAAATAGAAAACTGAGGCGGTTGCTACAGTAACCTAAGTCGGTTTCAGCAAAAACGGCGGTGGACGCCCGTCTAACCAACTGGACGCCCGCCCGTAATGCTTGACGGATATTGGGACGCTAGTTTAGCGCGTCTCGAACTCTCGTATGTGAATTAACTCACTGGGACGACGCTCGCTTTATCAGACGCCCATCCAGTCTTGGACGCTCGTTCATTAACCTTGGATGCTCGTCCAATAACGATTAAATTGATAATTCCATCTTTATCTTGATTGATCTCTTTCCTTATCTCTTCCAATCTTCCATAACTTTGATTGATCCTTTCTAATCACGAATTTAGCTCTTTAGGATCACCTTTTCCACCATCAATG
Source organism: Gentiana macrophylla (assembly GCA_026214975.1). Classification (NCBI taxonomy): domain Eukaryota; kingdom Viridiplantae; phylum Streptophyta; class Magnoliopsida; order Gentianales; family Gentianaceae; genus Gentiana; species Gentiana macrophylla. The sequence continues at coordinate 88,491,107 of CM047810.1, forward strand.
TGTATCTACAAGAGGATCAAAACATACCAAAGTGTAACATATTTCCAAAATAACATAAAACCATCAAATAATGACTAAAATTGATACGTTTTCATATTTAACCATTAAAAACCTCATTTACTCAATTAATCAATTATAAGCTCGATTTCTATGAAAATAATATAAATACGAGGGAAATTGATATAAAATATATCCTTATAAAACACTACAAATTGAACCTTAACAATCCCACGAGCTACTTTTACCCCTTAGGAAGGACTTAACAGGGAGCGTGTTTTAACCGTCCTATCTATCCAAAATAGTTTAACGGCATCCACGGGTGCCAACTTCTAATTATAGTGACTAGACTGAACAACTCAATCTAATCACCCTATGCGAAGCTAACCGTCTCTCCCTTTAGAAAACCGATTATCCTAACATGATTAAGGTCTAGAGTTGCTCAAACAACGGTGACAAACCTCTGTATTGGAAACCGTCCTAACAACTAGGCCGAATCTACTCAACGATCCGAAAACCCCTTTTCCCACATCTCACCGCAAAATACATTTATAAGTTCGATGTGTGTGATAGTGAACTAGGTGATCAATCAAATTCAAAGACGTTATAATAAGTTTTAGGACGTGGATTAATCGTTAAAACATTCAATTACGTACTATACTACTCCCAATTTAGAACTAGGTTTGTCTCTTCACAGCGCTCAAGCACCTTATCAATGTTAGACAAACACTCATCAAAAGTGTCACCAAAAACACTAAAGTCATCCATAAAGACTTCCATAAACCGTTCTATCATATAAGCAAAAATGGCTACCATGCATCGCTGGAATGTCACGTGTCACGGATTTTATTAATATAAAATAAACAAGTAATAATACCGGTTAACCTCAAGTGCAAGGATCGTAGTATAGAGGCTATGCCGGGTCGATCTTACGGGGAACTAGACAGTTGCTAATCCTAGCTTTTGTTTTAACTAATTATGTCACGAAACTAAACTAAACAGTGGACTAATCTAAACAAAGATTGCAGAAAATAAAACTAGACAGAGGAGATTATCCAATGCTAGGAAAATACGGGTAACAGACTTATTAACTAAACTAAACTAATTGCAAAAAGGAAATTAACTAAGCAAGCAAGACTCGAGTTGCAAGGATTTAAAATCAAATTATAAAAGGCAAACGAGGATTGATCCACCTATCAACATGTATTGATCTCCTATCTCGATTATATGTGGTATTTATCTAGGTTGTGATTCACCTTACCTAAACATGAACCCTAATTCCTTAGGTAATTCATCTATTAACCTAGTATCTTCCAATGCTAGATTAACGCGTTTCAAGCTCAAAGGTGTCAACTTTTACGTTTAAATCTAGTGATTAGACTTATTAACTTCCGTTATTATAAATCTAAGGACTATTCTTATCTATGGTGATCTAAAGGTTTATCATGACTTCCATCAAACATAAACACATATCATGCATGCAAATCTTCCGATATAAACGCAATTAAACACGGATAAACATAGATAAGAGACAACCTTGAATAAATAACTCACAGTATAATCGAAATACAGAAATCAATCCAAGTTGATGGCTTCACAGTTCTCGTTTGATTGAAGCCTTAGCTCCTGAGCATCCTCAGCAACACAGTTTTGCAGAAAAAGAACATAAAAAACTGCTCTAAACTAATCTAATTTAAAGTTGCAGAAAAGTGGGAGAAAAAGAAGTAAAAACGCAGCCTTAGCCGCCCCTAGGGTTTAGGGTTTGTATAGTGTCGAATTGTTGTTCCTAATGTGTGAAAATAGCCTTGTATTTATAAGCAACAAAGTCGGTTCTTCTAAGTCGGTTTCATGGACGAGCGTTCGTTCTGGTGGACGAGCGTTTACTTTCTTGAACTCTCTTCAGACGCTCGTCCAGCAGGCGTTCAAACTCTCTGATCTCTTTTTGACATCTTGGACGCTCGTTCGACATTTCAGACGCCCGTTTGACCTGGACGGAGTATAGACGCTCGTTCAACATGAGCGATTTTTGCATGTTTATCTCTTTTTCTTCTCTCCACTTGATCATTATCTCTTTCTTAAATCTTTATAGCTCGAAATTTATCTCTTTTGATCATCATTTGAGCACAATAAACATACCTATAACACATGGAAAACTTCGCAAACTGTAATAATATTCAAATAATCATGTTTTAACCATGAAATCACATAAATATATCGATATTGCGATTAAGCTGTCAAAAATATCGTTTGCTCAATATTTTAATATAAAGACCAATTATTATGCAAATTATACAATATAGAGGGAAAAACATCGTAAAATATATCCTTATAAACCACATAATTTCACCCTTAACAACTCCCCCACACTTAGCTTTTGCTCGTCCCGAGCAAAACAAAACGAAAAATTAGGCTCGAGAAAGGAAAACAGGCATCTAAACAGATATAACATATAGATAATAACTTAGGCGTTCACCATTGTGTGTGTGCATAGCCATAGAAAACTTCCACTAAAACCAAACTTGAAAAATCAAAGTAAAACTAGCTAATACCCCCTTGTAGACTAGCAATAAATGACACTCATAAGATGTACCCTACAAACGTGACATATCCCGGAAAGAATGATCAAATATATCTAGGGCCTTTCTGAAATACTCAGAGGATAATCCCTACATCATATCTTTCAGTTTATACTGGGGATAAGATAGACGATAACTGAGCCTTATTTTGTAACGATATCTTAGTTGATTTGACTTATTCACTTTAAACACACATTAGGATAAGCCATTGCCCTCATAGTAGAATAGGACATTTCGAGATAATCCCCTACCTTACTCCAATCATAAGGCGACTTTTTCCCTAGCGCCGGAAGCTTTTAGTCATCATGGCGGCCTAGGACATACGTGGTACACCCTACCTCACTGAAATCATCGACTAGCTTTCGACACACCCATTTCATTCATTAATTCAACTTTTTCACTTTGGACAATAGTTACGTGTACTTATCACATTCAAAGCTTCAGATATTCACAGTATGTCATACTTCGGAACTAAATACAAACTATCATAAATCTCAAGATATATACGTAGCACTAAGCACATGACTTATAAGAAAATCAAAAATCACTAATCCACACGGGGTAATAACTCTATAGAATAGCTCATCGTCACTATGGCTCGTGAAAAATAGTGTCAGGTGAAACAACTAACTTATCAAGTACATGAAATATCGCATAGATGACTATAAAAACAACGAACTTCAAATTGAATTGCCTACTCGGGACCAAACAAAGACAAAAGGGTCGGAAAATTTCGAAAAAATACGCTCATTTTGCATAATAAAAACATTCTAACGTATTAAACAAACTTATATGCATAGGTACAAATCGAACAAATCGAACTATCCCCTCCCCCACACTTAAAAATTCAACATGTCCTCATGTTGTGCAGAAAGTAAAAAGGATAAGAAACTTAGCTGATTTTTCGTGGAAAACCGAGCCGTTGGTTAGGCTGGAGCATGAAAGGGCCAACGCTCGCAAAAAGCGTGGAAAAACGTCCCAAAACTAACTCAATCGGATCTCGACAAAAACTACCGATGCAACACTCGAGAAACAGAAAACTCGGGGGAAAACGGGGTATAATATGGCAGTAGAGATAATAAAAAAAAGGTCATCGATAAATATGTCAATACAAGTCAAAGAAAAAGAGTGCAGGGCGCCTTACGGCTTACATGATCATCCAAAATATACGCCTATGATAAACAACGAGAGCGTAAAAACTAGAAAGTACAAGAATCATGAACAAAGTGCGAAAGGTAGCAATAGTCGAGAATACAACCGGATCGAACAAAAGTATACCAAAAAGTGCAACACGGAAAGAATAACAAGAAACAATCAAGATGTCCCCGGAGTCGTCTCAGACGTAGGAGGATCAAAGAATGTGAGTCACCAGCAGGAAGATGATCGGCGCAGTACAAAGCCGCCGAAGGCGTCGCTGCAGTGAAGGTGCCGGTTTGTGTAACCGGGCGAGAGTAGTCGGGAGGTCTCTCCTCCGCAACCTCCTCATCGTCAGGCTCTTTCTCCGCCTCGATCACATCGGCAATAACTTGCTCGATCGCATCGGAAAAGACGAACTCCGTATCACTCTCCTTGAAAATCTGCATATCCCTCGGTTTCTTGCCCTCCACAATGCACTTCAGCACGTACATCATGTTCTTCTGTGTCTCCGGATATCATCATCCAATCTCGTGATCGCTGGCCATGCCATCTTTGTGCCGAGCCCTCTCCGCAGAGATAAACTAGACAAGGAGGGAACCGGAGGTGGTGCGAAGAAGAACCAGGCTCACGGGCTGCCTCAGCCTCACCCGTAGGCGGAACTTTCTCTCGTTGAATACCTCTCGGGTTCTTAGGCTTGTGATCCTGCCTATACTCCGGCACTCCGGCATCGATGCATATCTGATGAATCAAGTGGGGGACAATCAAGCTCCGCTTGTAATTTTTCTGACTAGCCACCAACTCATCATATATTGCTCGTCCAACATCGACATTCAACTTAAAAACCAAAGCATACATCATCCCAAGATCGCCTATGTGAAAGTGCGTCAAATTGTTCTTCGGCAATAAACGACTCTGGATGAAGCGGCAATAGACTCTCCAATCTTCAGACCATGCCGTAGTAACAATCTCCTTACGGTCTCCACCCGGTCCGAAAGCGCCCAAGCAACATCAGGGCAAACTTGTAATCGGAGCTCCTCCAAGGGATCCTGTCCCGAATCCTGTCTCCGCTTGATTTCCTCCTTATAGTCCAAGCCCTCAAATGCCTCCAACCCATACCGCGCATTAATCACTTGCGGTGTAAATGGAACCGTAACGCCCCGAACCATAACCACCCCCGTGTCGAAGTCGGTTTCCGAAAAATTAGCATAAAACTCCCTAACCAACGAATCATTAACCGGGGTATTCGGTATCTTCATCAATTCCTCCCATTTCCTATCCTTCAACAACTTCACAAAAGCGGGGTCCACATTTGTTTCTATCACCGCTCGCTCAACCAACATATTCCTAGAAAAATAGTGTTTGGTGTAGACCTCGTGTGCTTTAGAATTTACGAACCGACGAGGCATAGGGAGAGGCACAGCTGGTCTCATTTTCTTTCGAGGTCTCTCAGTCCTAGGTTCAGCATCAACCTCCCGAGCAACATTTTCAGCAGTTTCACCCCTAGACGGCTCACCACCTCGAGCACTCTTAGCAAACCGTGCCAAGGGCACATCATAATCAGTTTCAGACCCGGAGGTGCACTCGTCTCTTAAATCAGCTCTAGCTTGCTGTGAAGCCCTAGAGGGTTGCTCCCGGATTACTACACCTCGATTCGGGTCTAAATTGGAGGGCTCATCGTCCAAACGTTTACGTTTACCAGAGTCAACAACCTTCTCTTTACCAGGCCTCTGCTTAGTAACCGCTTTCTTCCCCATATCAACCTAAATATCTAAACCAAACGATTCACAGCAACCAAGGTTATCCGTTTAACATCCAAAGCGGGGTTTCAAGCAAACCGTCCAAACCACCAACATCAACAACACACCATCACCATCACCACCCCACCACAGCAGAGGGAAAGAAGAAAAGAACCAACAAAAGCGAAAGAAAATCAACAATAGTTGATAATTCAAGAAAATGAGCCGACTAAAATCGAACTCACAAAAGCGTGAATTAAAAGCGAGAAAAGTTGTATCAAGCTTACCAAACACTATGAAGGGATGATGATCGAGCAGATTAGAAGCCCGAAACACCGAGATTGACCACCAAAATGCGAGCTTTTGTCAAAATGGCACGACGTGGCCTTTTCTAGTGCTAATACCGAGTCCTTAACCGACGAAATGTATCGGGTCAAATCAGTAGTGCTAGTATGGTGAGTCGAGTATCGTATCCTCGGGAACTTAGTAATTCTTCTAAGTGTGGTTAAACACCAAAGAACTCGTTATTAACTCGATCTAAATCTCGTTTTATAACACAGTATCACTACTATTTTACTTAACATAAAATAAATGCATAATTTAAAATTTATTCTAATATAATAGATATAGATATATAAATATATATAGATATGCATAAGTTGCAGAATATATATATAGATATAAATATCTGAGATGCCAAATATATTATTAGAGAACTAGCCAAAGTTTATATAATTGATTTATACGATCTTTTCAAATGAATGGAATGTGCTCGATCTTTCCTTTTATATTAGGTTCAATTGAGTAAATGAAACGGTGCACTCGAGGTTAACAATTCCTCCTCACATAAGCGCATTTAAATTGTCATATGTCCAATGTCATCACCCAAGATCCACAAGCTCATTACGGTTTTTCCGAGCAGGTCCCGAGTGCGATTCTACCTTTGAATAAAAGGAGTCATTCCGTTCGTCAAGCGGTCAATTTTATTTAAAGGCTCGGTTGTCAAGGGCGGGCGATTCAACTTTCCGGTTTAAGTTTCAATTAAAGCGATGATTAAACATTATTACGATCTCGAGTACAAATTTCAATAAGATTCATCTTTTAGGACAAATCGCCCCGGGTAGAAATCGGGTTCCGTTGTCACGTTATTCACTCGGCCAATTTTACCCTCCGGTTTTTCTATTAACGAGTTCATAACCTAACTACTGAGCGTCAATTCATAATTAGATTATGAATTCTTTCGAATCAAACTTTATCAATAGAAAAAGATTCAATTAACTCAATTTTAGTCGGTTTTACTTAGACAACATTCCTTTACGAAAGATCGAAATAAAACGATTACATAACTTTGGCTAGTTATTAGATTTAGCCTATTAACATTATACGAAAATAAAAACAAACATAACAAACATAAATACTTTAGAAATTTTACCCGATTACAACAATTGAATCAGAAGCTGTATTCTTCCGGATGCTACAACGACTTCAACAACATTGATCTTTCGATAATTTCTCGAGCATTATAACGATACTACTTTATTTATGGCATAAGGCCTATATACATACCTACTACTACATAAAAAGAGGTAAATAAAATATATTTGGTACCCCCTATGTGCCTGCAATGTCGCTTCTATTTATAGGCGATTTTTCAAGCCGGATCGATCCGAGAAAGGGGCGGATCGATCCGGGAATAAAAATCTTATCCCCTGGATTTTTCTCTGCAGGCCACATGCTTTGGGTAATCATCATGTCTCTTCGGATCGATCCGAGGTAATTCGGATCGATCCGGATAGATTTTTTCCAAACTTGATCTCAAACTTGATAAAATCATAACTTGAGCTCTGGATCTCCAAATGACATAATTCAAGATGCGTTGGAAATCTCTTGAGAAGATCTACAACTTCCTGAAGGACTTTTCTTCAGAAAATGCCTTTTGATGGGCCATTTGTTCGTCGAAAATATAACTTGATACGGTGTCACGAACCATTGATCCACTTGAACTTTAAAACTCGTGGCACTTCCTTAATTCCTTCAAAAGATATGATTTTACTCAAAAAGTGTCGTCACACTGGGTCTTGGTTTACCTAAGATCAGTAAATAAAATACCAAAAATACCCACGTGAATCGACACAACACTCCGGTTATTAACCCGGTACAAAATTTATACTTTTTATCATTTTTACTAGATTTTTATAGTATTTAGATTTATTCATAACTATTAATATTTTATAAGATTATCGTTATAATTACTTATATATTTTATAAAAAGTCGATAATGTATATAAAACATCGTAATTTTTATCATATAAATGTTATACATCAACTACTCCCCACTTAGCTCTTTGATCGTCCTCGAGCAAAATAAGCGGTAATATATATAAAAATTACGATAAAAATAATATACGTGGTAGATTATATTTCAAATTAGTAAAATATCATTTCAATATTATAAACATATTAATTATATCTTTCTTAGAAATTAACAAGATAAAAGTGTAGATAACTTTGATAAATTATTTATCAACTATTATTCAAATGAAATTTCACAAAATCTACTCAATAAATATAATTAAAATTCTAGAATTATTTTCCTATCTCAACTTGTATGAAATATTTGGAATCAAAGACTAAGTCAAGTAATTGACAAAATGGCTTATACTTTTTAGGATGGGACATTGGTTAATCGAAAAGATAGAAAAGGAAATCAAAAAAAGAGAAAGAGGCAAGTCGTACGTACTTTACACCTTCACGTTTGATCAAAAACAATCTCGACTAATAATATCCTCTTATTCCAACTATTTTTCAGATTTTCTCTCTTCTTTTTCAATATTAAGAACTAAAAGCGTGAGTGTGTGTAGAAAAATCAAATTTACAAGCATTGCTTCATCAAGATTGATCGGAGTAATACTCTTTCGATCTAAAATTACGAGTCCGGTTTCCTTAAACTCGTAATCATTCTTGAGATCTTATGATTCGAATTTTTATCGGGAGCTTTATACCTCATAGTGATATAGGACGTTTCTAGATAACACCCTACTGCACTCAAATCATTGGAAGCTGCTACCGATTTTTGTAATTGTCGATCAAAGATAAGGAAGATACCTGGTATTCGATTAATTCTGTGTAAATATGGTGCTTCGTTCATATATATATCTCTTTTTTTTTTCACCTCAGCATACACCATTCTTAGCTTCTGTTCCATCATCTCCTTTCATAAGTACGTACAAACTCGTGGGATTTTTAGGAAATGTAAACCAAAATAAACCAAGGGTCGGTTATAATCAAAAATGGTTATTTCGAGTGAGGTCTTAATCACTCTAATCAAGGCTGAGGTAATTTTTGTGGTGTCAAAAATCTCATCATTCCTAATCCGATTCCATATTCATATTTCGTTTTGCAAAGAAAATTATTCTAAAAAAATTCATTATAAATATAAGTATTTTCGTTAAATTTCATATGAAACTTACTTGATAATATTTATGTATAGTTACATATACTTAAAATCTTATAAAAATCTAAAATTGACATATATAATATAATTATAATATATCAAATTTACTTTACTTAATTAAAATCTATTCTTACCAAATTATACTATTTTTATTCATATTAATTATATATTATCTAGTTATTTTGATCCAAGACAAATTAAACTAAGTATTAAGCAATTAAGTATAACTTTATATAAGAAAATTTGAATTTGTATTTACTAACTTACCTCTACTCCCCACTTATTTAAAATGGCATCGTCCGATGTTCAAATGAGTAAATAAAAGTAGTTCGAAAATAAAATTAAAATTTTACATGATTTTGATTTTTTTTTTTTTTTTTTATTTTTATTTTTTTAACAAACATATATTATTTTGATTAAAGAAAATGACATATATATTAAACATTAAGGAAACTATTACAAACTAAAAAAAACGATTAAACGATCAACTTAAACGACTATCACATAAAAACATAAACTTCTAACTGATTATCAAACCGTAGATGAACATCCGGGAGTATCCACCGGAAGTAATCCTAACTGAGAATCACGAGATGGAAAAATCTCGTCAGAAGTAAACTCAGGCACGTGATTCAGTTGGACACAAAGATGAGAGATAACCCAGGCAAACGGTAACGGTCTTCCCCTATTACGTCTCTCTACTGCAAAATTAATTGCAGTTTTAAACATCAAAACTCCCCAATCAATGTATGCTCCGATGGTTAGTGCATACAACAAAGCGACATTTCATCATCCGTAACCCCATAAAAATCTCTAGTTGGATAGATCCGAGAATTAATGAAGCGTTTCCACGCCTTAATTGAGGGGTAAGGCCAGAGTTGAAGAATCATAGTTATGATCAAACAACGGAAATACGAACTGAAAGGCTTCTGCAGTACGATTTACAACATTATACGCATCTCCAAGTTCCCAAAGAAACTCGAAGTGTGGGTTTCGATCAAAAGTACATGGTGGGATTTGATAGATTTGATTTATGATGACTGGTGAAAATGAAATAACGATTCCCCTAACTGTAATAAGTTGAGACGAGGCTACTGACGTTATCTCAGTGAGATACGCATAAAAATCTCTGACAATCGAAATGTTTATTCTACCTCTGGGAGTCCTAATCAACTTTTTCCATCCGCAACCACGGATTAGATTTATCCCCACTCGATCAATTTTTTTACGTGTTTAAGCCTTTCTCCATCAGAATAGGAGAACGGACGAAATTTAGATGTCTCGGGACTTCATTATGAAAACAAGAGGTATGCCCTTCAGGAACCACACCATCAGGCGTATGTGGTTCGTAACTATAAACCGAGGGAGAGGAGCGGTTAGACATTTCTGACACAGAGATTTAAACTAAGCTAGATAGAGGGAAAGAAGAAATGAGCAAAGGTCATGGCTGCTGCTCTTTCCTTTTATAGAAATAAATCTATCAAGCAAAAGTAGAAAAGATCTCTTGTTTTGGCGTTTTTGTACTTGCCGGATCGATCCGAGAAAGGGCGGATCGATCCGCCCTCGAACTAGTAATCTCGCCAGTCGGGTATTTTTCAGTCGGATCGATCCGGTAAAAGGTCGGATCGATCCGAACACTACTTGTTCACGGACGAGTTGATTTTGCTTGTAAAATGCCTAGATTTTTCTAGATGACACGTTTTCCCTATCTTTGGTTCATTTTCATTGTGTTATAACCATAAATTTTACTACACGATGCGTAATACCATAATATGTAACGAAAACATGAAGATCGTATTAAAATAAAATCCTACCAAAATCAAAATAACCTAAAATTTTACGAAAACGAAATTGTACGAAAAATAAAATGTTTCAATGTCAAAAATCATAGAATGTTTAAAATTACTCCTCTTCATCACTCATCTCGACGTGGCTTGAACTTGGCATAGCTTGATAATGGGTCGATTCTTGGGATGGATCTTGAAAATAAGTTGACATCCGTACCGAGCTATCTAGTCCCATCGAGCTCATTTCTCTCGTAATATCAAAAAAAGTGCTTCCCCATCCCGTCATGGTATGGCCAAATGATCCAGATCCAGCCCATTCAGATGTCGCAGCTGCCGTAGTACCTGTCGAAAAATCCCCTACACCACTAGTTTGAAATCCAAAAGAATGTGGCATTTGTTGGAAGTCTGAGCGAGGTGGCATCGGTGGAATGAAATCGGGAAAGGTATAAGGCGGGGTTTGGCAATGCGGAATATCCATCTCGGCATAGGTAGGGTTTTGCAGTAAATTCATTTGATATAAACCTCGCATGCCTTGACGTAAATCTTCAGACCATAATCTATTCCTTTCCGCAAAAACAGCCATATTGGCATTAGCACGATGAACATCATAGGCCATGGATTGAAACATGTCGTAAGTGATGGTATTCGGAAGTTGAGTTTGAGTTTGACTGGATGAAGGAGGGACAGCAGTGGATGGAGTAGGCTGAGGTCGTCGACGGTTAGGGTCCAAAAAATCTATTCTTCCTGCCGGACTAAGTGGTAAACTAGGACTATAAGTGTGTCATCCACCATCATCAAATTATCACTTGGGAGCTCACGGACACCTATCTGGCGACACAAGGAAGAAATAAAACATGGAAAAGGCATGTGATTTGCCGGGTCTAGCGATCGAGGAAAATTCCTTGGCCCTTCTACACATTACTCGCCTACATCCGGTATATTATTAACTATAGCCCAAGCAATACACAAATCCTCTTTACCAAAAGATGTAAAATGTCGAGTAGGGTAAAGAGTGTGACTAATAAAACGTTTAATGGCTCTCATATCCCGTATACATTTTCCATAAGAAAACCTGTTTTCATGCCAAACGGCAGTGGGATCTAACTCATTCTGGGCTAGTGAAACAATATAATTAAAGTCTGCAGGCTCATCCAAATTCCAAACTGTATAATAATCCTCATTCTCTGGTACATCAGGAATACGATAAATAGCATTTATAATGTGAGGAGTAAACGGCACTGTCCTAGTTCTTAGGTTGACAGAAGTTAACTCACCATCTTCTGTAGCATTGTGAGTTGCTACCAAAGAATAAAATTCAGCTACTAAGGTGGTGTTAACTTCTCCCGACCTTAAACTGGCTAATTCCATCCACTGTCGCCTTTCAAAGATCTCTTTTACCTCCCTTCCCAAATCCTTAAAATCCAAACCCCTCTCGACTGCAACTAAACACCGTCCAAATTTATTTTTTAAGGCGTTTTAGTCATTGTAGAGCGCGTTCTATCAAAACTAACAGTCAATTCTTCTTCTGTTAAAGGCCTAGTTTCTATGACTGGAATTTGGGTAGGGATATGCGGTTTACGTTTTTTACTGGCTTTCGATGATTCGGCCATTCTACGATAATGACAAAATAACAAAACAACACAAAACAACACAAATGAGTTACACAAAATAGTGAAATTAAAAAAATTTGCTAAAAAAAACGACATTAACAAAATAAGGGACTACAATGTTACCTTCCAAAGCTTAAAAGGTTGAAATTTGGCCGGAAACGATGAAAATTCGCCGGAATAAAAGTTGAAGCTTCCCTTGAAAAATTCTTCAATTTAAATGAAAATTTGAAGAGAGTAGAGGCAAATGAGAGAAGTTTAAGAGTTGGGGTAGTTTAATTGTGATGTTGTGTGATGATTTGAAGAAAAAAATTCGAATTGGGGGGAAGAGGGGAGGGGCGGCTGTTTGAGAAAAATAAAAGAAGAAGAAGAAGGAGGGACCCCGTCCCTTTTTTTAGGTTTTTCAGGTTCCGGATCGATCCGGGGTTAGGTCGGATCGATCCGACCACTTTTTTTATTTTTTTTTTATTTTTTTTTATTTTTAAAAACTTAATAAAACTTCTACAAAATAAAAAAAAAAAAAAAAATAATAATAATAATAATAATAAAAAACTTTTTATAAAAACTTTATAAAACTTTTAAGTAATTTCATAAAGATCCTATTTATAAAATTTTCAAAAGTTATATAAAAATTTTATAAATATTACAAAATTCACGAGGGTCCTAATTCCAATACTTCTAAATCTTCCAGAGTTCTGACGTAACGTTCTATCAACTTAACCTTAAGGAATGAGGCGTTCGAATTTTCCTTTTGATCTCCATCGGGATTTTCGGATAACCACCTAATCGTTCCCTTCTTAACAACATTCAAACACTCATCCTGGGATTTGGTTGTGCTTTCCCTACATTTCCCTTCATGCTCACTTTTTCCACAGATTCTGCATCTCCTTAAAAACTTTGCCCTTCTCTTTATCGAACTTCTCGACTTTCCATTACATACTTCTCTCAATCTGATCTCTCTCAACAATTGCTCGTTTTTCTCAAAAACCGAAGCTTCTACTTTAAACGCAACATCTTTATCTAAGCCTAATTTCAAAAGCAACATAAAAATTCCTATTCTATCTAAAAAAGACATCCAGTTCTTTTACGTCTATCCGGTAAAAGACGAAACTAATTTAAACATAAATAAAAACACAGAAAAGTAGAGTAAAGATAGATAGCACCTGGTATTCGGCTGAATTTAGTTCCTCTACTTTTCAGTTTCTTGATTTCTCTGCTTTTTACTTTGTCGGAGGATCAGTTAGTAGCATTATTTCTTCTTTTAGTGCGGTTCCTTCTCCTTCCACAAATAACTTTACTCTATGGCCATTGTCTATAAAAGTTGTATTTCCATCAGTTAGTTCAACAACTCCAGATTTGTAAACCCTTGTTACTTTAAATGGACCTGTCCATCTTGATTTAAGCTTTCCTGGAAATAACTTTAAACGTGAATTGTACAAGAGTACTCGATCACCTACATGGAACTCACGCCTATAGATTCTCTTATCGTGAAAAAGATTTCGTGCGTTGCCTTTGTAGATTCGAGCGTTTTCATAAGAATCGAGACGGAATTCTTCTAGTTCATCAATTGAAGCAATCTATGATCACCGATGACCTTAGGATCGAAATTCAGAAATTTAATAGCCCGAAGGCTCGGTGTTCTAACTCAACCTGGGAGATGACAAGACTTACCAAAAACTAACTTATAGGAGAACAACCAATTGGTGTTTTAAAAGTCGTTCTATATGCCCATAATGCATCGTCTAGTTTAATCGCGCCCGATTTTTCTGGGTTTGAATCCTTTGTCTTTTCTACAATTCTTTTGATCTCTCTATTAGACACCTCTGCGACCCTTTGGTTTGCGGATGATAGGCGTGCCTAACTTATGCGTTACACCATATTTTTCAATTATCTTGGTAAATGGTCTATTACAAAAGTGTGAACCTCTATCACTAATGATAGCCCTCGGAATGCCATAACGTGTAAATATATTCTTTTTAAGGAATCGTATGACAACTTTGGTATCATTAGTGGGAAGAGCTTCAGCTTCTACCCATTTCGAAACATAATCTACCATTACTAGAATAAATCTTTTTCCAAAAGATATAGGGAATGGTGCCATGAAATCTATACCCCAAACATCAAATAACTCACATTCTAAAATAGGTTGCATAGGCATTTCATGTTTTTTAGATACATTTCCCCATTTTTTGACAAGACTCACAAGATTTAACATACTTATAAGCATCTCTATATAGTGTAGGCCAATAAAAACCACATTGTAAAACTTTAAAAGCAGTTTTCCAACCTCCATGATGACCTCTCGCCTCACGATCATGACAAAATGATAAAATACTTAAAATTTCATTATCAGGCACACACTTTCGATTATCCCATCCGAACATTTACGGAAAAGGTCTGGTTCCTCCCAAGAATAAAATTTTAAGTCATAAAAGAATTTTTCTTCTTCACGCCAAGTCCAATGAGACGGAATATAATCACAAAGTTAAGTAATTAATGATATCTCCAAACCAGGTGACATTTCCTTAGAAGGAATTCTATTCTTTAATAAATTTGCATGGTCGAAGGAGTATCTATTCTAAGCAGTTGTTCATCAGAAATGAATCTTTAATTTCTATTCCTTTCTCAACATCATTTTCCATTCTACTTAGATGATCGCTACTACATTCTCACTTCCCTTTTATCTTTAATTTCAATATCAAATTCTTGAAGTAAGAGAATCCATCTAAGAAGACGTGGTTTCGCATCCTTCTTACTTAGTAAATACTTCAAAGCCGAATGGTCTCAGATAAATTATTACCTTAGAACCATCAATATACGATCCGAACTTATCTAAGGCAAAAATTACGATACAGTTCTTTTTCGTAGTTGTATAGTTCGGTTGAGTGCAGTTAATGTATGAGATGCATAGTAAATAGCTTTGAGAATTTTGTTATATATTTGACCTAAAAGCTGCTCCTACACACTAAATCACTGGCATCACACATAATCTCAAATGGCAAATTCAATCTGGTGCTACTAGCACCTTTGGTGCGAGAGTCAATCTCGCTTTTAAGGTCCGAAAAGCTTCCTTACATTTACCATCAAAGTTAAAAGGTACTTCATTTTCAAGCAAATGACTTAGAGGCTTTGCTATCTTTGAAAAATCGGCAATAAATCTCCTATAAAATCCTCGCATGTCCAAGAAATCCTCTTAGAGTCCTTAGATTAAGCGGTGGTGGTAATTTTTCAATCACTTCCACCTTGGCTTTATCAACTTCAATTCCTATTTGAGAGATTCTATGGCCTAGGACAATTCCTTCCGATACCATTAAATGACATTTTTCCCAATTTAAAACTAAATTGGTATCCTCACAAACGTTGTAACACTTTTTCTAAGTGCGACAAACATTTACCAAAAGAATCTCTCAGTAAACACTAAAGTCGTCCATAAAAATTTCTAAGAATTTCTCAACCATATCGGAAAATATAGCCATCATGCATCTTTGAAACGTAGCAGAGCATTACATAAACCAAACGGCATTCTTTTATACGCAAAAGTTCCATAAGGACAAGTGAAAGTAGTCTTTTCCCTATCTCCTGCTGCAATGAAAATCTATAAATAACCTGAATAACCATCTAAGAAACAGTAATATTTATGACCACTTAAACGTTCCAACATTTGAACTATGAATGGAAGTGGATGATGATCTTTCTTAGTATGATCATTTAGTTTCCTAAAATCAATGCACATTCGATAACCTGTAATTTCTCTTGTTGGAATCCATTCATTCCTATCATTCTCTTTCACTTGTGAAACCTCCTTTCTTTGGTACCACTTGAGTTGGACTTACCCATTCACTATCTCGATATGGGAAAATTATTCCCATTTCTAATAGCTTAATGACCTCTTTCTTAACAATTAGCTGCAAATTTGGGTTGGCGGCGTTGCGGTTGAATACAAGGCTTAGCATCTTCCTTCGTAATTATCTTATGAACGCAAATCTCAGGGCTAATACCTCGAATATCGGCAATCGTCCATCCAAAAGCTTTCTTATGCTTTTTCAACATTCTAAGCGATTGATCTTCTTGTTGCTCGATTAAAGTCGATGAAATAATAATCGGTAATAGATTATCGGTTTCAAGAAAAGCATATTTGATTTAAAGGTAACGGTTTCAATTCCGTGTTCTTTGGCGGATCTTCTATTGACGATTTAAGAATTGGTCCTTCTAGTTCTAATTCCAAATACTTATGCCATGGTGGCTTAAAGGTAAAACTTTCGTATCTAAAGAAAGAATTATCTCTTTCATTTCAATGTCTTCCTCATCTTCTTTATAGATAGACAGAGTTAAGCATTCTTCTAATCTGTCTTCAAAAGTTGGTAATCGATTATCGTGAGCCAGAATGAATATCTTCTATAAAAGAACACGATTCGATGATGGATGATTCATAGCTTTGAAAATATTGAAAGCAACTTCATCTTCATTGACTCTCAAAATTAATTCTCCTTTCGAACATCGATTAAAGTTCTTCCTGTAGCTAGAAATGGACGACCTAGAATAAGAGGTTTGAATAACCATCTTCCATTTCCATAACTACAAAGTCTCTTGGAAAATAGAATTTGTCTACTTTAACCAATACGTCCTTAATAATTCCTTTAGGGTACTTAATCGATCTATCCGCCATTTGCGAGTCATTTCGATCTTAGTAAGCTTTCCTATGCCTAGCTTTTTATAATCCTCATAAGACATTAGATTTATACTCGCTCCTAGATCACATAAGACCTTCTTAAACAGAAATCCTCCAATTTCACACGGAATGGTAAAACTACCAGGATCTTTCAGTTTAGGTGGTAACTTTATGCCGCAAAATCATGGAACATTCTTCATTTAGGCATATATTCTCATATTCCTCTAATTTTTCTTGTTTGATGTAATTTCTTTGTAAATTTTCCATAGGCGAGTATATTAATCGTGAGCTTCAATAATGAGGATATTAACTTGAATATGACGAAAAGTGTCAAGGAAACGAGCATACTTCTTATCAGTTTTTGCCTTTTTGATTTGATCTTTAGGAGGGTAAGGTAAAGATTCTAAATCTATGACCTTTGGCTCCTTTGTCAGTTTCTCTTTTCCTTTTTCCTTAAACCTTCGAGTATTACTCAGTTGCCATGTTTTGAGTTTTGAATTTTTCTTTTAAATTGTTCCTGAATCAATCTCTACTTTAGATTCCTTGATTCTTCCTGTTTTTCATCCTTGTTTTCATTATCTTCCATTCTAACATGTTCCTTAAATAAAGTCCTTAAATCTTTATCCATGGGATCTTTCAGAATCCTAGGATTTTTACCCAATTTTCCTTTAACTTTCGAGGTTCGAACTTTTATTTCTTTTCAAGAAATTTTCTATAATTTCTTCTTCCTCATCTCAGAATTCAAGTTCATCTTTAGTTTTATCATTCTTACCATCTAAGTCATCTTCTACTTCATTATTCCCAAAGTTTTCAACTCCATTACTTCCATTGAGCTTCCTACTTCTCGTAACTACAACATTTACCTCTCTTGGGTTCCTTTCGGTGTTACTTGGTAATCCTCCTGGAAGTCTCTTTGTTATTACATTCACCTTCCCTACTCAAATGATCTTCCATATTCCTTAATGAGGCTTCTATCGTTCTCATCCTGGTATCATGTCCACTCATAGATGTTTTCATTGAACTCATGTCCTAGTAGTGACTGTACCAATAGAAGTCACCATCGTTTCTATATTTTTGCTTGAGTAGATACTACACCCATCATATTTTCCATTAGTTTTTCCCATTTTTCAACTCCTTCTCGCAGTGAGTTGAACTTTGAGTTCTTGGTATATTTTGAGTGGTATGTTGAGGATAGGATCTAGGTAATGATTGTAAATTCGATTAGACGTGTTTTCTTGATAAACTTGATTATTATTCATGTTCCTATATGGGCTGGATACGGCGGTTGTCCTTGCTTACTAGGGTTTTCGGACCATCGATAAGTAGGGTGATCTCTTCTAATAGCATTAAACGAGTTTGAGTAAGCATTGTTTAAATTCCTATGTCAAGAAAACTCACTCTCTCTCTCTTGAGTATCCTGTTGGTTCTTCGATCCCTAGTGGCATTTTATCCTGAATTGAGTATTCGGTTGGCGTACTATTTTTCGAACTTTGGTTTTGCTCGATTGTAGGTCATCAAATTTCCTACTTAAATTTTCTAAATGTGCTAGAACTTCCGTATTAGACGTACATTCTCTGCGCAAAAGCTACTTTTTCGGTGCTAGAACCGGTTTCCCACATTCTCGTTATTTTTGGAAATCTTTTCTATAGCATCGTAAACTAATTGAGCTTCACTCATCATTAAAGAACCACCACATGCATGATCTACATCAAGACGTGAATCTTTTCTTAATTTACGACAAAAAAGTTGAATTTGCATATCTAAGGAATAACCATGGTCGGGACAAGCTCTTAACAATTTTTAAATCTTTCCTGTGCATTCCCGAGCGTTTCTTGAGATCCTTGTCTAAAGTTAGCAACCTCGACTTTTAATTCCAAATTCCGTCCCAGAGTGAAATATTGTTTCAGTAAATTCAGTTTGAATCTCCTCCCAACTTGTAAGTGAATGATGTGGAAGAGACATAAACCAATCTCGGCTCGTCCTTTTAGAGAAAAAGGAAACATAGTCATCCTTGTTAATTCCTTGTGAGCACCTTGACTTTTGGTCAGATGTGCACAGTTCTTCAAAAGATAGAGATGATGATGCGGATCTTCATCATCTTCTCCTAGGAATTGGACTCTTGCGTCAATTAAACCAAAAGATGAGATTTAATCTCAAAATTATTCGCTCCTTCATTAGGTAAAAGTATGGGATTATTAGTCCGATTTCTTCTTATGGTTTGGTCACGAGATAGGCCTTGGGTTTTCTTGGGTTGTTACGATTATTCGGTTCCGATTTTGATTATTTCTATTATTATTATTATTTTGATTATTAAGGTTAACGGGGTTTTGTCCATGCCCTAGAGCATGTTTCGACCACTTGTTCGGTGTTTCATCACCGATTTGACCATTCTCGTATTTGTTTGAAGATGATTCGTCAGATTTCACGACTAGTATGACCACGTTTTCTCTCTACTTAATCGACTTTCGTAAGTGTTTATGTCAGCTTATAAGGAGTGAGTGGGGCCTTACCATTCGGTCATCAACTAACGAAAATAGAAAATAACACTAAATTAATAGTAGTAAAAATGGTAACTTACCTATAAGGTAAGTACCGGACGAAAAATAAAAATAGAAATGAGATAAGAAAAGTGTTGACTTATTCTCTAGAATTTTGAGCTAATACAAGTAGTAACCATAGACACAAAAAAGAAGTTAGCGTCGTTCCCGGCAACGGCGCGCGAGAAAAGTCGACGTGGCCTTTTCTAGTGCTAATACCAGTCCTTAACCGGCGATTGTATCGGGTCAAACTGTAGTGCTAGTATGGTGAGTCAGAGTATCGTATCCTCAGGGAACTTAGTAATTCTTCTAAGTGTGGTTAAACACCAAAGAGTTGTTATTAACTCGAACTTAGTAATTCTTTTAAGTTGTTATTAAACACCAAAGAATTGTTCTAAGTGTGGTTAAACACCTCCCGAGCAACATTTTCAGCAGTTTCACCCCTAGACGGCTCACCACCTCGAGCACTCTTAGCAAACCGTGCCAAGGGCACATCATAATCAGTTTTAGACCCGGAGGTGCACTCGTCTCTTAAATCAGCTCTAGCTTGCTGTGAAGCCCTAGAGGGTTGCTCCCGGATTACTACACCTCGATTCGGGTCTAAATTGGAGGGCTCATCGTCCAAACGTTTACGTTTACCAGAGTCAACAACCTTCTCTTTACCAGGCCTCTGCTTAGTAACCGCTTTCTTCCCCATATCAACCTAAATATCTAAACCAAACGATTCACAGCAACCAAGGTTATCCGTTTAACATCCAAAGCGGGGTTTCAAGCAAACCGTCCAAACCACCAACATCAACAACACACCATCACCATCACCACCCCACCACAGCAGAGGGAAAGAAGAAAAGAACCAACAAAAACGAAAGAAAATCAACAATAGTTGATAATTCAAGAAAATGAGCCGACTCGAAAATCGAACTCACAAAAACGTGAATTAAAACGAGAAAAGTTGTATCAAGCTTACCAAACACTATGAAGGGATGATGATCGAACAGATTAGAAGCCCAGAAACACCGAGATTGACCACCAAAATGCGAGCTTTTGTCAAAATGGCCGCTGACGTGGCCTTTTCTAGTGCTAATACCAGTCCTTAACCGACAGTGTATCGGGTCAAACTGTAGTGCTAGTATGGTGAGTCAGAGTATCGTATCCTCAGGGAACTTAGTAATTCTTCTAAGTGTGGTTAAACACCAAAGAACTGTTATTAACTCGATCTAAATCTCAGTTTTATAACACAGATCACTACTATTTTACTTAACATAAAATAAATGCATAATTTAAAATTTATTCTAATATAATAGATATAGATATATAAATATATATAGATATGCATAAGTTGCAGAATATATATATAGATATAAATATCTGAGATGCCAAATATATTATTAGAGAACTAGCCAAAGTTTATATAATTGATTTATACGATCTTTTCAGTGAATGGAATGTGCTCGATCTTTCCTTTTATATTAGGTTCAATTGAGTAAATGAAACGGTGCACTCCTGAGGTTAACAATTCCTCCTCACATAAGCGTCACGAAATTGTCATATGTCCAATGTCATCACCCAAGATCCACAATCATTACGGTTTTACGAGCAGTCCCGAGTAACGATTCTACCTTTGAATAAAAGGAGTCATTCCGTTCGTCAAGCGGTCAATTTTATTTAAAGGCTCCGGTTGTCAAGGCGGGCGATTCAACTTTCCGGTTTAAGTTTCAATTAAAGCGATGATTAAACATTATTACGATCTCGAGTACAAATTTCAATAAGATTCATCTTTTAGGACAAATCGCCTCGGGTAGAAAGCGGGTTCCGTTGTCACGTTATTCACTCGCCAATTTTACCCTCCGTTTTTCTATTAACGAGTTCATAACCTAACTATCGGCGTCAATTCATAATTAGATTATGAATTCTTTCGAATCAAACTTTATCAATAGAAAAGATTCAATTAACTCAATTTTAGTCAGTTTTACTTAGACAACATTCCTTTACCGAAAAGATCGAAATAAAACGATTACATAACTTTGGCTAGTTATTAGATTTAGCCTATTAACATTATACGAAAATAAAAACAAACATAACAAACATAAATACTTTAGAAATTTTACCCGATTACAACAATTGAATCAGAAGCTGTATTCTTCCGGATGCTACAACGACTTCAACAACATTGATCTTCTGATAATTTCTCGAGCATTATAACGATACTACTTTATTTATGGCATAAGGCCTATATACATACCTACTACTAATAAAAAGAGGTAAATAAAATATATTTGGTACCCCCCTATGTGCCTGCAATGCTGCTCTATTTATAGGCAGATTTTTCCAAGCCGGATCGATCCGAGAAAGGGCCGGATCGATCCGGGAATAAAAAATCTTATCCCCTGGATTTTTCTCTGCAGGGCCACATGCTGGGTAATCATCATGTCTCTTCGGATCGATCCGAGGTAATTCCGGATCGATCCGGATAGATTTTTTCCAAACATGATCTGAAACTTGATAAAATCATAACTTGAGCTCTGGATCTCCAAATGACATAATTCAAGATCGTTGGAAAGCTCTTGAGAAGATCTACAACTTCCTGAAGGACTTTTCTTCAGAAAATGCCTTTTTGATGGGCCATTTGTTCGTCGAAAATATAACTTGATATGGTGTCACGAACCATTGATCCACTTGAACTTTAAAACTCGTGGCACTTCCTTAATTCCTTCAAAAGATATGATTTTACTCCAAAAAGTGTCGTCACTCGGGGTCTTGGTTTACCTAAGATCTGTAAATAAAATACCAAAAATACCCACGTGAATCTGACACAACACTCCGGTTATTAACCCGGTACAAAATTTATAACTTTTTATCATTTTTACTAGATTTTTATAGTATTTAGATTTATTCATAACTATTAATATTTTATAAGATTATCGTTATAATTACTTATATTTTATATAAAAAGAGTCGATAATGTATATAAAACATCGTAATTTTTATCATATAAATGTTATACATCAGCCGCACTGAATAATCTCTGATTCTACAAAATTTGTTGATTGTTGGAGGAAATGGATTGGATAAATGAAAAGAGGGTGCAAAGGCCGTTCTTTTGCAACAAGAATCGCCAAATTTGGTACAGAAATGATGATTTTAGGGTTGAGGGGAGAAGAAAGTCGGGTTGCGGTGTTGAAAATTCTGAGAAATGAGGGCTCATGCGTTGAAGGTCTATATATAGACGCTGAATGGTCGCTCGTCCATCCTGACGGACGGGCGTTCACCTGGAGACTGCATGAACTGGACGGGCGTCCATTATACCGGACGCTCGTCCTGAGGTCAATTTTTGAAACAGGATTGGAGGGAATTTTCCAGACGGGCGTCCAGACCTTGTGGACGAACGTCTGGTTAAAAAGATGAATACAGGATTGAAAGCCTTGTTTCCAGACGGGCGTCCAAAAACTTGGACGGGCGTCCATGGAGACAGAGGGTCGGACGGGCGTCCAGAAGCACCAGACGGTCGTCCAAGATAAAAAATGCCAAATTTTATAAAATTTTCATATAAACCAACTAAATGCGAATTTTAATTTTTTTTTTAATATATTATTGATAATTTAAAATTCAAAAGTACAAACGGAAATGCTACGAACATAAAAGAACTCGAAAATAAAACAAACACGAATAAAACAGTGGGTTGCCTCCCACCAAGCGCTTCCGTTTTACGTCGGGGCTCGACGAAACAAACCTAACTAACGCTAGTCTGCATAAATCTCGTCCCAATCCACCAAACGGATGAGACGACGAAGCATATCAATAGCATGAGGGAAATCATAGTCGTCTTGTACGCCCCAGTCATCTCCAGCTACCTCTAAACCTCTAAAATGTGAAGCCTGTAGTACCAGCGTTAGATCTGTCAGCATAGGGTCATTTAGGACCGTATATGGACGTCTATAAGCTTCCTGTAGCTCCTCAGTAGTGAAGTCACTACCTCCCGAACAGCGGGGGACAATGAGAACATAGGTGATGGTCTTCGTACGGGTACTTAGCTCAAAATCTACGTGCAAAACTATAGTGCCTCCTGGTCCATAAGCTACTGTAATCAGTGGGATCCGACTAATGATGGGGAACTCCTCAGGAAGAACTCCGTAACCCATATCTAAAAAGCACACTAACTGACAGATGTAAACAGAAAAACTTAATTAACTAAAACTTAATTAAACTAAAACTTAAATAAAAAATAACACTAACAGCATAAACATAATTTAACTAATATGATAAGGGATATCTAGGATGCCTCCTAGTAGCGCTTTTGGTTAATGTCGTTAGCTCGACAATGTTTAAAACTCAGCCTGGATCAGGCCATTTGACTTTTCTGCCAGCCACTACCTCGTGTAAGCTCTGATCAGTAGTGTGGCTGCAGAAACAGCATCTCACACATGGGGTGAAATCTTTAATGGCTTTCCAAATACGCTTAAACTTCCCCATGGGTGACCTCTTCATTCTCTGAGCCCTCTGATGACGCTTCAATTGACGCTCCCTCTCCAATTCTTCCATATCCCAACTACTAGCTAGAACTTCTTGGAAGGACCACTACTGACCATCCTCAAAAGCAGGTTGAGTGAAGACTCGTCGAATTCTTCGACTTCCGTAGCACCACACCCGAGGATGTCGAGGCAACGGACATTCAAAGGTCTCTCTTTAGGTTCACCAATATAGTGCTTGCACCTTTGACCATTCACTCGAAACGGGTCGCCACTATAACCACGAAGTTCTAGAACGCCTCCAGGAATGATTTGGAGAATCTCGAAGGGGCCGGACCAACGTGTCCTCAACTTTCCAGGAAACAAATGCAACCTAGAGTTGTATAGAAGAACTTGTTCGCCGACATGGAATTCTCTCTTCTTAATCTTAGCATCGTGGAGTAGCTTCATCTTATCCTTACTAATCCTGGCACTTTCGTAAGCCTGGAGTCTGAATTCGTCTAGCTCATGTAACTGCTGTAGTCGATGTTTTCCACAAGATTGGGAATCAAAGTTCAGAAACTTTGTAGCCCAATAAGCTCTATGCTCTAACTCGACAGGCAGATGACATGGTTTCCCGTAGACCATTTGATATGGAGATGTACCCATAGGAGTTTTATGGGCAGTTTTGTAAGCCCAAAGTACATCATCCAATTTCAAACTCCAGTCCTTTCTATGGTGTTACCGTCTTCTCCAGGATTTTCTTGATGCTTTGGTTGCTCTTTCAACCACGACCACTAGTCATCGGATGATATGGTGTGCCGTTTTATGACGAACACCATACTTTTCAAGGACTTTTCTAGGGTCGGTTGCAGAAATGCGTCCCTTCATCACTGATCAAGGCTCGTGGACATCCAAACCTCACAAAGATATTTTTCTTAAGAAATTTCATGACCTTCTTATGATCATTGTGAGGAGTGGCTTGAGCCTCCACCCATTTAGACACGTAGTCTACGCAGACTAAGATGTATTTATTACCGCAAGATGATGGGAATGGTCCCATAAAATCTATACCCCACACATCAAAGACTTTGCATTCTAGGATGGGTGTCAAAGGCATGTCAAAACGCCTTGTCAGAGTACCGGTTCTTTGGCACCTATCACAAGCTTTACAAAAGCTTCCGTATCTTTAAAGATCGTAGGCCAATAGAAACCGGATTGAAAGATCTTAGCAACGGTTTTCCACGGACCAAAGTGACCTCCCGTGGGTCCACTTTGTAGCCTTTGCTCAATAATATCCCGTTGCTCGGACTCAGAACACATCTTCTAAGAAAACCATCTTTACAGATCTTAAAAAGATAAGGTTCATCCCAAACGAAATATTTCAAATCAGAGAAGAACTTTTTCTTCTCCTGATAAGACATCTCTGGATCGAGATGATGGGCATGAAGGTAGTTTACAATGGAATAATACCATGGAACATCAGGAGGACAACCGTCTATCAACATAATGTTTTCTAGAGGAAAGTAAAGATCTATATAAATGCTGGATCATCCTTTTCCTCACTTAACATTCTAGAAAGCGTGATCAGCCACTACGTTTTCAACGCCCTTTTGTCCTTAATTTGGACGTCAAACTCTTGTAGGTCGGTATCCAACGTAGTAAGCGCGGTTTAGCCTCTTTCTTGGTCATCGAGAACGCATAAGCGGCGTGATCGATCCACACAATCACTTGAGCTCCTAACAAGTAACTACGAAACTTTTCCATAGCAAAACTACGGCCAAAAGCTCCTTTTCCGGTAGTGGTATAGTTAACTTGAGAGGGTTCAATGTGTGTGGCGTAGTAGATAGGTTGGAATTTCCCTTTGATCTTTTGTCCTAGAAAAAGCACCTGTGACATAGTTTGATGCGTCGCACATAAGCTCAAACGGCAGGTTCCAATCAAAGCGATATGAGAATTGGAGCAGATATTAAGCGATCCTTGAGCTCCTCAAGCGCTTGCTTGCAGCTCTCATCAAAATTAAACTCAACGTCTTCCTTTAGTAAAGTGGGCGGGGCTTGGCTATCTTAGAGAAGTCTGAATGAATCTTTCTGTAGAAACCGACATGTCCAAGAAAACCTCTAACTTCACGTACATTCTTGGGGTAACTCATCTTCTCGATAGCTTCCACTTTTGCCTGTCAACTTCTATACCTTTATTTGAGATCTTGTGGCCAAGAACTATTCCCTCATCTACCATGAAATGGCATTTCTCCCAATTAAGTACTAAGTTCTTTTCACACATCGGGATAACACTTGATCAAGATTGTCGAGGTAATCATCAAAAGACTGACCAAAAACCAAAAAATCGTCCATAAAAATCTCCATACACTTCTCTACAAGCCCGTCAAAGATAGCTAGCATACATCGCTGAAATGTAGTTTGGGGCATTGAGAGACAAATGGCATTCGCTTGTGAGGCGAATGTACCATAGAAGCGGTAAAAGTGGTCTTTTCTTGGTCGGAATTTGGATCGATGGGTATCTGTAAGTACCCTGAATATCCATCTAGGAAGCAATAGAATGCATGTCCCGCCAGACGCTCAAGCATCTGATCAATGAATGGAAGGGGAAAGTGATCTTTCATGGTGACCTCATTGAGCTTTCGATAATCGATGAGACACGTAACGGTGACAAGTCTCAATGCGATTTCCTCTCCCTTCTCATTCTTCTCAATTGTAATTCCACCTTTCTTGGGAACTACTTGAGTCGGGGAAACCCATTCACTATCCGCGATGGCATAAATGATTCCCATGTCCAGAAGTTTGATGATTTCCTTTTTAACGACTTCTTGCATATGAGGGTTGAGCCTCCTCTGGGGCTGTCTAACGCATTTCGCACCCTCATTCGTCTTGATCTTGTGCATACAGATGTCCGGAGATATCCCTCTGATATCTCCTACCTGCCAACCAAAGGCTTCTTCATTTTTCTTCAAGACGTTGATAAGTTTCATTTCCTCTAAACGAGAAAGCTTGGCAGAGATAATCAGTGGAAGCTTGTCACCTTCCCTTAAAAACACATACTTAAGATGTTTAGGCAACGGCTTGAACACCAAATCTGTAGGGGGGTCTTCTAGACTCGACTTGAGATCTCCACTTTTCAACTCAATGTCACTGAGTTTACTCTGTGGTCCCACTGCCAAAGCTTCTCCTTCCAACAATTCTTCCTCAAAATCAGCTGCTAATTGATCTAGATTAACCACACCATGAGTATTTAGGTTGTCAACCAATCGCTCATATTCCGCTTCTACAGCCATGACTTGCTTATCCATATAATCGGTAAAATCATCCGTCATATAATCGATGGAGAAGCCGGTTGGAGGGCCAGAGGGTACTTGAATGGACTTTAAGACATTGTAACTCACCTCTTGATCACCAACTCGGATAGTCACGTGCCCACCATCGCAATCGATGAGGGCTCTAGCTATAGATAAGAAAGGTCTTCCAAGAATCAGGGGGACGTTTTCGCCTTTCTCTATATCTAAAACATACCAATCGACTGGAAAGGTAAATCTATCAATCAAACAAAACGCGTCTTTCGGGATCCTGAAGCTTTTTAGAAGATCTATCGTAATTGTAAACTCATAGTAGTCGGTTCTAGAAGGCTTTCTAAACCAAATTTTTTACCTGAGACATTGGCATAAGGCTTATAGAGGAACCTAGATCACATAAAGAATTAGGGAAGACCAGACCTCCCATTAATACTGTAAGTACAAACTTGCCAGGGTCACCTCTTTTAATTGGTAAGTCTCCATAATTAATCATGGAGCAATCCTCACCAATTTGCCTTTCCATGCCTGCTAACTTCTTTTTCGAAGACACCACATCCTTGATGAATTTTGTATACTTAGGCATCTCAACCAAGACATCTGATAGTGGAAGATTTACCTGAGTATTTTTCAGAAGGTTCAGCACCTTTCCGTACTTTTTGTCCTCACTCAAGGGGATGTTGCTCTTTCTCGGTGGAAATGGAAGTTTCTTAAGGTCATTCTCAGAAAAGACTTTCTTTGAGGATGCACTTACGACTTTGTCTTCCAAATCCTTACAACGACAGCTTTTCAGATTTACGTGTAGTCGGGGATCGACCTCGACTTTCACTTGCTTTTCGAGTCCTCAAGGATCACCACTTGAGGATTTCCAACTTCTTCACCTCTCGGGGATCAGCCACTGAGTTTTCTCTGCGATTGAGGAGTGTAGGTGCTCGGCTTTCCCTCTGCCTTATCAATGGCAGGAGGGGCTAGTGGTTTCCCTGGTGGGAAGGACCACTAACTTGAGTACCGCTTCTCGATTCATTGCTTTGGCCTCCTCTTTACCGTATTGAATTTTTGCACGAGGTCGATACATGGGCCTTTGTTCAAGTCGGCTGAGCAACTTGACCACCCTTTGGATTCTTCTCGGTGAAACCTGGCGGTTTGCCTACGGGAGTCTAGAAGCTAAGCTATTCACCTGGTTGCCCAATTTGTCTTTCAAGATTCTTCATCTATCTACTTTGCTCCTCCAACTTGGCTTCAAGATTGTTAGATTGGGAGGAGCTTTGAGAGTTTTGGAAATTTGAAGAATAGAAATTTGGTGGGCCGACTTTGAAATTGAGAGTTTGAATTGGAAGGCCAATTCGATTGAATTTTGCGTAGGATTGGAAAAATTCGAGTTTTGGTTACGATTAAACCAGGGTTTCTATTGAAATTTTGATTGAATTAAAATTGAATTAGGACTGAAATTTGAAGATGGATTAAACCCTTGGTTTTGAAAATTGCCCTGGCCAGGAAACTGATTGAACCTTTGATTGTTCTGGCCATAGAATGCATTCACTTCCGCATTCTCGTCCGTTCATAGAGGCAGAATTTAGAAGTGTGCCCCACCTCGTCACAATTCGACTTGTGACTTGATTATCTTGTCCATAATCATGAACAGCATTCACTTGATAAGGTGCGGGGATTAAATTGGCATGGCCATTCATATGGCCCGTCGGCGACAATTTTCACGATCTGAACACGAGGGTTACGTGGAAAAGAAAAGTTTGATTTATCGGGTTTGGAATTTGAGATGGTGCCATGCAGCCTGCAAAGCATGGCGATCAAACTTTGCAAATTGACTTCCTCAACCTTGGGAGGAGGAGGAGCTTGAATTGCTTGATAAGAGGGGGCGTAGTTGTACTTTGCGATGTCCTCAAACAATGCCCATCCCTCTTCCGGTGTTTTCTTCAGAAATGCCCCACCAGAAGAGCTATTGACCATGCCTTTTGTAAGCTCGGTCAATCCACTGAAGAATGTATTGACTTGCCTTTCCAGTGGCAAGCCATGGTGGGGGCACTTTCTAAGAAGAGACTTGAATCTCTTCCAACATTCGAAGAAAGATTCATTCTCTTTCTGATAGAATGTGAAAATGTCGTTCAAACACTGGGCTGTCTTTGAAGGCGGAAAGTATTGACTTAGAAATTCTCTTTCAAGTTCAGCCCAGGTGGTGATAGATTCAGAGGGGAGAGAGGTGTACCACTCTTTAGCCTCTCCCTTCAAAGAAAAAGGAAAAAGTTTTAGCTTGATAGCGTCCTCACTTACTCCTTGGATGCGTGTAGTGCCGCATATCTCTAGGAATGTATGTAAGTGGGTATCTGATTCTCGATTTATAACCATGAAAAATAGATGCATCTTTGCATCATCCGAATAAGTCCGGTTTTAACTCAAAGGTTTGTGTGCATGAATTTGGAATAACTATAGCCGGGTTGACTTTGACTTCGCCTGGCCTGGCGTAGTCTGCCAACGTACGTCTATTATTAGGCCATTATCACAAAATCAGTGATTTCTCTTGCTAGTTGATCTTCAAGATCTCGCTCGGCTCTGTCGCGAGCGAGAACATGAAGCGGAAAATCCGCTGTTTGTCCGGACTACGGTTCGCTCAAAGTCAGGGGTGTATAATAACGGTCCCTTTTGACTCCGAGTTTGCATAAACCGGACCAAAAACAAGTGGTTAAAACCTAAAAACTAAGAAATTGAAAGCCTAAACTAAAAATCAAAACCTAAAGAAAAAAAGGAAAAAAAAAAGAAACCAAAGTATTGAAGATAACAGGACCAGACGGACGCCCAAGAGTTTGGGCGGGCGTCGGGTGGAACCCAGGATGGACGGGCGTTTAGTGGTCCAAGCGCTCGTCGAAAAGCAGAATACTTGAGCGGGCGTTCAAAACTTATGGGCGCTTCGTCTAAGTGAATAAAAGCGAAGCAATTGATAATTTTCAGCGGACGGGCGTCCAAGCTATTCAGACGCCCGTTTGGTAGCGGGAAAATTAGAACAGGAGCAGAAAATTGCAGAAAATAGCAGAAAAAGAAAGGGAACGAAAGAACAGAAACAGAGAGAGAGCAAAGATGGGAGAACTAATCACAAGAGAGCCTCAAACCCTAAACTAAAACCCTAATTAACTAATTACTTAATCGTTTATCAACTAAAAACAGGAATCTAAAATGAAATAAAAACAGAACAAACAAAAACAAACAGAAAAACGGAAAAAAAAAAAACAACACTAGACAACCGTCCGGTTCCCCGGCAACGGTGCCAAAAACTTGTCACGGATTTTATTAATATAAAATAAACAAGTAATAAAACCGGTTAACCTCAAGTGCAAGGATCGTAGTATAGAGGCTATGCCGGGTCGATCTTACGGGGAACTAGACAGTTGTTAATCCTAGCTTTTGTTTTAACTAATTATGTCACGAAACTAAACTAAACAGTGGACTAATCTAAACAAAGATTGCAGAAAATAAAACTAGAAAGAGGAGATTATCCAATGCTAGGAAAATACGGGTAACAGACTTATTAACTAAACTAAACTAATTGCAAAAAGGAAATTAACTAAGCAAGCAAGACTCGAGTTGCAAGGATTTAAAATCAAATTATAAAAGGCAAGCGAGGATTGATCCACCTATCAACATGTATTGATCTCTATCTCGATTATATGTGGTATTTATCTAGGTTGTGATTCACCTTACCTAAACATGAACCCTAATTCCTTAGGTAATTCATCTATTAACCTAGTATCTTCCAATGCTAGATTAACGCGTTTCAAGCTCAAAGGTGTCAACTTTTACGTTTAAATCTAGTGATTAGACTTATTAACTACATTATTATAAATCTAAGGACTATTCTTATCTATGGTGATCTAAAGGTTTATCATGACTTCCATCAAACATAAACACATATCATGCATGCAAATCTTCCGATATAAACGCAATTAAACACGGATAAACATAGATAAGAGACAACCTTGAATAAATAACTCACAGTATAATCGAAATACAGAAATCAATCCAAGTTGATGGCTTCACAATTCTCGTTTGATTGAAGCCTTAGCTCCTGAGCATCCTCAGCAACACAGTTTTGCAGAAAAAGAACATAAAAAACTGCTCTAAACTAATCTAATTTAAAGTTGCAGAAAAGTGGGAGAAAAAGAAGTAAAAACGCAGCCTTAGCCGCCCCTAGGGTTTAGGGTTTGTATAGTGTCGAATTGTTGTTCCTAATGTGTGAAAATAGCCTTGTATTTATAAGCAACAAAGTCGGTTCCTCTAAGTCGGTTTCATGGACGAGCGTTCATTCTGGTGGACGAGCGTTTACTTTCTTGAACTCTCTTCAGACGCTCGTCCAGCAGGCGTTCAAACTCTCTGATCTCTTTTTGACATCTTGGACGCTCGTTCGACATTTCAGACGCCCGTTTGACCTGGACGGAGTATAGACGCTCGTTCAACATGACTTGAATGCGATTTTTGCATGTTTATCTCTTTTTCTTCTCTCCACTTGATCATTATCTCTTTCTTAAATATTTATAGCTCGAAATTTATCTCTTTTGATCATCATTTGAGCACAATAAACATACCTATAACACATGGAAAACATCGCAAACTGTAATAATATTCAAATAATCATGTTTTAACCATGAAATCACATAAATATATTGATATTGCGATTAAGCCGTCAAAAATATTGTTTGCTCAATATTTTAATATAAAGACCAATTATTATGCAAATTATACAATATAGAGGGAAAAACATCGTAAAATATATCCTTATAAACCACATAATTTCACCCTTAACATCACGGGTGCATTACACAACCCGAACGGCATTCTTTTGAATGCATAGGTGCCATAAGGACATGTGAAAGTAGTCTTATCATGGTCATGTATATCAATGTTGATCTGATAGTATCCACTAAAACCATCTAAAAAGCAGTAAAACGCATGACCACTTAGACGCTCTAGCATTTGATCAATAAAAGGGAGGGGAAATGATCTTTCCTAGTTTTATCATTAAGCATGCGAAATCAATACACACCCTATGCCCAGTAACTAAGCGAGTAAGAATGGGCTCACCTTTATCATTTAGTTCAACAGTGATGCCTCCTTTCTTGGGCACAACCTGCGTGAGGCTCACCCACTTACTATCAGATATCGCGTAGATTATCCCTATTTCCAACATCTTCACCACGTCTTTCCTCACCACTTCTTGCAAATGCGGGTTCAGCCGTCTCTGAAACTGCCGGACCGGCTTGGCACCCTCCTCAAGGATTATTTTGTGCTTGCAGATATCAGCACTAATCCCCTTGATATCAATCATCTTCCATCCGAAGGCCTTTTTGTGTTTCTTTAGAACGTGAATCAACTTAGCTTCCTACAAAATGGTTAGTGCAGAAGAAAATTATAAGAGGAAGTAATTTATCAGGTTCTAAAAATACGTACTTTAAATGCTCAGGAAGTGGCTTCAACTCAAGATCAGTTGGTGGTTCCTCGATTGACGGCCTTGGTATCTTGCCAGTCAAACCGAGCTCTAACTTCTTGTTCCATCCCGCGTTGACATAGGCAGTCGACTCCAAATGATATACCTGAATTCTCATTCTCGGATCATCATCTTCCGCTGTGCTTGACTTTATCAAGCATTCCTCAAGCGGATCTTGGTATCCCTGCAGGTTAGTGTGCTCCAAAATACAAGGATAGATAGCATCAACGGAAAAACAATCGCTCCTTTCATCCTCAGGATGTTTCATTGCATTATACACATTAATGGAAGCATTCTCTTTCCCGACTCATAGTATAATTTCCCCCTCTTAACGTCTATCAAGGTTTCTCCTGTATTCAAGAAAGGCCGACCTAACAAAAGATGAGTTTTTGCATCCATGTCCATATCTAAAACTACGAAATCAACGGGAAATACAAACTTGTCAACCTGCATTAACACATCTTCAGCTACCCCCAATAGGTGTCCTAACAGACCTATCCGCCATCTACAGGGTCATTCTTGTCGGTTCTAACTTACCAAATCCCAATTTCTCATAAATTCCTCTAGGCATTAGGCTCACTGAAGCCCCTAGATAACACAGCACATTGTTGAACACTGTCTCTCCAATGGTAATTGGGATGGTAAAGCTACCTCTATCTTGCAACTTAAGGGGTATCCTATTTTCAAAAATCGCAGAACACTCCTCACTCAAATGCACCATTTGTTGCATCTTCTCCTTATTTGACAACATTCATTTCAAAAATTTAAAGTATGGGGGAATGATCGAAATAGCCTCTAATAGGGGAATGTTTACCTCTACCTTCCTTAGAAGATTCAGAAATTTCGCCTGACCTTGGGTCAGTATGTCCTTTCTGGGTCCCTTAGGAGGGTAGGGTAAAGTATTAACGTCAAAATCAGGGGGAGGAGGAGGAATTCTGTTTTGTTTACCTTTTGCTTTAGGCGGTGAGTGCTCTTCTTCTTTGATGTCCCAGACCACATTGTCTTTCTTCGGTTTTGCCTCTTCTGACGCCTTCTTTTTTGCCTTCACCAATGCTTCATTTGTGGCTTCCAACTCTTTCCTCATTGCAACCATCTTGGTGCGGTTTTAGTGTAGGTTAATCATACTTTGGTCCGTTGATTCCCTAGTTTACATCATGTGATTCTAAACACTTTCTATAGTGGTATACCCGATACCCAAAACCGTAATGCAGATGTCACAACCCAATCAATACCATCCACAGAGCATCACCATAGCACAAACAAAACAAAACAAAGAATAAAAAGCCTAATCAGTGACATGTCATTTAAGGTTTTGAGCCGAAAATCGAACCTTAGAAAAAATGTGAATTAAAGTGTGAAAAGCTTAGCTATTTTTAACAAGAAGGATGCTAGGATGACGATGGAATTGACGAAACGTCCGGATGAAGCACAAATCAGCCAAAAATTGAACCTTTTCAACTTTGAAAACCGCCTTAGATAGGGTCTTGAATCCGGCCAAAACAGGATTGTTGTTGGCTTTGGGTTAGGTTTGGTTGTTAGTGTGAGATACTATGGTGCGTGCTGGTGGTAAGGAGGGGGCCTCGGGACAGAAACGGTATAGTAAGGAGATTGCGAGAGATGCGGGAAAGAAGAAGAAGGTCGTGAACCCTTGGCCGGTAAACCCCAACCAAGGGATTGAGTTTAGAGAGCGACATAACCCTGCTAGGGCATCTCAGGCTCATGCTAGGGCCTCCCTGAAAGATGAGTCAGAGTCTAACACAGATCACGAGGATATTACCCCTTTAGTATGGATGAAGACAATTCAGCCGGTGGTTAGGGAGAGCAGGGTGGAGCAACCAGTTAGGGTTGAACCCGTAGTGCAGGCACCTAGAGCTGAAAGGGGTGAGCCCGTAGAAGAAAATGTTGGGCCACCATCGGTAACCCCAAGAAGGGAGAATCAAGCCCCCTCGATCCTGTTTGATAAGCGGTTTGTCAACACTAAAGCACGGGATATGTTTACCCGCCATTATTCACACCGTGCGATGTTGATAGAGAGAGAGAGTTTCACCCCTACGATATCGACAAAGAGTTTAGGAAGGGATTGACTGATCAAAAGTGGAAGGTGTTGATGACGACTCCGGAGTGGAAAGTGAATGCTACTGTGGTGCGTGAGTTTTACGCAAATTTTCCTGAGTCGAGTATAACGTCGGGGATAGTGAAGGTTCGGGGAGTGAAGGTGCCGTTTACGGCTAAGGAAATTAATAAGAAGTATGGGTTGCAACCGTTTGAGGGGCTCGATTACAAAGAGGAAATCAAAGTTCAGAAGGATGCTGGTGGGGACCCGTTGGAGGACCTCTGGTTGTTGGTCATTCTGGATGTTCAGTGGACCCTCGGAGATGGTGGGGTGAGGAAACAGTTGGTCACCTCGTCTTGGGGCGAAGAATGGAAGGTTCAGTGCCGGTTCATCCAAAACCGGCTTCTACCCAAAAATAACTTGACCCATTTCCACATTGCCGATCTTGGGATGTTGTATGCCCTAAATTTTAAATTAAATGTGGATGTGGGCCAGGCGATTTATGACGAGTGTGCGGCCAATCAGAAGGTCTATTCCCATAATTTGATTTGTCCCCATCTCATCTATAGCTTGTGTAAGGATGCCAAGGTACCGGAGTACACCGAAGACCACAAGCCCAAGAACCCTCCGATGTTGAAAAGAGAGAAGTCCAAGACTCCAGCTCAGTTACGACGTATGGCATCGGGGCAGCCTAGTTCTTCTTCTGCCCCTGCTCAGGCACCACCAGTTCTCACTTTTTCTCCCTCAGTCCGTCAGAGGTTGAGTATGGCCAATAGTTTTAGGAAGTAGATGGAGGATCAGAAGCAGACACAGGATAATATCCTGACTTTACTCCTACTGCAGAGTCAGGGTAGAATGCTGACAGATCTTAAAGCATTCGCCCCGAGCACCATTGACTATCGTTTTTCAGACGATATTGAGCGAGCTATTACATAGATTACAACTTAGGATGCTGCTGCTCAGTCTGAATTTGAGGAAGGGACATCGTCTGACGAGGAGACTAGGGAGGTAGAGCCAGGAGTTACCACTGAAGCTCCTACTACGGCTGCTGATGATGATGCACCCGGACAGACGTGATTTTATTTTTATATATGATGTTCCTTTTGTCATCTATGTCCGGTGTTAGGGTTGATTAGGAGCTTCTAACTAGTTTGCTACATTTGTGTTACTTTTCATGCTACTCTCAGTTCTTGAATGCCACTATTCGCAATTTTGATGGTTTTGTAAGCCTTAAGGCATGCTACTACTCTTATTAGTGTCTTGGCTTTTATATTTGCGCACTGTAGATGATTTCTACGTTATGTGCCTCTGTGGCTTTTCTAATATGCTTAGATGTTCTGTGCTTTACCCGTAGGGGTTATTTTTCCATCTATAGCGACCTATTTTGTGCGTGACATGTTGCGTGTCGAGTTTTCTGATGTGACAGGGCCTTATTACTGTTATACCCCCGTATCCCTATTATATATTCTGGCACGAGGACCATGTCCCGTGCATGCATTGCGTTGTTTACGTTTACTTTGATATAGGGATTCGGGTCATGATTATACGAGGCTGTTATGGGATTCGATAACGCCTTTCTGCCGGGTCTACAACTAAGTCTTCTTTTCTCTCTCATTCACACACTGAGGACAGTGTTTCATTCAAAGTGGGTGGTGGATACGACTTAGATTTGTATTGATGGTTTGTTTGTCAAATGTGCCAATTTTGTGATATACTTAGTCTGTGCCCGTTTTCGAGTCAGATTTTTAAAATTTTCCAAGGATTCAACGTCCATCTGTATGTTTTAATTCTCACATTTGCTTGGTAAATGACTTACCGAGATACTGAATGTTTATAGCAAGACGTTAGGTTTATCCTATAAACGGAACTTCTTTCGCACGTTTAGCTTCAATTTCATAGGCCTTAGGATCTAGTGAATGATTATGGTAGACTTGAGCACAATTCAACTGCCTAGATCCCATGTTGTAACTTCGAGGCGAAATAGAAGGATTAACCTTGGTAAGACACATGATGACACTCTTGGCGCTTTTTTGACCTGACTAGAGCCAAATAAGCCAAAATCCCAACATTTCACCCTCGTACCCCCTCTAAGCCTTGCTAGGACGGTCTGACCACCGTCTGAAAATGAGCCGTTTGGTTACTTAGCCTGTTTTACCCTAACCCTGAGCTATATGATTGATCACGTTTCCTTTGATCACCCTACGAGTGGACTTAGTTGTTACTTTAGACACACTTGCTGAATCAAGTGTGGGGTGGGAGATGGTGTCTATTTTGAGAGGAGTTGGTTAGTACGAGCTAGTATTCTGAAGGGGAGGAGCTCGAGTTATCCATCGATTAGGCTTTTGGTTCGAGAAAGAAATAAAGCTTGAAAAACAAAAATGAAAAAGTTGAAAGCATAAGAAAGAAAAAAAATGAACAAAGTTTGAATAAGTGATGAGCCAAAGAAATCCGTAGTGGACTCATTTTGTGCATATATTTATATGATGTTGGAGTTCGGAGTTGTTATCACGAGTAAATATTGATCAAATGAGTGTTGGTGTAGTCCACATGGTTTTGAGGAGGAGATACACATGATGATTAGGTTCACTCGTTTTTTTTCTCTTCTCCAGTTCCCAAAATTCATTTCGGTTAACCTTGTCCCGAGCTTAACATTATAACCCTTAAAGTCCTACTGGACCGTGTTTAGCTTCGGTTGGTCCCGGTTAGTGGAGATGTTATTAATATGATCTTTAGCGTAGTCGTAATAGCTAGGCATCTATAATCTAAACCGGTGAATTTGGTTTATGACTTTGAAGCTATGTCACACACACTTTCCGTTTGTCTGATAACGATTGAGTCAATGTTTGCATTCACTATTTCACTTATCTTTTACCTTGACGATGTGAGTGATTTTATATGCGTTTGTCTCGTTGATCCCTTGGTCTCTTTTAAAATGCCTGTTTACTCGAGGACGAGCAAAGGCTAAGTGTGGGGTGGTTGTTGGGAGTCAACTTCACTGCACTTTTGTATGTGATCTAGCCCCCGTTTATCACTTTATTGGCATGTTCCGTGTAGTTACAGACCGTTTTGAGAGTAATATCGAGAGTAATAAGCACGGGGAGTTAAACTGTCACATCGATAGTAAACTCCGCCTTTTTGATGATATTTACTTCTTTTCTGAGCACTTTTGTCTTGCGGAATTACGCGTGGGGTTTTGTTCGTATATGTTATTGCAGGACTTAGGTGACTCGAGGACCCGGAAGGCGATGTTTTGGAGTGAGAAACATGTCCGTGGCACGAAAGTAGCATGGAAGTGGAGAAAAGTCAAGTTTGGAGTGAAATCAAGGAAAACGAGCGTTTGCTCTACCCAAACTGGCGTTTGCGGCAAGGTTAAAGCGGAGAGATGACACGTTGGCCAAACTGGCATTTGGCCAGTTCAAACGAGCGTTTGCCAAGTTATCATTTGATACTGAAAGTTGGCTTAGAAGACAAACGAGCTGCCAAATTACCCCCAAATTGGCGTTTTGATGGGTTCAGCCCGAATACTGAGCTCATATTCAGCAAACGGTCGTTCAAGACAATCCAAAAGGGCTTTGACCTCAAGACATGATCCATCAACCGAGCGTTCAAAGAGGCCAAACGCTAGTTCACTGAACAACAAGCCCTAATCAAGAATCAGATTTCCAGGCAAACGGGCGTTTGCCTTTGACAGCAGCGGATTTTGACCTAGCACTATAAATACGCATCCCTATTCTTTCATACAGCAGTTTTTATTACCTTAGGCATATTTGGGGCGATCTTGGTGCGGTTTTAGTGTAGGTTAATCATACTTTGGTCCGTTGATTCCCTAGTTTACATCCTTTGATTCTAAACACTTTCTATAGCTCAGATTTCCATTTTAAGATCAAAGATTCGACTTTTAGAGCATTTATTTCTTCAATACTTTGTGGATAAGATTTTCTTCAGATTATATGGTAATGAATACTTTTTCCTTTATTGTCCTCGTTATGATTTCAATCTTTATTTCTGTAATTAGTATAATCATGAGTAGCTAATTCTATGTGTAGTCGAATTATGTGAAAGCGAGTGAAAACCCTAAGGAGGATGAGATTGGGAGTAGTGTAGTGCGTAATTGAATGTTTTAACGATTAATCCACGTCCTAAAACTTATTATAATGTATTTGAATTAGATTGATCACCTAGTTCACTATCACACACATCGAACTTATAAATGTATTTTGCGGTGTGATGTGGGAAAAGGGGTTTTGGGATCGTTGCGTAGATTCGGCCTAGTTGTTAGGACCGTTTCCAATACAGAGGTTTGTCATCGTTGTTCGAGCAACTCTAGACCTTAATCATGTTAGAATAATCGGTTCTCTAAAGGGAGATTCGGTTAGCTTCGCATAGGGTGATTAGATCGAGTTGTTCAGTCTAGTCACTAGAATTAAGAGTTGGCACCCGTGGATGTCGTTAAACTATTTTGGATAGGTAGGACGGCTAAAACACGCTCCCTGTTAAGTCCTTCCTAAGGGGTAAAAGTAGCTCGTGGGATCATAGTTCGGTTATACCCGTTAATCCTTAGTTAAACACCGTTCGTATAATTGTTTACTTCTGCACTAGTATAAGACCTTTCAACCTTTGATTGACCTGAACTAAGTTACACGTCAGCTTTGGTACTTAGACATTAGTCCCTGTGGATTCGACCTTGTGACCACTATACTCCCATTGACCCGATACTCTATCGGTGAAAGTTAGCAGATGGTGCTTTGTGGTGATGTTTGGTGGTGGGATTGAGGGTAAGTGGATGAGGGTGAGGTAGTAAACATGAACGCCTGTTTTGCATTTGGAAGAGATAGGGGTATATTCATCTTAACATAATTAACAATCCGTATTTGCCATGGCAGCAATTTTATTGCTCTGCTCATACCAGTTGTCTTTTATTTTTCTCTAGCCACTTTTTCTCTTTCCCTTAGAAGGAGATTTAGGCTATTTTTATGCAA
Organism: Gentiana macrophylla; assembly: GCA_026214975.1. NCBI lineage: Eukaryota > Viridiplantae > Streptophyta > Magnoliopsida > Gentianales > Gentianaceae > Gentiana > Gentiana macrophylla. The sequence goes on from CM047810.1 coordinate 88,530,876, forward strand.
TTTTTCTCAAAGAAAATCAGCACGTTATTTCTTTTTACTTAGTGATTTGAACACAACAAAGAGACGATTAGAGTAGTGAATTGCTTCAATCTTTTTATTGGTAATTTTACTTATCTTTTTATTATGCCTATTATGTATTTCTTGATTGATTTTAGCGATTATTATTATTATTATTATTATTATTATTATTATTATTATTATTATTATTAGTAGTAGTAGTAGTAGTAGTAGTAGTAGTAGTAGTAGTAGCAGCTAAATTCTTGATAGCTAGATTATGTGATAGAACAACGAAATTAATGTCTAAACAATGATCTAGGGATGAGTAGGGCTTAAAAGTTGAATCTTTTGAATTGTTGTGTTTTAAAACTTGTGTCTAATGCTATTAATGGAGTAGCTAATCATTAATTGATCTTACACTCAACTTTTATAAATGTATTTTGCGAGGGAGAGTGCGAACTAAAGTTTTAGGATTGCTATGCATGAACTAGTCGAGTTTTCCATAGCTTGTTCCTTGGTAAGTTTTTTCAAGCTAAGCCGTAAACTCGGTGGATGCGGAGCATCTCACAATTTTTCTTCATATTAGGTCAATTAAATCACATTGAGGGGACTATTGAACCGAATATACGGTAACTAGGTTGTAGTATTAACGCCTAGGGACCAATTTAAGAGATTGCACACATTCATTAGAAGCTATTGGTTGGTTGGTAGGTTAAGGCTCATCCTTAGTGATTCGGTAAGGTATTGAGAGTAGTGTTCATGACCATAATTTAGCTATTCCGTTTATTATAATTTTTAAAGTTAGCAATTTTTTTCTAGTTATAATTACCTTCACCAATATTTGTGAACCTAAACTAAATATGAGCGTGATTGTGGTACTTGACGGATTCCTCATGGAGTACGACTTTGCTCGCCGTTGTAGTACAACCGACCAGGTACACTGCCGGTTAAAGTTGGTTTGCTATAATTTGGCCATCAAGTTTCTGGCGCCCTTGCCAGGGAATCTGTCAATATCATAAAGTCATTCGAGTATTTAGGATTAGGTCATTTTCATTATTTTCTTGTTGTTTTGGTGTTCACAGTGTATGACCAAGAGTTCTACGGAGCCAATATATCATTACATCCCTGGGATTGAAGCATTTGCACGAAACTGAAACGTGGAAAGGACAACAGAATCATCCAAGAATTCATCGACATCAGTTACTGAAGTAGAATCCGAGTCAGAATAATCTGAAATGTCTTCAGGGAGCGGAGAATTATCAAATATAACTATTGGAAATGAGACTCAAGACGGGTTGCAGGTAGACCCAATGCTCATTCTCGAGAATCGAGAACCATAAGACTTAAATAGAGAGCCCCACCCTAATCAAAGGGCACAAAATTTGGGACCACATGAGGTCCAAAATTAAGTAGGTCGGTAAAATCAGGCCCGACAACAACAACAACAACAAGGCCTTCAAAATAAGAAGAATCAGGGGAACATGTTCGGTCAAATGCCTTTTGACCAAAACCAAATGATGCAAATGATGTTGATTCAGAATAGGAATCCACCACCAGCCGTCCCTATTTAGGAATAGAACTTTTATGCACGACCAGTAGTGCATAATCAGGCAAATCAATGACAGGTTTTGAGAGATTATGCGCAGCCTACCATAGGTGAGGGGCACACCCCTATCCGTTTTCCTCCTAAACAACTTGGAAATTAAACAGCATGTGTGGTATCTTCTGAATGACAATGCGCAGTTTTGGGGTAAGTCAACTGAAGACCCAAATCAGTTTTTGAACCACTTTATGCAAGTTTGCCAGATCGTGAAGATGAACGGAGTTTCTGAGGAAGTGGTTAGGATGATTTTATTCCCATTTGCATTGAAGGAGGCCGCGAGATCTTGGAATGAGTCCCTATTCCATGATTCCTTACACATTTGAGATCAAGTGACATCAACCATTTTTATTGAAATATTGTCCCCTCTCCACGTTAAATATGAAGGCGGATATTGCTAACTATGAACAATTGGATATGGAGAGCATGCATGAAGCCTTGGATAGATTTATAGTTATGTTGAGGAAGTGTTCGCATCATGGATTAGAGGCGTGGAACCATGTACATCTCTTTTATGGTTGTTTACGCAAGACATATTAGTCAAATTGGAATGCGGCGTGTGGAGGATATGTGATGAGTGTGCAAACTGACGTCGCATCAGCTACTATAGAGAGGGTTGCAGAAAGCAACATATAGTGAAAACGGGGAGAAGAGATTTGAGGAAGCCAATTGGCTCGGTCGACCAAGTCGGGCCGAGTGAGGAAATTATGAAGATGCAAGCTGAAATGACGGAACTAAAGAAGCAAATGAGTGACATGTTAGCATGGCAAAAGGATTTCAAGGGGTTTACTTTTTGTGGTGGTGAACATTGGGCCAACAATTTCCCTATTAAACAAGCTAGTGAGTTGACCACGACCAAAATGCTAAATGATCCATCTCTCGAGAACCCTTTTGGCATTAACCCCATGGATATGCATCCATTGTGCACGAGCCTAGTGGTCTACCAAACTATAGATCCGAGTTTGACATCAAATTGGCAACCCATGGATGTGAACTATTTAGCCAATCAGAACATGGGGCAAAAATTTTAGAATTGGTGGGACAATCCCAATCTCGCATAGGGTAGAAATCTAGGGGCCGGGCAAACCACTCAACCGCAATTTACACAGCCTCACCAGAGTCAATATGCACCGCAACTATAAATTACTTTTGTGAATCAGAGGCAACCTTAACAAGGGGGTTTATATGCATCCTAATGCACATATACAATAAGCCCCACCACTACAGTCAGGACCACCACCTCTGGAGCCCATGCAACCTAAAAGTTCCACGGACAGCTTACTAGAGCAGATTAGCAAAGACATAAAAGAGAGAATAACAAGGATGTGAACAAGGAATTGAAAGAGATGAGAAATGCCCATGTAAACTTGCAGTCCGTAGTAAGAAATTTGGAGACGCAGATGGGGCAACTGAACCACATGCAAGTAAATGCTATTTTTACTAGAAGTGGAAAAGTGGTGGATAGTAGTGTCATGGCACCCGAGGTTCAGAAGAGTAAGATGAGAAATGAGAAGCTGAAGAGATATAGGAAGAGTTGGAGAAGCCTAGTACGGAACCAGAGAAGCGGTCAGACACGACACAGGAAGTTATGAACAACTCATGTATGGATTTTGTGAAAAAACCCTTTGATTTATCTAAATTACCTTACCCCCTCGTGGCCCTACCAAGCCAACTATTTCCAAAAAAGCAGAACAAGTTTCTCGATATCCTAAGAAAAGTAGAGATATCCTAAGAAAAGCAGAACAAGTTTCTCGATAACCTTACTCCCGACCCCTAGGTTCACTGGGGTCATTCTAGGAGGGGTTGCGAAACTCTCGCCATGACTTCAATAACAAAACTAAAATCCAATGTAATTTACTAAATCCACAAATGATTTGACAACAATTCAATAACGAACTTCATTTCAATATTACCACAAATCAATTTTTCATAAATCACTAACTAATTCCATTAAAAGATTAAAACACACAAAAATATTACAATAGCTCTTAAAATAAATCGAGGTACCATCCAAAACATTAATTTATTTTTCATTGGAACTCGATCAATATCAACGCCTACTCTTCATTCCCCATGATCATTAACCTGTATTTATATTTTTACAAGAAAAAAAAACAAAAGAGAAAACAAAAGAGAAAAAGAAAACAAATAATATGGGGCATCAACAAAAGGCTTGTATGAGCCGTGTGTTAGAGTGTTATATATTATGTATAAGAAAACCAGTATTTTGTACATGTTTAAAAAAAACAGCGGAAGTCTTCATTACATGATAGAACAAAATGAAGAACAATTTTTAATATGGAAGTGCATGAGCATTAAGAAAATATATCGTGTTCATTTACAAGCATCAGCTTTGGCCAAGCTGATGAGTCAAATACCACCCAAACACCAATTTTACCATATGGATTCCAACCGCACTCCACGAGAACTAGCCATGCCTGACGACTCCGGCCGATCGCCAGGGAAAAGAATCAACCTTCACCGTGCAAACCTCCTACACGGCTCCAGCCAACCCTATCCATGCCCTAGGACCCAAGCACCAACCGTCAGCCATTGCTTTCCCGGCTGTAGCATGAATCTTCGGGGAAAATGTACCGTCCCCACTCTTACGAGCGAGCACTCTAGCTACTGTCGGAAAGACTTCGAGTCAAGAGGCCTCGAGACCGGTGACTAGTCGTTCTCCTAGAGCAGTAACTCTAATCCCCCTAGCCACCACAGCTTTGACACTTTCGTGCCACGAGCGAGCGAGCAAGTATTAACCGTCAATTCCAAGTATCATTTTTATTGATAAAAAAAATGTGCACTAGCTCAAAACAACCGATTATTAATTTTAAAGAAATCATTCGAAAATAACTTCCGAATTTAAATCAACAATATTTTATATGAGTGAAATATTTGAAAATAATTTAAAAGACACACTTTGGCTTTTATCAAAAATAAATTGAATTCATCTATTCCGCAATGCAAAAAAAGTTTGATTATTAGCTCCCAAAAGAATGTCGCAACAAAGTCCGAATATGCACCATGAAATTTAATAAGAAACGTTCCGCACTTCGCTTGTATAATTGAATATATTGTCTTCAACGTTCAACAGACATTTATCCCCCGGTCTTTTTTTTTCTTGATGTATAACCCCCGCAGCACTTCCTTTTTAATCCAAGTAATTCAACCTGCTCCATACGTCATCCACCGCAGACCTTTCCTATCTTTTTCCTTAAAACAGGGCAAAACCCATTCACAACCCACCATCATACGGAATGATTTTATACCCACAAGCATCCGGTCTAGCTAAGAACCTCATTATGACGAAAGAGATCCGTAGACTACTATGTTAGAGTTGTTCTTTTAGGGAAGTGTCGATGCTCCGAATCGGCACCAATACCGAGCCCGCCATTAAAACGTTGATAAATAAAACGATCACTTAGCGATGATGATCGAACATATAGAAGTAAAGTTTGCTGGTTGTATGTTGATGACGGTTGTGCATAAAAAAATGGTGAAAAGTGATGGTGCATGGTCAATGGCAGAAAATGGTTTTTTATCCGGCTTTGGTTGCCGGTGATGTTTATAGTAGTTACCAAAAATACTGAACTAATGTAATACTATCTTTTGCAAGAGTCGTACAAGAAGTAGGAATGCTGGATATTTGACTCAAGAAATTAAAAGATGACTAGGTGGAAATGGAATTTATATAAAATAATGAAGAATTTCTTGCATCGTGACAATTCTCTTATAACATGAGAACTAGGTGGCTGGTACGGTATATATATATATATATATATATATATATATATATATATATATATATATATATATATATATATATATATATATATATATATCTGTAAGCAATTTAAATTTCGTTTCTCTCAATTACCCGACTCAAACCCGGAAAAATACCAAAAATGTCAACCCTGCATTAAGTAAAAATACTAAATTTATAATAAATAACCTCTCCCCAATCACACTAATTACAATTCATACTAATTACAAAATTTGATTTTCTAATAAATACGCTCTCTTTCCAATCACTAATTCTTTTGCAAAATTTGATTCCCACGTGCTCAGAATCGTATATTTTGATTTTCATTTTCCTTTTGGCTGTAATATTGTCTAATTTTTTAATAATGCTCATATTCATCTCATCACATTCACATATTCATTTCACTTGATTCATCCATTTGCATTCAACGGGTCTTATATTGTCGTTTCTTTTATAAAGTCATCTCATCTCATTCACATATTCATCTCACTTGATTCATCCATTTGCATTCAAAGGTATTATATTGTCGATTTTTTTTTTTATAATGCCGAATCTCATATTCATCCCTTTTGTTTTGTCATTCTTTATTTGTGGTTGAATTGTGCAGAAATCTAGCTCGGTGCGAGGAAATAATTTTTTGCTTTCAATTTTAATTCCCTTTTGTTTTTACATTCTTTATTTATAGTTGATTTGTGCAGAAATCTAGCTCGGTTCGAGGTATGAATTTTTGGCTTTCTCTTTTAATTTATTTGTAGAAATGTCTTATTTTGTTCCAAATTCATACAATCCATCTTTTGATATAAAAGATGAGACATTTGTTGCATGAAACATCAGAACAAAAAGAAATAAGGACTTAAAAAGTCTATCTGTTAAAGTAGAGATATCGATATTTTTTCAATAGGTGATTTTTTTAAATGAATAAAATGCATGACACGCTTTGTGACATACGAGTATTGTTATTTTTTTATAATGCCGAATCTCATATTCATCCCTTTTGTTTTTCCCTTTTGTTTTTCTATTTTAATTCCCTTTTGTTTTTCAATTTTTTATTTATAGTTAATTTGTGCAGAAATCTAGCTCGGTTCGAGGTAAGAATTTTTTGGCTTTCTATTTTAATTTTATTTGTAGAAACTTTTGTCTTATTTTGTTCCAAATTCATACAATCCATCTTTAGATATAAAAGATGAGACCTTTGTTGTATGAAACATGAGAACAAAAAGAAATAAACACTTAAAAAGTCTACATGTTAAAGTAGATATATCGATATTTTTTTTCAATAGACGATTTTTTTAAATGAATAAAATTCATGACACGCTTTGTGACATACGGGTATTGTTATTTTTTGTTACCCTATCAGAATGTTTTATAACTGCTTATTTTTGTTATTTTTTGTAAATAGTCGGATTATTTTACCGTGTTAATGGTTTTTTATATTTACGAGGTGAGTATTTTTGGTTTTCTGTTTTAAATTTATTTGTAGGAAATTTTGTTTTATTTTGTTCCAAATTCATACAATCTATATTTAGATGTAAAAGTTGCGACCTTTGTTGCAGGAAACATTAGAACGAAAAGAAATGAAGTCTTAAAAAATCTACATGTTCAAGTAGAGATATTGATATTTTTGTTAAATATGCGATTTTTTCAATGAATAAAATGCACAACACGCTTTGTGACATATGAGTATTGATATTTTTGTTTTTTTTGTTAACCTATCAGAATGTTCTATCACGGCTTATTTTTGTTATTATTTTGTAAATAGACGGATTATTTTTTCGTGTTGTTGTTTATTTTTATTTTTTATTTTTAAAGTTGGTGGTTTGTTACTGTGTAAGATTATTTTATATGGCTGCATATTTTTCTTATTTTTTTTAAATACATGGATTATTTATTTGTAAATATTCTCACAGTAAATACATCCCTATAAATTAGTCATCCCAGAATAATATCGAATATTTTTAAATTTATGGCACTTAATGCGAAATATCACATTAAGTTATAATATTCTTAAATTTATGGCACTTAAATTATACCTCTAAAATAATTTTAAATTAATTATATAGAAATAAATAAATTCAAATATGTAATTTAGATATTAATTATAAGGTATGGTAACGGTGGGTAAGGCATGGTGGGAAGAGAGGTAAGGTGCAATGGGGTATGGCATAGAGCTACCTCACCCCTTCGCTCATATCTTACATTATGAATCATACCATACCCTACTCCAGTCAACCTTAATTCACTACACTGCTTTACTCATCACTCAATACGTCATGCTTTAGATAATTTTTTTGATTCCAGTCTTGCATATTCCAAACGTAGTAATATAATTAATTTATTACATTACATTCCATTCGCTCCTATTATTTTATTCCATTCAATTTCATTCTCAGAATAAACATGCCAATAAAATATTCTTTTCATCATTCAAAAAAATCTTCTTATAAAATATACGTTCTTCGTCTTTATGCTAAAAGCGAGAAATATAACCATAATTATTGACATCATTATAACTTTTTGACGTATGTTGTGTTGTGCTGCTTTTTACTCTATGTGACATCGATCTCAAATAACACAATTTTAGCTAAGCATTACAATAAGTTTGAAGGGTCTTTATTTTGTAGTACATATTATGCATTTTAATAGAATGTAATCACATACGTCTCCGTGCAATGCACGGGTTTCAGGCTAGTGTATATATATATATATATATATATATATATATATATATATATATATGACAATAGATCACCGGCCAAAAAGGTTGTAACCGATGATTTTAATGGTGCCATTAATTGTATTCATTGTGATAAGAAAATGTGGTGTGGCAAGAAATTTTTTTTAACGGAAAGATTATTGAATGGATGATTAAAAAGATGATTGATATTTGTGTTAATTTCAAATTTGTAACGGATATAACTAAAAATACAATGTATCTTGAACATGAAAATGGATATGGGTAAAAAATATAACGTACTCTAAACATGAAGCCAATCAACGGTTACCAAGGGTATTTATACTAACATTTATTTCCTTATGATATGTAATACCCATTTATTGTCAAATAATATTTGGTCTAGAAAAATAATTTGTAAAAAAAAAAAACACCGAATAAAATATCATATATTAACTATTCAAACACATTTCCTAACTACTACCAAAACCTACGTCACTGGTTACTATAAAATATAGTTGTTTTATTTGTCGTAAACTTATTATTTAATGGTCATACGTTTAAGATTGAATCACGTTACTCATGAGAATATTTGTAATTTATGTCTATCATATTACTATGAAATAATATCATTTTCAATACAAAATATGTCACGACGGAAGAATACGATTAACTTTTCACAGATTATTTAATAATATGGAAATGACAAATATCACTAGATCTAATAGTGAAAAAAATAGAATTATCTAAACGCTTATTTAGAAATGCCTATGAAGTCCTTTATAAACAACATGACGAAAGTCGGGATGTTACAAATATTCCACTTGTGGATGCGCTTGTTCACATGCCATCTTATTTTAAATTTTTAAAAGGAATTTTTTCTAATAAAGCTAAAATGGAGAAAATTGTTTGCTTAAATGAGGAGTGTTCTGTTGTTTTTCAGAATAAGTTGCCCCTTAAGTTGAAAGATCCGGGTAATTTTTCCATTCCTTACACCATAGGTCTGATGTTATTCCCTAAGGTATTGTGTGACTTGGGTGCAAGTGTAAGTTTGATGCATATGAGGATATATGAGAGTTTGGGGGTAGGTGAGCTTAAGCGTACAAATATGACCTTACAAATGCGTGATAGGTCGATTTGGCGCCCCATGGGAATTGTTGAGGATGTTTTAGTTCAAGTGGGTAAACTAGTTTTCCTTGTTGATTTCGTAGTGTTAGAAATGGAGGAGGACAATCAAACCCCTATTTTATTAGGTAGTCATTTCTTGGCGACGGGTAGGACTCTACTAGATGTCCAGAAAGGGGAGATCACTATGAGGGCGGGAGATGAGAACGTCACCTTTAATGTCTACAAATCCATTAAGCATCGGGTGATGATTGGGGGACGTGTGAGGAAGTGCAAAGGCTGAAAGTTTTTTAGGAGAACCATGTGACTTATGAGCAACCCAAAGAGGGTGTGGAAAGTGAGAGTGTCCCTAAAATGAAGGTAGAACCTAATGTAAATTTTATAGACTTACATTATATGAAAAATGTATTATTTATATTTGTTTTTTCAGGATTAATTAAATAATTTCTTTCATTAATATGATTTATTAATCATTTAAACTATTCTATTATTACAATTATAGCTGATGGGCTCAATTTTATTTAAAGCCTGCCAAATATCCATCAGCCTATGTTTCATTTAATTCAGCCTGGCCCAAATTGTGTTTTTTAATTATCCGGCCTCCTACCTCTTGACCCGAGTCTCCTTACCCTATACTCGACTGACCCGGGTTATATAAAACCTATAATCATGAAAACCCGAAATTCTATTTCATTTTGTTAGCTGCATTACTATTACACAGAAACCCTAATCTCTCTGTCGTTCCTCGTCGTTTTTCAATCGTATTCATTGCTCCAATCTTCGAATCCCAGAAAATATGCTCTCTGCTTCTTCTCTCTCTTTTTCCGTTGAGAATCGAACATTGAATGTTCGATTTTGTGTTGTTTTGCATCTTGTTCTCTCTGAAGAAACGTGAAGGATCCGATCTGAACTTTAAACAGTGATATCTCTCATTAATTCTTCAATTCCCTTCCAATTCTTGTGTTGATTCGTTTCCCCCACATTAATTAGGTTAATCCTTGCATATATGGACGACAAGGGCTTAAAATCTGCTTTGTTCTTGGTCACGAGGTTGATGAAAGGATGATGAAAGATCGGGGATTTGATTACCCCGATCTTCGGTGGTCAACTGAGGTGAAAGATGCTATCTTTCTGGTCCAAATGCATTTCAACACATGATGGCTCCTGTGTTGACTATTTGCATATTCGAAACAGTGATTTCGTTACTTTAATTTCTGTGTCACCTCTTTATATTCTGTTATATGTCAATATTGTGCATTAATTAATTTGGATATTGCAGATACGATGATAAGAGATTGACTCTGCCTTGATTCGAAAGCTGATGCTGAGGAAGGCAAGTGAATCAGGGAATTCTACCCTGATTCTGCGGTGTTTTGTTCAGTGTGAAAGATGCCTCTTTGGTAACCAAGTTCATTCAGCATGTGCTTAAAGATATACCCTTGATGATTTAGAGTCCATCCCTCATACGAAAGCTGCATGTTCACATTACCTCGATTTGGTGAATCTCAACCCAAACCGTTCTGGTAAATTGGCTTGACCATCTTAGTACGGTTTAAGTCAAATGACTGAGGGTTAGCACCCTATGCAGTCATAGTCAAGTCCAATGCTGAGGGTAGTGACCAATGATGCCCTAAAATTGATTTCAGACCAATGGCATCATAGTTGGTTCTGAAATTGTTTTTAGGATTTGGTCTGGTTCAATTAAGGTAAGTAGCTGAATTTGTTAAATTGAACCATGATCAAACCAGGTACCTTACACTGGCTATTAGAACATTATCCTAGAGAAATCCAACTAGTCTTTAAGGTGACTGTGTGGTTTACCGATTACACTCATGGCTCATTGACCTAATATATATGGTTCACTGACCATAAAACCCAAATGACGGTTACCAAGATTGGATAGTCGCCTCTGGTTAAGGTGATTGCTTGGTTCAACCAACCTATTGTGAGGCTCATTGACTATACTACTCCCAAAAGGAGTTTACATAGTCCATTGACCTAAAATACAAAATCAAAGGTTGACCAAGGCCGGGTAATCACTTATTAATTGTGCCTCAGATTATATGATTTCTCTTGATTTTGTTCACACCACTGTCTTGAGGTCTAGTTATACTCTAAGGCTATAAATAGCCAGTCACATTAACAAGGATTGCAACAACTCAGAGCAGTATCTCTTGAGCAATCCTACACCCTCATACATTCTGTTTTTCTCTCTTTTCATTGTTTGAACCTTGGTGTTGTAAATTTGAGTATTCTGCACTTTGGACTTTATCATCATTTGAAGTTCTGAGTAATAGTTTCAGAACTTGATCTCTGCCATTTGCAAGTTGCACTAAACTTGAATCTGATCTGCATTTTCTCTTAATAAAAGTAGTTGCTATAAGATGTAATAACAATTTTCTTTCAAACAATCTACTTTGCACCTGTGTGTTTGATCAACTTGCATCTGCACATCTAGTTGAATTATATTGCCAATAGTTTAGATTATATCTATTTGTTTAATTATACCGTATTTGATCTTTGAACCAATTTGTAATAGTGTTTTGATCACAATAAATTAATTACAATTGATCACATAGGTTCTCATAACACAAGCGAAAAGTAGAATAAGTAAGCTTCCGCACTTATTTTGCCAGTATTTGTGTTAAGTTCGAAAAAGGTTTAAAGTTTCCCCACACTCTATTCACCCCCCTCTATAGTGTTTACTTGTGCTATATCGATCCAACAATTGGTATCGGAGCAAGGTCACCTAGTGATAATGTTTTGATGTCACTTAGTTTGATTGATTTTTTTTTATATTTCCTCGATTTACACTTGATCTTGAGTTTTTGCAAAATCACTTTTTTCAATCAAGTTAGATATTCAAACAGCCGGTTCATCACTTATCTAAGGTTCATTTTCGTTTCAGATTCACTCTTTCACACCCCTTACGCTATCACTTGATTTTTGAGGCTGTAATATTAATTAATTGATTTAGGAAATCTCACACACCACATCGTTTACTTTCTGTCCGTTATTAATCCTTTCTGAGATTCCATAAATCAATCATTCATATCATAGATTGTGTGTTGATTGTATCGTGCATACTTGCATTGTAATCGCATTCATATAGACCAGTTCATCTTTTCAAATAAATTTTTATTTGCATATCTTCCAAGGCATCTACCATGACCCCACGGGAGGGCTTGTCCTTGGAAAGACCACCTTACTTTGACGGGTCCGGGTATATGGAGTGGAAGAACTCGATGCAGCTTCATATAGAATCAATGGATTATCAGCTATGGCGGATAGTTCAGAATGGTCCATTGATTCCAAAGAAGACCGTCACCGAGGAAGGTACTACTACTGAAGTCCCGAAGGCTGACCATGAACTCGTTGACGATGACTTCAAAAAGTTGTCATTAAATTCGAAGGCCATGGCCATCCATGTCAACTCCCTTAGTCCCGGAGAGGCTCGAGCAGTGAACTCGTGTAAGTCTGCCAAATAAATTTGAGAGACCCTTGCTAAAAGGCACGTGTGCACATCCCGAGTCAAACGCTCCAAAATAAATGTTTTTCTACGTGCATTTGAAATGTTTTGCATGGAATCAAATGAAATTGTTAAACAAATGGACACTAGGTTTAACGACCTAGTCAATGCACTAGAAGCGTATCGAATGAGGACCAACTCCTCAAGATTCTTAGGAGTCTTCCTCCTGAATGGGATTTCAAAGCGTATGCCATTGAGGAGGGTAAGGATGCTGAGGTTCTCACAAAGGACAAACTTATCAGAATCTTGATCGCTCACGAGATGCACCTTGAAGCTCGTAAGCGTGATAGAAATCCTCCCCGTATCACAGCTTTTAGAGCACACAAATCTAAGTCTGAATCCAAACTTGAGGAAGATGACAGTGATGATGAAGATGAGGAAATGGAAATGGCGGTGCGAAACTTCAAGCAATTATATAAGTTTAAAAAGCAAACTTCCAAGCACCCCAGAAAACATAGTAGCAAGAATCGTAAAGAAAAGGATTGGACCGAAACTGCTCAATGCTACGAATGAAAGGGATACAGACATATTTCAAATGTTTGCCCAAATAAGCAAAATTCCGGTTCCCAATCAAAGTCAAAATCGCAGTCAAAGTCAAATTTCGACAATAACTCCCAAGAGAACTCAAAGCAAAAAAGTCAAGAAGAATGGAAAATCTATGGTGGCTACATGGTCTGACAGTTCTGAGTCAGACAATGATAACAATTCTGAAACCTCCGAATGAGCTAACCTCTGCTTCACGGGTATCTCTCAAACCATGTTCGATAATGAGAGTGAGGTATCGTCATCCGTAGTAAATGAGTTGCATTATCAAATACAACAGCTTAAGACAACTCTAAAACTTAAAAACAAAATGATTAGTGAGCTTAAGAAACAGCACAACGATGAAACCGTCTCACTAATCAACACTCTAAGTCATTTAAAGCTTAAGCATCAAGACACTGAAATTGAGATTAACTCCTTAAAGCAAGAGGTTGTCAAACTTAAACAAGTCATTTCAGGACTTGAAGAGGAGAATTATCTACTCCAAGGACAACTCTCAACACGAAAAGGAAAAGGGAAAGAAGTAAGTGGTTCAGGGAATCAACCCAAACCAACTCCTCATGTCTCAACTCCAGAAAACATGACGCCTAGGCCAATTGCCTTAGAGCCTGCTACACATACACCATCTAAAGAACCAACACCACCAAAGAATGCTTCATCAACACGTTCACACACTTCACGGCGTTCTTCTTCATGAAACCACACATATATGTATATCATACATGTTCAAGGAGTCATCCTCAACAGAACCAATATCATCATACAAACTATGCTACACCTAGTTCTATATGCATGCTTATCATGACCCCCGCATACACCAAGCACCCGAATACACGTTTAGGCAACCCCAATGTGATCCTTACTTAGCCAATATGCTGTTTTGGCAAGATCAGCTTCTGAGAATGCATCAGAACACATTCTATCCAATCCCACGTCACTGTGATCAGTCAACTCAGTCCACTTGGACAAAGAAGACTGGACATAAATCAAGGGTACGAAAAGTATGGGTTCGAAAGGATTCTTTTAAGTCTGATGCTAACCCAAAAGGACCCACAATATAAAGGGTACCATAGTACACATTTTTGTAGGTCACCAACTCTTTTGTGCTAAATGACAACATCTTGGCATGATACTGCCTTGTATAAATGCCTGAAAAGCAATTGGTATCACACTATTTGATACCGAAAAGGGAAGTCTTATACACTTTTACTTTAGTAGTATTTTGTGGTTTATAGATTTCACCTCGTACTTTAAACTTTATTTGATTAATTTTCAAACTGAGGGGGAGAAAGTAGTGGATAAAGCTTTTAAAAGGTCAAATTATTTTTTCTATTTATTAAAGTCTGAAAACTCTAATTAAGGGGGAGCTTGTATTTAGGGGAGTTATACTCTCCATGGTTTTCAAACAATCCCTTAAAAAGCTTTTAAAAGTGTTATCTTGAAAATAAATCAAAAGGGGAGAATGTTGAGTATTTTGTCGTTTTAGTTATGTGTTGATTAGTTTTCAAATATAACAATCTCCTCATTTAAAGCTTTTATCTATAAGTTTCTATATAACATTATGATATGATAATCTATGTTATCATTTATTTAATCTTATTATTATATATAGCCATGAAGTTATAGATTTACATTATATGACAAACGTATTATTTATATTTGTTTTTGCAGGATTAATTAAATAATTTATTTAATTAATATTTCATTAATATGATTTATTAATTATTTAAACTATTCTATTATTACTATTATAACTGATGGACTCAATTTTATTTAAGGCCTGCCAAATATCCTTCAACCCATGTTTCATTTAATTCAGCCTGGCCCAAATTGTGTTTTTAATTATCCGGCCTCCTGCCTCTTGACCCGAGCCTCCTTATACCCGACTGACCCGGGTTATATAAACCTTATAATCATGAAAACCCGAAATTCTATTTTTTGTCAGCCATATCTCTATTACACAGAAACCATAAATCTCTCTGCTCTTCCTCTTCGTTTTTCAATCGTATTCATTGCTCCAATCTTTGAATCCCAGAAAATCTGGTCTCTGCTTCTTCTCTTTCTTTTTCTGCTGAGAATCGAACATTGAATATTCGACTTTGTGTTGTTTTGCATCTTGTTCTCTCGGAAGAAACGTGAAAGATCCGATCTGAACTTTAAATGGTGATATCGTCTCATTAATTCTTCGATTCCCTTCAATTTCCTGTGTTCATTCGTTTCCCCTACATTAATTGGGTTAATCCTTGCAGATATGGACGATAAGGGCATAAAATCAGCTATGTTCTGGGTCACGAGGTTGATGAAAGGATGATGTAACGCCCCGTTCCCGGACACCGAGTCCTTATCGGGAAATCGTAACGTTCGGCACGCATAATATTAAATAAATAATATTACACGTAAGCCTCTACTACGTCGTATCAAATAAAAGCAAACGGAAGATAAAAAGACTCGGGTAATTCTTTTCCAAACATCTCAGAATAGAAGTTCAGGAACTAGAGAAGGAAAAGTAAAGTTATTACATCCGAAACGAAACCAACAAATCCAAAATTGTATGAATTCCAAAGTACTAAAAGTAAACTACTAGTTCCAATAACCCAAATCTATGAAATAAACAAATAATAAACAAGGTCTTCAAGTCCGGCGTCCTCAAACGTCGTCATCAAAGTCCTCCTCGAACTCATAATTTACCTGTTCGTCTTCTCTCCCCCAAACACATAAATAAACATGCATTTGAGGTAAGTACAATGTACAAAGTAAGAAGTAGAAGCTACAATATAATTAAGGTTTATTATTAAAAGATTTGCCTTACTGAGACCGACTCGATCTAGGGTTCACTACATGCCCATCGACACGTCGTGACTATACGTTTCTAACTTAGCTTATCTTTGTTACATCATTACTCAAGGACACAATGCATGGTGAAAATTCCACCACGAGATATACTTGCCAACTACGGTGATTAGCACCGGTAGTCCCGGGATCTCCCCGGTATGCATATACGTTCGATGGATTTACTCCACTACCCTTCAGCCTTTTGAGCCAGTAGCGTTGTCCAACTTTTATGAACGTTTCACATCGCCGATTTGAATCAGTGCCTAACCAAGAATAGATGACGTTTTAGCTTTTACTACACTTATGTAATTATTAATGTGAATTAACTAGTCACCTAAGTGTTTTCAGAATAATACTCACCTTATCAGCTCTACTCCCTCACTTAGACAACTAGACATCACATCCTATCAATTACACAGACATTGATGAACCCTAGTTCATCAAAGCACAAGCCCTTTCATGCCCTTCCGACGGATCAGAACTTCAACTCCCTTTAAGAGTACATTCGGTGTTTTAACTGAACGAATCAAAAACTCAATCGGGGCTTGTTCATATTCAATTAGTGTTATTTAATCATGAATTAAGGTTTAAAATTCAAAACATAGCTTAAAACAACATTATATAGAAAACTGGGGCAATGCGTGCGCATTACTCTGGAGTGCGTACGCATTCCTGCTGCACTTATTCTAAGCAATCCTGTATCAGTAATGCGTGCGCATTGCTAGCCAATGCGTACGCATCTTACGTAGAAAAAGCCCTAAAACCTGTTCTTCAACCCTTAACGATCTCTACTCGAATCTAAACATCTTGCACATGAATTATAGCTGAAAAACAGTAGAAAAACATGTCTTTTAAGATCCAAAACAAAATTTAATCCTTAAACATCATCTAAGCATAAAACTTGATACAATATGCATCCAAAACATGATCTATTCTACTCTAAACCACAATTAGACTGTAGGAAGAGATTCTTACCTTTGGCAAGCTTATTCCAACAGCAAAAACTCATAAAAACAGCAGCTAAAACCGATCTTTCTCTTATCAAAGATTCAACTTTCTGCAATCAAAACGTTGCCTTCTTCACAACGATTCCGGCGCTCTACTCTGATGTGAAAACCGTTGAGAATCGACTTAGCAATTGATGAAAAATCCCTCAGCCCTAATTTCTTGCCCACACACGCAGAACACAATTTAGGAGGTGGAGAAATCTGATTTCTATTAGGTTATGAGAATTGTGGGGATTTATTTTCCTTAAATAACAAATCCCAAAAAAAAAAGATAAAGATCTTATTATCTTCCTTTATCATAAAAAAAAATCAGATTTATCAAATCAAAAAAAAGATAAAGATCTTATTATCTTCCTTTATCATAAAAAATCAGATTTATCAAATCAAAAAAAGATAAAGATCTTATTATCTTCCTTTATCATAAAAAAATCAGATTTTCCTCCTTAAATATATACATATATATATCTCGAAATGTATATATATAATTTAACAAATACTTAAACTCCGAATAAAAGGAACCGAACCCAATATTTCATTTTCGTAAAATGACACGTCTGCCCTTTCCCGAAAATCGTAATATTACATTCTTCCCCCCTTTAAAGAGTTTCGTCCTCAAACTTATAACATACCTGGTAAGTCCATAAAATCTGGGAACTCGCTGATCATATCGTCCTCAACTTCCGAAGTAGCTTCATCTGGTGAATGATTGCTCCATTGCACCAGAACTAAAGGAATCAACCGTCTCTTAATCATCTTTTCCTTCCGGTCCAAAATTCTGGTCGGTGTCTCATCGTACGAAAGATTATTCTGAAGAACCTCCAGATCAATAGTAGTCTCAATATCCGTCTTGGTCAAACACTTCTTTAACATTGAGACATGAAACACGTTGTGGACTCTCGACATCGATTCTGGTAACTTGAGTTTGTAAGCCAAAGGTCCAATTCTTTCTAGAATCTCAAAAGGTCCAACATACCTCGGGCTTAGCTTTCCCTTATGTCCAAAACGTTTCACTCCCTTCATTGGTGAAGCTCGTAGATACACTCTTTCACCAACTTCAAACTCAAGAGGTCTCCTTCTAACATCTGCCCAACTCTTCTGTCTATCTTGAGCCGCCTTCAGATTCTTCTTGACCAGCTGAACCCTTTCTTTAGCTTGCTCAACCAATTCCGGCCCGGTGATTTGTCTTTCCCCGACTTCATCCCAAAGCAAATGGCGTTCTACATCTTCTTCCATACAATGCTTCAAACGGTGGCATGCCAATACTTGCATGATAACTGTTGTTGTAAGAAAACTCCGCTACCGGTAGGTAATCATCCCATGATCCACCTACTTCCAACACACAAGCTTTCAACATATCTTCAAGTGTTTGGATGGTTCTCTCAGATTGTCCATCTGTCTGAGGATGAAAGGCCGTACTCAAATCCAACTTGGTTCCAAAAGCTGCTTGTAAACTTTTCCAAAACCGACTGACGAACCTCGAATCACAATCCGAAACTATCGAGATAGGTACTCCGTGTAACTTCACTATATTATCCAAGTATAGTGTCTTCATTTTCTTCAAGGGCATATCAACCTTATATGGTAAGAAATGAGCGGATTTGGTCAATCTATCCACAATCACCCAAATCGCATCATTACCGCCTCTCGTCTTAGGTAAACCGGTGATAAAGTCCATAGTGATCTTATCCCACTTCCATTCGGGGATATCCAATGGCTTAAGCATTCCTCCCGGTCTTCTATGTTCTGCTTTAACCTTCTGGCAAGTATCACACTCTGCAACGAACTTGGCTATCTCCAGTTTCATCGAGGGCCACCAAAACCTTTCCTTCAAGTCTCTATACATTTTAGTAGCTCCCGGATGAACCGCAAAAGCAATCCTATGTGCCTCTTCCATGACTCTCTGTCTTAAATCATCCACATTAGGTACACACAAACGATCCTGATACCAAAGATTCCCATTCTTATCTAACACATATCCAACTGTGGGCTTTTCCCTTGCAACTCGCTTCAAGTCAACCAAAACTGGGTCTTCATCTAGCTTTTCCCGAATGTCATCCATCAACTCGGACCTTGCTAACAACGGTGCCACAAACTGTTGGTCTTCAATCTGATCAAAGCTTCGGATTCTCAGCTCATCTAACCTTTCTACAACACCTTCAACGCAAACCGCAAACACTGGTTTTCTGCTCAAGGCATCAGCCACTACATTTGCTTTACCCGGATGATACTGAATCTCCAAGTCATAATCCTTTACGAACTCCAGCCATTTCCTTTGTCTCATATTCAGGTTTTCCTGAGTAAAGAAATACTTCAAACTCTTGTGATCGGTGAAGATCCTGGCCTTAACTCCGTACAGGTAGTGCCTCCAAATCTTCAAGTCAAACACAACCGCTGCTAACTCCAAGTCGTGGGTTGGGTAATTCTTCTCATGCACCTTCAACTGTCGGGATGCATAAGCAATTACCTTCCCTCCCTGCATCAACACACAACCTAAACCTTGTCCCGAAGCATCCGTGTAAATGTCATAATTATCAAAGATCCCCAGAACTGCCAAAACTGGGGATGTAGTCAACCTCTTCTTCAACGTCTGAAAAGCATTTTCACACTCACTGGTCCACTCGAACTTCACATCCTTTTGAGTGAGCCGGGTAAGTGGTGTAGCTATCTTTGAGAAGTCTTGTACAAATTTCCTATAATAGCCAGCCAAACCGAGAAAACTTCTAACCTCTGAAACGGTAGTCGGTCTGGACCACTTCTCAACTGCTTCAATATTTGCTGGATCAACCTTAATGCCATCTCCAGAAATGACATGACCCAAGAAACTCACTTGGTCCAACCAAAAGTCGCACTTCGAGAACTTAGCATACAACTGGTTCTTCTTTAATGTATCTAGTACTATCCTTAAGTGTTCTTCATGTTCCTTCTCATCCTTAGAGTATACAAGGATGTCATCTATGAACACAATCACAAACTTATCCAAGTATGGCAGGAAAACACGCTGCATTAAATCCATAAATGCAGACGGAGCATTAGTGAGTCCAAAAGGCATAACTAAGAACTCATAATGTCCATACCTCGTACTAAACGCCGTCTTCGGTATATCAGCCACCTTGATCTTCAACTGGTGATATCCGGACCTAAGATCAATCTTGGAAAATACTCTCTTGCCTTGCAACTGGTTAAACAAATCATCAATCCTTGGAAAAGGGTACTTATTCTTGATGGTCAGGTTGTTTAGCGCTCTGTAATCTATGCACATCCTCATGCTACCATCTTTCTTCTTAACAAACAACACTGGGGCTCCCCAAGGCGAGGTACTAGGCTGAATTATGTTCCTCTCGAGCATATCCTTAAGTTGAGCTTTCAACTCTTTCAATTCAGCCGGTGCCATTCTATAGGGTGCCTTAGCAACTGGTGCCGCTCCTGGCATCAACATGATCTCAAATTCAATTTCTCTATTAGGCATGTTTCCTGGTAACTCTTCTGGAAACACCTCTGGGTATTCCTTGACTACAGGGGTTTCCTCTAACTTAGGCTTCACTTGTTCCACATCCACTGCATACAACAAGTAGCCTTCACAACCCTTCCGACAAGCTCTTATAGCCTTAACTGCTGAAATTATAGGGTGATGCTTCCTACTAAGCTTGTAAATGTTACCTTGATAAGTCTTATCTGATTTCTCGGGTATCTTAAAGGTCACTCTCTTTTCTCTACAATCCAAGTGGACAAAATTCTCGGATAGCCAATCTATTCCAAGAATCACATCAAAATCCGAAAAGTCCAAAACCATCAAATCACTCCTGCAACAATACTTTCCAACTCGAACCTCTACCTGAGGTATCAACTTGGTTACCTTAGTCACTTTTTCTAAAGGTGTTGTTATCTCCAATGTGTTTCTTAAAGGTTCCATTGGTAAGTTAAGCTTCTTAGCTACCTTAGTTGACACAAAGGTGTTAGACGCTCCCGTATCAAACAATGCCGTAACTGCTAAGTTTTCTAGAATTATTGTACCTAGGATTTGAATTAATTTATTTAAATAAAATACAACATGATTTTAAATAGTGCTATAAAGTACTCTAATAAATTAAAATAAACAAAAAGGTACCTGAAAGAACGTTATTGTCTGGTTCAGCCATCTCAGCATCCACTGCAAAAACTCGAACTGGGCGACTTGGGCCGCCTTTTCCATTTCCTTGCCTCTAAATATTTGAGCTCCCATTTTTTGGGCACATCTTAGCAAAGTGCCCTAGATCTCCGCAGTAGTAGCAGCCACCTGTATTAGCCTTACACTCACCTGAGTGATTACTGTTGCACTTAGAGCAAACCGGTGCTCCGGTTGAAGGTTTACTTGCTACAGGGGTTGTTGTCTTCTTGAGATTCTGTTGGGGTGCTCCCCGGTTAATACCTTGACTCGTGCCAAAATTCCTCTTATTCCCTATAACAACTGTGGCCTTCTTTCTGAATGTCTCCACCTCTAAGGCCTTATTCAACAACTCAGCCATATTCTTAGTTGTGAAATCCAACATACCGGACTGTATCTTATAGGCTAGGCCTTCCTTGTAAAGAGCCATCTTTCTCTCTTCAACCTTCATCAGCTCGGGGTAGAATCTTCCCAGCTCGTTAAACTTGTTGGTGTACTGAGATACTGTCATAAAGTTGCCCTGCTTAAACTTTAAGAACTGGCTTGCCATGTCTGCCTGCACTGTTTCCGGAAAATACTCGTTGTAAAACATCACTTTGAAGCCTTTCCAATCCGTTACCTTGCCATTACTACTTTCTATAGCGTCATTCCAAGCTTCAGCTGCGCCCAAAAGGAAACTAACCGCCCACTGGGCCATCTCAGATTCAGGAACATGTATATTCTTGCAAGCCTTTTCGAAAATTCTTAACCATTCTTCAGCCTTCGAATGTTCTACATTCCCATAGAAGTTTTCAACCCGATTCCTTCTCAATCTTGTATACCAGTCAATCGGTGGTGCTTGCTCAAGTGCCGGTCTAACTGGTGGGGCTTGTGGATAAACTGGAGGGTATCCATAGGGTATTTCCTGCTGTTGAAACTGGGGTTGATGGAAACCGTAGGGTGGGTAACCAAGACCTTGTTGTTGGT
Source organism: Gentiana macrophylla (assembly GCA_026214975.1). NCBI lineage: Eukaryota > Viridiplantae > Streptophyta > Magnoliopsida > Gentianales > Gentianaceae > Gentiana > Gentiana macrophylla. The sequence continues at coordinate 88,553,050 of CM047810.1, forward strand.
CAAAACGGAGTAAAGGTGGTACGGTAGGTCGAGGATTGTGACCCACTGGAGGAGGGTAAAAGGTCTGATGCTGCTGATGAGAAAACACTGGTGGAGGAGGGTAGCTCACTGGTGGGGGATAGATACTGGTTATTGGGGGTACGTAGACGGGTGGAATGTCCCCTATCATGGTGACACGTACCGGTGCTTCTCCAGGCTCTCCATAAATGTAGTTGTACTTTGGTGGAGGGTAACTTACTGGTGGGGTTACTAAACCCGCTGGAACGTCACTTACCAAGGAAAACTAAACCGAACTTCCCATATGCCATTGTGGGTGTTGCTCCTGATGAGGTCGCGGTGATAAACTCCGCTGAGATCGTGGAGTAGGGGTTGCAGTATGAGGGGGTGGAGTGGGGCTCGGATGAGGTGAAGGATTCTGCCTCATGAAACCGCCTCTAACAACAGGTGTAGGACTCTCTCGACGTACTCCTGAAGCTTCTGCACCGCTCCGGTTCTCGTGAACACCATCCTGATGATCACAGAAAACCAAAACATTACTAAGAGATCTAAAGGAAACTTATCTTAATAGAAAGATGATGACGGTCAAATTGTACCCGTTATTCTATGATCTTTATCCCCGATTCTAGTCTAAAAGAGCTTTAATGTAGGGATAATAAGTCGTAATATGCCTAATTTATATATACCTCGAGTTACGATTCGTTATTCTGCATTTCGATGATTTATTGCATTATTTGGTATTACAAACCATATTTTATTTAATATATGCAGTGAGCTGATTGGATGGATTTCGGAGAAGATTCAAATGGATTGCAGACAGTGCAGAAGCCCAATACAGAGAACAAGAGAAGCCCGAACAGAAAAGTACACTCGGTCAACCGAGACTGCTCACTCGGTCGACCGAGCCCAGCTATTCGGTCGACCGAGCCACCCAAAAGCCCAGCAGAAGGTCCAGCACGTTAGTAAGGCGGTTAGGGTTTAGTGATTTCGATTTTAAGTCGGTTTTTCAAGTCATTTGAGGCCTCTATATAAACACTTTGTCATTAACAATATTAGACATCAATCTTTCAATCAAATACATACATTACAATGTAGCATTAATACATTGAAGGTTTTTCAACAATGTAGGGGCTTCAATATGTAAGCCTTTATATTTTCTGTCTTCTTTATTTTCCGTAATTAATCCCCCCAATTATGATTTATCGTTTGAGTTGATTATTCATAGCTAGATGATGTAGATCTAGGCTATGATGTTAGGGAGGTGGCGATACCTTGTCTATGAGGATCACATACCCTACGTCCTCTACTTAGTGTCTATGTATGAATCGGTATTGCTTAATTAACGTGTATCTATGTTAGTTTATATAATTGCTTGACGAATTGCTATTTAATCCGTATTGTACGAGAAACGCTGAGAGATAGGTTCAGAGATGTAATCTGGGAGTTGAAATTGTTTGGGTGACTGATGAGCTAAAATTTACCCTTCAAAAATACATTTATAAAAACTCGTAACTGTGGGTAAACTAACTCTCTAACTGGCAGAGTACCAGGTCGATTGTTAGAATAGCTACAGGAGTACGAGGTCGATCCCAAGAGAAATGTGGTTGTGAGTACCAAAGCAAACGTAGAACTTAGTCTAGGCGATCAAAGTTTAGGTGGAGTGTTTATAACTAATGCAAAAAGTAAAGATTATTCTAACGAGATTAAAAAGCATAGTCGAGTTATGATACAACAGGTTATCTCCCCACAGGAAAAACTTAATAAGGAGTGTGTTTTATCGAGTTCAGTTTATATGATATTCACGGGTGTTAACTCTCTATTCTTGCATTAAGATCTGAACAGCTCTCACTTAACCCCCATACTAGGTTTATTAACCCTCCCTTTAGAGAGCTAACTTGCCTAACATGGTTGACCGGAATAAAAAAAACCGCTGAAAAACCTTACAAAAACATAATTTTAATGTGTCACTTAGGTTGCCAATCTAACAATTAAGACTATGGTTTAGTGATTCTAAAACATGTTTCATTCATCTCGTAAAGATAAGAATCTCACATAGGCATAGTCGGGATCATCACTCGGGTTGTCAATCGACAATCAAGACTATGATTAGTGATACTCAGATCCCACATCTCACCGCAAAATACATTTATAAGCTTGATATAACAATGAACAAGGTTGTCAATCTTGTTCAAGGTTATCAAAATGATCAAAACAAGTTTAAAACTTGAGTTTATCATAAAAACGTTTAATTAAGCACAACACAACTCCCATCTCGTCTCCCGAGGGTTGATTTCACCCGTTTTCACATAATTCGGCTATGTATATATTTAGCTACACATATAGTTAATATATATATAAATATATAAATATATATATAAATACATAAGTATATATATAGATATAGGTATATAGATCTATAAATATATATATAGATACATAGATACATAGATATATATATATATATATATATATATATATATATATATATATATATATATATATATATATATATATATATATATATATATATATATATATATATAAATATATATATAGATATATATGTGTAGATAGATATATAAAAGAAACAAAAATGAAAGAAACAACAATGAAGAAAATGATAAAAAAACAAGCTTACTATTATATGGCGATATCAAAAGTTTCGATATTACAACTATTTCAAAGAACAATGAACTTCGATAATTCCCTGAGCATTACAACGATACTAATATTACTAAATTTATTTGGTGTAAGCGCCTTATTTACAACCTAAAAACTAAAGAAAATAAGAAGGATAGATATATATATATATACGCTATGTATATATATAATGGTGCACCCTCTGTTGCTCTCCGAATGCTCCTTTATATAGAAAAATTTCCTTGGGCCGGACTGGGCCGGGTAGGGGCCGGACTGGGCCGGGTTTCATCATTACATTCATCCCCCTTAATTTCCAATTTTCGGATATAAATTATATATTTTGGAACAAAACTTATAAAATTCATATCGTGAGTTCTGGATCTCCAAATGACATGATTCAAGAGGCGTTGGAAAGCCCTTTCAAAGATCTACAACTTTCATTAAGGACACTTCTTCAGAAAATGCCGTTTTAATGAGCCATTTGTTCGTCGAAGATATAATTCGTTAGTGGTACCACTAACCACTGAGCCACTTGACCACTTAAGTTAGTGGCACACTCTTATATCCCTAAAAATACCTCTTTTAGGCCTCAAAACGTGTCATTACTCGGGATTTTGGTCAACCTATAATTCTGCAATAAACCACCAAAATACCAAACGAATGACGACCACGACACTCCGGTTACTAAACCGGTACAAAAACTAATAAAAACACATAAAACCACGATATTTTATAAAATATTCATGATTTATATATTTTTATGAAATTTAGGAATTAAAGACTCGAAATGATACAAAAGTGCTCAAAATGATATTAGAAATGGAGTAAAATGTTATGAAAATAACTGTGAATTTTTCCGTCATCACAACCCCCCACTTAGCTTTTGGTCGTCCTCGAACAAAATAAGCGATAAAATAAAATGAATGAGGAAAAATTCATGAAGATAAGATATTAATGACAATCAGATGATGCAACCATTCGAATCATAACTACACGTTAACCTTAATATAAATGTATAACAGAGTGCGTGTGTGACAAGCCTTTTCAATTTCCACTATCCTCTCTTGAATAATTCAAGCAAACGCACAAATATCCATTCAGACAGTCCTAATGATTTTCCTAGGTATAGGCAGTAACAGTTCCACACAACGTCCTCCTGTGTACTTATTAGGATAATCCCTAAAGCATATCATCCAGTTTATACTGGGGATAGTCAGAAGATAACTAGGTTGTTGTTTTTTTTTCATAGGACACTAACATATCCGAACTCATTGCCAAAATCGACTATCTTTCAAGCGTCATGAGGTGAGATCAAATACATCAATACCTATCTAACTTTTCAATTAATTTCACATGTGTAGCATATGCCCTCATTCCCAGCAATAGGATGTTTCGTGATAACACCCTAGCTGGACTACTATCATCAGGCAGTCGGGAGCTTTTAAACCTCATAGTGATATAGGACGTTTCGTGATAACGCCCTACTACACTCAAATCATTGGTAGCTACATCCGGCATATAAATAGCTCACTTATTTTGACATTCTTTCTATCACATTCAAACCTTTAGATATTCACAGTACATGTTCAGAAATTAGGTACTAAGCTACTGCTATTTCTAGGATAAACCACTAGAATACTGAATGGGTACAGTTTAAAATTTTCGCTTCAATATCAAAGGCTTATGTGAAGGAATTCATGTTACACAAATAAATTTAGGCTAAAATGCACTTACGGTTCACATTGGTTATACATATCCAAATTGATCATTACATCTTTAAATCCATGAAATATATACCTTATACAATTCATTTTAATCAACTCATTTATGCTCGAAAAAGATCCAAAAACTAAGGGTTTAAACACTTACTGCCATTTCTAAACCAACCAGACTCTACCCCCCACTTACGATTTTGCATTATTCTCAGAGTGTAAATGAGATAGAGAGGAAGACTTAGCTTATAAACCAGGCAGAAAGATGCTATCGAATCCCGTAACAGCCATGAGAAAGCACGATCCGAATCCCTATACCAAAACAAAAACAACCAACACAAAGCAAACACGGGACATGGTCCTCGTGCCAAAATATGCAATAGGGATATGGGAATAATAAGAAAATGGCCATGTCACGTCAGAAAAATCGATAAGCAATATATAGCACATCACATAATAACTTTAGATGGAAAAATCACCTTCACAGGTTAAGCACAGAACATCCAAGCAACGAGCATAAAACATCAATTCATAGTCAGCTATTCCTAGATTCCTTTTATTACACACAGGTGGAAATACTCACCACTATACTACAACGACCAGAAATTTGAAACAGACTAGATCATAAAATGAAATGTATGAAAGAGTATTGAGTCTTTTATACCCAGATCCTCAAGGGTTCAACAACCTAAGTCCCAGAAATGATGTATTTGAATGTTTTCTTTTTTTTCTCCATCGGGATTTTCGGATAACCACCTAATCGTTCCCTTTTAATGACATTCAAACATTCATCCTGAGACTTGGTTGTGCTTTGTGTTCATCTTTCATACAGATTCTACATTTCATTCAGACTAGGCTTATCCAAATTATTATTATTTAACGGGCTGCCTCCCGGTAGCGCTTTTGTTTAACGTCGTTTGCTCGACAGGGTGACTCTATACAGACTCAATCAACCAAAATCCGAACTTAAGAAGATCAACAGCTTAAGAAAAGTGATCAAAGCGAGAACCATCGAAATTAAATTGTCTAGAAACGTACCTCGTTTGGTTCTCGATGTTATCTCCTCCCAGCCAGAGAATCTTCTTTTATCAGCCTGTTGAACCATCTTCTTTTGAAAATCACCATAAAGCTCATCCATTGGGGAGTATATGAACTGAATCGCAGAAAATTCATCCTCACAGAGTGGACGAATATAGTAATCCGGGACCGTCATATCAACTATTACCAACTTTCCTAGTGGCTTTACCGAAGATGGCCGATCAATCTCTTGCTCTTCTAACTCTGAAATCTCATTATAGCAAACTGAATCCTCAACCTTTTTCTCAACCTGAACTTCTTCAGTGATAACATCATCATCCTTAACCACCTCACATGTCTCTGCCTCTTTCACATACCTCACTAATTCAATCAATTTCCCCACCTTGTCTTGAAGATTTCTTATGGAGGAGTCAGTACTTACTTTGAACTCCTGCATGTCCAACAGTCGCTCTTACAAGATCTGGTCCAATCGCTCTAGTTGCTCTATTTGACCTGTCGGTGAAGTCTTCTTGTGGCATGGGAAAAGCGATCGTATTGACTTTGATTCATTGGAGGTGAGTAGTAGTCCTCTTGCCATTCCGGATAATCGATCGGTGGTGAATCTGGGTGAAGCTATCAACATGCTGAGTATGAACACCATAATCCTGATAAGCACTAGGGTTCGGATAACCCTTATAATATTGTGGTTCATAACTCGAATAACCATAATTCTGATCCGGGTATGCACTAGGGCAATTATAGGACCAAGAACCTTGGTTATTCCGCTGTTGATACTGAGGCTCAGACATGAACTGTTGTTGATAAGGTTGGTAGGGGTATTGTTGTTCAGGTGAGTGGTATTGATTGAAAAATTCATCCATTTAAGCTCAATCTGAAAGATCTCAGAAAACAACAAGAAAACAATAAAAAATTTCTTTTTTTTTCGTTTTTTTTTTACACACACACACACGAAATCTAAATAAAACGAAGAAAATAAAAACCTAGGCCCAAGCCTTCGGTTCACTTACAAGATATCACAACAATATCACACATTTCCCCGGCAACGGCGCCAATTTTTGATGAGCTAAAATTTACCCCTCAAAAATACATTTATAAAAACTCGTAACTGTGGGTAAACTAACTCTCTAATTGGTAGAGTACCAGGTCGATTGTTAGAATAGCTACAGGAGTACGAGGTCGATCCCAAGAGAAATGTGGTTGTGAGTACCAAAGCGAACGTAGAACTTAGTCTAGGCGATCAAAGTTTAGGTGGAGTGTTTATAACTAATGCGAAAAGTAAAGATTATTCTAACGAGATTAAAAAGCATAGCCGAGTTATGATCCAACAGGTTATCTCCCCACAGGAAAAACTTAATAAGGAGTGTGTTTTATCGAGTTCGATTTATATGATATTCACGGGTGTTAACTCTCTATTCTTGCGTTAAGATCGAACAGCTCTCACTTAACCCCCCATACTAGGTTTATTAACCCCTCCCTTTAGAGAGCTAACTTGCCTAACATGGTTGACCGGAATAAAAAAACATTTGAAAAACCTCACAAAAACATAATTTTAATGTGTCACTTAGGTTGCCAATCTAACAATTAAGACTATGGTTTAGTGATTCTAAAACATGTTTCATTCATCTCGTAAAGATAAGAATCTCACATAGGCATAGTCCAGATTTGTCACTCAGGTTGTCAATCTGTCAATCAAGACTATGATTAGTGATACTCAGATCCCACATCTCACCGCAAAATACATTTATAAGCTCGATATAACAATGAACAAGGTTGTCAATCTTGTTCAAGGTTATCAAAATGATCAAAACAAGTTTAAAACATGAGTTTATCATAAAAACGTTTAATTAAGCACAACACAACTCCCATCTCGTCTCCCGAGGGTTGATTTCACCCGTTTTCACATAATTCGGCTATGTATATATTTAGCTACACATATAGTTAATATATATATAAATATATATATAAATACATAAGTATATATATAGATATAGGTATATAGATCTATAAATATATATATAGATACATAGATATATATATATATGTATGCGTATAAATATATATATAGATATATATGTGTAGATAGATATATAAAAGAAACAAAAATGAAAGAAACAACAATGAAGAAAACGATAAAAAAAACAAACTTACTATTATAACGGCGATATCAAAAGCTTGATATTACAACTATTTCAGCAACACCGAACTTCTGATAATTCCCTGAGCATTACAACGATACTAATATTACTAAATTTATTTCGGCATAAGGCCTTATTTACAACCTAAAAACTAAAGAAAATAAGAAGGATAGATATATATATATATATATACGCTATGTATATATATAATGGTGCACCCTCTGTTGCTCTCCGAATGCTCCTTTATATAGAAAAATTTCCTTGGGCCGGACTGGGCCGGGTAGGGGCCGGACTGGGCCGGGTTTCATCATTACATTCATCCCCCTTAATTTCCAATTTTCGGATATAAATTATATATTTTGGAACAAAACTTCTAAAATTCATATCTTGAGTTTTGGATCTCCAAATGACATGATTCAAGAGGCGTTGGAAAGCACTTTCAAAGATATACAACTTTCATTAAGGACACTTCTTCAGAAAATGCCGTTTTAATGAGCCATTTGTTCGTCGAAGATATAATTCGTTAGTGGTACCACTAACCACTGAGCCACTTGACCACTTAAGTTAGTGGCACACTCTTATATCCCTAAAAATACCTCTTTTAGGCCTCATAACGTGTCATTACTCGGGATTTTGGTCAACCTATAATTCTGCAATAAACCACCAAAATACCAAACGTAAATCCGACACGACACTCCGGTTACTAAACCGGTACAAAAACTAATAAAAACACATAAAAACACGATATTTTATAAAATATTCATGACTTATATATTTTTATGAAATTTAGGAATTAAAGACTCGAAATGATACAAAAGTGCTCAAAATGATATTAGAAATGGAGTAAAATGTTATGAAAATAACTGTGAATTTTTCCGTCATCAGTGACCGAATTGTGTCATTCGGTCGACCGAGCCTACACACTCGGTCGACCGAGCCCTTTTTTTACCTGTTAATCCGGCCACGTCTTTATGGTTAGGTTAGCGCAATAGAATTTATCATCTCAGTAGGTATGGCTACGGCTACGTTGCTCGTCTGTTTTAATTAGCGTATGATTAGAAAATACCAATATAGGGCTCCTAGGTTGGCTCATGAATGATCTTCCGGGACTTTCAGCGAGATCTAGGTAGGTTTTGTATTTGGGAATTGAGCTCACCTAGTTATACGTAAATCGTAGATTAACATGAGACCGTGCAAGTAATTGTTAATAGGACAGAGACTGATGCGATCGTTTAGGAAGTACGCCTAATCATAGGAATGTTGCCTAGACGAGGTGTACGATTAATATCGGCATCCTTAGTGTCGTAAGCGTGCGAGTTATATGAGATGGAAGCCTAAAAAGCGAAGTCACGTAATGTAGCACAGTGATCTAGTAACCTAACCGGTGCTAAGTCAAGTTTAAGAGGATGACTCCCGTAGCCAATCTAAAATAGATACAAACAGATTGATAGTTAATAAGTTTTGTTTATTATATAAATTGTTTAGGTCCAAACGATAAAGACTATAATTGGGGAGGTTAATTACGTTATTTGTGTTGTGTCTGAGTCGTGTCGTTTATCTTTTCTTGTCCTTTGTTGGTCAAAGACCGCCTTTGTGTCCTTGGCATGAATGATTAATTGTTTATATATGAAAAGATCCACAATTGGTTCCCTGTGGGATCGACCTTGATTCACTATAGCTATACTACGATGGGCCTAGTCCTCTTGGTAGTTTTGGTTTATGGTGGTCGTGTATTTTATTATAACCTGATCGACCCCGATCAAAAGAAAGCCTAAAAGACGCTTCTCTCTGATACCAACTGTAACGCCCCGTTCCCGGACACCGAGTCCTTATCCGGAAATCGTAACGTTCGGCACGCATAATATTAAATAAATAATATTACACGTAAGCCTCTACTACATCGTATCAAATAAAAGCAAACGGAAGCTAAAAAGACTCGGGTAATTCTTTTCCAAACATCTCAAAATAGAAGTTCAGGAACTAGAGAAGGAAAAGTAAAGTTATTACATCCGAAATGAAACCAACGAATCCAAAATTGTACGAATTCCAAAGTACTAAAGTAAACTACTAGTTCCAATAACCCAAATCTATGGAATAAACGTAAATAAACAAATAATAAACAAGGTCTTCAAGTCCGGCGACCTCAAACATCGTCATCAAAGTCCTCCTCGAACTCATCATTTACCTGTTCGTCTTCTCTCCCCCAAACACATAAATAAACATGCATTTGAGGTAAGTACAATGTACAAAGTAAGAAGTAGAAGCTACAATATAATTAAGGTTTATTATTAAAAGATTTGCCTTACTGAGACCGACTCGATCTAGGGTTCACTACATGCCCGTCGACACGTCGTGACTATAAGTTTCTAACTTAGCTTATCTTTGTTACATCATTACTCAAGGACACAATGCATGGTGAAAATTCCACCACAAGATATACTTGCAAACTACGGTGATTAGCACCGGTAGTCCCAGGATCTCCCCGGTATGCATATACGTTCGATGGATTTCCTCCACTACCCTTCAGCCTTTTGAGCCAGTAGCGTTGTCCAACATTTATGAACTTATCACATCGCCGATTTGAATCAGTTCCTAACCAAGAATAGATGACGTTTTAGCTTTTACTACACTTATGTAATTATTAATGTGAATTAACTAGTCACCATAGTGTTTTCAGAATAATACTCACCTTATTAGCTCTACTCCCTCACTTAGACAACTAGACATCACATCCTATCAATTACACAGACATTGATGAACCCTAGTTCATCAAAGCACAAGCCCTTTCATGCCCTTCCGACGGATCCGAACTTCAACTCCCTTTAAGAGTACATTCGGTGTTTTAACTTAACGAATCAGAAACTCAATCGGGGCTTGTTCATATTCAATTAGTGTTATTTAATCATGAATTAAGGTTTAAAATTAAAAAAATAGCTTAAAACAACATTATATAGAAAACTGGGGCAATGCGTGCAAGATTACTCGGAATGCGCGACGCATTCGCCGCACTTATTCTAAGCAATCTCAGATCGAGGAATGCGTGCGCATTGCTAGCCAATACGTACGCATCCTACGCAGAAAAAGCCCTAAAACCTGTTCTTCAAACCTTAACGATCTCTGCTCGAATCTAAACATCTTGCACATGAATTATAGCAGAAAAACAGTAGAAAAACATGTCTTTTAAGATCCAAAACAAAACTTAATCCTTAAACATCATCTATGCTTAAAACTTGATACAATATGCATCCAAAACATGATCTATTCCACTCTAAACCACAATTAGATTGTAGGGAGAGCTTCTTACCTTTAGCAAGCTTATTCCAACAGTAAAAACTCAGAAAAACAGCAGCTAAAACCGATCTTTCTCTTATCAAAGCTTCAAATTTCTGCAATCAAAACGTTGCCTTCTTCACAACGATTCCGGCGCTCTACTCTGATCTGAAAACCGTTGAGAATCGACTTAGCAATTGATGAAAAGTCCCTCAGGCCTAATTTCTTGCCCACACACACAGAACACAATTTAGGAGGTGGAGAAATCTGATTTCTATTAGGTTATGAGAATTGTGGGGATTTATTTTCCTTAAATAACAAATCCCAAAAAAAAAGATAAAGATCTTATTATCTTCCTTTATCATAAAAAAATCAGATTTATCAAATCAAAAAAAAGATAAAGATCTTATTATCTTCCTTTATCATAAAAAATTAGATTTATCAAATCAAAAAAAGATAAAGATCTTATTATCTTCATTTATCATAAAAAAAAATCAGATTTTCCTCCTTAAATATATTCATATATATCTCGAAATGTATATATATAATTTAACAAATACTTAAACTCCGAATAAAAGGAACCGAACCCAATATTTCGTTTTCGCAAAATGACACGTCTGCCCTTTCCGGAAAATCGGAATATTACAGATGATGAATGATCGGGGATTTGATTACCCCAATCTCCGGTGGTCAACTGAGGTGAAGATGCTATCTTTCTGGTCCAAATGCATTTCAACGCGTGATGGCTCCCGTCTTGACTATTTGCAGATTCGAAACGGTGATTTCATTACTTTAATTTATGTCTCACCTCTTTATATTCTGTTATATGTCAATATTCTGCACTAATTAAGTTGGATATTGCAGATACGATGATAAAAGGTTGACTCTGCCTTGATTCGAAAGCTGATGCTGAGGAAGGCAAGTGAATCAGGAAATTCACTACCTTGATTCTGTGGTGGTCTGTTCAGTGTGAAAGCAGCCCCTTTTTGTAACCAAGTTCATTCAGCATGTGCTTAAGATATACCCTTGCCTATTCAGAGTCCCTCCCTCATACGAAAGCTGCATGTTCACATTGCCTCGGCTTAGTGAATCTCAACCCAAACCTCTTTAGAAAATTGGCTTGACCATCTCAGTACGGTTTAGGTCAAATGACTGAGGGTTAGCACACTAAGAAGTCATAGTCAAGTCCAATGCTGAGGGTAGTGACACAATGATGCCCTAAAATTGATTTTAGACCAATTGGCATCATAGTTGGTTCTGAATCAGTTTTAGGATTAGGTCAGGTTCAATTAAGGTAAGTAGCTGAATTTGTTAAATTGAACCATGATCAAACCGGGTGCCTTACACTGGCCTATTAGAACATTATCCTAGAGAAATCAAACTAGTCTTTAAGGTGACTGTGTGGTTAACCGATTACACTCTTGGCTCATTGAAATAATATATATGGTTCATTGACCATAAAACCCAAATGACTGGATCTGGATAGTCACCTCCGGTTAAGGTGATTGCTTGGTTCAACCAACCTATTGTGCGGCTCATTGGCTAATACTACTCAAAGGAGTTTACATAGTCCATTGACTTAAAATACAAAATAAAAGGTTGACCAAGGCCGGATAATCACTTATTAATCGTGCCTCGGATTCTATGATTTCTCTTGATTTTGTTCACACCACCTTCTTGAGGTCTAGTCATACCTCTAAGGTTATGAATAACCAGTCACATTAACAAGGATTGCAACAAATTAGAGCAATATCTCTGGAGCAATCCTACACCCTCATACATTCTGTTTTTCTCTCTTTCCATTGTCTGAAGTTAGGAGTCTGTGTGTGCTTCGCAAATCTGTTGCATTTGGCTGAGCTTGGTGATTCTGGTAATTGCTGTTGTGAAGTGTCGCTCTGAACAACAGCTCTTTCAGAATCAGTGGGTTGAGTTCTTGGTGTGAGGCATCACTTTGACTCTTACCTTTTGACTTGACTGTATTTTGGTGTTTCTGATTGCCTGTAATATTGCTAGCTTACAGTAGTCCTACAGTGATTCTGTGTTGCTTGTCTGAGTGTGTTAATTGTGACTGAACACAGATTTTGATGGTTTAATCATAACCTGATCATTGTGTATTGCCTACACTTTGAGTCTAATCAAGATTAAACACTTTAAGTCTCTGTTCTTGCACTTTGACAGAAGTCCTGTGTGTTTCTGGTCTTTGTCCTTGTTGTTGTGAATTTCTATTGTTCCTTGAAGTCTCATATTTTGAGTCCATGGAAGGTATTGGTTACAAGGAACACTAGCCTGAAGTACTAGTGGTGTCTGCCTAGTGTCTTGGCTGTAGACCTTTGCCTTGCTATAAGTGATCAGAGTAGTCTGATTCTCAGAACAATGAAAATTCTATTTTGTGTGTTGATTACCCCTATAATCTGTTGGTTCTATACTTGATCATCAGTAGACTTTTCTGTTACAATTAATCAAGTGTAGAGACACCCCTTGTGTGTTTTATTAAGCCTGCAAGTTTGCTGATTTTCTACTATATCCTGCTCATCTTCTTGCACCTGCTGAACTTGCATTGATCCTGCATGCTAGCCTGCTGTATTGTGAACCTGAGTTTATGAACATCCTGTAATTGTATAGGCAGTAGTTTCTAGACAGCTGAACCTTTGTATTCAGTTTATATAAGGAACAAGTCTGATAATCTAGTTGGTTCAACCTGATTATCCCTCTTGAATCTTGACTGATAGTTCAGCCTTGTCTTGCTGAAAAATTGTGTTGCATCAGACCTGTTGTTGCTGTATTTTAAGTGATCTGTTGAGTTTTGTATCAGACCTTTTTTTGCTATTGTAATACTTTTATTAGTCTGCATACTCTCTATCTATCGTGTTGAACCTTGGTGTCGTAAATCTGAATATTCTGCACTTTGGACTTTATCATCATTTGAAATTTTGAGTAATTGTTTCAGAACATGATCTCTGCCATTTGCAAGTTGCACTAAACCTGAATCTGATATGCATTTGCTCTTAATAAAAGTAGTTGCTATAAGCTGTAATAACAATTTGCTTTCAAACAATCTGTTTTGCACCTGTGTGTTTGATCAACAAGCATCTGCATCTAGTTTAATTATATTGCCAATAGTTTAGATTATATCTATTTGTTTAATTATACAGTATTTGATCTTTGAACCAATTTGTAATAGTGTTTTGATCAGAATAAATTAATTACACTTGATCACGTAGGTTTTAACAACACAAACGAATAGTAGAAAAAGTAAGCTTCCACACTTATTTTGCTAGTACTTGTGTTAAGTTCGAAAAAGTTTTAAAGTTTCCCTGCACTCTATTCACCCCCCTCCCTCTAGAGTGATTACTTGCTCTATCTCGTTCCAACGGTGATAACCCATATTTTATATGCTATATATCTTCATACATGTGCTTACCTACGCTTAAGGTTTCGGCCTTCCGTCGTAGTGGATTCTCGGTCGTGATTACGCAGGTACCTGGGAGATACATGGGAGATTGTCACTTGGCATTGTTGCGCCCTATTGCCGGTTCAGCTAAGTATTTCTTTACTTTATCACTCACACACCTAGGACGGTGTTCCGTTTTAAGTGGGAGGTGGTAGACTTAGCTTCACTTGACCTTGTGCTTTTATTTAGCATCGAATAAGTTATATGCCTAGTGTTTGGTCTATATTGATTGAAATTGAGCCATTTTAAAACAAATTCATGGCTTTGATGTTGCGTACCCTATATGGGTCCTTGTATTCTTTGATTAATTATTAAACAAGAGTTGAATGCACGCGAGTCAAAGCTTTATCTTGTTGTGGAAATGGAATTTTTATGTATGTAATAGCTTCACTTACATGAGTTGTGGTTGGTTAGTGCATGATTATAGATGTCATACACATTAACCGGTTACCTAGAACTTATACCAATAACTTCGAGGCGAAATAGAAAGGTCAATCTTGGTAGATTAAAGGATGATGGTCCTGGTATTTCTTTGACCCGACCAGAGCCAAATAGCCAACCATGTATATAATTTCCACATAAACTCTTCTAAGCCTTTGTAGGGTGGTTAGAACCCTACCCGAACTTAGCCATTCGTTGATTAACCCATAATTACCAACCCTTAGCCTTTATTTGTGGTCTACGTTTCTTTGGCATCTGCGAGTGAGTTTTAATCTTATTTTGGGCACACATGCTAGCACAAGTGTGGGGTTGTGAAGATGTGTATCAAATTATGGTGTTGGGGTGGATCTTTTGTACTACGAATGAGAAGGGGTAATAAAATGTTGGTGTTTGGTTTGTAAAAAAAAAAACCAATCAAAAGCGAAAGTTGAATAAAAAGTTTGAATAAAGTTGAGTCAAGGAATGTATGTTGAAGGCCATGTATTAATTCCTCCAAAGAGGCGTTGGTGGTCGAGTTCTTATTGAGATATGTTTGGATTTGAGAAGTAAAGAAGGAAAATGCTTGTTTAAGTCACGCTAAGAAGGAGGCAAGCTACGAGGTAATTGTACGATGTCTTGATTAGGCTCACTCGTATTTTCTATTTTGATATTGCTTTTATCATTTCGTTTAGCCCCGTCCCTGGCCTAACATTACAACCTTGCAAATCCTGCCGACCTTAGTTATCCTTGATTTGCCCTCGATTAGTGGAGATGCTTATGAAGTTTAACGCCATTAGTCATACACTTATAGTCTGAGCCAGTTGATCATGATAAATGATTGAGAAGCTATGGACACACACACATTATGTTTCCATTGTGAGATACGTTTTGGCTCGTGTGTATTTTCTCGTTGACTAGTTTTTACTCATTGGATAATTCTCATATGATCACAATGTTGACCTCATGATTATTTTTGAATCACTCGATTTGCTCGAGGGCGAGAAAACGCTAAATGGTGGGTAGTTGATGAGAGTCAACTTTTCTATCATTTTTACCCCTATTTGTAGCCTATTCGATTTGATTTTGAGGTAGTTAAGTGGTTTTTACAGGCACATTTCACCACGGGTTAAATCACGAGACGATAGGACGTTTACATCCAAACTCTCCATATTTTTGGGTGAATCCTGTGTGTTTTATTGGCATGTGTCATGCTTGGTTTTCTTGTTTTTGTTTGTTATAGGCACGTCGTGATAGAGGGCATGGCGAGGATCACAACGGTATGAAAATCGTCCAAAACGGAGTTCGTATAAGGAAATGACGCGAGATTCAAGTTCAGGCATTCGGGGAAAAAAAAAACTAAATTATTAATGCAATTTTTGTGGGATCCCAAAGTTGGTGTTGATTGGTAGAGAAAGCCTCAGTATCGCTCGTCCGTTGCTTGCTTTCTTCAATTAAAAAAATAAAAATGAAAAAAAATAAAAGTACACAGCAAAAGGACGGACGCCTATTGGCTGCATTTAATGCAAGGAATTGGCACTATAAGGGCATTTGTAGCAGAAGTCCTATACGGTGCCCTATCCCTAAAATAAATATAAAAACTGAAAATTTCCCTCAAATACCTCCACAGCATAAGCCTCATCTCTATCCCTATTTTAGGGTCAATGAACATTGTATCCCCATTTGTGAAGCACAATCCCTATTTTAAAACATTATCTATATTTTAATGGTTAAAGATAGGGAGAGTGTTCTGAATTGAGATTTTGGAAAATAGGAATATGTATTATTTTATATTATTTTAGGGATAAAAATAGGGTTTCTGGTGTGAATGCCCATGGGCGGTCCTTTTATTTTATTTTTGGGGGAAAATTTCTGAAGCATAATACCGAGTCGGGGATTTTAATGATAAAAAAGCCACCTAGGTCAAATTTAAACACACAGATTTTACATTATATTTTTATTTTTCTCCAGCCACTTTTTCTCTTCCCCTTAGAAGGAGATTTAGGCTATTTTTCTACAATTTTTCTCGAAGAACATCAGCACCTTATTTCTTTTTTACTTAGCGATTGGAACACAACAAAGTGACGATTCTAGTGGTGAATTGCTTAAATATTTTTATTGGTAATATTATTTATCTTTTTATGATGCCTGTTATGTATTTCTTGATTAATTTCGGCGATTTTATAATTATTATTATTATAAGTATCTAAATTCTTGATAGCTAGATTATGTGATGTAACTACGAAATTAATGCCTAAACGATGATCTAGAGATGAGTAGGGCTTAAAAGTTGAATCTTTTGAATTGCTGTGTCCTAAAACTTGAGTCTAATGCTATTAATGGAGTAGCTAACCATTAATTGATCTTACACATGACCTTTATAAATGTATTCTGTGAAGGAGTGTGCGAACTAAAGTTTTAGGATTGCCATGCACGAACTAGTCGAGTTTTTCGCAGCCTGTTCCTTGGTGTTTTTTTCTAACTAAGCCGTGATCTTGGTGGATGCAGAGCATCACACGGTTTTTCTTCATATTAGTTCAATTAAATCTCACAAAGGGGGCTATTGAACCGAATATAGGGTAACTAGGTTGTGGTATTAGTGCCTAGGGACCAGTTTAAAAAATTGCACCCACAACACATTCATTAGAAGCTATTGGCTAGTTGGTAGGTTAAGGCTCATCCTTAGTGATTCGATAAAGTATTTAGAGTAGTGTCCCTGACCATAATTTGACTATTTCGTTTATTATACTTTTTAAAGTTAGCATTTTTATTTTTTTCTATTTATAATTTACCTTCACCAATATTTGTGAACCTGGACTAAATACGAGCGTAATTGTGGTACTTGACGGATTCCTCGTGGGATATGACCTTGCTCGCCGTTGTATTACAACCGACCAGGTACTTTGCCGGTTAAAGTTGGTTTGCTATAATTTGGGCATCAGAGCCATCATATACGATGCCTTAGCCACTGGTTTTGCTCCCGGAACTAAGTCTATGGTGAATTCAATCACTCTATCCAGCATATCACCTGGTAACTCTTCCGGGAAAACATCAGAGTACTCATTCACTATTAGGATATCTTTAAATTCTGGGCCCTCCTTAGCTGTTTCTATCGTGAAAAACAACAACGCATCACATACTTACTGCACTGCCTTAGCTGCTCTAAGGGATGAAATGATGGGATAACGGCTTACCTTAGCATACTTAACATTTCCCTGATAAATAAAAGAGGTCTTTCCTGGTGTCCTAAAAGTTGCCTTCTTATCCATGCAATATAGGTGCACATGATTCTCCGACAACCAATCAATTCCCAAAATGACATCGAAACCTGAGAAGTCAAACACTACCAAATCTTATTCACCATTGTACTTACCATCTTGAATCTTACAATGAGGAATCATCTTATCATCTTTAGAAGTCTCACCAAACGGTTTCATGCTTAAAAAATGTTTCCTTTTCTTCCCAAAAGGCATCCTAAGTTGCTCAGCTACTTTAACTGACACAAACGTGTTTGAAGCACCGGTGTCAGACAAAGAAGATACAGGTAAACCTCCTACTAGTATGGTACCTAGAATGTAAATAAGCTTTTCAAGCAACATAAAATATCTCAAGCAAAGAAACAAAACTCAAACAAAACAACTTAAAGGTATATGTCACGACTCCATCCTCGGTCTCATAAATGGATACATCAATAGAAAAGACCTTACTCGGGCCACTTGCTCTGCCTTTCCCTGCCTGTGGTTTGGAATTTGCTCTTACGTTTTGACTTGTGCCCTTCTGAGGGCAATCCTTGACCACGTGTGTGGTGCTGCCACACCGAAAGCAAGCTTATGTGCATGAATGACACTCTCCTGTATGCGGTCTACCTCACTTAAGGAAAGTGGGTGGTGGTGCTTTACCTAAAGATGGGGCTAACTTCTTGAATCTCTGGGGAGGTACCTGCCTTTGCCATTGACTAGGATTGAAAGGCCTCTTCAAGAATTTTGTGGAAGATTTTGCATTATGTTCCTCGATTTCCAAGCATTTGTTCAACAGCTTTCACATCATCTTTGGCCTATTACCTGCCAAATGGTCCATAATGTCTTTGGACAACCCATGTATAAACCGAGACACCCTGCTTGACTCGGTCACTATTGCTGTAGGTACGTACTTTCCTAATTAATGATATCTCCTCTGGTACTTCGTAATTGATATACCTTCCTGACGAAGGTGATATAACTCATTTTCATTCACCGATCTCTGAGCTACCGGAAAAACTTACCCATAAAAGCTGCCTTGAACTCGTCCCAGTCAATGATTTTTCCTCGCGTATTCTCTATCATATCCATCATTCCTGAGCCGATGCTGTCAACAGTGAACTCGCTAGATTCACCTACCTATCCATGGATAACCTCATCTGACAGAAATTTCTCTCCACCATTCTCAACCAGCTATCTACCTCTATGATAACAGTTCTGCCATTAAAGTGCTCAATTTCGGCTTTCTTGACGTCCATGAAACGTCTAAATTCATCGCGCTCCTTATAAGCAGTGAGGATTGGGGCCTGGGGTACACAATGGTGGGTAGGCCCTCTAAGTGTAAGGGTAATTAGATGTTGCTTGTGGGGTTACTTGAGGTGGATGAGGGTAGGATGCATGTGGCCCTGGAGCTGACTCAAGTATAGATGACAGGGAATAAGAGGCTTGTGGAGGGTCTGATGTCTGTAGAGGATAGGCGTATGGTGGTGGTGGGGGATAGTATTGTGCCAGATGTGGGTAATATTATGGTTGTTTAGGAGAATACTGAGTGGCTATGGGTATGATGGATAGAGTGAAGGAACAACAGATGGCTCTGGAGTGTAATTCAGTGTTGGATAGAAAGTAGGGTGAAGAATGTGGGATGAAGGGTGAGTTGGTATAGGTCTGTGTGTAGTAATAGAGGTAGCAGGTGGGGGTTGTAGAGAGATAGTGATCTCACCTATGGTAATAGTAGTAGTCGTAGGTACTACTGATGAGGTTAATGTGTCTGTAGCCTCAGATGTAGGAACAGTAACCTGCAAGGTATCCTCCCCTGAAGTCTGCTTTGGCAATCCCTGATAATTCTGACCATCCAACTGCCCTTGACTCTCTTGGGTCAACCCTTGACTCGTCTCCATCTGCTCAGAAACTGTCAAACCCTGACTTACTAGACCTTCACTTGAAGTCCCAACACTGGTGCTTCTTTTAGTCTTCTTAACCATCTGAAAGAAAGAAGGGTCAGCTAAGCATCTAGAGAAACATATAAAATTCAACTTAATCTTCGAACTTAGACGTAAGATATGAACTTCACTCTGATACCAACTATGACGCCCCGTCCCAGATACCGAGTCCTTATCCAGAAAGAGAGCCCGGCATGTATATATTAACTTTTTAAATCACAAAAGTAATATATACATAAGTCTCGTAACAATCAATCAGAGTAAAGCGGAATAAATTAAAACTAAATCTAACATAGAAAAATGTCAAAAGACAAAGAAAACAGATCGACAGTCCCAATCTACGTCTAGGAAAACATAAAGGACAAAACAACGTAATAAGTGTTGTTGACTTATTACATCCCAAGTGAAACAGAATAAGATATAAAGTCTATCTCTCAAAACTGAAAAGAAAATGCATAAATATAGTCCATATCATCATGACATTTTGAACTCATACATCAGCTCCGTCAACTCCATCATTGTATCCATACTCATCAATAGCCTTCTAATCACATTCTCGATGTGGGAACATTAAAAATGGGTAAGTATATACGTACTCATTAAGAGGTAGAAAAAACCGTTACACATGATATGTATAACATACATCAGGATAAAATCTACAATTGCTACCACATAGGTTGTAATTGAGATCACACACACCCTCTACTAGACCACATAGTCCATCCTTGCACAAGTAAGTTTGGTGCATAAATATCAAACGACACTACGCATGGTGAACAACTGCACCACAACACATGAAGCACCTCAAGGGCACGAGCTTAGGTCCCCGTGTGGGAGTTACACGCGTCCCTTGGCATCAGACCAAGTATAGGGGTATACTAGTCCCATATTAAGAAGAATAGACGTGCCTCACCAATTATGAAGATGTTCTAGCTTTTAGACACAACACATATGTAATATACAAGTTTAAGTCTAACCACCTGATTCATTCACATATAACAGTTTCTTATGGACTTCTAGTCCTAGACATTCTAATTACACTACCTAGCACGTTGTAAATAGATCATTGACTACTAAGTCAACGTTTGCAAGGCCTAAACAAATGCCTTCCGGTACTCCCGCATTCTCGCCGCAGAGGGTCTCAATCGTGGCGCTGAGCTAAGGCTACCAGAATTCGTAGTTAGACATTGCAAGTATCACATAATGTCCTTAAAGACATGCATACCAATCATCATCGCATTGTACACAACAAAATAACAAAAACAAGAGGAACAGGAAGTTTGGCGCGTGCTAAACCTGCTTCAGAATCATCATATCATTCTGTTGTCACTTTGGCAACCAAAACTTAATGCTTTGTTTCAGCACACGCTAAAACCCCTAGGCGAGCGCTAAAACTAGAATTGCATTCTGCTCCTGGCCTAACGTTATTGGCGCGCGCTAAAAGTTTCAAAACCATTCTGCAAGTTTCTAGTGTGCTTTGGCACGCACTAAAACCATCTTGGCGTGCACCGAACGACTGGGAAACTTGAAAAACAGGCTGTTGCAACGCCAATTTCAGGCTTTTCTCGAACCAAACGATTCCAACCTTATAACAACTCAAAACCCGCATATTTCAACAACAACAACAACAACAATAATGCACATAAAACCGTTCAAAGAACACCCCTTACCTTTGAGCAACTTGATAGCAATTCCAAAGCGAAAATTGAAAGAAACCAATGAATCATTCGATTCACAACTCCTACGATAATGAAACGGCATACTACGATTAACACACTTTCTATTCTATCAAAGCTCATATTTTTCCTCAAGAACAAACAAGATTCTAGATTTAGGACTAAACTGAAAACTTACTAAGTTGAAAATGAAAACCGTAGAAACGTTCGTCTTCTCGCGCTGATCAAATTTTCCTACTGTTGTATGCAAAAACAATAAACCGTTTAGCCGTGGGGATCGAAAATTCTATTCTCCCTGTCTCCCTGT
The DNA here is from genome assembly GCA_026214975.1 of Gentiana macrophylla. Taxonomy (NCBI): domain Eukaryota; kingdom Viridiplantae; phylum Streptophyta; class Magnoliopsida; order Gentianales; family Gentianaceae; genus Gentiana; species Gentiana macrophylla. The sequence goes on from CM047810.1 coordinate 88,574,869, forward strand.
TAATGTCGTCGACCTCTTCCTCTAATTTTTCAAAAATTTGCCGTGAAAATAATAATGAAGGGATTGGAGATACTTTCCTTTTTATACCCATTTAATTAAATCCTTTTAATTAACAACTTAATGCCTTTTATTAATAATTTATACTTTTTATTTATTTCTTTTAGGTTAACAGAAAATTGGAAAATAGTAAAATAAATTCCGTTTTACGTTTATACCTTCTTTGAAATTTCGGAGTGTTACACTAAATTAGTGAAAATGATATCTTTCCAAAAGTTTTGCAAAAAGGACAAACTTATAGAATAAAATAAAAAATTCTATGCTCATGCTTGCTAGGAATTGAATGGAGATTGAGAAACAATACAATATATTCTGAATTCGTTAATACAGAGAAGATTAGCATGGCCCCTGCGCAAGGATGACGCGCATAAATATTCTGCATTCGTTATTTTTAAACCTTACATGTCTCAATCTATAACTTCAAAAAAAAAAAAAAAACTTCAAAAATGACAATTCTTTCACCTATTTTTATTTTTTTGTGTTTTTTTTATTTTAAGAGCACAATGACCATATTCCGGCGTAATTTTTGGAAATTCACTGTTGAATTACGATAGTGAATAACATGAACAACGATGCAATGATATCAAATTTGGTCTCAAACGAAAAGCATGAAAAAAATGTTGAAATTATTTTCCTATTTTTATATCCAAATCAAAAGATATGAGTATTTAAAAATACAGAAGAAATCGAAAATGTTAATTGTTTGAGACATTTGGGAAAAAAATGAGCAACGCATTTTTTTGAGTAGATGTCTACCTAATATATATATATATATATATATATATATATATATATATATATATATATATATATATATATATATATATATATATATATATATATATATATATTCTTTTCGAGAAGATGTCATTCGGTCTATATCTAATGATAATAATAGAGTTATTCCCAAAAGTCTACACAATGTCTACACTATTTCCTTAAAAAAAACGTCTTATGGTTATGAGTATTTCTATTTTATTTATTTTGTTTTACGAAGAAATAACATGTGGTGAGATGATGTGAGGGTGTAGACATGTTGTCTATCACTATCCATAAAACTTATTAGATTGTCCTTTTATTTTAAAATCCTTTAAAAAGTGTCACATTTCCTAATTGTCTATTGTTTAAAAGTTATGTGTTAGGACACATCGTTTTTACTCATTCGAAATACTTATAATTAAGTGAAGACGATAATGAATTCTACTCATTGATGACATTCAATTGAAAGATTCTAAACTGTACTTCAAAATGGTCATAACAGGTAAATAATTGGTGGAAGACACTTTAAGGGGAAAATGGTACATACATTACCCACCCAAAAAAATAAAAAAATAAAAATTACATTGATTAAAAATATTTGCATTGCTTTTAAATGATTCTCTATTTTACGGTCTCAAACAATAAATTTTCAAATTTACAGAATTTCTATTTGCGATTAAATAAATCAAATAGAGAATATAAAAAGAATTTTACAGAATTTTTATGAATACGACAGATGTACAGTAAATTTTACAGAATCTATATTTTACAGTAAGAAAAATAAAGTATCGCTCCAATCTTTTTTTTCCCTTATTAAATTTGAATGTTGAAATCTAAAAAATGCTGTTTTTAAAGTTTTTAAAACATCTACTCAAATGCTCTTAGTGGGTGACCAGAATGCAATTTATGTATCATAATTGTTGGGACATGGGTGCTGGGATAGATTGCACACACTCTTAAATGATAAGTGAATAAAGTAGCATCTACACCAATTGGTTTTAGTACAACGGTAAGCGTTTGATCCTAACATGATATCGGAGTCAGATGTCACGAGATCGAACCCTGGTTGGAACATTATTGTGCAAGTGTTGGACAGATTGCCAACACTTGAGGGGTGTTGGGACAGGGGTGTTGGGACAGATTGCCCACACTCTCAAATGATAAGGAAATAATGCAGCACCTACACCAATTGGTTTTAGTACAACGGTAAGCGCTTAATCCTAACAATAATTATGAAAAAGCATGGATACATTAATTATTTGTCTACTTTTGGAGTCCAAAGTGGCAATGCCAGATGAGATTATCAATGAGCAACAAGGAGGGAATCAGGTCCCTTCCACTTTTTTCTTGATAGTAGTAAGTACTAAATGATACGTAAAGAAGATCAAACACTTTAAGTTGCATTGTCTCTGTGGGATCGACCTTGACTCGTATTTACTATACTACGATGTACCTAGTATCTTGCTAGTAATATCGACGTTAGTGACTTACACGCGATCAATATTCAATGAGGTGAATATTCTTAGTGAATCAAACTTTTTAGGAACATAAGTGCTAGAAAACAGTGAACCATGAGCCTAATAAGCAAGCAGGTAAAACTAAAGTAGACATGATAAGTCAGGAATCAGTTGTATTTAAAGAACCAAAACTTGGTGTTGTCAGAAAGATGAATACCATCACTCTCATTGCATGTAAACAATGAATGCATGTTAAAGTGAATTTGAGTGAATATTCAATACCCGACTTAGTGAATTTTCTCAGTGAATCAGACTTTTATGAACTAAAACATAAAAAATGAGAGACGGAGGTAGGAAATTAGCTACATTAATGTTTAAAAAGTGAAGCAATCTTCATATAATAAGTGTGATATGTGCAAATATAGTCTCTTATGGCAAGGTGTTTAATGTGTATTGTAGGAATTATTACTGTAGTGAATATTGTTAGTGAATCAAAGTTTGAGGAACATAAATGCTACAAACTAGTTAACCATGATCATGATAAGCAATAATGTTAAAGCTAAAGTAGGGATGACAAGTAAGGAATCAGACTTTTTGAATTTAAACCGCATCAAGATGAATGTATGTAAACAGTGAATAAATGTAAAGTGACTTTGAGTTAATATTGAATACTTGACTTAGTGAATCAGCCTTTTTCTTTACATATCTCACTGACACGCGAAGGCATACACAAGTGAAACATGTTAAATCTTTGGGTAAGAGAACAGAAAACCTAGATACTATCATTCACTGATCTTGTATTTAATTAAGTCCAACATAACCACAAGTGTTCTTTTAAATAAAGTTGAGTGAAAATCATAATCACATCATAGCATATATGTTCCACAAATCACTGAAATACAAGAATACAGTTTTCTAAACATTCACTGTGAATAAACACAATTCTCTTTGATTTCTCACTGATAAAGCAATCGAGCTTATTGATTTCTCGTCCACTAAATTAAATGAAAAATAGTAGTGGATGTGACTACTAAAAGTTGTTGCAATAAAAAACCCAAACAACATCACCATGAAACAACATCGATGTAAAAATTGATTGCATATTACAGTGAATTTGAGTAAATTTTTACTAAGAGAAAAATCAAAATGCCGTAAACTCGTCCACTAAATGAAGTAAAACAGAGCAAAGATTCGTCAATTTAGTACTCACTTATTATTGCATTGATCAGATTTACGCTCCCGACCACCTTCGATCTTGTTTTGGCCATGTTCTAGCACTTGATTTACTTGTATGCTTCCCTGAACAGGTGAAAGGAAGATCTAAAAGTGAATTCGAACCCTAATTTCTCGATGAAGTTGAATTTTGCAGAATTAAAAGCTTATCTGAGATTGTGAAGCTTCAAAATCAGATCGATTGATTATAAATTCTTGCAAATCCTGAATTCCCGTCTGATTTGTGCGCTGAATTTTGCTCCCCGTTTTGGAAATCGCAGTGATTGGGAGATTTTCAATTTCCTGACCTAATTCTACGTGAATGGCGTGAACTTTGGTAAGCAGGGTTGTTTAATAATAAGGCTAAAATGGCCTTTTTACCTATTATTTTGTCTTTTATGCAACAATTTTTGAAAGTTGTCATTTTCTCTAATTATTAAATTACTTTTGTCCTTTTTGCCTCATTCCCCCAAGAAAAATGAGCAACGCATTTTTTTGAGTAGATGTCTACCTTTTTTTTTTTTTTTGGAGAAGATGTCATTCTGTCTATAAAACTTATGATAATGATAGAGTTATTCTAAAAACTCTACACGATGGCTACACTAAACACGCCATTGATAGAATGGAATGAAAAAAATATTCCATTCCATTCCATTACCACAATCCAAACATGCTATAATTGTCTACGGTTTAGACTTACATGTTAGGACACATGGTTTTTATTCATGTTCTTATTCATTCCAAATACTTATATGAGTGAAGACGATAATGAGTTCTATTGATTGATGACATTCATTTGATAGATTTAAACTGTACTTCAAAATTGTCCTAACAGAATTGGTGGGAGACACCTTAAGGGAAAAAATGGTACATACATTACACACAAAAAATAAAAAAATACAAAAATACAAAAATACAAAAACGAAAAGAAAATAAAAAGCACATTACATTGAATACAAGCACTGGCATCACATACTTTTAGAGATTCTTTATTTGACAGGTTTAAATAATAAAATTATAAATTTACTGAAATTTTATTTGAGATTAAATAAATCACATTCGCTATTTTAAAGAATGATAGATATAAAAGGAATTTTACAGAATTCTTATGAATACGACAGATGTAAAGTAATTTTAGTATTTTACAGTAAGAAAAATAAAGTATTGCTCCAATCATTTTTTTCCTTATTAAATGAATTCAATGTGGTAGATGACCAATTCTACACGCTATTGCTAGCTCACCCTCGATGGTATGTCCTGTTCCATGCCTTCCTAACGCGGCTCTGAATGTTGAAATCTAAAAGATACAGGATTTTAAAGTTTTTAAAACATCTACTCAAATAACCGATTAGCTTGGCTTAAGTGGTAAGTGACTTGAGAATGCCTAAGGAAGTCACCGGTTCGATTATCCTCTGAGGCGTCATGATGAAAGAGCTATTGGTTAGGCCTTACCCCTGAGGGTCAACTCCGGATTCTGAGGCGCCATGTTAAAATAGCTTTTGCCCAGACCTTACACTGAGGGTCAACTCCAGGGTCAACTCCGGATTCTGAGGCGTCATGTTGGAAGAGCTCTTAGCCAAATCTTACCCCTACGTAAAAGTCAGACTCTGCAGGCATGATCCGGATCGTACTCCGGATTAGTCGGATCAGTTGCATCTACTCAAATGCCCTTAGTGGGTGATCATAATGTAATGTATGTATCATAATTATGCAAAAGCAGGGATACATTAATTACTTGTCTACTTTTGGAGTCCAAAGTGGCAATGCCAGATGAGATTATCAATGAGCAACAAGGAGGGAATCAGGTCCCTCCACTTTTTTTTTTTTTTTTCTTGATATGTAATAAGTACTAATTAAATGATACGTAAAGAAGATCAAACACTTTAAGTGCCTCCTATAAATAACACCAAAACCAGCAAGTTTATCTGCATTACTTTGGTATATTCAATTCAATTCAAGATTAGCAACAACTAAAGTTTCCCATCCCCATCAGGTAAAGTCTCTATTATTCCATGCTTCTTTATTTCATATTTCAATCAGTACCCTTTCTTTTTTTTTTGTTTCAAACAAATATGACGATATGATGTTCCATGTTGTACAGAGGGATGTTGGAAAAGATGCGAGAGATGGTTCGTGGAAATACTGTAAACAAAGAAACAACACAGTACAAGATCAAAGGGACAGTGGTTTTGATGAAGAAGAATGTATTGGACCTGAATGATGCATGTGCTTCGTTGCTTGATCGAGTCTACGAGCTTTTTGGCAAACGTGTTTCGTTATATAGTCCAAAGTGATCCAGGTATATATATATATATATATATATATATATATATATATATATAGTCTTTGATTCTTCACAGTTTGTTTCCTTGTTGTCAATATCAAAAGCTTACCGTTGTACTAAACCAAGATCAAGCGTTTCCTAGTTTGGTTTTAGTACAACGGTAAGCGCTTGATTTTAACATGGTAGCAGAGTCAGAGGTCACGGGATCGAACTTTGGTTGGAACATTATTTATAAAAAAAATGTGCAAGTGTTGGGAGGGATTGCTCACACTTGAGGGGGGTGTTGGGAGAGATTGTTCACACTCTTAAATGAAAAATTGTGCAAGTGTTGGGACAGATTGTCCACACTTAAGGAGGGTGTTGGGAGATATTCTCACACTCTTAATATATAAAGAAATATAGTAGCGTCTAGAGATTCTCACACTCTTAATATACTAGTAAAATTCTCGCACGCGTTTGGTTAAATTAATATTTTTAATAGGAGGAATGGGCCAGAAGGATATCAAATTTCATAAATGAGAATCAAATGACATCTTTCATTTTTGGAGATTAAAAAGGACAAAATGATAAAAGATGGACCATAATACTCTTTTTTGTGTGATTTGGAGTTATTGTCAATAGATGTGGTGCAGTAAATACATGCCATCAAATGTGGTGTAATTAAAGAGGGTGTGAATCATCCAAAAAAAAAAAAGTTATCAAAATTTCAAAAAAATAATAATAAATCACGTAAAAAAAATATAGTCACATAAATCTCTTTTAAATGCTTCCCACTTTTTAGGGACCCAATATAATAGATGTAGTAACACAGAAAAATAAGTAGTAATATCCAAAAAAAAGAAAAGGTACAGCAAGAAAACATGTAGTAACACTGGTAAAGAAAATGTAGTTACATCTAAAAAATAAGTAGTAACATTCAATGAAATAAATGTAATTACATAAAAAAAATGTAGTAACACTTGAAAAATAAGTAGTAACAACCAATAAAATAGATTTATTTATAGCAAAAAACAATTTAGTAACAATAAAAAAATAGTAACAAATCAATAAAATAGATGTAATTACGGTAAAAAAATGTAGTAACAATGATAAATAAAAATAACTAGTTACAACAAAAAACATATTAGTGCATAAAAAGAAATAGTAACAACAAATGAAATATATGCCGTTATAGAAAAAATGTAGTAACAATCGAAAAAAGAGTAGTAACGGCCAATAATATAGATGTAGTTACATCCAAAAAAAATGTATATGTAGTTACGGAAAAACAAATGTAGTAACACTGATATGGATCGAAGAATATAGGTAAAGTATTTTTTGCGTCAAAAATTTAGTTGAAGTGTGTTTCTTTTCAATTAAAATCAAAATTGTGTAGTGATAATGAATGCATAAAATAATGAAAAATTGTTTGCCAAATACAATAAATACATTTTTTTACAATAATCAATTCAAAAAATGTAGAGATAATGCTTTCCTAAAATTGTGGAAATAGAATGACAATTACAATAAATAAATTAAATAAATTAAATAAAACCACCTAATTTGTTTGTAGGCTACGGTTTGTTTTTTTTTTTAATTTAAATTTCTTGTATGACAAGTGGCGACCAATAAGTGAAAAGAGGGTAATGTAGGAAGTTTACAATATTTTTGTCCTAATTAATCATCAGTTTCCTTGAATCCCGATTTATTAATAAATATGTCCTTCTTAGCAAAAACCTATTTTTAATATTTAAAAAATAAAAATTTAGTTTAATTTTATAAATATGATAAGTATTCTCAATTATGAAATCATGTATTCAAATGCTAGGATAAAATATTTCTTTCATGTATCTGGTACTTCAAAAATTTCCAAGCCTAAATAACATCACTAAAATATCAATGTCCAAAATGTCATGTGTTGTCTCTAATTGTAATAAATAATTCTAATTTCGTTCTTATATGTGAACTTAATTTTTCTGATAAAATAAATATTAAAAACAAAGTTAATTATATACCACACTTTTATCATACTTTTATGTAACATGAATTTTATTTATGGATATAAAAGAATATATGGACTAAGTGTAGATGTTCTTAGACAAATGTGAGAATCTAGTAAATGTTACTACAAATTTAACACCAGTGGATATCAAAAAAAAAAAAAAAAAAAAAAAAAAAAAAACTCCAATGATGAGTAATATAATTCAAGTCGCCCTCTTTCTCGAAACAAACCCCCTAAATCACGGCTTATCAATTAATGCTAGTAACTCATTTTTTTTAATCAAGCTTCTGTGAGAAGTAACTAAAATTGAAACCTGATTGATTCGATCTACCCATCAAATCCATTCCAATTGGATTCTTTGGTGTAAGCGTTCAAACAATGCCTTTGGGTATGTGGTTCACATCAAAACATACCATCTAAAAATCATTAGTGAACCTAAGATATAATTGACTACTCACATATTTATGGTTTTAATGCATTGTGTACATAATTTACATTCTATACAAGGTTCACTAATGGAATTTGAGCTTCATTCTAAACCTAATTCTCTGAGTGATTCACTAATCGTGTGTTTATGTGCATCTTCAATCATAAAACATCATAAATGAATCTCCAATTAACTTATATTATAATTATATATTATGACATACCATGCTCATTTGCAACTTTGTTATATATTTTTTTCAGAAGGATATTTAAAATTCATATTCATCCAATTTTTATGAAATATTTCAAGAACCTTTAAATTTATCTTACAAGGTATATATATTTATTGAAAAAATCAAGGAACATATAAAAAGTTAAAAAAAAAAAGTTGGCAATCATAATTAACAAAACTTATATTAATTAATTATGATGTTAGATGAGGGGGATTTATAATATCATACCAATCAATATGATTTGTTAAGTCATCTCATAATTATATCTATCTATATATTATATTTAATAACCACATTTATATCCTTCGTATGATTTTGATAATCAACAAAAATTTCAGGACAATTATTATTATTATTATTATTATTATGAATTTTTTTTTTACAAGAATCAAATTAACAGATATATGAGTTATTATTATTATTATTATTATTATTATTATTATTATTATTATTATTATTATTATTATTATTATTATTATTATTATTAATTTTTTTTTACAAGAATCAAATTAATAGATATATGAAAAATAATAAACAGATACAACAAACGACCCAACCCACCTTCAAAAAATTCTAAACCTCCTCAACACTGACCCCACCTCATTAAAACCTCGTATTTATAACCTACATGGGAAAAGCGAATAAGAGGAAATAGTACGTTTGCTGAGCAAAAATTGAATAAGAACTGAAAGTCACTCCTCTATGTTAGCAACTAATACAAAAATTAAAAATCAAAATTTTTGTTTTAAAGTGGATATTTTTATTTTCTCTCTACATGGATCCCCTTTTCGCCTTTAGGTTTCCCTGTGATTCTGATTGCGAATAAGTGTCTCGATCATGATCCTTTACTTGTGTTAGATCTGTTGTAAATTATCTCTATCTTTAGTTTACCTTCACAACCATCGGTCTCATACTAAAAGATGATCCAACTGCAAAATATCCAAAAGAATTCTCTGACCCCTTATCCAAGGACAACCCATCTGTGAACATGGTTTAATTATCCCGATATTGTCGGTCATTCATTGCCATGAAGTTGTGCTTTGATATGTTCCTATTTATTGACATTGAATATTGGAGGAAATTCGTTTTAATGGCCTTCAAATGTGCATCAGATATAAATCATAAATCATCCATTGATACATATTGCAACCTTTTACATCCCCCATCCCCACATCCTTTCGAATCCTCACCCGAAGTCACCACACCATTTTGCAAGGCCGTGTGCTTCATGCTTTATTTCTTCAACTTTACGCCTATACTCCAAGAAAGCCATGCAATAACAAGATCATCATCAAACAATTCTTAAACCTTTCGTAATGGAACGCATATAATCGATTGCATTTCATTTGAATTGCATGTAAAAACTGGTAAAGTCTTATTCCCTTTCACCATGCCATTTCAGACCTCTCCATTTACCAATTGATCCATAGTTAATCTACGTTTAGTCATTGACGATACAGGGTTTCACCCCTCCACGTGTCGTCTAACAGTTGGTCCCCACAATATGAGTAAGTATCAAAGCACGCATGTCGATGCCCAGACTCGGGGCTACGACGATCGACTTTTACGCAGTGTAAGATGAGGGTCCCAGCTCGACCACCGTAAGTCGGTTAAGTCGGCATAGAGGACAGAGTCCGCACCAGCTACGAAGGCCTATTATCAGCATGATAACTTGGGCAAGGGGCAAGGTCCATGAAGGATAAATATGACAATTGCTTAGACTGACCTAATATTAGGGTGAGGGCATGCATTATCGTTATAAATACCATGTTCCAGGAACTACGTAAGGTTTGATTCCTGGACGAATACATGATATGTAGGCAATCTAGGACAAGCTCTTAGACTCAGCCGCAAATCTTAAAATCTACAACACGTTCTTAAGGCATTAGGGTTTGGGGTATTCATCATTAGATTCATTCCGGCCCGGATTAATTAGGTGACATAATCTGTCATCGTCATTGGCGCTAGAAGGAGGGCCTTCTACTGTTGAATACACCAAGATCACGATGCCTCCCAAGGATAAGAACGCCAAGAAAACTAATTCTAAAACCACGGACCAACAGGGTTCGCAGATCAATGAGCAAGTGGATCTTGATGTGCAAGAGACAAGGGATCCGTTGTTGGATCCTATCCATGAAGATCCCCCAAAGAAGAAACAAGGCCTTGCTCCGGAACATCAGGCTATCATAGATCAATTGGCAGCAGCTGATCGTCAATTGATGTCCAGAATCGTAGCGGAGGCTTTCATGGCTCAGGGTCGTGAGAACAGCGGAAAGAAAGACGCCGCAGAAAACACCAAGCAAGCACCTGGGGAAGAAATCAGTGGGTCGTCCAGCTCTGTGGAGAAAAGAGACATGAAATTACAAGAAACATCAAAGGTGTGATGAGGATAGCGTTAGGCAGGAGCTGGACGTTATTTTGGTCAAAAACTCGGTCTCGCTGTGGTTGGAATCGCCCTTCACAAAGGAAATTGAAAATTTTCCCAAACCCAAGGGGTTTAAAATACCAAAGATAGAACCTTATGATGGCACCACCGATCCAGAAGACCATCTACATAGGTATCTGTCTCAGATGAGGTTAGACGGCGCACATGATGCAGTGCGATGTCGGGCCTTCGAGACACTGCTCAACGGTCGAGCCAGAGAATGGTTCACCAAGCTATGACCAGGTTCGATCTCTAGTTTTGCTATGTTAGCTCACAAATTTCGAGATGCGTTTATTGTAAATAAAAAGTTTCATTTAAGCGCTACGTACCTCATGAATATGAAGCAACAAAAAGATAAAACTGTGATAAATTATTTGAAGAGATTTAATCTTGAAGCCATGCAAGTCAAGGACGTAGATGATCAACTTCTGATCACGTCGTTTGTGGGAGGGCTGCGTAATACAAGGTTATATATGAAGTTGAGTATTGATGTCCCTTGTCCCATGGATGAATGTGTTAATGTGGTGCATAGATTCTTTCAAGAGGAAGAGGCAGTGCGTAGGCACACCCAATCCGACTAGATGGATTCAAAGAAGGACACTTGAGGTCCAAATAAGAATCAATCCAAATGGCAGAGCACCGAAAGCAAGTTGACAGTCTGGGATCGTATCACGGCACCCATCTCGGACCGTTTTGGAAAGAAAGGAGCCCTACATGATAAGGATTTCATCCCCCTCAATCGGTCTCGGGGGGAAGTGTTATCCATTATGATCTCGAAGAACATAGCGAAGACACCGAGACCATTGAAAAGGCCTTGAGAAAAGAGAAATCCAAGGAAGTATTGTGAGTATCATGTGGATATAGGCCATACAACCGAGGATTGTGACGACCTGAAAAGAGACATTGACGCTTGTATTCAAGAAGGCAAGCTAGATGAGGTGGTCGATAGGTCTCAGTGCAAAGAGCCCAAAGGGCGCAGAGAGTATAAAAGAAAAAATTCTAATCAAGATCGAGATCGAGATCGTGACGCTCAGAGATGCAGGGATCGATCACCACGTCAGGATCGATCTCCAGATCGAGAGAGAAACAACATAGGTAACCACGATAGAGACATGTATGATGATAATCGGCCTAATAATTACGTTAATACGATCTTTGGGCCAGCTGAGAATGATAAAGACCGAGCCAGTCGAGAGCCGACTGACAGCTTGAGGGATAAGAAGAGACTGATTTACAACAGAAGTCGGGTATGGACCCAAAGATGATATTCCTAATTCTTGGAGTCACGGCCAGGGGCTGGTAATTGAGGCGGTGATTAGCCGAAGTCAGGTATCGAGAGTCTGCGTCGACAATGGCAGCGCAGTAAATATCTTGTACTACTCGGTTTTTAAGGCGATGAAGCTGAAAGATGAGGACATGGCTCCTTTAGCGTCTACTTTGTTTGGATTCACATGACAAGCGGTCCATCCCATGGGGTCGATAAGGTTGCTAACGACGGTCGGGGACGGTGAAAGAGGAAGGACCCTTGAATTGAACTACGTGGTAGTAAAGGCTCCTTCGGCATACAATGTGATCTTGGGTCGACCTGCTCTTTTTGACCTACGCGCTATCATATCCACTGTACATAATAGCATGAAATTCCCTACCAGGAATGGCTCGCATGAAGTAAGAGGATACATTGATGCTGCACGGAGTTGCAAATCCATCGCCATGGATGGGAAAATGGATGTTCAGCAAGTCCTGATTGAAGAGTTGATTCCGGAAGAAGAAGAGGGAAGAGTTGGATCTCAGTTGATCCCATCGAAGATGTTCGTCTATGGGAAGACGAAAAAGACCAGTGTGTGCAAGTCAGGATTTGAATCCCAACTAAAGAAAAATAGTTACTGGTTGACCTACTAATCGAGTTCAGAGATGTCTTTACATGGAAGGCTGATGACATGCCGGGACTATCCACAGATATAGCGGTCCATAAGCTCGAGATAGATCAAGGGCGGAAGCCAGTCAGACAGAAAAGGAGGAGTTTCGCACCTAAACGAAACCAAGCTATAGAGAAGGAAGTCGGGAAGCTATTAACAGCCAAGATAGTGAGGGAAGTACTCTACCCTGAATGGCTAGCCAACCCAGTGTTAGTCAAGAAGCCCGATGGCAATTGGCGTATGTGCATGGACTTCACCGACTTGAATAATGCATGTCCGAAGGACTCATATCCGTTGCCAAAAATCGACAGGTTAGTAGACTCTACTATTGACTTCGAAGTGTTTGGTTTTTTAGATGCATATAAAGGATACCACCAGATACTAATGGATCCCTGAGACGCTGAAAAGAAAGATTTCATCACGGAATTCGGCACTTTCTACTATGTAACCATGCCATTCGGGTTGAAAAACGCTGGGGCTACATATCAGAGAGCAGTCAACAAGATTTTCGCCAAGCAGATTGGTAGGTGTATGGAAGTGTATGTAGACGACTTGCTCATCAAGAGTCGATCTATGAAGCAGTACTTGGTAGATGCTCGGGAAGTATTTGAGGTTTTGAGGGAAACAAAGATGAGATTAAATCCAAAGAAGTGCACCTTTGGGGTCAGGTCAGGGAAGTTCTTGGGATACATGATCTCGAAAGACGGGATTCCAGTGAACCCGGATAAGATCGACACTTTGAAAAACATGCCTGCACCTTGGAATATAAAGGAAGTACAGAGACTCACTGGTCGAATGGCCGCCCTCAACAGGTTTTTATCGAGATCCGCCTAGCGAGCTCTACCGTTTTAAAGATCCTCCGTAAGGTCAGCCCGTTCCATTAGGAATATGAGTGTCAGAAAGCCTTCGAGGATTTAAAAGCGTACTTATCGGAGCTACCCACTCTCAATTCACCCCGGGAAGGAGAAAAATTGTTGGTCTATTTGGCAGTGTGCGAAGAAGCAGTGAGTGCAGTTCTGATTCGGGAAGGGGTTCACGGCCAAGTGCCGATTTATTTTGTCAACAAAGCATTTCAGGGACCCGAGATTCGATACTCACCAGCAGATAAATTAGCATCATGTTTGGTACTTGCCTCGAGAAAACTGAGGCCTTATTTCCAAGCCCATCCCATTACGGTGGTCACTGACCAACCATTGAAGCAGATCCTAGCGAAACCCGACACGTTGGGTCGGCTAGCAAAATAAGTAGTGGAGATGGTAGAATACGTTATCGAGTTCGTGCCTCGGACTGCGGTTAAGGCCCAAGCCTTTGCAGATTTTCTAGCTAAAGGAATTTACATCCAACTCGAACATGAGAAGCAAAGCATAGAAAAACAGTGGACTCCCCAAGTCGATGGGGCATCAAGCAAAGAGGGAACAGGAGTTGGACTCCTTCTAATCAGCCCGAATGGTGCAGAATTCCCCTACGCCCTTCGATTTGACTTCAAAGCGATGAACAACGAGGCTGAATATGAGGCTATGATCACAGGACTAAAACTTTCTTTGAAGTTGGGAGTCGAGAATCTACTAGTTTACTGCGACTTGCAGTTGGTGGTAAATCATATCAGGGGGGAGTATGAAGCCAAAGAAGAAACCATGAAGAATTATTTAACTGTGGTACAAGGCCTCATACCAAAGTTCAAGTCAGTTTAGATCGAGCAGGTCCCCTGAAGTCAGAATAAGAGAGCCGATGCATTATCTAAACTCGCTTCGAACTTCGTCTCGAGCAAGAAAGTTTTGGTCGAATTATTGACCGATAGAAGCTACAAGGAAACAGAAATGCAGCCGATCACTCAAAAGGCAACATGGATGGATCCGATCGCCCTTTACCTTAAGGACGGAATTCTTCCATCCGACAAGGTACAAGCACGAAAAATCCGACTTCAATCAGCACGGTATGCGTTCTTCAATTCTATCCTTTACCGAAAATCTTTTGTAGCGCCATGGTTAAGATGTGCATCAGAAGAAGAGGGTGCATATCTTCTGGAAGAAATTCACAAAGGTGCTTGTGAAATCATTGCGGAGCTAGGATGCTTGCTCGAAAGTGCAAGCTAGCCGGGTATTTTTGGCCGTCGATGCAACAAGATGTGAACAGCCAAGTTCAGAGGTGTAGAACTTGTCAAATCCATGAAAATATCACCCATCAACAGGCCCAAGAAATGAACGTCATCTCGTCAGCCTGGCCTTTTGATTAGTGGGGCGTCGACATAGTCGGACCTCTACCCCGAGCTCCGAGCAACAATAGATACGTGGTCGTCGCAGTTAGGGGTGTTAAACGAACCGAGTGTTCACGAATGAGGCTCGAGCTCGGCTCGTTTAAGCTCGTTCGAGCTCGTTCAGTTATGCTATCGAGCCGAGCTCAAGCTGGTTCTACTACTCGTTTAGTAAACGAGCTTACACGAGCATGTTCGCGAACACTCGTTTAAGCTCGTGAACATATATTACATATTATATAAAAAATAAATATATAAAAACACATATACGGTTCGAGCTCATTCACCCCAAATTATTCAGGCTGCCTGCATTTTTCTTTCAAGTTCGCCGATTCAACCCTAGTAAATTACCCCCGCCGCCGCTCTGCTCTGCCTCTGAAGTCTGAGCTCTCCGCCTCTCCGCCTCTCGCCTTCTCCAGTTCTCCCTAAAGCCTGCGGTATGATAAATGCAGTTTTGGCTCGTTTTTGGCTGCCTTTGCACACACAAATTTCATTGTACTGAATCGATTTGCTAAAAATGCAACCAGCCCCTTTTAAATTCACATAAGTAGTTGAACAACCCTTCATTTCAAATCAAGGATTGAGCTGAAAAATGTTGTATCGAATCACTTTCTGGGAATACTAATTTCAGATGCCGTTGAAGACCAATTTTTTTTTACTTGAAGATACATACACGAGTAGATCATCATCAACTTGTAGCCTTGTAGGTACTAAAGCTTGAAATAAAATTCTGTCTAAACTTTGTTAGTAAATAAAAGCAGAAAAATTTACTCAGCTGTCTAAAAATTTTGACAATTTGCTAGAAATCTGAGTGAACTAACAACCTCTATCTTTGAGATCAAGTTGTAGAGGCTGTAGCAGGGATTTAAGGGGCCATAAATACAATGCACTACTACTCAGTTTTATTTTTGGGGCAAGGAGTGGCCCAGTCAATGAATAAATTTCTCTAATTCCATAATGAAGAAATGTAAAGCTCGTTAAAAGAACCAATATTGCACAGTGAATGATTGATTAGAGAATCTGTATTAGATTATTGGATAATTAAGGAACATTCACTTGCATAGAATCTTCCACTAAGGTTTTGAAGTGCAGCTGCAGCATGATCTTCCTCTCTATATTGCATACTAAATTAGTATGCCGTGTTTTTTTTTGTGTAAATGTAAATGTAAATGTAAATTAGTATTGATGTTATACATTAAAATGAAACATTCTGGTACCTTATATCTTGCCTCCCTAGTCAAATCTGGTTGATGGTTAGCTTCATTAGATTTAGATAGCAAACCGAAATAGACAGAAAATTGTTTTCATTCCAGATATGTCACAGGCCTCTACTAATTCTATTTTTATCAACAACGATACCATGAACTTTTACTCAGACGATTGTGAAATTATGGCATCCGAAGATGTTGGAGATGTTGAAGCTGATTTTGTGGAGAATGAAATTGATGGTGGTGCTGATGATGATGTAGAAGATGGAGAGCAAGAGAATTTGTTTCGCAAGAAGCCACGTAAGAAAAGCTCAGAGGTTTGGAAGGAAATGAAAGAGGTGACAATTCATGGTGTTGTCAAAGTGCAATGTAATCACTGTAAAGAGTACTTTGCCAAGGGGAGAAGTGGAGCCACGACGCAACACAAACGTCATTTGGAAACTTGCTTGCAAAGGAAGATTAATTTGACAGAAAAAAACAAACAATCAGGCCAATCACAACAACTTTTGTCCTTCAGTGAGACATCCTCAGTTTCTAACTTTTTTATGACCATGGAAAGGTACGTGAACTTGCTGCACATATGACTTTGGCACATGAATATCCTTTCTCACAAATGGAGCATGAAATTTTTAATAAGTTTCTGAAGGCTATTTCTCCGTTTTATCAACCGATCAGTAGGTACACTGTTAGAAAGGATTGTTTTTCCGTTTATGAAAATGAAAAGAAAATATTGAAGAGTTGCCTTCTCGGTGTTGGTAGAATTAGCATTACAACTGATTTATGGAAATCCGGATAACATATTCAATATATGGTTGTGACCGGACATTATGTTGATTGTGATTGGGTTTTGCAAAAGCGTGTATTGAATTTTTGTAATGTCCCACCCCCACATACTGGTGTTATTATAGCTGATGCGCTCCACAAGTGTTTTGTTGGTTGGGGGATTGAGGATAAGATTTCGAGCATAACCGTGGATAATGCTTCTTATAATGATGTTTGTGTTAGAAGACTTAAGGAGGATCTTAGCTTGAGAAAACCATTAAGTATTGGAGGGAAATTATTCCACGTACGTTGTTGTGCCCATATCCTCAATCTTTTGGTCCAAGATGGTCTTAAGCAAATTGAGACGGTGATTGATACTGTTAGGGAGGGAATTAAGTATTTGAAAAATTCTGAGTCTCGACTCATTCAGTTTGCCAAAATAAAAAACCAACTAAATTTGTCTTGTAAGAGTTTAAGTTTGGATTGTCAGACGAGGTGGAATGGTACCTACATGATGTTGGCTGCTGCAATAGAAGTGAAAGATGTGTTCTCTAGGTACTCTGATATTGATCCCGGTTTTCATTATGTTCCAACTCCGTACGAGTGGAAAAAAGTGGAAGAAGTGTGCAAATTCTTAGGCCTTTTTAATGTTGTGACTAATATTATTTCTGGTAGTGAATATCCCACTTCAAATCTATTTCTTGTGGAGCTTTTTGAGATCAAAGCATTGTTAAATGAAAAGGCACTTGATGAATCTGAAAATATTAGGAACATGGCTTCATGTATGACACAAAAGTTTGATAAGTATTGGGGAGATAGTAATGTGTTATTATCATTGGGTGCTCTTTTGGACCCGAGGTATAAGATGAATGTGATCAATGTTTCTTTTGAAGTTATCTATGGTGAACGTTCTTCTTATTATGTTGATCAGATTGTGAAAATATCACATGAGTTATTTAATGAATATGCCGTTGCTTATAACTCATCGAATGAAGGAAAAGAAAAGGGTGGAGGGAAACGAGGTAGGGAAACAGGGAATTCCTCAAGTGGTGGTGGAGACAATGACATGTTTGGGCACAAGGTTTTGAGTGGAAAAGAAAAATTCCATATATTAATGAGTAAAGTTGATAAATCTTCAACTCAAAGGTCCGAGTTAGACATGTACTTGGATGAGCATAGGTATAACTGTGATGTTGATGCTCATCTTGATGTACTTGATTGGTGGAAAGGACAAAAGCATAGGTTTCCGATATTGTCAAAGATGGCAAGTGATATTCTGTCAATTCCAATTACTAGCGTGGCTTCGGAATCAACCTTTAGTGCTGGTGGTAGGGTAGTCGATGAACATCGTGCTTCCTTGGCCGTGGAAACGGTTGAAATGTTACTATGTGGTAGAGATTGGGTTCGTTGCTTGCATGGCTTGAAGAAGAAATTTCGGGTATGCTTTATCATTATTATATATATATATATATATAATTCTTATATTTAGTTATTAATCTGTAATTGCCTATATTTTTATTTGTAGAATCAAGAAGAAGACCAGCTTTCGAAAGCATTTGAAAGAATTGAACTACCCGATGATGTCTGAGGTGCTTCATTTAAGCATTGTTTTTTTTAAAATTTAAAGTAAATTTGAATGTTGCATTTGACAAGTATATTTTACATATTGTGATATCTTTTGCAGAATTCAATTATCAATGGGAGGTCAAATTAAGGGTTGCATTTTAGATGTTTCCGATAGGTACAACAGTTTGATTTTATAACGATTGAGTATCTTTTCATATTCATTTAGTAGATTTGTACATTTTTTCGGTTAAGGCGAATATCTAAATGAGTTTCTTTGTTATTCAAATGCAGGTGCCGTGTTGTGTATTAGTGGCTGGGGTGATATGAAGAAGGATTTTGTTTGTTTTTTTATGTATTAGACATTTGGACTGTTTTGACTAAGAATTTACTAAGCTTTTGGGTTATGTAATGTTATCCGGTCAATTAACTCATTTTGAACCTTTAAGTTGTAACTTGTGCTTGCTAGTTGTTGTATTTGAATTTGGACTATTGTCTATCGGGTTATTTTGTGTATCTGTGAATGTGTCCCCCTGTATTTGTTTTTTTTTTTTGACTTGGAAAAACTGAATCTGTAAAAAAAAAAAATTCTGTTGAACGAGCCGAGCTCGAGTTCGAGCCTGTTCGCGAGCTTGATCTCGAGCTCGAGCTCGAGCTCGAACATTTTTCTTTCTTATCGAGCCGAGCTCGAACAGGCTTTTAGGCTCGTTTGTCTTAACGAGTCGAGCCGAGTATGCTCGATAATAAATGAGCTCGAGCTTGAACATCAGCTACTCGGCTCGGCTCGGCTCGTTTACAGCACTAGTCGCAGTGGACTACTTCACGAAATGGGTTGAAGCCAAGGCTTTGACTGACATCAGAGCTTCGACCATTAAAAATTTCTTATGGGTCGATATTTTATGCAGGTATGGAATTCCCAAGGCTCTGATCTCAGATAATGACACTCAGTTCGAAGACCGAAAAGTTAGAGAATGGTGCAACGAATATCATATCAGTCAGCGCTTCACCTCGGTAGCTCACCCGCAAGCAAACGGTCAAGTCGAGAAGACAAATCGACAGATCAAGATAGGGTTGAAAAAGAAACTAGAAGCCGAAGGTCGAGACTGGGCAGCACAACTTCCGAGCATCCTGTGGTCGTATAGGACGGCTCCAAATTCTTCGACGGGAGAAACACCCTTCTCTCTGGTCTATGGATGTGAGGCGGTAATTCCTGCGGAGATCAGTTTTCCCTCTCCTCGAGTCCTAGCATGCAACATCGAAACCAACGCTCCTGATCTTCGACACGAAAAAAAATAATGTTGAGGAACAAAGAGAAATAGCTTCAGCTTGAATGGCGAGATACAAATAGAAGATCTCGCAGTATTACAACCCAAGGGTCAAGTACAAATACTTCAAATTCGGAGATTTGCTCCTCGGAAAAAATGAAGCAAGTCGACAAGAAGCGGCTAGCAAGTTAGACCCGAATTGGGAAGGCCCATATCAGATCCTAAAGTTTCATTCCAAAGGATCCTACCAACTCGGACGAGCAGATGGAACTACCGTTCCTCGGCAATGGCACGCCAATAATCTGAGGAAGTATTACGTTTAATTAAACTTTATCTCGATTTAGTCTTACTTTTTTACGCTTTGTAATAAGTCTGTGTGACCATTTTATGGATATATCTTTTCTCGAGATGCTTTTATGTTTTTCAGGATCTACAGCCTTAACATTATAAGTCTAATACGATACAAAATGTCAAAGGTAATGCAATCGACTACGAGAAGGGGAAATCCGCAAGTCGGCCCCTCAATATAGCCTAAAGCAAAACGAGCCTACAAGGCAAAAAATGCTAAGGCAAGGGAGAGTTCGCAAAGTCGGACCAAATGCCCATAAAATCGACCAGCCAAAAGAAAAATGAGCCTATGGGGCAAAAAATGCCAAGACAGAGGGACGGTTTGCAAATTCGGACCAAACGCCCAGAGCATCAACCTGCCCATAGAAAAACTAGTCCGAGAGACAAAAAATGATAAGGCAACTAGGTCGATCTCAACTAGACTAGACTGGCGAGTGCAATAGGAACCAAAGGTTCATAATACACTTGGGGGGTAACACGACATAGATAAAGCAAACAGAAAACAGGGCCAAAGGCCCGACAAGCGAAGAGCTAAAAGTCATCGAGACATGAAATATAAATAATAAAAAGGAAACAAAATACCACAAAAATCAATGCAAAATAAGGTTAGGTCGACAAGACCAGCCATAACGAGCCACAGTATGATCAGAAATATTATACAGACCGAATTCAAGTTATACAGATCTAAGTTCAAAAAGTCGAATAAAAGTTCAACGAAGACAAAATTCACAGAACAACACTTATGAGGTAGCGTCAGGAGTCGGTTCGAGTATAGCAGGGGTCGGCTCGGCATCGGAAGTCGAAGGACCATACTTCTAGGCAAGAGATTCTCCTCGTTGGAACTCCTTGCCGTACTGGTCATACAACTTCTCCACGTCAGTATCATAAAATTGTGGCGCAGCAAGCTTAGACATGTCGAAATCCGGGTAGACGGCAATAGCCTGATTCACCGCCATTGTAAAGCCGCCCATCATGGCCATGCGCATCATCACGTTCAAGTCTTCGTCGAGCTCCTTCGACTTGCGATATTCCAGGATGGCATCTTTCTTGGCCGCCTCGACCTGGGAAGGAACTTTCTCCAGTTCAACCCTCAGATGATCCCTCTCTTCCTGAGCCTGCATAACCTTTGTCAAAGAAGCATTATGCGCTTCCTGTATTTTTATGAACTCCACAGCCAGATCGGCAAATTTTTTATCCAAGACCTGCCAGTCACTTCGTGTTCTGCTCAAGTCATTGGCAGATGTAGATAGCTCATCCCTCAACTTCTTTATCTCGGCGCCCGCCTCTCTCGCATGAGTCTCCAATTGGGACTCCAATCCGGCTATGGCGGCACTCTTCTTGGTACTCTCATCGATCAACTTCTGAATTTTCTTCTTCAAATCCTCTTCTGCCTCGACTGGCGTCGTCAATCTCTTAGCAACCTCCTTGCCGAGGTGGTTTGTCTGTCGAGAAAAAGAAACGCGTCATCTAGTATAATCAAAGGACAGGCCGCGATAAAAGTAAGAAAAATGGAGCGACTTACCAGGCGACACAACTTCTGAGGTGCAGAAGATAGAACCTTGTTCTCCATGGTTGCGCTCTCATCAGCAGCCCGGTTCATATCAACTTCAATGTCAGAGGGGGCTTCACCGACTTTAGCCTTCTTAGCCTGTCTGTGCTGATCCCTCACCAAGTCGGGTAGAGTTGGTCTCTTCTTTCGTTGTCGCACGACGTTCTCGACATTCTCGACATTCTCACCGGGAGACGGTGTTGCCTCGACTATGGTTTGGTCGTCTTCATCTCGCAATGAACCATAGTGAATAAGTGGAAGATCAGCAGACTAAGGCTAGGTGGAGGAACAAGTAGAAATCGCCGACTCGACATCAGCAGTACATCTTTCAGACGGCTGCGTAGAAACAACCTCGACTCGGGAAGAGCTCCTTTCTCCAGTAGTGGGAGTTGTCCTCTTCTCGACAACCTTATCTGAAGGAGCCACCCGACCCTCGAGTGCCGGAGCTAGCTTACCCTTTCGGTGTGGGGACTTGAGTAGGATCGGAGATAACCGAGAACTTCCCCACTGCAAAAAGAAGAGATAAGGTCAGTATCAGCAATAATACCAAGTTACAGATCTCGACAAAAAAATGCAAACACATCCTACAGTTCTCTGGGTCTTTAGCATGGAGTGTCGAGTAAGGCATTGGCCCCGCATTCTCCAGTTTAGCCAACTCGTACAGAAGGCTCAGATCTCGGGTGGACACCTCGGAACCAAAGTTATCCATCTTACGGGCCTCTCGAGGGGTAGGATCACCACCCTGTTTATCCGTCTTCTTGCCCTTCGACCTCCACTGCCCTATGTATGGGTTGTCCAAGCCGTGACATAGGAAGAAAAATTGTGGTTTCTAGTCACCGTGTGATGAAGGCCTCTTGGACTCAAATTCGTGTCGATTTGGCCTTCGTTGGAAGGTATACCATAGTTTGTCCGGCATGCCTGTAATCTTGTAGTAGTAGCTAAAGAGGGGAATCGAAAAGCAAACTCCTACCACTCGACAAGCTATTACAAACCCCATTAGAATCCTAACAGCATTGGGGGCTAACTGAGACACACTTATCTCATAATGATGCAGAATCACGGTAACGGCCGGGTATAATGGAAACCTCAACCCGCTGGAAAGTTGGGCTTCATAGACAGAACATAACCCTTCTAGGGGCTCATCGGCGTATTGGTGATGGCCCGATGGAAGTTGAATTTCAAGTTGAGGGCCCACAAGACCGATTTTTTGGCAAATTTTATTAGCATCGTCGATAGAAAGGGCAGTGAGACAACCTTTTGGACCCTTTCCGTCCATCCTAGTAACTGATTTCTTAGGTTTCCTAAGGACAGAAGGAGATGAGCCTGCGGGCTCGCCGGAAAGTGATCGGGGAGGACGATCAGAATGGGTGGATGACGAAGCTTGACTATGAGAAGGAGATTCACTACCCTTATCAGATTCTGTAGCACTACTTGACATTGATAAATGCAGAAAGAAGAGGGAGAACACACGAGAATGCTTACTTGGTGTTTTGAGGTTATGCAGAGAAAACGGCGAAATGATCCCTTCTCCGACTTCTTCTCCCCTTGTATGCTTGCAAAAATCTCGAAATGATTTGAAAAGACATGATTTGAGGGGTTATAATCCCCCACAAATCACGAGAATCAAAGTAATGACGTTACGGTTAACGAAAAAGGACGCATCGTTCCTTGTGCTGAAGATACGGCGTTAGTGCGCCATGACGTCATGCTACGGTACTACACTTGGCTAGGGCTACAGGTGGCAGTACAGTTGTTTCCCGCCCAAACGATGACCCAACTCAAAGACGATTCAAATGGCAGATTTGACTTCGGACAACGGGAGTCGCCTCTCTCAAGTCTGGAGGGCTTATGATGATACAGGGTTTCACCCCTCCACGTGTCATCTAACAGTTGGTCCACACAATATGAGTAAGTATCAAAGCGCGCATGTTGATGCCCAGACTCGGGGCTATGATGATCAACTTTTAAGCAGTGTAGGACGAGGGTCCCAGCTCGACCACCGTAAGTCGGTTAAGTTAGCGTAGAGGACAGAGTCTGCATCAGCTACGAAGGCCCATTATCAGCTTGATAACTTGGGCAAGGGGCAAGGCCCATGAAGGTTAAACATGACAATAGCTTAGACCGACCTAATATTAGGGTTTGGGCATGCATTATCGTTATAAATACCATGTTCCAGGAACTACGTAAGGCTTGATTCTTGGACGAATACAGGATACGTAGGCAATCTAGGAAAAGCTCTTAGACTCAGCCGCAAATCTTAAAATCTACAACACATTCTTAAGGTATTAGGGTTTGGGGTATTCATCATTAATTAGATTCATTCCGGCCCGGATTAATTAGGTGACATAATATGTCATCGTCAGTCCTCAACACAATTTTAAAACCGGTGTCCTGGTTGCAAAATAATTCTCCTGCTCCATCATTAACCCATTTTCAATTAGTTACCCTTCATTCTCCATGAAATGGTCCTTGAATACCTCTTCCAATATACTCATGTCGAGGCTTAGCTTGAGTTTCCTTAGTATTTACAATCATATAATTATAATGCTTCATAGGGCAGCCATGCTCCTGATGTTTAATACAACTGCAAAAATGACAATATGAATGTAACGCCCCAGAACTTGGGTCTAGCGACGCTAAATGAGTCATAAATGATCCGGTCAACTGCTTAGACCGTCCTCCTTGGTTGGTCTTAAAGGGCTAACCCGAGTTGACAAGACCTTTATGTCGTACACTTATATGGGGTGAAGAGGCTATTACTTTACATAGATAGGACATTACACTAGCCCCCATTATAAGAGACTGGCGTCATGGCCATGACTTGTCCCAGTTTTGTCCCTACCAGAGGAATTTAGAGGTGGCCCACACCTTCTCTCACTGTTTGGCACTTAGGTCCATTTGATAGTCGTCTTTAAATACCATTTTGTAACGCCCCTGAACTGGGGTCTGGCGGCGCTAAAAGTGTCATAAATGATTCGGTCACCTGCTTAGACCGTCATCCTTGCATGGTCTAAAAGGGCTAACACAAGTTGACAAAACATTTATGTCTCACACTTATATGTGGGTGAACAGGGTATTAATTTACAGGTGTAAGACATTACAATGAAGGCCATGATTCATTGGTAATCATCTACCGAAACCCATAATCCTCATTCCTAATCCAAATACAAACCACATGAGCTTGAGTGGAAGGGGTTTTGGTAGCTTAAGCAAGGGATCTCAAGTTAGAGTCCTTATGGATGCAACAAAATTTCTTGGGAGAGGTCTCTACCTTTGATGCCCAACAGTACCGAGGAGGATTAGTATTAGACAATTTTATAGGTCACCTCAAGAAATATGAAAATCAACTTCAACCACACACGCGCATAGAAGGCCTTCTTAGTTCAATAGTAGCGGAGTCAATTGGAAGAGGCCAACCAAGAAAGATGCAATTCGTCATAGATAAAACTTATTAAACAAAGGGAAATTTAAAATTAGACAATCTTTGTTAAACAAAATGAGAGATAATTCAGTAGGATCCATCCAAACAGGGCCAAAGATGCATCTCGATTAAAATCAACCAACTGTTTATATATTTACATCGGATTTTTAGCAACATGCCAAAAACATAGATAGAAAGCTCGGGTTTAATCAAGGGGTGCTTATTATCGAGCAATGCCATAGGAAAAAAGATTTAAACCTAAATGAAGATAAAACTTATGCAAATGTTCAAGGTTTGGCCTATAGACCGAGAACCTCACCATTAGAGAATTTTGAAAGGGCTTTGCAATCTGTTGTATCGATTCCCATGAGATTATGAATGCAGACGTTCCCTTATAGTCTGAATGCAAACGCAGACTATTGGGAATTTACAGCCGTTATAGTGCTCTCATGAAGGATTTAATGTTAATCGGCCTCCATGGCAACTCCAATATACAGCGCGATGAGCATAAGGAAGTTATCCTCTAACCCAAAGGGATGCATTGAAAAGAAATGTAATTCGCCAGCAAGCAATGCGTAAACGTAGAAAATCATAAAACTACCAAGAAACCAAAATCGCCAAGTTCAATATCAATTACTCGTATACTAAAATTATAGTATTATTATTATTGTTGTCATTGTGGTTGATATTATTATTATTGTTGTTGTTGTTGTTGTTGTTGTTGTTGTTGTTGTTATTATTATTATTATTATTAATACTATTATTATTAATTGCTAAGTTTATAATTAAGTTTTATTCAGTTTATTAATCGCCATGTTTTTTTTTTTGAAAATTTCTCTATTCAGTTTATAATGACCATAGTGCTAAGTTTTTTTTATTGATGGGCTTGGTGGCACACAAAAAACATATTTAAATAAGGCTCTGATAGCAAATCCAAGAATGAGACAATAGATAGGTATAGCAACAGACACATTAGGAGTTGCAGCTAAAATTATGCTAGAGGCCGAACAGCTCATGTTTTAAAATTCCGATTAGTGCTTATGAAAGAAACATATGCAATATTCCAATGCAGAGTAGAAATGCATAATTAGTTTAGGATTGAAAAGTGTGTGTTAATTGACATTTTTGTTTAAAGATCTAACTTGTTTAGCGTAATTTTTTTTCTAATAAAGTGCGTGTTTTTTTTGTCATGTTTTATTTTCTAATATAATTTATTGAAATAAATTAATTAGAGAGAAACACTTTTTGGAAAAAACAGTTTTTAGGGACATTCACGTTCACGTTTAAAAATTCTGATTAGTGCGCATGAAACAAACCTATGCAATATTCCAATGCAGAGTAGAAATGCAAAATTAGTTTAGGATTGAAAAATGTGTGTTAATTGACATTTCTGTTTAAAGATTTAACGTGTTCAGCGTGTTTTTTTGTTGACGGTGATTTTTACAATATATATGATATTATTTCGTAGCAATTTCCTTCGTGTTTTATTACTTTTTATAGAAAAGTGAGGGTTTAAATGGAATATTGCAAGAATGCGTATTGAAACGGTTAAAGTGCAAACTCGAGCTTATTACATGATTTTATTAGTGATTTTTCATCAATATATATGTTTCTACATTTTGCACGTTTCTATTTTCTTGTAGTTACCCGAGCATGGCAGGGAATGAGCTTAAACGATGTTTAAAAGAAGGTTAAATGGAAGGAAGAGGATGCAAGTCGAAGATGGAATGAAGATTTAGAAGTCTGGACGTGCGTTTGCTCCATCCGTCCAGTGGACTGGCGTCCAGAAGATTGAACTGGCGTCCAGGAGGAGTGTCTGGATTCAGGGTTTTCATATTTTTGCTGAACGAGCGTTCAGAATTGCATTGGACGGGCGTTTGAGAAGACTCGGCCCGACTCGAAGATTTCAAAGCATCTGGACTGGCGTCCAGCATCCTTGGACGGGCGTCCAGCCTCCGCCTCAGCCTAAACCGACTTCAAAACTTATAAATAGTCGCGTTTTTCTGAACCGTAATACACACAATTCGATCCCTGGCCATCCCAGGCCCCTTTGGGGCAGCTTTTGCTGCGTTTTTCTGCCCCCATAAACATAATTTCATCTACTTCTTTTATTTATAATTTCTGCAACTAGTAGAATGATGGATAGAGGCTAGGCAATTTGAACAAGCGTACAAAGCCAATCATGCAACGTTTTGATTTCAACTCTTTGGATGGTTTTGTGAGTTTTTATTTAAAGTTGTTTCTTTATTATGTTTTGTATTGATTATGCAATTTATATCGATGGATTGTTGCATGTTGATGTTTACTATGTGACGAGAGTCGGTGTAAACCTAGATCACCATAGGAAAGATTGGATCTTTAACCTAAAAATAACGAGAGTTGCTAGGTTAAATATCTAGGTTGCTAGATTGAGAAATCTTACACCTTTGTTATGGAAGCGTTAATCTTTAAGATCGAGAGATGAAAGATTAATAGGCGAATTATCTACGAGAGTAGGAATTCATACCTTTGATAGGTGAACCAAATCTTTATTAAATCTTCACTAAATGATCTAGATTAGAAATTGAGGGTTGCGGGATAGGTGGATCAATGCTTGTTCTTCGTTAAAATTAATTGAAATTATCTTTGTGCCTTGTCTTCGTTGCTATTTTAGAATTTTATTTTTCTTTTTAGTTATAGAATATATTTATTTAGTTAGTTTAGGTCCGCAACTATATTTCCTGGCTTTGGATTGACAACCCTTTGTCCAGTTTATTGTTTCTTCGTTTTCGTTTTTAGTTATTTCTCGTGACAATTTACAAAAATTAAGAACTAGACCAACCTCGATTCCCTGTGATTCGACTCCGGTTTTTAATCGCTATACTACGATCCCTGCACTTGGGGTAAACCGGATTTATTTTATTACTTGTTTGTTTTTCATTGCATAAAATCCGAGACAAGTTTTTGGCGCCGTTGCCGGGGAATCGGTACGGTTGTCTAGTTTATTAATTTTTCTGATTTTCTGTTATAAGTTTGGATAAAAGGGATCGTTAGGGCACATGGTAGTATTTTGGCCATAACTTTCGGCTCCAGTGTCGGTTTGGCGCGCAGGAACCCAATTCGGAAAGCTCGTTTCGGCTCCGGAGGCCGTTTGACGCCGTTTTCGAGGTCAAAATATGCTGTTTTCCCTTCCATTTTGGGCTCAGAAGAGACCAGCACTTTTTTCTCCCTTTTATTGTTTTCTGTTTTTCTGTTTTAAATTTTTCGTAGGTAGGTTTCTGTTTAAGTTTTCCGTATCTTTTTCTGTTTCTTTATCTTATTAAAAAAAAGAAGAAAAAAGTTGTTTTTTTTTGTTGCTAGGGTTTCTGAGGTTTTGAATTTACTGACGTGGTGACTAGGGTGAGAATCAAACGAGGGGTCGAGTTTCTCTTTATTGTGCATCATACTAGGGCCAGACGAGCGTTTGTCCTTTCCAAACACCCGTCTGCTCTGTGTGGTTCCAAACGTGCGTCCATAAGGAGTGGACGCCCGTCCGACCAAACGCACCAGCCCTGTATATGTTTTGAGAGCACCAGACGAGCCTCTGTCTTGTCCGAACGGCCATCCAGTGCATCAGACTTTAGTGAATAGAATTTGATTTTGATACATGCTTCCGTTATTTGACATGGATGTTTTAATGTGAGCCTCTGTGGCCTTTATATTTGCGTAGATGTTCTGTTCTTTCACCTTTATGGTTATTTCTCCTATTGCGGTCCATGTTGAGTGATTGTTTGTGTTTCGAGTCATTGATGTGGCATGGCTTCTTTATTTTACATCCCCCATGTATCTATTGCATACTTTTGGTATGTGGACCACGTCCCATGCAGGTTTTTCGTTGTTTTCTGTTTCTATGACTTTGGGTACATGGGATGCGCTTATAAGAGGATGTCACAAAATTTATTCACGAAGTTCAGTAAGGCCCTACTACTGGTGACGCTGGAGCACCCAGCTATACGTGATTCTACTATGATTTATGCTGTTCCTTTCATAGTCTATTTAGGGTGTTAGGGTTGTTTAGGGGTTGGATTTTCTGATGTGATTCATCTGTGCTTTAGTTGAAGCTACTGTCGGTTTTCTGTTGCTATTATTTTCTGATGGATCTTAATGCACGTCTACACTTGTCTGTCGAGCCTCTGTGGCTTTATTTAGAAGACGTTTATATATTTGACCTTCCTTCTGTAGTTGACATGTTTAATCGCTTAGTCCGAATTATAGATTAGGGCGACATCTATGGAAATTAGTTGGGCTAGCATTTTCTTTATTTTCTTTTTGCCTTATTAGTATAGTTGCATATCACTTAGTTGCATTGTGTTATATTCTGTTTTTTTTATTTAGTGCACCTAGCCCTGCTACTTTGTAGTGTCCTCTGTTTACACTTTCAGTTGGAGTTTAATATTTATGTATGCACATGTTGGACCCTATACGGATGTCAAGCCTCTGTGGCTTTATAATTGACGCTTAGATGTTCTGTGTTTTAACTGTGTGGTAATTTTTCCATCTGAGCAATTATATCATGTGCTTCTATCTTGTCTATGATTATTTTTGCCATGATTATATCCCCCTATGTTCCCCGAGATGTTGCCATGTTTGTTCAAGTGTGCAGGATATTTCCGATAGCGATTGTGAGCCTTTAGATGATATCAGTTTTCCGGTGGATGGTCCACAGTCTACTGATTTCTTCAAGCATTTCCGGATCTGGATCATGACCACTTCCAGAATTGCCACCTTCGAACTACAATCAGCTAAGTACTTTATTTCTTTTTAAATTCTGCACAACCTGAGGACATGTTGTCGTTTAAGTGTGGGGGAGGGGAATGGTTATGTGTATCTATCATTTGCTTATATTATGATTCTATGCTGAAATGAGCTAAATTTTTCAAATTTTTGTTTTGTCCCGAGTGAGCAAATGCATATTTTTGTTCGGTTTTAATATTCATGGATGCTGTATACCGTATGTTTAGTAGGTTAGAGGTTTCACCCGACATACATTTCATGAGCCATATTGAACGATGAGCTAAATTATAAAGCTGTACACATTTGGATTAGTAATTTGTGATTATCTTATAAGTATCTTGTGCTTAGTGCTAACGTACGTATTGTGAGAATTATAATAGTTTGTGTTTATAGCCAGAGTATGACATACTATGAATATCTTAGGTTTGAATGTGATAAGTGAACCGTAACTACTGTGCTTTAAAAGTGTTTTAAAAGAATGAATAAATAGGGTGTGTCGGAAGCTGGTCGATGATTTGAGTGCGGTAGGTCATATCTCGAATGTCCTATACCACTATGATGACCAAAAGCTCACGACAGTCAGAAAAAGCTGCTTTATGATTTGAGTAAGGTAGGGTATATCTTGAATATCCTATTTGCTATGATAGGGCAATAGCTCATTCTGATGTGTGTTTATATATGAGAATTAATTAAATCAACTTATATAAGGAATCTGGTATGAATGAGTAGAAGACTTAGTTATCGTCCACCTTATCCCCAATATAAACTGACAGATATGTTGTAGGGATTGTCCTCTGAGTATGTCAGAAAGGTCCTAAATACCTTCTATCATCCTTTTCGGGAAATGTTACGTTTTGTAGGGTGCATGTTATAAGTATCATTTATTTCTAGTTTGAATGGGGTATTTGCTAGTTGCTTTGAATAAATTTCAAGTTTGGACTTAGTGGAAGTTTGCTATGGCTTTGCACACACACCGGGGTGAACCTCTAATTTATTGACTATGCGTTATATTTGCTGAAGTGTCTATCTTTTTTTCCCGAGCCTTTATCTTGTCTTGTTTTGCTCGGGACGAGCAAAAGATAAGTGTGGGGGAGTTATTGACGGTGATTTTTACGATATATATGATATTATTTCGTAGCAATTTCCTTCGTGTTTTATTACTTTTTATAGAAAAGTGAGGGTTTAAATGGAATATTGCAAGAATGCGTATTGAAACGGTTAAAGTGCAAACTCGAGCTTATTACGTGATTTTATTAGTGATTTTTCATCAATATATATGTTTCTACATTTTGCACGTTTCTATTATCTTGTAGGTACCCGAGCATGGCAGGGAATGAGCTTAAACGATGTTTAAAAGAAGGTTAAATGGAAGGAAGAGGATGCAAGTCGAAGATGGAATGAAGATTTAGAAGTCTGGACGTGTGTTTGCTCCATCCGTCCGGTGGGTGGCGTCGGAAGATTGAAGCGGCGCCCGGGAGGAGTGTCTGGATTCAGGGTTTTCAGATTTTTGCTGAACAAGCGTTCAGAATTGCATAGGATGGGCGTTTGAGAAGACTCGGCCCGACTCGAAGATTTCAAAGCATCTGGACTAGCATCCAGCATCCTTGGACGGGCGTCCAGCCACTGCCTCAGCCTAAACCGACTTCAAAACTTATAAATAGTCGCGTTTTTCTGAATCCTAATACACACAATTCGATCCATGGCCGCCCCAGGCCCCTTTGGGGCAGCTTTTGCTGTGTTTTTCTGCCCCCATAAACATAATTTCATCTACTTCTTTTATTTATAATTTCTGCAACTAGTAGAACGATGGATAGAGGCTAGGCGATTTGAACAAGCGTGTGAAGCCAATCATGCAACGTTTTGATTTCAACTCTTTGGATGGTTTTGTGAGTTTTTATTTAAAGTTGTTTCTTTATTATGTTTTGTATTGATTATGCAATTTATATCGATGGATTGTTGCATGTTGATGTTTACTATGTGACGAGAGTCGGTGTAAACCTAGATCACCATAGGAAAGATTGGATCTTTAACCTAAAAATAACGAGAGTTGCTAGGTTAAATATCTAGGTTGCTAGATTGAGAAATCTTACACCTTTGTTATGGAAGCGTTAATCTTTAAGATTGAGAGATGAAAGATTAATAGGCGAATTATCTACGAGAGTAGGAATTCATACCTTTGATAGGTTAACCACATCTTTATTAAATCTTCACTAAACGATCTAGAGTAGAAATTGAGGGTTGCGGGATAGGTGGATCAATGCTTGTTCTTCGTTAAAATTAATTGAAATTATCTTTGTGCCTTGTCTTCGTTGCTATTTTAGAATTTTATTTTTCTTTTTAGTTATAGAATAGATTTATTTAGTTAGTTTAGGTCCGCAACTATATTTCCTGGCTTTGGATTGACAACCCTCTGTCCAGTTTATTGTTTCTTCGTTTTCGTTTTTAGTTATTTCTCGTGACAATTTAGAAAAATTAAGAACTAGACCAACCTCGATTCCCTGTGATTCGACTCCGGTTTTTAATCGCTATACTACGATCCCTGCACTTGGGGTAAACCAGATTTATTTTATTACTTGTTTGTTTTTCATTGCATAAAATCCGAGACATTTTTCTAATAAATCGCATGTTTTTTGGGTCATGTTTTATTTTTTAATATAATTTATTGAAATAAATTAATTAGAGAGAAACACTTTTTGAGAGAAACACTTTTTAGGGACATTCACTTTCACATTTTAAAATTCCGATTAGTGCGCATGAAACAAACATATGCAATATTCCAATGCATAGTGGAAATGCAGAATTAGTTTAGGAGTGAAAAGTGTGTGTTAATTGAAATTTTTGTTTAAAGATCTAACGTGTTTCGCTTGTTTTTTTTCTAATAAAGCGCGTGTTTTTTTGTCATGTTTTATTTTCTAATATAATTTATTGAAATAAATTAATTAGAGAGAAACACTTTTTGGGGATATTCACGTTCACGTTTTATAAATCCCGATTAGTGCGCATGAAACAAACATATGCAATATTCCAATGCAGAATTAGTTTAGGATTGAAAAGTGTGTGTTAATTGACATTTTTGTTTAAAGATCTAACGTGTTTAGCGTGTTTTCTTTTTCTAATAAAGCACGTGTTTTTTTGGTCATGTTTTATTTTCTAATATAATTTATTGAAATAAATTAATTAGAGAGAAACATTTTGAGAGAAACACTTTATGAGGAAACACACTCACACTTTTAATATAGTAGAGATAAAGAAATATAGTAGCGTCAGACACTACTTTATTTCTTTATATATTAAGAGTGTAAGAATTTCTCCCAACACCCCCCTCAAGTTTGGGAAAGTGTGTGAATCTCTCCCAACACCCCCCCTCAAGTGTGGGAAATCTGTCTCAACACTTGCACAATTTTTCATTCAAGAGTGTGGTCAATCTCTCCCAACACCCCTCTCAAGTGTGGAGAATCTCTCTCAACATTTGCACAATTTTTTTTAAAATAATGTTCCAACCAGGTTTCGATCTCATGACCTCTGGTTCTGATCTTAAAATGGTATCAGATCCACAGGTCATAAGATCGAACCTTGGTTGGAACATTATTTAAAAAAACTGTGCAAGTGTTGGGAGAGATTTCCCACATTCGAGGAGGGTGTTAGGAGAGATTGCCCACACTCTTAAATAAAAATTGTGCAAGTGTTGGGACAGATTGCCCACACTTGAGGGGGTGTTGGGAGAGATTCCCTCACTCTTGAATAAAAATTGTATGACGATACCGGGTTTCACCCCTCCACGTGTCGTCTTGCAGTTGGTCCCTAGAGTGCGAATGAGTGCTAAGTTATACATATCGAGTTCCGGATTGGGGGCTGCGATAATCGACAATCGAGCAGTGTAGGACAATGGGCCCCAGAGTCGAGTACCGCAAGTCGGTCATGTCGACATCGAGGACAGAGTCCGCACCAGCTGTCAAGGCCCATTAACAATGTGATAACTTGGGCAAGGGTTAAGGCCCATTAAGGGTAAATATGACAATAGCTCAAACCGACTTAATATTAGGGTTAAGGCATGTGCTGTCATTATAAATACCACACTCCAGGAACTACGTAAGGCTTGATTCCTGGAATATAACAGGATACGTAGGCAATCTAAGAAAAACTCTTAGACTCAGCCGCAAATCATAAAACACCTCTTAGGCATTAGGGTTTTGGGTGTTCATCACTAGATCGACATAGGCCCGGAAAAATTAGGTGACACAATTTGTCATCATCATTTGGTACTAGAAGGAGGGGACCTTTGAGTTAAGCTATGTGGTAGTCAAATCTCCCTCGGCCTATAATGTTATTTCAGGACGACCAGCGCTCTTCGATCTCCACACTATCATCTCTACTTTCCACAACAGTATGAAATTTCCTACCAGGAACGGTCCCACGAGGTAAAGGGAGACGTTGAGGCTGTGTGGAGTTGTAACTCCATTGTCATGACCGGGAAAATGGCAGTACAACAAGTCCTGGTCGAGGAACTAATTCCGGAGGAGGAAGAGGAGAAGAGCTGGGTCTCCAGTGACGCAGTCGAGAAAGTTCGTCTTTGGGAAGGAGAAGGTGATCAGTGTGTACAAGTCAGGATTTGGATCCCAGCCAAAGAAAAACAGTCGCTAATCGAGTTGTTGATCGAGTTCAGAGATGTCTTTGCTTGGAAGGCTGATGACATGCTGGGGTTATCTAGAGATATCGCGGTCCATAAACTCGAGATAGATCAAGCTAAGAAGTCGATTAGGAAAAAGAAGAGAAGCTTCGCACCGGATCGACTAGAAGCCATAGAAATGGAAGTCGGTAAACTACTATCGGCCCAGATAGTAAGAGAAGTATTCTACCCAGAGTGGTTGTCCAACCCAATGTTGGTCAAGAAACCTGATGGCAGCTGGAGTATGTGCATGGACTTCACCGACCTGAACAAAGCATGTCCAAAGGACTCGTATCCATTGCCAAAAATCGACAGGTTAGTAGACTCCACCATCGATTTCGAAGTGTTTGGTTTCTTGGACGCATACAAGGGGTACCACCAGATTCTAATGGATCCTCAAGACGCTGAAAAAATAGCTTTTATCACGGAATTTGGCCCTTTTTGCTATGTCACTATGCCATTCGGATTGAAAAACGCCGGGGCTACATATCAAAGAGCAGTCAACAAGATCTTCGCCAAACAGATTGGTAGATGCATGGAAGTGTACGTAGGCAACTTACTCATCAAGAGTCGGTCTATGAAGCAATATTTGGTAGATGCTCGAGAAGTATTTGAAGTGTTGAGGGATACACAGATGAGGTTAAATCCAAAGAAGCGCACCTTTGGGGTCAGGTCGGGAAAATTTCTGGGATACATGATCTCGAAGGACGGGATTCGAGCGAACCCGGACAAAATCGACACTTTGAGAAATATGCATGCCCCTCGAAATACCAAGGATGTATAGAGGCTTACCGGTCGAATGGCCACCCTCAACAGGTTCTTATCGAGATCCGCGCAGCGCGCGCTACCGTTTTTCAAGATTCTCCGTAAGGCCAGTTCTTTCCATTGGGATGAAGAATGCCAGACAGCCTTCGAGGAGTTGAAAGCTTACTTATCAGAGTTACCCACCCTCACTTCTTCTCGAGAAGGGGAGAGGTTGTTAGTTTACTTGGCGGTATGCGAAGAAGTAGTGAGTGCAGTTCTAGTTCGAGAAGGGGTACATGGCCAGGTGCCTATCTATTTTGTCAGTAAAGCATTGCATGGCCCCGAGATCCGGTATTCACCAGCAGAAAAGCTAGCATTATGCCTGGTACATGCGTCGAGAAAGCTGAGGCCCAATTTCCAAGCCCATCCTATTATGGTAGTCACCGACCAACCATTGAAGCAGATCTTAGCGAAGCCCGACACTTCAGGTCGACTAGCGAAATGGGTAGTAGAGATGGCGCAGTATGATATCGAGTTTGTTCCTCGAACAATGGTAAAAGCTCAGGCTTTGGCAGATTTTTTAGCTGACGGGATTTCCATTCAACTCGACCAAGAAAAGCAAAATCCGGAAGAACGGTGGACCCTCCAAGTAGATGGAGCTTCGATTAAGGAAGGGGCAGGAGCAGGTCTCCTTCTACTAAGTCCAAAAGTTGAGGAATTCCCCTACGCCCTTTGGTTTGACTTCAAAGCAACGAACAACGAGGCTGAATATGAAGCTATAATCACAGGTCTGAAACTTGCTTTGAAGTTAGGTGTCGAGAATTTATTGGTTTACAGTGACTCACAGTTAGTGGTAAATCATGTCAAAGGGGAGTATGAGGCTAAGGAAGAAACCATGAGAAACTATTTAACAGTGGTGCAAGGCCTCATACCTAAGTTCAAGACAGTTCAAATCGAGTAGGTCCCCCGAAGTCAGAATAAAAGGGCCAATGCACTCTCTAAGCTCGCAACGAACTTCGTCTCGAGTAAGAAAGTTCTAGTCGAACTATTGACCGACAGGAGTTACAAAGAAGCAGAGGACCATCCAATCACTCAGCAGGCCACATGGATGGACTCGATCGCCCTCTACCTCAAGGACGGAATTCTCCCAGCTGATAAGGTACAATCAAGGAAGGTCCGACTCCAATCAGTACGGTACGCGTTCTTTGACGATGTTCTTTATCGAAAGTCCTTCGTAAGCCCATGGTTAAGGTGTGTATCCGAGGCAGAAGGTGAGTATCTCCTGGAAGAAATCCATAGAGGGGCTTGCGGAAATCATTGTGGGGCCAGGATGTTGGCTCGAAAGTGTAAGATAGCTGGTTATTTTTTGCCGTCGATGCAATGAGATGCAAATAACCTTATTCAGAGATGTAAACCTTGTCAAATCCATGACAATATCTCTCATCAACAGGCCCAAGAAATGAATGTCATCTCGTCAGCCTGGCCTTTTGATCAGTGGGGAGTCGATATAGTTGGACCTCTACCTCGAGCTCCGGGGAATAATCGATATGTGGTCATCGCTGTGGATTACTTCACCAAGTGGGTCGAAGCCAAGGCTTTTTCCGACATCAGAGCTGCAACTATCAAAAAATTCTTGTGGGTCGACATTTTATGCAGGTATGGCATCCTAAAGGCTCTAATCTCAGATAATGGCACCCAGTTCGAGGACCGAAGAGTTAGAGAGTGGTGCAATGAATACCATATCAGTCAGCACTTTACCTCGGTGGCTTACCCATAGGCAAACGGTCAAGTCGAGCAGACAAATCGACAGATCAAGATAGGGTTGAAAAAGAGGCTAGAGGCAGAAGGTCGAGATTGGGCAGTACAACTTCCGAGCATCCTGTGGTCGTACAGGACAACTCCTAATTCCTCAACAGGAGAAACACCTTTCTCTCTAGTGTATGGGTGCGAAGCGGTGATACCCGCCGAGATTGGTGTTCCTTCTCCTCGAGTTCTAGCCTGTAATGTTGAAACAAATGCTCCCGACCTTCGACATGAGAAAGACAACGCTGAGGAGCAAAGAGAGATCGCTTCAGCGAGAATGGCAAGATATAAACAGAAGATTTCGTAGTATTATAACTCAAGGGTTAAGCACAGATATTTCAAAGTTGGGGATCTGGTTCTTAGAAAGAACGAAGCAAGTCGACAAGAAGCAGTTGGAAAATTGACCCCAAATTGGGAAGGCCCGTACCAGATTCTGAAGGTTCACCCCAAAGGGTCCTACCAACTCGGACGAGCAGATGGAAGCACGGTTCCTCGACAATGGCACGCCAACAACTTGAGGAAGTACTATGTTTATGTTATGCTTTATTTCGATCAGTTTCTGTTTTTTTTCCTTTTTAAGTCTTGTAATAAGTCCATGTGACAATTTCATAAGTATTCTAATAAACATGTCTTTGCTCGAGATGCTTTTCTGTTTGTTAGGGTTTGTAGCCGTAACATTATAAGTCCAACGTGATACAAAATGTTAAAGGCGATACAGCCAACGACGAGTAGGGAAATCCGCAGGTCAGACATCCAAGTACAGCCAAAAGCAAAATAAGCCAAATAGGCAAAAAAGTGCAAAGGCAAAAACAAGGTTCGCATAGTCGGACCAAATGTCCTAGCCAAAAGCCAAACGAGCCCAAGAGGCGAAAAAGGCCAAAGCCAAGGACGGTTCGCATAGTCGGGCCAAGCGTCCCAGTCAAGAGCCAGTTCGCATAGTCGGACTAAAACATTCAGCCAGAGGCCAAACGAGCTTATGAGGCAAAAAGGCCAAGGCAAAGGCGCGATTCATAAAATCGGGCCAAAATACCTTGCGCATCGACCCGCCCGTAACAAAAATAGTCCAAAGGACAAAAAATTCCAAGGCAAACGGGTCGATCCCAGCTAAACTCACAAGTGCAATAGGAACCAAAGGTTCATAATACACTTGGGGGGCAACACTATCGATATACGAAAAATAAAGCCAAAACAAAACAGAGCCAAGGCTCGACAGCCAAAGATCGACAGGCGAAAAGTGTAGACGCATCGATGTGGAAAAGAAAATAAAAGAAAAAGGAAACAAGTACAACAAAATCATGAAATATGAAATTTCAGTGCAAATTATACAAAACAGATCCAAGCTTAGAGGGTCGAATTTAAAATGCAACAAAAACAAGATTACAAAAGTAGCAGTCAAAGGCCTTCATCGAGGTTCGACTCTGGGATCGGGACGGTCGGCTTAGCAGCAGGGGCAGAAGTTGATGGAGCGTATTTCGAGGCCAGAGACTCTTTTTTGGAACTCATCGGAGTACTGATTGTATATCTTCTCCGAATTGGAGTTGTAAAACCCGAGGGTCTCGAGCTTCAGAACGTCGAATCCTGGATAAGACTTCATAGCCTGATCCACTGCCAGAGTATAACCGCCTGTTGGAGGGATTTTGCATCATTAAACAAAAGAAAATTTATAAACCCTAACTACCATGCAAAACTAACTCCTAACCGGCCGAATACCGGGTTGTTGATAGTAGAGCGAGATAAGTAAGGGGTCGATCCACAGGGAATTGGGATGTTGAATCTAATTTCACTAATTCCTTTCAATTGTTACTTAGGAAAAACGAATAAACGAAAGAACAAATAAAATAAACGAAAGAGCAATTAAAATAAATCTAACCTACGAAATAAAATAACACAACCTAAACTAAACTAAAGATACATGGGATCAAACAGTGCACAAACCAAGTGATTTCAATCCTAGTTCATCTCATGATTTTAATTCAAATTGTGGTTTCACCTTTACACGAGATACAAATCCCTAATTCCTTAGTGAATTTAATCTCAAGCTATGGATTCCTAATTCCTTAGTGAGTCCAATTTATCAATCTCTCATCTTCCGAATGTTGAGATCGATTTACCAAACAAAACTCGGTGTAGATTCAGGTTAACTCTCGTATTTTAGAATCTAACAACCTAGATAATTAACCAATTAATTTGTCACATAATTAATGATTAAAGATCCTATCTTTCTATGGTGATCTAGTCTACGCAACTTCCGTATGTTGTAAGCGTATCAATAGCAAACCGATCTCTCGATCTAATTCACATCATAGCATCAAAATCATAGAGCGATACAAAATAAATTAAAGATCATAAAAAACGAATAAGGACTGAATAAATTAAATAAATAAACTCACGTAGTTTGGTACATGATTGAATCCATGAATCGAAAACGGAAGAAAACGACATCCTAATCTAACCCGGATCACCCGAGCACAAGGCTCGGGTGACCGCCTATGAAACTCCTCGAATTGCCATTTGCTTTCTTTGTGATATGCGGTGAATGAATTGTGTAGAATTAGGGTTGATCATGCATTTGTTTATATAGAGGTTTAGGTCGGCCGCTTAAGTCATTTGGGTTGGGACGCCCGTTTTTCGCCAAGCTATACATCTGTATTGATTCTTCGCCTTGGAATATTTATTGGAATAAAACTTCTAAAATTCATATCTTGAGTTGTAGACCTCCAAAAATTATGATCCGAATGTCATAAAAAGCTCTCGGAAAACTCTACAACTTTCATTAAGGACTCTTCTTCAGAAAACGCCTTTTTGACTAGCCCGTCGTATTACGAGTCGTTTTCTGGATTTTCCCAAGCTTTATTTCATCTTCATCCTCTTGTATCTCTCTCTTTCCATTTTAATCTTCAATCAAACATCATTTAGACCTCTTCCATTCCACATTTGTGCACCTAAAAGATGACAAAACCGAGCAAAACGTAAAACCATACAAAATAGATAATAAAACCACGATATTTACTCGATTTTGCATTTTAACTATTCAAAACGTCATTTGCTCAATTAATCGATTGTAAGCTCGAATTCTACGAAAAACATCCATATATGGGGAATATTGATATAAAATATATCCTTATAAAACGTATAAAATCACCCTTAACAACTCCCCCACACTTGAACCTTGCTCGTCCCGAGCAATACAAAACGAGAACATACTATCAAGAATCCACATAACCTGACACGAGATATAGTCAAAATCATGACAAGCTAGTATTCAGCAAATCGACCTCACTCGGTGATGTGTGTGCAGAACCTACTAAACTTCCACCGATCCTCTCTCGATATAATACATCAAGCACTAATAGTTATCCGGTCAACTAAACGAAAACTTCATTCTATCTACAAGACTTACCTAACAAAACTAATTACCAAGAACATAGTAACCAACTCACAACTAAATTCCTTTACTTAGTACCAAGAAAATACCTTTCGGTCTCTCTGGGTTTAGATCAACTTGACTTAGAATTCCAAAAAAACGTATATTTTATATTTCCTATCGTCGCGTCTCAAAAGTATAACACACTCCCCTACATTAGAGGCAGTCACCCTGAGATCACTCAATCCCTTACTGTCCAAGGTAAACCACACTCCCCAATTGGGGCAGTATCCAAATGGACTCGAGGTGATAGATATAAACAAAATTCCCGCAAAGAAATTTTATTCATTTATTATTTATAGATATATATATTTTTATATTTTTCAAACTCTTTGGAAACTCTCGGTCAAATATATTTCTAACACATTCAAGACTCTCAAAGTTCTCAAGAACACTAAGGTACTGAGATTCTAACTGTGAGTATAGCACAAGTTCTTAACTTTCATTAATGCTAAATAAGTGTTATCTGTATCAAGAATTAACTTCCCTTTAACTAACCGGAAACTATTCTATATTTGGCTCTTCATCTAATAGGTTCGTGAAATGAAGTTCAAGTGAGTATCGATTTACTAAACCTATTCTCAGAACATGATATGACTACTGATAACAACTAAAGGTGCCAGATTATAAAACTAGCATGCCAGTGAAATGTTACTCAGGACTAAACAAAAAAAATTTTGAAAATTGAAGCACTTTTCATAGAAAATTATAACTAATATGAAAATTGAAAAAATTGAAGCACTTTTCATAGAAAATTATAACTAATATGAGCAAATGAAAGTAGATACATAAATCATCTATCCCCTCCCCCACACTTAGATTGCAATTTGTCCTCAAGTTATACAGAAATAAAACAAATAGAGAACTTAGCTGATTGGATGCTTGCAATTCCGGAAAAATCGGTAAAAACCAAAATTGCTGCATAGCTCAGTAGACTGTGGAGCATCACAGGTAAACTGAATTCATCGTGAAAGTGCACAATAGCTATCAAAAATATCCTGCAGACTTGATCAGTGCAAAAAGAGTCTACGGGGAAAAAGGATTATACATGTAAAACACATGGAAAAGAAGTTATAGAGATTCTTCAGATTAAGCTCATAGAAAGATGGAACATATACATGGAACATTACAAAATAGTAGGCTAGGTGCAACTACATGAAAATATACTAGAATGCAGCCTACATGATATGCAATCCTAAAAATAAAATAAATAAAAATAAATTACACACAGCTCAAAGTGGCGAGTTTGGAGGACAAACGTCATGATGACTACGGCCTATGCGAAACTAAAAATAAAGAAAACGAGGTAGTATTACGAAACCGGATGATTAACTACGCTCAAGAAAAATAAAAGAAAAATAGAAAAACAATGCAACTAGATGACATGCAACTAAATGATATGCATCTATATGATATGCAAAAATAAAAGAAAATAAAAAAAAAAAAACTAGCCCACTCATTTGCAAAGATGACATATATATAATAAACGCGTCTACCAAATAATGACAAGTTACGATAAACAGCAGTCTTTGTTCATTACATGCGATGTGAAGCGCGCTTAAGACTCATCAAAAGGTGATAGCATTATGGAAACCAACGATTAGCTATACTAAAAGATATAACGCATAATGTTTCCATCGTAGCAACGGAAAACCGACAGTTACTACCCAAATGAGTTATAAAAATAACAAGGAAGCACATAAGTCTCAAAGCTTAAAAGATTCATCATAACGATATGTAGCATACGGAAACCGACATTAGCCACTAACAATGATAAAACGATTTATAGCATACGAGAAACCGCAAGAACTATAACATGCCTAGATGAATCATGTATATAAAAGTTAATCAGTTATTTAACATGGATTCGTAGATGGAAAGATATGAATATGCAAGCTCAGAACATCTACGTATAAACAATTAGCCACAGAAGCTCAAATTAAAGTATCCATATCAAATAAAGCATTAAAAATCAAATTGAGAAGAAATCTGGAACCTGGACTGGCGTTTACTAATTCAAACGGGCGTTTAAAACTTATGCAGGCCGGACGGGCATTTAGATATATGGACGCCCGTCTGGTTCTTGAAAACAGAATAGAGCTGATACGTTTTGGAACGGACGAGCGTCCAACAAACCAGACGCTCGTTTACCTGCATGTTAGGGACTGGACGGGCGTTCACTTACCTGAACGCTCGTCCAACAGTCGAATTTGCATAGAAAACGCAGAAACACAAAGAAACCCTAATTTCTTAAAAGATCATACATCAAATATCACAGAGCGACCACATCAAATTAAAGCACGAGAGGTTAGACTAGATACAAACAAACATATAGTTCACGTTTCACAAATCGAGTAAAAAAACTTTTTGCACATTCTTAACCCAACGGTTATCGAAACACAGCAAAAATTAAAACTCTCGATTTATTCAACGCTACTTTTATTGAAAACGAAAAATAAAAAAAAAAGTAACAAAATCGAGAAATTAATTCAACCAAATTCAACAAAACACCGATTCCCCGGCAACGGCGCCACTTTTGTTGGAGGGATTTTGCATCATTAAACAAAAGAAAATTTATAAACCCTAACTACCATGCAAAACTAACTCCTAACCGGCCGAATACCGGGTTGTTGATAGTAGAGC
This sequence comes from Gentiana macrophylla, assembly GCA_026214975.1. Taxonomy (NCBI): domain Eukaryota; kingdom Viridiplantae; phylum Streptophyta; class Magnoliopsida; order Gentianales; family Gentianaceae; genus Gentiana; species Gentiana macrophylla. The sequence goes on from CM047810.1 coordinate 88,618,018, forward strand.
GAGATAAGTAAGGGGTCGATCCACAGGGAATTGGGATGTTGAATCTAATTTCACTAATTTCTTTCAATTGTTACTTAGGAAAAACGAATAAACGAAAGAACAAATAAAATAAACGAAAGAGCAATTAAAATAAATCTAACCTACGAAATAAAATAACACAACCTAAACTAAACTAAAGATACATAGGATCAAAGCGATTGCACAAACCAAGTGATTTCAATCTAGTTCATCTCATGATTTTAATTCAAATTGTGGTTTCACCTTTACATGAGATACAAATCCCTAATTCCTTAGTGAATTTAATCTCAAGCTATGGATTCCTAATTCCTTAGTGAGTCCAATTTATCAATCTCTCATCTTCCGAATGTTGAGATCGATTTACCAAACAAAACTCGTGTAGATTCAGGTTAACTCTCGTATTTTAGAATCTAACAACCTAGATAATTAACCAATTAATTTGTCACATAATTAATGATTAAAGATCCTATCTTTCTATGGTGATCTAGTCTACGCAACTTCCGTATGTTGTAAAGCGTATCAATAGCAAACTGATCTCTCGATCTAATTCACATCATAGCATCAAAATCATAGAAGCGATACAAAATAAATTAAAGATCATAAAAAGCGAATAAGGACTGAATAAATTAAATAAATAAACTCACGTAGTTTGGTACATGATTGAATCCATGAATCGAAAACGGAAGAAAACGACATCCTAATCTAACCCGGATCACCCGAGCACAAGGCTCGGGTGACCGCCTGAACTCCTCGAATTGCCATTTTGCTTTTTGTGTGATATGGGTGAATGAATTGTGTAGAATTAGGGTTGATCATGCGCCTGTTTATATAGAGGTTTAGGTCGGCCGCTTAAGTTAAGTCGGGCCGGGTTGACGCCCGTTTTTCGCCAAGCTATACATCTGTATTGATTCTCTGCGCTTGGAATATTTATTGGAATAAAGCTTCTAAAATTCATATCTTGAGTTGTAGACCTCCAAAAATTATGATCCGAATGTCATAAAAAATCTCTCGGAAAACTCTACAACTTTCATTAAGGACTCTTCTTCAGAAAACGCCTTTTTGACTAGCCCGTCGTATTACGAGTCGTTTTCGGGATTTTCCCAAGCTTTATTTCATCTTCATCCTCTTGTATCTCTTTCTTTCCATTTTAATCTTCAATCAAACATCATTTAGACCTTTTCCATTCCACATTTGTGCACCTAAAAGATGACAAAACCGAGCAAAACGTAAAACCATACAAAATAGATAATAAAACCACGATATTTACTCGATTTTGCATTTTAACTATTCAAAACGTCATTTGCTCAATTAATCGATTGTAAGCTCGAATTCTACGAAAAATATCCATATATGGGGAATATTGATATAAAATATATCCTTATAAAACGTATAAAATCACCCTTAACACCGCCCATCATAGCCGTGCGCATCAACACGGTCAGGTCGGTGTCAAGTTCATCTGACTTGCGATATCCTGATATCGCTTCTACCTTAGCTGCCTCGATCCTTGCAAGGACTTGTTCCCGCTCGACTCTCAAGGCCTCTCTCTCTTTTTCCAGCTCGACCTTCAGGGCATCCCTCTCTTGTCGAACCAGTGCAGTGTCGGTCAGAGAAGCCTTGTGTGCTTGCTGCACCTTCTCGAAGTCCGCCGACAGTTCGACCAACCTCAGATCCTGGGCCTGCCGATCGAGCTGGGTCTTCGCCAAATTGTCAGCAGTAGCGGTCAGCATGTCCTGCAGTTTCTTGACCTCGACATTCGCCTCGCGCTTCAGCGTCTCGAATTGAGACTCTATACCGGCAATGGCTGCGCCCTTTGCAACGTTGTCCTCAATCAGTTTGCGGATTTCCCTCCACAGATCCTCTTCTGTATCGACCGGCTTAGCCAGTCATCGGGCAGGCTCTCTGCTAAGAAGGTTACTCTGTAGAAAGGAGAGAAAGGCATCAAATAATAAAGACAAGGCATATGCCTCGAGAGAAATCGTCACTTCAAGATAAGGAAAACAGTTGACTTACGAGGCGAGACGACTTCCGAAGTGCGTGAGATAAAGCCTTATCTTCTAAGGTCGTGCAGTCATCTGCCATCCAGTTCACATCGACTTCTACCTTGGAAGAAGCTTCATTAACTCAGACCCTCTTTGCCTACCTTTGTTGCTCCCTCACCAACTCGGGAACGGTAGGCCTTTTCTTGGTCGGCACTGCTCGTTCCTCGATGTTTCCCCGACAGATGGAGTTAAGTCGACCAAAACCTCCTCCTCCTCCTCATCATGCAGAGAACCATAGTGAACGGTGAGTGGAGGATCGGCAGACTGAGACCGTGGTGCAGTTCGAGCCTCGACTGTTGGTTCGACGTTAGCAGCTGTCAACCCGACTTGGGAGGAGCCCTCTCCTCCAGCAGTGGATACGGTCCCCTTCTCGGCAACAATAGAGGTAGAGGCCACCCGACCCTCGAGTTGAGGGACTGGCACCTCCATCGGCAGCGGAATTTGGGTTGGATCGGTGATGAGTGCGAACTTTCCCACTGAAAAAAGAAAGGACAGAGTTAGTATTGAAATTCTACAATATCAAGTCATGAATCTCGGCAAAAGAAAAACAAACAGAAGAAAATCCTACAGTTCTCTCCTTAACATGGATTTGGGCGTAAGGCATCGGTCCTGCCTCTGCCAAGTTGGCTAGGTCATACAGAAGGCGCAGGTCTCGGGTGACCACCTTGAGATCAGAGTTGTCCATTATGCGGGCATCTCGAGGGATGGGGTCATTACCCAGTTTGTCATGTTTCTTGTTTCTCGACCTCCATTGACCGATGTACGGATTATCCAGGCCATGGCGAAGGAAGAAGAACCTCGGCTTCCACTCGCTGTGAGATGAAGGTCCCTTGGACACAAACTCATGTCGATTTGTTCTTCGCTAGAAAGTATACCACATCTTGTCTGGCATACTTGCGATTTTGTAGTAGTAGCGGAAAAGAGGGACTGAAAAGCAAACACCGGTCACTCGATAGGCGATCACGAATCCCATCAGTATTCTGATAGCATTGGGACCTAGTTGAGAGACCCCAATCTCATAGTGGTTGAGGATTGCTAGGATGGCCGGACACAAAGGGAATACCAATCCACTGGAAAGCTGGGCTTCATATACGGAACAGAACCCTTCTGGAGGCTCGTCGGCATACTGGTGAATACCAGAGGCGAGTTGGATCTCAAATTGGGGGCTAGCAATTTTGAACTTCTTGCGAATTCTGTCTACATCCCCAAGGGAGAGGGCACTAAGGCAACCTTTAGGACCTTTGCCGTCCATCCTAGTGACTAAACTTTTGGGCTGGTTAGGAGCAGAAGGAGAAGAATCTGCAGGTTCGTCGGAGACTGATCGGAGAGGATGACCAGAAGGAATGGAAACTGGAGTTTGACTATGGGAAGGTGATTCACTACCCCTATCAGACTCAGTGACACTACTTGACATGGATGAATACAAGAAAAAGAGGAAGAACACAGAAAAAGACGCTTACTTGACCTTTGGAGGTTAATGCACGATTTGGCAAAGAGTTTTCTCTGCTGTCTTTTGCTTCCCTCTTTTATGCTTGCAGGATAATGAAATGGATCTGAAAAGACGTGAGTGATGGGGAGTTATAACCCCCTATAAATCGCGGGAATCAAGGCAGTGACGTTACGATTGACAGAATTTGAAGCGTTGGTGCGCCATGACGTTATGCCACGTAGCTACAAGCAGTTAGGGTTGCAGAAGGCAGGCTTTTTCCCGCCCAAATAATGGCCCAACTCGGAGACGATTCAAAGAGCAGAATTGACCTCGAACGACGACAGTCGCCTCTCTCAAGTCTGGGGGGCTTATGACGATACCGGTTTTCACCCCTCCACGTGTCGTCTTGCAGTTGGTCCCCAGAGTGCGAATGAGTTCTTAGTTATACATATCGAGTTCCGGATTGGGGGCTGCGATAATCGACAATCGAGCAGTGTAGGACAATGGGCCCCAGGGTCGAGTACCGCAGGTCGGTCATGTCGACATCGAGGACAGAGTCCGCACCAGCTGTCAAGGCCCATTAACAGTGTGATAACTTGGGCAAGGGTTAAGGCCCATTAAGGGTAAATATGAAAATAGCTCAAACCGACTTAATATTAGGGTTAAGGCATGTGTTGTCATTATAAATACCACACTCCAGGAACTACGTAAGGCTTGATTCCTGGAATATAACAGGATTGATGACGGTCAAATTATACCCGTAAAAGTCATCAACGTTGACCTTAAATCGAGTTTAATAATATATATTTCATATTAAATCACATGTTTATATTTATTATTTAATGTTAAGTGATTGTTAATATGATATTTGGTATTTAGCCGTTTTCATTATTAAAAGCCGATTTATTGTGCGATAAATGTTTATTTTGTAGATCACGACAAATCGGAAGGATTAATATTGTTCAATCAATGATCTCAAGATGATAAAGGAAGGAAATCGGAGCATTAATGGACGGATTAATCAGATCAACGCAAAACGTGCAGTGGGGAACAAGCTAGACAAAGAAAACGTGTTAAACATGCAGACTTAGGTTCGGTCGACCGAGCCTATAGCTTCGGTCGACCGAGTGCAGCTCTTCGGTTGACCGAGCCTTAGGTTTGGTTCGGTTTCCGGCTTATATCGTGCTTATCTTCTAGAACCACCCTAAGTCGGCAAAAACCTCTATATAAGCAAGCAGCTACGAGAATTGTAATTCACACCTTAGACATACATACAACACCTTGAATACCTTAGAATATCATTCAATAAAATCACTCTATTCATATCTTGATTCAATGTAGAATAATTTGAGGGTTTCCAGCAATTTAAGGGCTGCAAATATGTAAGCTCTTATTTTTTCTTTCTTTCTTTTAAGTAATTAATCCCTCCCAATTATGCTTTATCGTTTGAATTAGTTAATCATAGCTAGATGATGTAGATCTAGGCTATGACGTTAGGGATGTGTCGATACCTTATCTATGGGGATCCCATAACCTACGTCATAGACTTAGTATTTATTCATGAATCTGCATTGTTTAATTAATGCGTATCTATGTTAGTTTATATGAATAATCGTATGTAATTCATTGCTTAATCTGCTCGTATGATGAAACGCCGAGAGATACGTTCGGGGATGTAATCTGGGAAAGGACCATTCGATCGACCGAGTGTCTCAGATTCGGTCGACCGAGCCCTCTGTTCATCCGTTAGATAGCCATGTCTTTATGGTTAGAGTTAACTTAATAGAATTTATTATCTCATGAGGTATGGCTCACGGCCACGTTGCTCGTCTGTTTTAATTAGCGTATGATTAGGAAATACCAATATAGGGCTCTAGGTTGGCTCATGAATGATCTTCCGGGACTTTCAGTGAGATCTAGGTAGGTTTTGTATTTGGGAATTGAGCTCACCTAGTTATACGTAAATCGTAGATTAACATGAAACCGCGCGGTAATTGTTAATAGGGTAGACTCGATGCGATCGTTTAGGAATACGCCTAACCATAGGAATGTTGCCTGGCGAGGTGTACGATTAATATCGGCATCCTTAGTGTCGTAGCGTGCAAGTTATATGAGATGGATACCCAAAAGGTGAAGTCACGTAATGTAGCACGTTGATCTAGCAACCTAACCGGTGCTAAGTCAAGTTTAAGAGGATGACTCCCGTAGCCAATATAATATGGATACAAATGGATTGTGATTAATAAGTTCGATTTATTATATAAATTATCTAGGTCCAAACGATAAAGACTATAATTGGGGAGGTTAATTACGTTGTGTCGAGTCGTGTCTTTACATTTCTTGTCTTATGTTGGTCGTAGACCGCCTCTATGTCCTTGACATGTTTAATTAATTGTTTGTATATAAGATGATCCACAATTGGTTCCCTGTGGGATCGACCTTGATTCACTAAAGCTATACTACGATGGGCCTAGTCCTCTTGCTAGTATTGGTTTATGGTGGTCAAGTATATTATAACCTGATTGACCCCGATCAAGTTTTTGGCGCCGTTGCCGGGGAACCAACGGTCAATTTTATATATAAATAATTTTCTTATTCATGTCAAGTTTTCGGTTTTAGAGTTTGTTTTACGTTTTGAGTCCTCAGTTGTCTACTGTCTGAAAATTCAGATTCTTAAAAATATATATATATATATATATATATATATATATATATATATATATATATATATATTTATTTATTTATTTATTCGGTCGACGAGAGACCTCATTCGTCTAATCGAGAATTTAGAATTTTGTTTTGTTTTGTTTTGTTCTTGTTCATTACTGCTTTTACGGTTTTCGATTTGTGTTTTCGAGTCTGGAATTTCGCGTGTCTGTTTATCCCCGTATGTTTAATCCGTAGGTCTGATAGCAGCATGGGAAACCATGTTAAAATCAGTCTACGGTCTGTTTGTTTTTGTTTTTCTTCTGTTTGCAGAAACCAGGGAAGCAATATTCTGAGTCAGTAATTTTTCGCGGGCGCTGAGAAAATAACCCAGCAAACATGTGGAGCTACGAATCTAAGATGGGAAAAGCGATGGAAGCAATACCTTTAAAGCACCAAGATGGCTCCGAAAAATTTTAAAGGCTTAAATTCTTCGTGGTACAATGTTGAAGGCAAGGTACTACCTTTTTTGCTTATGTTTTACTACTTTTTGGTTTTTTGAGCATAAGTTAGCCTATACATGAATCTTAGTAAGAATCTTAGCCCGGAGTTGGTTTGTAAGAATAATTTTATTAGTGTCGAAGGTTTTGCCCCATATCTGTCTCATCTAGAGGGTGTAAGAAAATGTGTAGTAGTTGAATGAAGCAGTGAATAAAGAGTTCCTCGTAGTTCTGTTAAAATCTCTTTGTCCTATGCATGAGATTGCTTCTACTGTCCAGGGGAGCAACAAATTGTGTAGTTTAAGCATTCACAATCTAAAGAAGACGTTGAGTTTTGAGAGAACACCATCTTCTGCTTTCGTTGAGTTTTATGGTTATGGCTTCTCGGTGAACCCACCTTAAACAGAAACGAGATTACGCTTTGGGTGACAATTTAGAAATCGCAGACTCTTAGTACATTGGTTCGGAAATGGTCTAACCATGGCTGGGCGAGTTTAACCGAGCCTCGGCTCAATCGACTCCCCTCCACGTGTGATGTATGTTACAGCAGTTCCACAAGACTTAGCATAGCCGATAAGCCTTCAGGCTAAACGGGGCTTAATCTTGACGAATTGGCCTGAACTGTCACATATGTTCCAACGAATAAGACGGCGTAGGCTTGCCTACATAACCGACCTTATTCGGAGTACTTTGATTCATTGTTTCTTATTGTCAAGGCCAAAACCATAATTTTAACCGAGTTTCTTAGAATTCACTAATTCCTAAAATGAGAGCCGAGCTAAGAGCTTTGGATAAATGGTATGGATAAATGTCGTTTCCTAGGTCTCACAACCAAGGGAAGGGTATTAATCCGCAACAGCGACAAGCCACCTCTAATAGTGCTCAGAGGGGTCAATATCTCGTGATCCACGAATAATGACTGACAAGGATACTGTTTGGAAAGTCGAGCTGAGGACTTTAAACTCAGAACTACTTCTTTAAAACCCTTAGGATTTCTTTTTAGGATTATAGGTTTTGTTTTCTTTGAGTCAAATAAGAGTAACGTGAAATATGTTGAGGTTTTTTATTTTGCCGTGTTCCGATGGCCATTGGGCTAAGGATGTGCAAAACTTTTTTACTCAATATAGGCCACGTGAAATAGAGTTCCGTAGGAGAGTCAAAAAATTGCTAAAGAAAAGGAAATTTAGCAAACAACTTTAAGATGGAAGCATTAAGAGAGCTTGAGAATTACTGAAAATGTAACAGAGAATGATTGGTGTGAACAAGAACAATTTTGGTCAACTTCCAAAACTTTTAGAAAGGTGATCCAAGTGAAAATCCAAAGTGATGTGCAATTCATTCTGCAATTATCCTTATCTTTCCCTTTACACTTTTTCACCTTCAAACTTTTCGATCCTCTCACCAATCTGCCCCGAAAGTTCACATTTCTAACCATTCTTTCATCGCCTCTCTTTATTTCCATCCGTTTCACTCTCCCACCCAATCTCACTGCCTTAACCATTTTCAACCCACCCGTAAACACAATTTCGAGCCCACCCTTTATCTTTTCTTCCCATCCTTATGTGTATCTTTTTCTAAACCCATCATCGTCTCAACCTCCATTTTGTTTACACAATACCTTTGTGTTGCGGAATTTGAAATATTGCTAAGATTTAATGATTATTTTTTATCATTTTGATTTTCATGATCCTAGTTGGGGGAAGTGTAGCTCTGACCCTAGCTAGATTTTAAAGGTTTTTGGTTCGATCAAAGTACAACTAATCTTTCTACCGGAAGTTTTAAATTTCACATTTTTTCCGTCTATTCCGGCATTTATAGATGATCGGTTTTGTTCTGAACTATCACACCGATCCGACCTTGTTGATGACGGTTATGACTTTTACGTGATACATTGGTTTATTAGTAATTTCGAGGAGTAGCTGCATCTCCCTAAGTTGTTGAGATCCAATATAAGCGAGAAGTTTCTGCGTTAAGTATTTGATTTTATCTTTAGCCAATAGGTCGCATTCAATCTGTTATACCTTACCAAGTTTCTCTTTTCCTGGATTGAATACCTTTTCGATCGAGTCCACCTCGTGTTTTCCCACGTCGGGTAATGCTTTTTGATCTTTGTCTTCTCCATCCGGTTTTAAGAATATTTAGGCGGTGGAGGTTGTAGATGAAGACCACCATCTTTAGTTGCTTGTTTATTTTTCTTTCTATTTAGTATTTTTCTTTTCCCTTGTCATTGGTTGTATAAAATAAAGTGGCTTAAACTGTTTTTAGGTATTTCTACCTCATTACTGCCACATTATTTTATCACTTCCATAGACATGGTGTTATTAACGGTTTCGTGGAGTTTGTCTGCTTGTACGGGTTTTCACTTGCTTCTCCACAACGTGCTGACATTTACTCTGATATTGTTCCTTTACTTGAGAGCCGTTTCCAGAGCTAAGTCTTTTTCTTAAATTCTCATTTATTTTTGTCATTGGGGACAATGCCATGTTTAAGTGGGGGGTAGGAGACGTAGCTATGTTATGATTGAAATTTGAATGAAACGGTAGAAAAATTGAAAATTTGAAAATTTGAATAAAGACCATATTACGTATCTCGTACCCTTAGAATTGTGAGTTCCTAGCTAAGAATTGATAGGAAAGGAACCAAGTTTCATGAGAACGTGATCATTTTATACTTATGTTAAGTAAATTTAAGGATATTCATGCCCGTTTTTGCGAGTAGTTATTTATTATTCAATTACTCAATCTGTGAATCGAGTATACCGCGCAAATCATAATAACTGAAGAAATTATGTGTACATTGCATAGATGATTGGTTATGTAAACTTAGTGTCAATATCTATCTGCCGATGTATTCTGATATTCTTGCCAAAAAAAAGCGGAGTAATAAGCTTGAGACGTACCTGTGTTTTAACAAAATGTTAGACACTGGGCTTGTAATAACATTACCAAAGTAGCCCCGCGCTTGTGGTAATATTCGATGCTATACATGATCTAAGATAGGGGGATACTCTAAAAAGTTTTCTTCCTTGAGATTAATAGTATTTGAAAAATATGAAGAATTGAAGAAATTCAACTTTTAAGAGGCTTTGAGTAGTACTCGGTCTCCAAGTCCAAAAACCCTATAGATACGCTCTTGCTTATTGCTCTAGTGCTTCAAAAATTTAAAGGCTTGAGAAGTATGAATGCTGAGGTTGGTAGGTTGAGATTACGAAGTTGGCATAAACTCTAATCTTGCTACGAATATATAAAACTAAATGCACATGCACACATCACTTCGATTCATAGTGAGTAGTGAATAATGGATATCTTATGAGCATGACTAGTATGAGTTGACTTGAGCTTCTTGCGTAAGTATGACCTGACCATGGGAAATGTTGTCTTGGGAAATGACTTATTGATGCTTTGTTCGGGACGATCAAAGTCTAAGTGGGGGGTAGTTGATGACGGTCAAATTATACCCGTAAAAGTCATCAACGTTGACCTTAAATTGAGTTTAATAATATATATTTCATATTAAATCACATGTTTATATTTATTATTTAATGTTAAGTGATTGTTAATATGATATTTGGTATTTAGCCGTTTTCATTATTAAAAGCCGATTTATTTTGCGATAAATGTTTATTTTGTAGATCACGACAAATCGGAAGGATTAATATTGTTCAATCAATGATCTCAAGATGATAAAGGAAGGAAATCGGAGCATTAATGGACGGATTAATCAGATCAACACAAAACGTGCAGTGGGGAACAAGCTAGACGAAGAAAACGTGTTAAACATGCAGACTTAGGTTCGATCGACCGAGCCTATAGCTTCGGTCGACCGAGTGCAGCTCTTCGGTTGACCGAGCCTTAGGTTTGGGTCGGTTTCCGGCTTATATCGTGCTTATCTTCTAGAACCACCCTAAGTCGGCAAAAACCTCTATATAAGCAAGCAGCTACGAGAATTGTAATTCACACCTTAGACATACATACAACACCTTGAATACCTTAGAATATCATTCAATAAAATCACTCTATTCATATCTTGATTCAATGTAGAATAATTTGAGGGTTTCCAGCAATTTAAGGGCTGCAAATATGTAAGCTCTTATTTTCTGTTTCTTTCTTTTAAGTAATTAATCCCTCCCAATTATGCTTTATCGTTTGAATTAGTTAATCATAGCTAGATGATGTAGATCTAGGCTATGACGTTAGGGATGTGTCGATACCTTATCTATGGGGATCCCATAACCTACGTCATAGACTTAGTATTTATTCATGAATCTGCATTGTTTAATTAATGCGTATCTATGTTAGTTTATATGAATATCGTGCGACCATTGCTTGTCACTGCTCGTATGATGAAACGCTGAGAGATACGTTCAGGGATGTAATCTGGGGGAAAGGACCATTCGGTCGACCGAGTGTCTGTATTCGGTCGACCGAGCCCTCTGTTCATCCGTTAGATAGCCATGTCTTTATGGTTAGGTTAACTTAATAGAATTTATTATCTCAGTAGGTATGGCTACGGCTACGTTGCTCGTCTGTTTTAATTAGCGTATGATTAGGAAATACCAATATAGGGCTCCTAGGTTGGCTCATGAATGATCTTCCGGGACTTTCAGCGAGATCTAGGTAGGTTTTGTATTTGGGAATTGAGCTCACCTAGTTATACGTAAATCGTAGATTAACATGAAACCGTGCAGGTAATTGTTAATAGGACAGAGACTGATGCGATCGTTTAGGAAGTACGCCTAACCATAGGAATGTTGCCTGGGCGAGGTGTACGATTAATATCGGCATCCTTAGTGTCGTAAGCGTGCAAGTTATATGAGATGGATACCCAAAAGGTGAAGTCACGTAATGTAGCACAGTGATCTAGCAACCTAACCGGTGCTAAGTCAAGTTTAAGAGGATGACTCCCGTAGCCAATATAATATGGATACAAATGGATTGACAGTTAATAAGTTCAGTTTATTATATAAATTATCTAGGTCCAAACGATAAAGACTATAATTGGGGAGGTTAATTACGTTGTGTCGAGTCGTGTCTTTACATTTCTTGTCTTATGTTGGTCGTAGACCGCCTCTATGTCCTTGACATGTTTAATTAATTGTTTGTATATAAGATGATCCACAATTGGTTCCCTGTGGGATCGACCTTGATTCACTAAAGCTATACTACGATGGGCCTAGTCCTCTTGCTAGTATTGGTTTATAGTGGTCAAGTATATTATAACCTGATTGACCCCGATCAAGGATACGTAGGCAATCTAAGAAAAACTCTTAGACTCAGCCGCAAATCATAAAACCCCTCTTAGGCATTAGGGTTTTGAGTGTTCATCACTAGATCGACATAGGCCCGGAAAAATTAGGTGACACAATTTGTCATCATCATTGACAAGTGTGTGTTGGAACAGATTGCCCACACTTGAGGGGGGCGTTGGGAGAGATTCTTACACTCTTGAATGTATAAAGAAATATAGTAGCGCATTTACTGTCACCAACTGCTTTAGTACAACGGTAATCGTTGGATCCTAACATAGTTTTTAGTACAACGGTAACACTTGATCCTGACACTTGTCGGTAAAACCATAGTAGATCAAAGTGGCCAAGGGCCTCTAAACACTTGGGGACGTCCCTGATTATGCGGTAGGCTTAATAATATAATTAAGATGAAAAATGAAATTCTTGCAGGCGATAAGTGGAGGGGGAAGTTAGGAAAAACAGCATACTTGGAGAAATGGGTTACAATGCCAACATCAGTATCAGCTGAGGAAGTTTCATTTCACATTAAATTTGAATGGGATGAATGAATCCATGGGAGTTCCTGGTGCTTTTTTGATTAAAAACCATCACCACACTCAGTTATACCTCAAGACAGGCACATTGGATAATGTTTTCGGACACGATCGACTCCATTTTGTCTGCGATTCTAGGGTCTATCCCACGCAACGTTACAAATATAACCGTGTTTTCTTCCTCAATAAGGTACATAGATGAATTATGTACGGTAGTCTATATTACCTTATTAAGAGACAAACTTCTCTCGGCTCAGAACGTAGGTTTGATGATGAGGGCCGTCCTACAACAATAATAGAAAGGATAATAATGAACTAGACACTCGTGCCCCACGCCTCGTTGCGTCAAAAAAAAAAATGAAAAAGTAAAAGACGAAAAAAGGGTGTCCTGATGGTACATAACTTGAAACACCAGGACCAAAAGTTAGAGCACTAATAGTTGGTGTCATTTTAAAGCCTTTAATAATTGACATTTTTCTTTTAATGTGTGGTTTCTTTGGGATTTATAAAGCACAAAATGCAAATCACGTGTTCATGCATTCAGTCAGGACAAAGTCATCCAAGATGTCATGAACAAAAGTCCCATATATGTGAATATTTATATCTTAGAAAGCATTTCACCTCCGGAAATTCGAAGATTCAGTGATGACATTAATAATGTTTAACATTAAATTTCGTTTTAAGACCAAAAAAAATAAAAATAATTCAGATCTCAGTGCGGGGCACTGACCCAGGGGCAGATCTATGCACCTAAAGGGAGGGTCACGTGATCCCACTGAGATCCGACGAATTTTTTTTGTATTAAAATTAAACGATATAGTATTGTGATAAAAATATCGTTTTGTTGTTAAAAGTTGTAGTTTTAGGCTCCGGTGACCCCTCTGAAACAAATCTTTGGATTAAAAATGTAGTTTTACTGTCTGATGAGCCTACGCGAAAAGCATCTTGGATCCGCCCTAGCACTGATCCCTCCCTAATATACATGGGTGTAACCCCGATTTCACCAATGCAGGGGTCCGAGGAAGGCTTAGGGCTAATTAAGTCGTTTAAACCAACAACAAATTTACAATATGATAAAATATACTCAATCTGATTGTGACGATATAAGCAGAGAAATACAGGACATTTTTTGTTGGGGACTCCCATATGTAGTGATGTGACGGGAGGATATTATCACTCCTCTCGTCACCTCACTGTATATTGAGCCACCAAACAAAAACCTCCCAGAGATACTCTAACAGGAAGATTCGTATTACCTTTCAGGCATACCTACCGTGTAATACACCGGATCCGCTGCAGCACTATAGGGAGGAAGATCTCATTAATCTTCAGGGAAATGGATCCGGTATGCTCAATGAATGGGACAGAGTCTATGACTATGCATACTACAATGACTTGGGAAGCCTTGAAAAAGGTGAACACTATGAACGACCAGTGCTCGGTGGTCCCAAGAGTATCCTTACCCAAGAAGAGGTCGAACAAGTCGTGCACCAAATAATAAAGGTTAGTATTGACATTAGGCCCATGTTCTGGGGCGTTAGCAGGGTTTTTCCTTATGGATTGTAATGCTATGACAGATCCTCACACCGAAAGCCGATTGCCACTTTTGAATCTAAACATTTTTGTACCGAGAGATGAACGATCCAGCCACGTGAAATTTTCAGACTTTCTTGCATACGCATTTAAGTCCCTCGGCAAGATGTATATAAACTATATGATAGAGGCCATGAAGTAGCTGAAAATCAATTATGGCACAACAAACTTAGACAATGCATCCCTTGGTTCTGTTTGATGCTCTTTGCTGCTCCTACTCTGCATATGGAGCGGCTGAACAAAGATGAGCTATGGTGTTTTGATTTACGGAGTAGGTTACCTGATGTTCTTCTCTTCCTGCGGCTTGAGTTGACAGTCTTCGTTGATGCCTGGGTTCATCTTGAAGCTCTTCGCTGCTCCCTCTTTCTCCCGAGCTCTCTCTTCATTCGTTTTGTGGGTTTTATTTCAAAGATGAAATTGGGGTTTGTTTCTGATTGATTTTACCCCAGTTTTGCACTGTGGTTGTGCTTGATTCTCCGGTGGCCGGAATTTCTTTTCCTTTGTAGGGGCTTCTTTTGCTAGGGTTTTGTCTTGGATTCTGCTGCTCAATTTCTAATTTTGATGGTTCAAACTCTTGAAATAATGTTTCTTTAGAGGTTGATTAAAATGCTTCACTTGATTCTTTTTTGGTTTGAAGTCGGGTTTGGTACTTTGTCTTCAACCTTCAAAGTTTTGATGCTTGCTGCTCATGTGGTTTGTTTAGTTATCTGAGTTGGCTTCCTCTTTGAATTATGCGACTTCTAATGCTACTGTTCTGTGACTGGCTCTCCTTCACAGTCTGTATTATTTGCTTCTATGAATTATGTATATGCTGAGGGAAATTATGTTATTGCTCTCCTCCTGCTACATTTGCTGTTGATTATAGTGTCCATGCTGATGCTATTGATGTTTTTATTGCTGTTTCTTGGATTTTGCTTAATAATTACAGATAGCCTAATTTGCAGTTATGTTCCTCCTTGAAGACTTTGTTTAGGCTTTGTTTTCTGTTCATCTCAGTAAGGTGGTTTTGATGTGAACGTTTTGTATTCAAGGGGTCGAATTTTCTTGGCCTGATGGTTCCTATTGGCTGCATGATGTTATGTTTGGTCTCCCCTTGACTCTGTACAACCTTTAAGAGTTTAAGGCACTTGCTTCAGTTTGTGGTGGTTCAATGGACTTTGAATCAAAGCTTTCTTGGATCCTTTTGTGCATGCTGCTGCCTTTTTACATGTTAATAGACATGTTCCTATCTCTGGGAAATCTTGTGCTGGTGTCCATTCGCAAGCTGGTGGTTTTGTTATTTTCCTCTTTAGGTTACTTCTCCTGCTATTGTTGCTGTGCTCTGCCCTTTCCTGCTCCAGTCGGTTATCCTGCTGTTGGGATGTTGGTCCTCTTGTACAAGTGTTTTATGATAGCTTGGAGAATTTTTGGTTGATGTTTCCTGCTGTTTTGCTACAGATTGCCTGCTAGTACGTAGCTTGAAATGTTGTTGGTTCTTATCCTACAAGTGTTGTTGTCGCATTTCTGGTTGACATCATTACTTGTTTTATAACAGTTCTGGTAGTTGATACTTGTTGTATCTTACATATGTGTTAGCATTTATTATATATCAGCAGAGTTGTTTGCTTTTAACACCCTGATGATACAGATTTTATATATACAGCTGATACTATGCATTTTTTTTGGGACATGCTCTGTGAGAATTTTCTCATATGACCCCTTTCTTTTCTTTCAGGTAAGAATGCAATCTTTGGATTCAGTAGGGTGTTCCTCGACAATCTACTAATGATGATATTGTGTTCTCAGCTGATACCCCTTTGTTGGATATGCTCTTTTGGGGATTCCTTACATCCTTTTCTTTTGGAACTTAGATGGAAGGAATCCCCAATATGACCCCTCTTTTTTGGTGTAGTTGGGAAATGCTCTGTTGGATGCACATTTGGTGTAAACAATATGACCGTAGTTTTGTTACTTTTCTTAGGGTGTACTTGTACATACCTTTGGTTAATATAATTTACATTTCAACCAAAAAAAAGTAATAGGAATTTCATCAAATTTTTGTTTTAATAGTTTTTGTTTCATTATGAGAGTTGGTTTGATATTGTTACTCTAATCACGAGATTCACTAGTTAATATTAATAGTAAATTTTTGAATAACATTGAATTATGACACTAAATTTCAGACAAACGTAATTTTTGACAGTAGCATTGTAGTTACTGAAGTTATGACTCAAAATCATACATGTACTAATCAACCAAGAGACAAAAAAGAGTTTATAAAATAATTGAAATATGTAAACATTAAATTTTCGTCTATGATTCGAAAAATCAGGTTGATGTTAGTCCTACGTATCTCACGGTATCCTCTTCCAAGTTTGAATGCCCTTTCTTCTGGTATGTATGTTGTGATGATATTGTCCAATACTTGGTCTTTTTGGTTGATGGTACATATCATCTTCTCTTCAATAGCTTTGAAGAAAAGCTTGAAAGGATTTTCTTGAATAAGGGTCTTCTGACTGTTTGTTAATTTCCCCCTTATTTATGATGTCATATACATACAATAGGTATGTGAAACTGTTTCGGTATTGATCATACCTGCAAAAGATGAATGCAGACAACACATTTTTTGTTAGTTAATAGATTTAGCTTCTGAATCAAGGTTAGTACTGTGAATATGATATTCACATACATGTACTTTCAATATTTGATGACGCTCTAAATGGTACCAATAATTATACATATATTCACCCCGAATTCTGCTCAAGAGAGGATAGATAGGCTCGTTATTGCTTAGAATATGTGTCAAATTCTATTTGAGTGTTTCCAGGATCGTAATTCTGCATCTATGCTATTTTCCCGATGTTTTGGTACCGTTTTGTCTCGTTTTGCGTGTTTTATAGGATGTGCCAAATCAGGATCATTGGAGAACGGATATGGACCAAAAAAAGTACATTGGGTCAAGTGATTGAAGTCCAAGAAGAAGCATGTTGAAGAAAAAGAAGAATAGAAGGCCCGGTAACCCGAGGGTTAGGCCCGGTATACCGGCGTCTTGTGGAACACGAAAATGATTCCACCGCATTATCTAAGTCGGTTAGGGTTTTAGAGAGTCTTAAGTCGGTCATTGTATCTATATAAGGCCGCAATTACAGAGTTCTTCATAAGTGTTTGAGAAGTTTTGATAAGCACTCAATTATATTCAATTTTATTATACAATTATTATGAAATAAATTTGTCTTGAGCTTTGGAGAGTTGTTTTTTGTGTCCTTCCTTCTTCCTTCATCTCTATCTTGAGTAGATCGAGCTAGATCTCCATTGTTGAAGGTATGAAGCTCTGAACGTTCCTTTATTGTCTTCAATATGGTAGATCTGTTCGTATTTATGTGTTTTAGTTAATCTGCATGTTTAACAACCCCATAATTTACTTATTTTAATCGTACTGAGCAATGTAGATCCAGAAATTAGGAAAAGCCACCCCCCGGTAAACCGGCAGTCTATACCCGTTTACCGAGGCATATTTTAGAAAACCTAAAATAGGATTCACTACAGCTACGTTGATCGGCAGGAATAATTAAAGCGAGTAATAGGTCTGGCCAATCTAGTATTCGTAATTCGTAAATTAACATGAATGACCACAAGTGAAGTGTTAATTAGGACATAGTCTTAATGGGACCCAAGAGCGTCTTTGGTCAATGTCACAAATTGTCTAGGCGGGTTAGCGGTATGAGGTAATGCTCAATATCGGCAGTTCTAGTTCTTTATGCGTATGGGCTATTACGGATCAATTAAGGAGGGTAGCTTGCGTATAGATTGTCTACTGCCATTGTCGGAGTAGATATGAGTAGGAATTGCACCCGTAGCTGATAAATATGATAATAATCATTAAAAGCTCGTGATTAATCTAAGGAAATTATGTGGGGAAGTAAACATAGCGATTAATTAATCCAAGTTAGTAGATCGGTAAGGAGAGGGAGAGGTATACCATGTTTGTTTTCTTTTACATTATTGTTGGTCAATGACCGCCTCTATGTTGCTTCTTAATTAGGTTAGAATCGTTTATATGTATAAGTTGCATTGTCTCTGTAGGATCGACCTTGACTCGCATTTACTATACTACGATGTACCTAGTATTCTTGCTTGTAATATCGACGTTAGTGACTTACATGCGATCAAGATTTTTGGTGCCGTTGCCGGGGACAATGGCAAATTTTTAAATATAAACGTTTTAATTCTAATTAAGAAGTCATTTTTTAGTTTATTTTATTTTATTTTGAGTCTTGAGTCGTTCTGTATCAATCCTGCACATGTTAAACTGCCAAAATTAGAAAATTAAGGGCCGGTATCCTGAAGGTAACCTCCGAGTTACCGAGGCCTGGAAAATCAATTTCTGAACAGTTCTTGTTATTCTGTGTTATTCCCTGTTGATTTTAGTTAGTAGGTCCACAAAAGTTGGGATCACACCCAGCTGAAGCAGAAGTTGCTAACCTTTTCCTTGTTTTATTTTGTCTTCTTGCGGATTGATCAGAACACGTCAGAAATTTGATCGATTCAGAGTTGAAAAAGCACACACAAGTCAAACAATATGCCTAGAACAATCTTGAACATCACACCGATTTCCATGCATCCCGGAACTGAAGCACGAGAGTATTATGAGACTAAAAATAAACGGTTGGAAAAAGAGGAGAAAGCAATCAAGCAAGAGACTAAAGATGACCAGAAGGAGTATAGCATGTATCGTCCGCATGAGTTTCCTTGTGAGCTAATTGAAATATCATCTTCAGATTATGATTCTGATGATCCTGAAGAGGATCATGACACGATGTTTTCTGAGCCTGAGGATTACCCAGACTCAGACACCGTGGTGAAGTTAGGAGACCCTGGCACGTTCAGACTCCCAATTTCTGTTAATGGAATATACGTAGGATTAGGTCTCTGCGACTCTGGCTCGAGTTGCAATATTCTTCCTTTTTCCCTCTGTCAAAAGATAAAACTTCCGGTCATGATGAATCAAACCAGGACCATGACCTTCGTAGATAGAACCAGAGATATGCCTGCTGGTCTGCTTAGGAAGTGTACAATTAAGGCAGGAGGGTTTACGTATCCTATCGACTTTACGGTCATAGATGTACCTGAAGATCTTAGTGCCCCAGTTCTCTTAGGACGACCTTTCTTAGCAACGAGCAGGGCGGTTATGGATTTTGATAAGGGGGAGATTACTTTAAGGATGAGTAATGATGCTGTATCTTTTAGGATTTTAGAACCCATAGAAAACCGACCGGAGAGTTGTAAGATGACGTATGCTTCAGGGAAGGTGGAGATTTTGGAGATTGAGGGGCATAAGAATAGAGAGGTTGACATAGAAACCGTTGAGCAAGAGTTTCTGAGACTAATGCTGAGAGAAAGAGAAGATAAGGACCACGACAAGATGCTCATGGAAGCCAGTCTTTTCGTGTTGCATAGTGAATAGGTCGAGCTAAAAGTGGAAAACGTGGAGTCCTTGGGTTTAAAGTCTAAATCTCGACGCAGAGGCAGACCTAGCAAACAAGCTAAGAGAGACAGGCGTGCTAAGAAGAGGGCTCAAAAAGGTTCTTAAAAGTGCAAACCTCTGGAGCGAAAGTTTGGCGAGTTAAGGCTCCAACCCTTGATTTATCAAAGATCTGAAGAAAGTCGAGTTGGCGACTATAAACTCAGAACTATTTCTACAAACCCTTAGGTAGTTTAGGATTGAATAAAAGTAGCCAGATGAAGGGACGAGCTTTTTTTCATCCTACCACAAACTTAGGCTTGAAACCGAATGGTTGTGGAAAGGTTTTTTTACCTCGTTGCAGATTCTAATGAAGTAGGTGTTAGACTTATTTCTATGTTTTGATGATGAGTGCCAGACTAGCTGTTATAGTGCAAAGGAAAAAAGATGTCTAGATCAAATGTATAGGTTTATTAGAGTTTGATTTATGAATAGGTTTGATCAAACAAGCACTGTAAAAGGGGTCTTTGATTTATATCGTGATTGGTCCTTATCGTAGGGTAGATAGGTCGATGAGACTAGTCGGAACTCGGCCAAGGCCAAGAAGGGTGAGGGTTCAAACTCGATTCATGAAGGCTAAGGGATCAAACTTAGTAATTTAAGTCAAGGATATGAAATCAGAATTTAGGCAAGTCTGTGATGACCTAAACTGATTACATATACCTTGTGAAGAAGGTCTAAGTTCCATAAGTTGGATGATGTTTGGAACTTGGTTATAATCTAAAAAGGTGTAATCTAACTTCACAGATAAAAGTTAGATAAAATAAATCAGCTGCATTGTAGTTTATACACAAACAAATTGTCGTTCAAGAGATCGATAGGTATCTCAAACAGATGATGAACTCTTTGATAAAATACCTCGGTTAATTCAAGATTATATTGGAAAATTACATGGATAAGGACAGCCAACTACCTCTGACTTATCAAACAAATCAAAGGCTGAGATTAAAAGAACGTTGGGATGATTCAGATCTTTATCCATTGGTTATAAGTCAAAGGGGGAATGATCGATCATGTCAAAAAGGAATTACAGCGATGTATCGACCCTATGAATAGTGACAGAATGCAAATCAGATGGGATAAAAACAAGGAACGGTTACATTTGAATTTCAAATACAAGTCACATGCATTCTTGCCTATAAATAGAGGACTTTCAACTCAGAAACTAGATGATGAAAACTGATAAACTTTGAAGAGATATTTCATTGAGCTGAAAAACACCCTGCTGAACTTACTGAACTTAAAGCTACTGATCCAGAGAAATTCTTCAAGTGTTTTCTACATTCAAGCTACATCAAGTACACACACTTGAAGGCGCAAGTGCGATTATATCATCCCAATCAAGCTACCATGAATGAATCATTTATTTGATTCAATCTTTATTTTATAAAGAACTCTGCCAAGAAAAGTGAAGTTCGGGATTGTGTGAAAGATCGTTGTTTGTGGTGGAGAGTGGTGAAGAGGCAATTCTACCCTTCAAGGACCAGTGGAAGACTCGGGAGCAAAGCAATCCTACCTGTTCCTGGCCGTTTTCAGTTTGTGAAGCCATAGTTATTGGTGAAGGACAATCAACCTTAGGAATCTTTGTAAAAGCTACATCAAAGATCTCTAGTGAATTTCCTCCAACATCATAGGAGAAGAGTGGACTGACAGGATTACACCATAAAATTTGTCTATTTACTTTCAGCATTTACTTTATGCACTTAGTTTATTTTACGCATCAACCTACTGAATCTAGCAACTGAAATCACACACTTGCACTACTGAGTTTCTAATACTTAGTATCATATTTAACAACAAGTATTAAGGCTTAATTTTGATATAATTCCGCTGCACAAATTCAGCAAACTCAACTATCAGTAGACACTTTGTTTATCAAGAAACTCTATGAGGTATCGCCAGACTCATCAAGTATCGCAGATTCTTTGAAATTACGTAATTTGTTAACTCCAAAAGTTTTAAGTGTTAAGTTTATTCACCCCCCCCCCCCCCTCTAAACTTAACCAAAGCCTTTTCAAGGGACCAACAATTGGTATCGGAGCAGTGCTTCTGAAAATTCTTTGAAACTTTCTTTCAAGCTACTGATTTTCAAAGACTTGCATCATGGATAACACTCAGTATGCTAGAACTATGCTGATGTGCTCTCTAGATAAATTTGATGAGTATAAACGTCGAATGCAGGCTTACCTTGCTGCAACTCATGATGAGATGATGGATGTACTAACTGATGGACCACTGAAGATTACCAAGGCAATAACAGTGGGTGATACAACTGAGTTCATTCCTAAAGCAAAAAGAGAATGGAATGCAGAAGACAGAAAAAGAGCAAACCTCAACAATATTGCTATTGACATCATTTATAGAACCTTGGATAGCAATATGTACATGAAGGTTAAAGATTGCAAAACAACAAAGGAACTTTGGGACAAGATACATTTGATCTGTGAAGGCACTGATGCAATAAAGAAGAATAAAATCAGTGTGGCCAGAAAGAGGTTCCAAAAGTTCAAGATGCTGCCAAATGAAACCATTGAGCAAATGGAATCAAGATTTAATGCAATCTTGGATGAACTTACCTTGCTGAGTGTAAGTTATTCAAAAGAAGAAATAAACACCAAAATCTTGGAGGCTCTACCTGCAAAAGATGTTTGGAAAATGAAGGTGACTGCAATAGAAGAAATGAGAAAGTTGCATGAAGAAGACACCTTCAAGTTGTTTTCAGATCTCAAGGCTTACGAATTTAGCAAAAAGCTTGTACCTAAAACTGAAAAGGAAGAGCCAAAGACCACTGCATTGGCTGCTTCACATCAAGAAGAGACATCAGGAGGACAAGATGATTTGCTGGATGAAATGCAGGAGCAGATTGCCCTCCTGAGCAAGAAAATCAGGATGATGAAGACTGGAAAGGCTCCTTCAAGAAACTTCACAAAAAGGCCTACTGAAAGAAAGAAAGAAGAATCAATGAAAGATAATGAATATCTGTGCTTTCATTGCAAGAAACCAGGACACTTCAAACCCGACTGTCCTGAGTTAAAACAAAGTAAGGAACCTGATTATCTTTGCTTCAACTACAAGAAGCCTGGACACTTTAGACCTGATTGTCCAGACCTACTGAAGACCAAGAGTCAACAAAGAAGACATGGCAAGAATGCCATGGTTGCTGAAGATGAATCAGGGTATGAAGTGGAATCAAAAGGAAATGATTCGATGATGACACAAAGACCAAGTTCTTGACATGGAAGATTATGCTTTGACGGCCAATATGGATGGCGAGGAGGTATACAACATCTGTATCCATCAATACTCTATTTGGAAGTGATTGTGAATCAACTTGTGGTTCAAATCCTAGAAATTCTGACAATAATGAGACTTTGGATGCCATCCTTAATCAACTGAGAATAATACAATCTGGTTTTGATATTGTGAAGGCTGAAAAAGAAGCTCTTGAATTAGAAGTTGGAAGATTGAAAGCTGAATTAAGAGTTCTCTAAGGTAAGGAAAAAGATGTTGGACAGAATCAGTGTAAGCTCTGCTTGATCATCCAAAGACCCTCGAATCATTTGAACCATCTTGCTCCACTACTGCATACAAATCTGGAAAGCCTTATGGTGATAAAACAGGGCTTGGATTTGGAACTCAACAATCCAAAAAGAGTGGATCCAGTAAGGTTACTGAACCTAGCACTAGAATTGGTCCTAAGTTTGTACCAGCACAAGATCCAACTCCAAGTAAGGTTGCTGAGGCAGTGAAACCTACTGAGAATACTTCAAGGAAGCAAAATCAGAAGTCAAAGAAGTCAACAGCTCCTAATAAAAAGAACAAACCTAAATATAGGACTGCTGGACCTTCTAGACCTACTGATAGCAGACCTGCTACCAAGTCTGCTGGACCACAAAAAGGTAAAAGTTAGAAATATTCCAAAGATAAGAATCCCAAATCTAAAAATGTTAATCATTCAAAGGATACTTATCTCAGGGGGGAAAGGTAGACTGTTCCCTGCTGATGATGATTGGAATATTCCTGTACCTACTGATAGAAACAACCAGTATAACCATGCTGCTAGGGTAAAACCTAAGCAATGGAATCAGCAAAGGACTCAAGTGCAGAGGACTTATAAAAGGCCTCAAGCGGGGACCTCAGTGAGACTCCATATTACAGGGCTGTTTCTAACAGACAGCAAACAAATGGTTATACAAATGCTTCTAACACCGAGAATCACTTCAAACAGCATTATAAACCAAAAGGCCAGAAAACATATGTGAATCCTACACAACCAATTGTTAGAACTTATGGATGTGTGGAATACATGTATGAACCAAAGTATGACACTTTTAGGAGAAGACCTTATGGAAACTTACCAAAAGTCATGCTTACTACTGACCACTATGGACCCAAACAGGTTTGGGTACCTAAAATGCATTAACCTTGTTTTGTAGGGTGTCCGGTACTTTGTGGTGGATGTTCGGACATATGACAAAGAATAAGCATCATTTATCAAACTTTGTGGCAAAAGATGGTCCAAGGGTGAATTTTGGCAACAAGAATACACCTGGATATACAAGAGGATATGGCACACTTGTAAGAAATGGACTTACAATCAAGAATGTAGCATATGTGGAAGGACTGGACTACAAATTGCTGAGCCTTTGGACAATTTGTGACATGGGATACAAGGTCACTTTTGACAAAAAGCGTATTTTCATTAGTGAAAGAGGTGATCAAGTTGTACTTGTTTGGTAGAAGACAACAAAACATGTATGTTGTGGATTGGTCTACTCATGATTCAGAAACTGCTGATTGTGCATACCAAGTCCGAACTCAATTGGTTATGGCACAAGAAGTTGACTCACTTAAACTTTGATGATATCAATCGGTTGGTGAAGAAGAAAGTCGGTGATTGGTTTACGAGATCACATTCAAAAAGGATGCTATATGTGATGCATGTCGTCAGGACAAGCAGAGATAAAGTCAAGCTTCAAGTCAAAAACTAATCAATCAACTAATAGAGTGTTGGAGCTTATGCATATGGATCTTTTTGGACCAATAACTCCAACAAGTGTAACTGGAAAGAAATACACCTTAGTGGTTGTGGATGACTATTCAAGGTACACTTGGGTGATATTTATGAACAAGAAAAGTGAAACACTCAAAAGCATGCCTAATCTTTTGAAGAGATTACAAAATGAGAAAAGTTTAACAGTAATAAAAATAAGATCAGATCAGGGTACTGAATTTCTCAACAAAGTTATAAGAGAATACTGTGAACAGAATGGTGTACTACATCAACTTCTGTCTTCTTGGTACACCTCAAAGCCAAAATGGGGTTCTTTGAAAGAAGAAACAGGACTTTAAAGGAAGCAGGAAGGACAATGATATGTGAAGCATTGCTACGAAAGATATTGGGTCAAGCGATTAATACAAAGATGCTATACACAAAACAGAACATCAGTGAACAAGAAGCTACTGAAGACACCTTATGAGATTTGGAATGGAAGGAAACCAAACATATCCTATTTCCATCCATTTTGAAGCAAATGTTTTATCCTAAATCACAAGGTTCATCTGAAAACTTTCCAACCAAAGTCAGATGAAGGGATTTTCTTGGGATATTCTTCAGTCAGCAAGGCATTCAGGGTACTGAACAAGAGGTCACTGAAACATGAAGAAACAATCCATGTTGTGTTTGATGAACCTAAGTTCACTGGTATGGAAGATGAAGATTGTGAACCTGCAGAGAATCAACAAATTACTGATCCAGATTGTGTTGAAGTTTTGGAAAGATTCAATGACTTAAAAGTTTCTGATACTGCCCCTGCTGAACACCCTGCTGGTGACATTACTGATGCAACAACTGAAGCAATTCAAGGATCTGTTGAACCCCCTGTTGTTGAAGAAGCTACAGCAGACCCTACTGAAGATGAGGTTCCTGAAAATCAAACTAACCAGAATCCACAATGGTTATGGAATCACCCTGCTGAACAAGTTATTGGCAATGTACAGCAAGGTGTAAGGACCAGAAGACAACTGGAAGCTATGTTTACTTGTTTTCTATCTCAAATGGAACCTAAAGTTGTTGAAGAAGCTATTTCAGATCCAGATTGGATAATAGCTATGCAAGAAGAATTGAATGAATTTGAAAGAAATCAAGTTTGGACACTAGTTGAAAGGCCAAGTCATGCAAATATCATTGGTACTAAGTGGGTTTACAGAAATAAACTTGATGAATCTGGTACCATTGTGAGGAATAAGGCCAGACTAGTTGCAAAAGGCTATTCTCAAGCAGAAGGAATAGATTTTGATGAAACTTATGCACCTGTTGCAAGATTGGAAGCTATCAGATTATTCTTGGCACATGCTGCATATAAGAACTTCAAAGTATATCAAATGGATGTCAAAAGTGCATTTCTAAATGGCATTCTAGAGGAGGAAGTGTATGTACAGCAACCTCCTGGATTTGAAGTTAAAGATCAAGAAGATAAAGTGTATAGACTCAACAAAGCACTTTATGGATTGAAACAAGCACCAAGAGCATGGTATGAGACTCTATCTCAATTCTTGGTGGACAATGGTTTTACAAAAGGCACCATTGACAAGACTCTTTTCAGAATCAGTGAAGGGAACATCACCCTGCTGGTACAGATTTATGTGGATGACATAATATTTGGTTCTGAAAATGATTTACTTTGTGAAAAGTTTGCAAATCTAATGAAGAGTAAATTCCAAATGAGTATGATAGGAGAGATGAACTACTTTTTGGGATTGCAAGTTAAACAGATGAAAGATGGAATCTTCATTCATCAAACCAAGTATACCAAGGAGTTGCTGAAGAAGTTTGGTATGAAAAACAGCACTAAGATATCAACTCCAATGAGTACAAACATCAGATTGGATGAAGATAAAGAAGGCAAAGATGTTGATCAGACCTTATACAAAAGGATGATAGGCAGTCTGATGTACCTTACTGCCAGCAGACCTGATATATCCTTTGTTGTAGGTGTTTGTGCAAGATTTCAATCTAAACCTAAAGAAAGTCATTTAGGTGCAGTCAAGAGAGTTCTCAAGTACCTAAAGGAGACTTTGGGAGTAGGGATATGGTATTCCAAGGATGGAAGCTTCAAAGTTATATCCTACTCAGATTCTAATTATGCTGGATGCAAAATTGATAGAAAAAGCACTACAGGAACTTGTCAGTTAATGGGAAGTAGACTGGTCTCCTGGTTCAGCAAGAAACAGAATTCTATATCAACTTCCACGCCGGTTGAATATATAGTCGCTTTGGAAGTTGTTGTGCACAAGTACTATGGCTAAGACAACAATTAAGGGATTATGGAATTGAAGAAAAGGAAATTCCAATCATGTGTGACAACACAAGTGCAATTGCAATCACGAGAAAATCTGTTTTGCACTTAAGAACCAAGCACATTGATGTGAGACATCATTTTATAAGAGATCATGTTGAAAAGAAAGATGTGGTGGTTCTATATATCCCCTTGAAAATCAACTTGCGATATTTTCACTAAACCACTTGATAGTGAAAGATTTGCCAAATTAAGGATTGAACTTGGAATTATAAAAGTTGACTAATAATCAACAATGTCTTTCGAATTCACCAAGGGATTAGTCTTTGCTATGTTGGGTGAGCTCACTTAGCAGATTAGTCATTGGTATCAACAATTCCATGTACTTATTTTTGGACAATTGAGCAAATGAGGTTGCAGGGATTGGTCTTTGTCATGTTGGGTGAGCTCACTTGATGATCATTCATTGGTATTAAACTTCATGTTGTATTATCAATTGAACAAAACAAGAAGAAATCAAGGATCAGCAGAGTCACTTTGTCAGCAGGCTGCTGAAACAACTTTATCAGCAGACTGCTGAGGACAACCCTGCTGAATGGAACGTTACATAGTCAAACTTTACTAAAGTCAAAAAGCAGTTTGGCGGGATATTTATCCTACCCTTCATTACCATAGTTACCACGATCCAACGGTTACAAACGTTATGGAGGAGTTATGGGCCACGTGTCAAGACAGCATTTACTCAGATTAATCGTGGTTAACATCAATGTACGTGCATCGTGATTTGCAACTACCGTCTCATCCATATATACTGGACCTACACTCGCAGATTTTCACTACTTACAAAATCTGCTATATCTCTGTTTTTACACTGTGTGAACACAGATTTACAATCCATATTCTTTATCTCATTTTTCTCATAACAATGGCGGAAAAGATTGATGTCCAGATTGAATCAAGCCAAAGTGTTAGAGGTTTTGTTGTTGATGCAAACAAAACTGAATTGGCCATTAATATCGGTCGAAGAATAAGGAGGGTTGCTGGTTTGGAGAATATACTCAATATCAGATTAGAAACAATTTCATACACCAATGTTATTGATTTCTAGAAGAACATGGTTGTGGAAGAAGGAACTGAAGCATTCAAGACAACTGTGAATGCTGAGGAGATTGAATTTTCCCCTAGTCTACTGAGGGAAGTGTTTGGATTTGAGGAAGTAGTGGATGGTCCAGTAAATCCTGAAGCAATGGGACTATCCAAGATGGCTTTTGTTGATCAAATCAAAACAAATACAGCCACCAAATTGTTAAGGGTGATTTTATACGTTTTATAAGGATATATTCTATGTCAATTTCCCCCATATCTGGATGTTTTTCATTGAAATCGAGCTTTATATTGAAGTATTGAGCAAGTGATGTTTTTAATGGGTTAGTTGCGAAATTGTATGATTTATGTGTAAAATTGATGGTTTTATATTGATTTGGAAGATACTACATTTTGCAATGTTTTTATATGTTGTAGGTACGTGTTTGATGCTCAAATGAAGATCAAAAAGAGATAAGAGTCGGATTTAATTGATGAAAAAGAGATAAGGAAGAAATTGGATAGAAGAAAAGAGATAGAGATGAGAAAATCAAATTGCGATCAAAGTCAACGCATGTCTAGGTTCCGCCCGGTTGGACGGGCGTTTGATCCGGTGGGCGGGCGCCCAGTGAAGAGCTTGATTTGAGTGTTGATGGATTTCTTTGGATGAGCGCCCAATTTAAAGAAGGGCGGGCGTCTGATGAAGACTCAGCCCGACTCGAAGTTTTTGTTGAAGACCGAACGAGCGTCCAGAGAGATGGACGGGCGTCCTTCCACCGACTTAGAGCAGCCGACTTTATTTTCTATAAATACCAGCGCTATTTTCAACCCTAGGACATATATTATTACGACGCATACGTAAAAACCTAAATTCGAGCCAAGTAACCTCGGCCGGTGAGCCTTGGTGCTTGGCCGCCGAGGGTTGTTCTTTTTATTTAGATTTCGCTTTTGCTTTTCTTTGGATGATTGGAGGCTAAACAATTTGTCAAGTTATTTAAATCCGTTTCATCAGGTTCTTTCTTTTCAATCTTAAGTTTGTTTTGTGATTTTTGATTAAAGTTGTTATCTTTTCTATATGATTATATGTTTATGCAATCGATATCGAGAGATGTATTGCTTATTTGATGTTTACCGTATGACGAGAGTCGGTGTAAACCTTAGATCACCATAGGAAAGACTGGATTTTTAACCTTGATATAACGAGAGTTGATAGGTTAGATTTCTAGGTTGCTAGATTGAGAGATCTTACACCTTGTTTTGATAGCGTCAATCTTATAGATCGAGAGATGAGAGATTGATAGGCGAATTATCTACGAGAGTAGGAATTCATACTTATGAGAGGTGAACCACAATTTTAGTTGACTCATCACAAGACAACTTTAGAGAGGAAATTAAGGGTTGCGGGATCGGTGGATAATTACTTGTTCGATTGTTTAATCACCATGATCATCGTTGTTTAAATTCATAGTTGTTTATTGTTTTCTTTTTAGTTTATATTTTAGATTTAAGTTCGCAATTATCGTTTCCTAGCTTTGGACTGACAATCCTCTGTCCAGTTTTCTTTTCGTTTTTAGTTTTAGGTTTAGAAATAATTGGTATCAATCTTAGGAAAATTAATGAACTAGATACCTCGATCCCCGAGATCGACTCGGTATTAATTGCTATGCTACGATCCCTACACTTGGGGAATACCGATTTATAAATTTTATTACTTGTTGTTTTCATTAGATAAAATCCGTGACAAGTTTTTGGCGGCCGTTGCCGGGAATCCAGTACGGTTGTCTAGTTTCTATTAATTTTTCTGTTTTTGTTACGAATTTTTCGTAGATAGGTTTTTGTTTCTATCCTTTCTAGTTTCTACATTGATTCGGGGACATCTGAGGTTGAATTATCTGACTCCACGTTTTTAGGGATCGAACTTTTGGATAAAAGGGACCGGTAGGGCACATGGTAGTATTTTGGCCGTAACTTTCGGCTCGAGTGTCCGTTTGGCGCGCAGGACCCCAATTCGGAAAGCTCGTTCCGACGCCGACGACGTGGTGAAGGACGAGGGCTGTTCGACACCGTTTTCGAGGTCAAAATCTGCTGTTTTCCCTTCCATTTTGGGCTCAGAAGATTTCAACATGTTTTTCTCCCTTTTATCGTTTGCTTGTTTTCTGTTTTAAAATTTTTAGGTAGATTTCTGTTTCTTTTTCTGTTTTCTATTTTGTTACGATTTATTTTTTTTCTTTCAATAAAAAAGTACCGTTAAATAAATTGAGGTTTTTTATTTTGCCGTGTTTCGATAACCATTGGGTTAAGAATGTGCAAAACCTTTTTACTCAATTTATGAAACGTGAATTATTTGTTTCTATTTTTGTCACGAACTTTTTTTTAGGTTTGATAGGTTTCATAGTTTTGTTTTCGTTTTTAATAAACACTAGGGTTTCTGTTTTAATGATATGATATTAGGTTGTTTTTAAGGGTTCTTTCTTTGTCTTACGATATAGGTCGAGTCTGCTTGTGCTTTTTCTTGCCGAGTCGACGGGCGTCCATAGTAAGTGAACGCCCGTCCGTCCCAAAACGCATCAACGCTGTTATGTTTTTAGAGAGTCAGACGAGCGTTTGCCTTTTTCCCCGAACGCCCGTCTGCTCTATGTGGTTCTGGATGGGCGTCTGCATACTTGAACGTCCATCCGCCCTGAATATGCTTTAAACGTCCGTCTGTCTTGACTGAACACCAGTCCAGTCTGTCAGTTTTTTTTTTGTCAATAGATTTTATCTTGATACATACGTCTATTATTTGACATGGTTGTTCCTATGTGAGCCTCTGTGGCCTCTTTATATATGCGTAGATGTTCTGAACTTGCATGTTTATATCTTTCCATCTACTAATCCATGTTAAATAATTGATTAATTTTTATATACATGCTTCATTAATTGACATGGATACTTAAATGTGAGCCTCTGTGGCCTTTGTATATGCGTAGATATCCTGTTCTTTCACCGTTATGGTTTTCTTTCCATCTATTGCAGTCCATGTTGAGTAACTCACCTAGTTAGATGTGATTCCAAATTTGATTTATGATGTTCCTTTTGTCGGGTGTTAGGGTTGTTAAAGGCACGTCTACACTTCACATGGCAAGCTTCTGTGGCTTTGCATAGTCGAATTTTTTTGCGCTTCTGTGGCGTTATTGAGTAGATGTTTATATATTTGACCTCGCTTAGATTAGGGCGACATCTATGGAATTAGTTGGGCTAGTTTATTTTCTTTATTTTCTTTTTGCCTTTTTAGTATAGTTGCATATCATTTAGTTGCATTGTGTTGTATTTTATTTTTATTTTATTTAGTGCACCTAGCCCTACTACTTTGTAGTGTCTCTATCATTATTTCTTTTGATAAATCTTGTAAGGCGCATTTACACTTGCATTTGGAGTTTGATATTTCTGTATGCACATGTTGGGCTTATTTGTATTGTAAAGCTTCTGTGGATTTATGTTTGATGCTTAGGTGTCCTTTGTTTTCCCCGTGTGGTGATTTTTCCATCTGAGCAATTATTTTCTGTGCTTATATCAAACTTTTCTGCGCAATATGTTATGCCCCTATGTTCCCGAGATAACGCCATGTTTTTCAAGTGACGCAGGTACATTTATCGCTGTTTTGTCAAGTTAACTTTGGATTTGAAGTTGGGAAGGACTCCATATGACATCACCATTGTTGTCTTCTTCAAATATTCGGATCATTACCACATCAGCTAAGTTCTTTTATCTTTTCTTTAATTCTGCACAACATGAGGACATGTTGTGGTTTAAGTGTGGGGGAAGGTTTGGTTGGTTAGTTAGTACCTACATGATATTTGCCCAATTTAATTATGATTACCATGCTGAGAACTTAATTTTTATACCATGCTTACAAAGTGTTGAATCTAAAAAATTTAACAGAATTTTGTTTCGTCTCAAGCAAGTACATTCATTTTTGCTTGGCTTACTAGTTTTTTGATTTTCAACTACGATACTATATAGTCATTGATGTTGTATACTGTATGTTTAGTAGGTTGGATGTTTCACCCGATATTATTTTTCACGAGGCATATTAAATGATGAGCTAAAATATAAAGTTGTATCCGTTTGGATTAGTAATTTTCGATTATCTTATAATTTTGTACTTAGTGCTAATATGCATGTTCGGAGAATTATAATAGTTTGTGGTTAGAGTCGGAGTATGATATACTGTGAATATCTGAAGGTTTGAATGTGATATGAGGGATATATCTTAAGGTTTGTATACCAATCTAAGATGAATAATATGAATAAAATATGTGTATGTCGGAGGTAGCTGCCAATGATTTGAGTGCGGTAGGGCATTATCACGAAATGTCCTATACCACTATGAGGTTCAATAGCTCCCGACTGCCTGATGATAGTAGTCCAGCTAGGGTGTTATCATGAAACATCCTATTGTTGGGAATGAGGGCATATGCTATATATGTGGAATTAAGTTAATCTTAAAGAAAATTTGGCAAATGGTACTATGGAAAGTTGGTAGGAACTTTAGTTATCTTCTGACTATCCCCAGTATAAACTGACAGATATGTTGTAGGAATTATCCTCTGAGTATGTTGGAAAGATCCTAAACGCATTTTATTATCCTTTTCGGGACATGTTATGTTTTGTAGGGTGCGTGTTATAAGTGTCGGTTATTGCTGGTTTAGATGGGTATTTGCTAGTTGCTTGAGAAAAATTCAAGTGTGGACTTAGTGGAAGTTTAATATGGCTATGCACACACACCGGGGTGAACGTCTGATTTATCACATATGCTTTGTATTTGTTGACAATGACTGTATGTATTTTTGGTTGGAATTTTGTTATCCTACGCCAAGTTTTTGTTTTGTCTTGCTCGGGACGAGCATGGTTTAAGTGTGGGGGAGTTGTTAAGGGTGATTTTATACGTTTTATAAGGATATATTCTATGTCAATTTCCCCCATATCTAGATGTTTTTCATAGAAATCGAGCTTTATATTGAAGTATTGAGCAAGTGATGTTTTTAATGGGTTAGTTGCGAAATTTTAAGATTTATGTGTAAAATTGATGGTTTTATATTGATTTGGAAGATACTACATTTTGCAATGTTTTGATATGTTGTAGGTACGTGTTTGATGCTCAAATGAAGATCAAAAAGAGATAAGAGTCGGATTTAATTGATGAAAAAGTGATAAGGAAGAAATTGGATAGAAGAAAAGAGATAGAGATGAGAAAATCAAATTGCGATCAAGCTGAACGCACGTGTAGGTTCCGTCTAGTTGGACGGGCGTTTGATCCAGTGGACGGGCGTCCAGGCTGAAGAGCTTGATTCAGAGTGTTGATGGATTTGCTGGACGAGCGTCCAATTTAAAGAAGGACGGGCGTCTGATGAAGACTCAGCCCGACTCGAAGTTTTTGTCGAAGACCGAACGAGCGTCCAGAGAGATGGACGGGCGTCCTTCCACCGACTTAGAGCAGCCGACTATATTTTCTATAAATACCAGCGCTATTTTCAACCCTAGGACATATATTATTACACAGCCGCATACACAGAAAACCCTAAATTCGAGCCAAATAACCTCGGCCAGCTGAGCCTTGGTGCTTGGCCGGCCGAGGGTTGTTCTTTTTATTTAGATTTCGTTTCTATTTTTGCTGGATGATTGGAGGCTAAACAATTTGTCAAGTTATTTAAATCCGTTTCATCAGGTTCTTTCTTTTCAATCTTAAGTTTGTTTTGTGATTTTTGATTAAAGTTGTTATCTTTTCTATATGATTATATGTTTATGCAATCGATATCGAGAGATGTATTGCTTATTTGATGTTTACCGTATGACGAGAGTCGGTGTAAACCTTAGATCACCATAGGAAAGACTGGATTTTTAACCTTGACATAACGAGAGTTGATAGGTTAGATTTCTAGATTGCTAGATTGAGAGATCTTACACCTTGTTTTGATAGCGTCAATCTTATAGATCGAGAGATGAGAGATTGATAGGCGAATTATCTACGAGAGTAGGAATTCATACTTATGAGAGGTGAACCACAATTTTATTTGACTCATCACAAGACAACTTTAGAGAGGAAATTAAGGGTCATGGATCGGTGGATAATTACTTGTTCGATTGTTTAATCACCATGATCATCGTTGTTTAAATTCATAGTTGTTTATTGTTTTCTTTTTAGTTTATATTTTAGATTTAAGTTCGCAATTATCGTTTCCTGGCTTTGGACTGACAATCCTCTGTCCAGTTTTCTTTTCGTTTTTAGTTTTAGGTTTAGAAATAATTGGTATCAATCTTAGGAAAATTAATGAACTAGATACCTCGATTCCCTGAGATCGACTCCGGTATTAATTGCTATGCTACGATCCCTACACTTGGGGAATACCGGATTTATAAATTTTATTACTTGTTGTTTTCATTAGATAAAATCCGTGACAAGTTTTTGGCGCCGTTGCCGGGGAATCAGTACGGTTGTCTAGTTTCTATTAATTTTTCTGTTTTTGTTACGAATTTTTCGTAGATAGGTTTTTGTTTCTATCCTTTCTAGTTTCTACATTGATTCGGGGACATCTGAGGTTGAATTATCTGACTCCACGTTTTTAGCGATCGAACTTTTGGATAAAAGGGACCGGTAGGGCACATGGTAGTATTTTGGCCGTAACTTTCGGCTCGAGTGTCCGTTTGGCGCGCAGGACCCCAATTCGGAAAGCTCGTTCCGACGCCGACAACGTGGTGAAGGCCGAGGGCCGTTCGACACCATTTTCGAGGTCAAAATCTGCTGTTTTCCCTTCCATTTTGGGCTCAGAAGATTTCAACATGTTTTTCTCCCTTTTATCGTTTGCTTGTTTTCTGTTTTAAAATTTTTAGGTAGATTTCTGTTTCTTTTTCTGTTTTCTATTTTGTTACGATTTATTTTTTTTCTTTCAATAAAAAAGTACCGTTAAATAAATTGAGGTTTTTTATTTTGCCGTGTTTCGATAACCATTGGGTTTAGAATGTGCAAAACCTTTTTACTCAATTTATGAAACGTGAATTATATGTTTCTATTTTTGTCATGAACTTTTTTTTAGGTTTGATAGGTTTCATAGTTTTGTTTTCGTTTTTAATAAACACTAGGGTTTCTGTTTTAATGATATGATATTAGGTTGTTTTCTGGGGTTGCTGATGTCTTCTGATATAGGTCGAGTCTGCTGTGCTTTTTCTGCTGAGTCAGACGGGCGTCCATAGTAAGTGAACGCACGTCCGTCCCAAAACGCATCAACGCTGTTATGTTTTTAGAGAGTCAGACGAGCGTTTGCCTTTTTCCCCGAACGCCCGTCTGCTCTATGTGGTTCTGGACGGGCGTCTGCAAACCTTAACGTCCATCCGCCCTGAATATGCTTTAAACGTCCGTCTGTCTTGACTGAACACCAGTCCAGTCTGTCAGTTTTTTTTTGTCAATAGATTTTATCTTGATACATACGTCTATTATTTGACATGGTTGTTCCTATGTGAGCCTCTGTGGCCTCTTTATATATGTGTAGATGTTCTGAACTTGCATGTTTATATCTTTCCATCTACTAATCCATGTTAAATAATTGATTAATTTTTATATACATGCTTCATTAATTGACATGGATACTTAAATGTGAGCCTCTGTGGCCTTTGTATATGCGTAGATATCCTGTTCTTTCACCGTTATGGTTTTCTTTCCATCTATTGCAGTCCATGTTGAGTAACTCACCTAGTTAGATGTGATTCCAAAATTGATTTATGCTGTTCCTTTTGTCGGGTGTTAGGGTTGTTAAAGGCACGTCTACACTTCACATGGCAAGCTTCTGTGGCTTTGCATAGTCGAATTTTTTTGCGCTTCTGTGGCGTTATTGAGTAGATGTTTATATATTTGACCTCGCTTAGATTAGGGCGACATCTATGGAATTAGTTGGGCTAGTTTATTTTCTTTATTTTCTTTTTGCCTTTTTAGTATAGTTGCATATCATTTAGTTGCATTGTGTTGTATTTTATTTTTATTTTATTTAGTGCACCTAGCCCTACTACTTTGTAGTGTCCTCTATCATTATTTCTTTTTGATAAATCTTGTAAGGCGCATTTACACTTGCATTTGGAGTTTGATATTTCTGTATGCACATGTTGGGCTTATTTGTATTGTAAAGCTTCTGTGGATTTATGTTTGATGCTTAGGTGTCCTTTGTTTTCCCCGTGTGGTGATTTTTCCATCTGAGCAATTATTTTCTGTGCTTATATCAAACTTTTCTGCGCAATATGTTATGCCCCCCTATGTTCCCCGAGATACTGCCATGTTTTTCAAGTGACGCAGGTACATTTATCGCTGTTTTGTCAAGTTAACTTTGGATTTGAAGTTGGGAAGGACTCCATATGACATCACCATTGTTGTCTTCTTCAAATCTTCGGATCATTACCACATCAGCTAAGTTCTTTTATCTTTTCTTTAATTCTGCACAACATGAGGACATGTTGTGGTTTAAGTGTGGGGGAAGGTTTGGTTGGTTAGTTAGTACCTACATGATATTTGCCCAATTTAATTATGATTACCATGCTGAGAACTTAATTTTTATACCATGCTTACAAAGTGCTGAATCTAAAAAATTTAACAGAATTTTGTTTTGTCTCGAGCAAGTACATTCATTTTTGTTGGCTTACTAGTTTTTTGATTTTCAACTACGATACTATATAGTCATTGATGCTGTATACTGTATGTTTAGTAGGTTGGATGTTTAACCCGATATTATTTTTCACGAGGCATATTAAATGATGAGCTAAAATATAAAGTTGTATCCGTTTGGATTAGTAATTTTCGATTATCTTATAATTTTGTACTTAGTGCTAATATGCATGTTCGGAGAATTATAATAGTTTGTGGTTAGAGTCGGAGTATGATATACTGTGAATATCTGAAGGTTTGAATGTGATAGGAGGGATATATCTTAAGGTTTGTATACCAATCTAAGATGAATAATATGAATAAAATATGTGTATGTCGGAGGTAGCTGCCAATGATTTGAGTGCGGTAGGGCATTATCACGAAATGTCCTATACCACTATGAGGTTCAATAGCTCTATTTGCTGATGATAGTAGTCCGTCCACTAGGGTGTTATCATGAAACATCCTATTCTTTGGGAATGAGGGCATATGCTATATATGTGGAATTAAGTTAATCTTAAAGAAAATTTGGCAAATGGTACTATGGAAAGTTGGTAGGAACTTTAGTTATCTTCTGACTATCCCCAGTATAAACTGACAGATATGTTGTAGGAATTATCCTCTGAGTATGTTGGAAAGATCCTAAACGCATTTTATTATCCTTTTCGGGACATGTTATGTTTTGTAGGGTGCGTGTTATAAGTGTCGGTTATTGCTGGTTTAGATGGGTATTTGCTAGTTGCTTGAGAAAAATTCAAGTGTGGACTTAGTGGAAGTTTAATATGGCTATGCACACACACCGGGGTGAACCTCTGATTTATCACATATGCTTTGTATTTGTTGACAATGACTGTATGTATTTTTGGTTGGAATTTTGTTATCCTACGCCTAGTTTTTGTTTTGTCTTGTTCGGGACGAGCATGGTTTAAGTGTGGGGGAGTTGTTAAGGGTGATTTTATACGTTTTATAAGGATATATTCTATGTCAATTTCCCCCGTATCTAGATGTTTTTCATAGAAATCGAGCTTTATATTGAAGTATTGAGCAAGTGATGTTTTTAATGGGTTAGTTGTGAAATTTTATGATTTATGTGTAAAATTGATGGTTTTATATTGATTTGGAAGATACTACATTTTGCAATGTTTTGATATGTTGTAGGTACGTGTTTGATGCTCAAATGAAGATCAAAAAGAGATAAGAGTCAGATTTAATTGATGAAAAAGTGATAAGGAAGAAATTGGATAGAAGAAAAGAGATAGAGATGAGAAAATCAAATTGCGATCAAAGTCAACATACGTGTAGGTTCCGTCTAGTTGGACGGGCGTTTGATCCAGTGGGCGGGCGCCCAGTGAAGAGCTTGATTGAGTGTTGATGGATTTCTTTGGACGAGCGCCCAATTTAAGAAGGACGGGCGCGCCCGATGAAGACTCGGCCCGACTCGAAGTTTTTGTCGAAGACCGAACGAGCGTCCAGAGAGATGGACGGGCGTCCTTCCACCGACTTAGAGCAGCCGACTTTATTTTCTATAAATACCAGCGCTATTTTCAACCCTAGGACATATATTATTACACAGCCGCATACACAGAAAACCCTAAATTCGAGCCAAGTAACCTCGGCCGGCTGAGCCTTGGTGCTTGGCCGGCCGAGGGTTGTTCTTTTTATTTAGATTTTGTTTCTATTTTTGCTGGATGATTGGAGGCTAAACAATTTGTCAAGTTATTTAAATCCGTTTCATCAGGTTCTTTCTTTTCAATCTTAAGTTTGTTTTGTGATTTTTGATTAAAGTTGTTATCTTTTCTATATGATTATATGTTTATGCAATCGATATAGAGAGATGTATTGCTTATTTGATGTTTACCGTATGACGAGAGTCGGTGTAAACCTTAGATCACCATAGGAAAGACTGGATTTTTAACCTTGACATAACGAGAGTTGATAGGTTAGATTTCTAGGTTGCTAGATTAAGAGATCTTACACCTTGTTTTGATAGCGTCAATCTTATAGATCGAGAGATGAGAGATTGATAGGCGAATTATCTACGAGAGTAGGAATTCATACTTATGAGAGGTGAACCACAATTTTAGTTGACTCATCACAAGACAACTTTAGAGAGGAAATTAAGGGTTATGGATCGGTGGATAATTACTTGTTCGATTGTTTAATCACCATGATCATCGTTGTTTAAATTCATAGTTGTTTATTGTTTTCTTTTTAGTTTATATTTTAGATTTAAGTTCGCAATTATCGTTTCCTGGCTTTGGACTGACAATCCTCTGTCCAGTTTTCTTTTCGTTTTTAGTTTTAGGTTTAGAAATAATTGGTATCAATCTTAGGAAAATTAATGAACTAGATACCTCGATTCCCTGAGATCGACTCCGGTATTAATCGCTATGCTACGATCCCTACACTTGGGGAATACCGGATTTATAAATTTTATTACTTGTTGTTTTCATTAGATAAAATCCGTGACAAGTTGAGTGTGAGGTCGGTGAATTAATCAAGGTATCGACCTGCTTTGTTCTTTGCAAGAAAAACTGTTGTTGAGATTCTGAAGGAACAACATAAGGAAGACAGTAGAAAGAGGAAGTCTACTGTGGTTGAAGAAGATGATGAACCACTTTCCAAGAGAAGAAAACAAATTATCCACAAAAAGAAACATGGAAAGGGGAAAGAATTGAAAAACTTGGAGGCACAAAGAGTCCAAGAAGAAGCATCAGTAGAAGAGGAAGAAGAGGCTATTGAGGTGAGCCCTTGACTATCATCAAGCTGTGGAAATTATGACTCCTCACCTGAAGAGGTTGTTAAGTCTATCTGGTTTGCCGCTGATTGTTGTTGAGCAATCTGTTGAAGATATACTGCAGATCATCGACCCTGAGCTCTTTGTAGTATCTATCAAGACCCACAAAGACAAACCACTGGACTGAACACTGCTATGGTAGTAGTGAAGAATTGGTTAAAGACCACGCAAGTGTTGCAAGAACTCGGGGGAAGAAGCGATCTGCTTGCTAACCTGGCCGATGAGCATGTAAGTCGGGGAACCAAGTGTTGTCTGGATGGAAGTAGTAGGCACAAATTTACCACCTCAGCAACCTACTGACTTTCAAACATCTGTTGAAGAAACTATGAACCTACTTGTTGGAACCTTTGGAGGTGAACAAGGCTCTAAAGCTGCTCCCAGAAGATCTTTCATGCCCTTTGAAAGGCATGTGAAAGAAAGGAAGAAAACAGAAGAGTATGTAGTGAAGGATGCAGGTTCTTAGATCTAAACGAATTAGATTTACGCGCAGCGGATGGATCACGATTTATATATCAAAACACATAATTAAAGGACTTAAACTACTACAATGGGGTTAAGATCAAGTTACCAATAGTAGGAAGAGATGCCAAGATCTTCCGATGTGTTCTCCAAACGGCGGTTGGTGGACACCTTTCTTGATACACGAACCTCCTCGATATACAACACTAAGAAAAACTTATAGTTTTTTCTTCTTCTAAAACCCAAGACAAGAAAACTAGTTTTTTTTCTCTTTTTTGGTGATATGGGGCGAAATTTTCAAGTGTTAATTTCCCTTGGAATAACTCTCCTTTTATAGGAGAGTACATCCTTGGCCTCCAAGTATTAATTAATTAAATAATTAATTAATTAAACAAAATAAAAAGATATTTTCCTTAATGAATAATTGTGACATATTATTGACCAATAGGAAACTAAATAACATGTCATCCAACCAATCACATAACAAGAATATCTTTTATTTTCCATAACACAAGAAAATCAATTCTTGTGCTAAAAGAGAACCAATATGGCGCCACCTCCCTAGGGTTTTAGCCCACATAAAATGTCTTTTATGTGTCTTATATTATTTAGCCCAACTAAATAATATCCATGCATATCAATTAATTAGCCCAGCCAATTAATTATCACTGAGGCCCAAGTAACAAGATTATTAGTCCGAATTATGTAAGCCACATCGGGGACCATGGACTATAACCGATAGCGCCAATAATTAATTATTCATCGAACAGAATAAGTACATTAATTATTAATTCCGGGATTACGCCACCATAAACCCGAAACTGAACTCTACCGATTATAGATGTATACTTATACTCAACCCATAGAGTGAATAAGCGTCCATTGATATAATCACTACATACGGATTAACCTCCATAGACTGTCCATTATGAGTGGGAAGTCTCCGTGAACCCGACTCAGAATATCTTATCCTTATTTACCATCAACCCCTTGATGATCAATTAGTACACATATCGACTAGTAGCTAATTAGTCAAATGTGAACTCCCGGGATCGATCACTTTCTTAGGGCTAACAAATAAGGGGATTGTCTCTCTACTTCCCGTAGGAAGGAATGGATTCCATGTCTGTGAAGATCAGAACTACTCACTCATCTGGAGATAGTGCCAATGAGAAGTGGCTTGGAACACATATTTAAGTGAACCGTAACTAACACATCAAACACTACCCCGGGACAAGCAGCACCCTGTGATCACCTCAGGATTAAGGTTGATCCATATATGATCATCTAATGATTTAATAAGATTCCTCGATTACGGAATTATACCGAGAAATTCAGATTAAATCGGTCCAAATTACTATATGAATGCCATCATATATAAATGCCCCACGTAGGTACCCTCACCGACAAATCCGGATAAAGATTGTCACACCCTAAGGTGTTCTGGGCACATTATTGGTGTTTTAATCAAGAGACCCTAAACTCTGATTAAGTTCACACGGACTAACAATTTAAGTATATCACCACTAACTCAATCCTCACGTGCATGCCATACACTGAGTTAAGCGGTTACATACTGATATACTTAGGGTTTGCAAAGTGATGTATTATTTACAAGCACAAAGCAAGTAATAAGGTGAGATAAAATCATCATCCATTGTTAAAAACAATTACACAAATTGTCTTTCGGGCACTACACCTAACAATCTCCCACTTGCACGAAATGACAAGCAACGATTGTTTTTAGAGCACACCCTTTCTCATCTTATTCACAACACTCTCCCACTTGCTCTAAAAGCAGATGAGACATATACATCAATGCCGTACCCTCCAAGCACTCGACTTGGTACACTGATTAGTTAGGTTGTCGACTCGAGACGATCTTTAGCATTGAAACGTTGTCGGTCCTTCCAATCAGGCGGTACTCTCTCTCAATATGTTTTTGACTTCTTGTGACCGAGAAGATCCTTCTAAGCTATCTCTTCACTGTTTTCACAATGAAGTGATATCGGCTTATCAGACCTGGAATTACTCCCAGGCCAAAAAGGAAATTCTAAGCACTATGAGTAAACACTGAGCCCGAGATCAACTTAATGATCATCCTTAATCTGACTACAAGTCAGAATCAGTGTAGTCAACCATATTCAAGTTTGCACCTGAATATACAAGCATATGATTCCTCGTTCTCTAAAGATACTTGAGGACGTACTAAACCGCTATTCAATGCTCGAATCCGAGATTTGATTGCAATTGACTCGTGTTAAGATGACTTGCCCTTATCCCAGAGAGACTCTATCCCATTTTCTATTTATCCGAAGATTTGGAGAATCATTCCTGAGAGGTAGGGTAGGACAACTCTCGATGAATCTTTGCAACCATATATGCATAATCATCTTATTCAATAAGATCGGTGGGATAGCCAATGACTCATTCTCGTGAATTTGACCGAATCGATTCTTAGAACATAGTCCAATTCTCTCATCCAGAGAATCTTGGCGTGTCGATTTTCGACTTGAGATAGCACACACATGTTGTTTCCAATCTGTTTTGATGTTATCATTCATGAACACTAATACTACTATTTTACCAATATTGATATCCAGTCTACTAAAGACTTATCAATATTCTGGTCAAGTCCACATATTTTAAAACATGTGACTTTAAATGACCGAGAGGTTCTCTTAAATCCACAAAGGATATAAGCCATGGCAGGCTTCCTACCAATGGTTCTTTCTGAATAAATTAAGATATCGTTAGTAACGAATCCGTTATTCATTCTTAGCTAAAACCCTTCTATTCTGAATGAATTCAGATTCCGTTGTTCGGCAAGAAAGTCTCAGGGAATCACCCCTATTTTCTGCTTTCTAACGAAATCTAGCAAGACTGAGTGGTGAGAGAGTTCAAGGTCTGGTTAACTCTCTACTTGTCAGGGAACCACCCCTATACCACTCAACTTTGCTATTTGAAAGTTTAAACTTTCCTATTCATTCGTCTCTTTTCTATGTAGATCCAATTGCTCCCAATGGGCTGAGACACTCGGGTGGTTCTACTGAGAGAATGAACAAAGCTGGAGTACAAAACTCCATTTACGAGGTTAAGGTTGTCAAACCAACCTCTATGATCGAATCCTATCACTGTGCCACTAAGAGCCATAGGTTATCAATCACCCCAAGCAGACCGTAAAGTCCACAAAACTACAATGGGTCAATGGTAAACCATACTCCCAAAGGCGTGGTGGATTGACATCCGATCTAGTAGTATTTATCGGTGTAATCACCAACAACCGATGTTGGGCGTGGTCCGATTAAATCGAGATAGTA
Organism: Gentiana macrophylla; assembly: GCA_026214975.1. Classification (NCBI taxonomy): domain Eukaryota; kingdom Viridiplantae; phylum Streptophyta; class Magnoliopsida; order Gentianales; family Gentianaceae; genus Gentiana; species Gentiana macrophylla. Next base: position 88,661,149 of record CM047810.1, read on the forward strand.
ACTACCTTTGGGTAACCGTACTCAAGGTTTAAGGTTGTTACTTATAGATTCTATCAGAAGGCTTGTGACAGTTCAACCATCACTTTCTGATCTCAAGAATCTTATAATCAACCTTCACTCGTCTCATTAAGATATTTCACGAACAGTCACAATCTGAACGTATGCGCAAAATCTCGATCCTACCTTCAAGCATTAAATGCTAAATGCCTACATTTATGGAAGTGGTGTGAACCGAATTCACTCATTATCCATAAATTCACTTTGGCATCTTCTAGGTAGACTTCTCGGTTTACATAATAATGTTAACCGTTATTTTGCAACCAATTATCTTAATCGAGTTTAACAGTGTATTGTAGCACATTAATAACTATATCAGGCAAGTCTATGGTTTCTTCCTCGGTGAGAAACATTCCACTAGGAGGCAGGCCGAGCAATAGTCCCAAGACTATGCGATAGCCTATTTCTGAGCATGGAATACTCTATTCTCTGCTAAAATCAGAGACTCCTCCTCGTATTCTTTTGATAAACTAAATCACATTTCGAGTAGTTATCAGACAAAATGTCACCACTCAAAAAACTCCCACTAGCTTGTATCTCTCACTAGACCCCGAAGGTCTTGGTGAACAAGTTATGTTACCCCTTCAAATCTATTACCCTTTCCCGATTGAAAGGAAACTTAGTCATTGTTCCTTTGAGATAGTGTTCCTAGACTGGGAGATAGGAATCACCCTTAGCCAGTCGACAGGTCTTATCTCTAGGATATATGCACTAATTAATTGAAAGGTCGCTTATCTTAATACGGAAACCTTTTACCTTTAATAGTTTTAGATGTGTTATACTTATTCAGCTTTTCTTAGTGGTTCTGACTTTATCAAACAAAAGTCCGAGTCTCGGATTTGTACTACAAATGTCATTTTCACTTTCTATGAGGCAACAATATATCGAGTTGAAAGTGAATCCATTTGTTTCAACGAATCTGTAAACAGAAAAATAAATTTTTCCGTGATATTCAAGGATAGAATCAAATTCATTTCCTTATATCACTCCCACTATTCTAGTGAAATTACGCCCGTTGTTACTCTATTAATCGTTAATGCACAACTTCCTTGTTCTTCCAAAGAACTAAGCTATTGAGTCAAGTTACTCGGTTATGAAAGTCGCTAAGGATTCATTGGTTAGTGATCCGAAATCACTTTCCTTATCCTATACTTTCTTTAATTAATGTTTCGGTTTAGCCTCAAAACTTTAGTTAAGATGATTAACACTTATAGACATTCTTTCCCATTCTCAACTTTCCTTAAAAGGAAATAGTCTTGAACTAGCAGTTCAATTGAGTAGACACTACTCGTGAAGCGTGGGATGTCTAATGAAAGCGTTACCAGTGGGACTAATTTTCTAAATTAGAAAAACATAAGACAAAAGCTCCCACTAGTTTATCGGTTCCAAATACCGTCTAACTAGCGACACTTTAATTTATGATTCTCTAATTTTTCTATTAGAAAATTTCTCGTGTAGACACTACACCATTAAAATTCACTAGAAGAATTTTATCGTCCCAATCATCTTTCAAAGCGACTACGATGTCTCTCGATCAACACGATTGACAACAGTGACATCCTTATTTACGTCACTTAAGTCTTGAAGGCTCCAGAGAAATATCTCTTCCGAAAAATTAATCGCATGTAAGATCAATAAGTACAACGTTCTAGTTACTTACCACTTTTAACGAATTCATTACTAGTCAATTTTACACTAGCGATCTAGCACCCTAGAGAGATATATAAATAGTTGTAAATAAAATTAATGAAGATAAATCCAAATCATACACTACTAATAAATTTTAGGAACATAAACTAAGTACTTATAGTCTATCCTACCGTTCCAAGGATTTAATCTAATGCCTCAGTGCCGCCTTAGGGTAGGTCAAAGAGGTTTCGATTAATCATGAAGATCAACTTGAGAATCGAACATCTCATTTGTGATCGTCAATCACCTTTCCTTTTTCAGCCAAGGTATTACCAAAATACCCTTTATGAGTGTGACCTCTTTGTTTGAGATCTTTAGATAGACCCGAGTGTGCCGCCTTAGGGTCGGTCGGTGACTCAATGAGTACTCAAAATCCTATCCTTTCGGAGACCAAGCCTTGAATTTTGATAGCGGTGAAGGCCTTCCTTAGGGGGCGAAATCAAAGCCGCACGAGGCGTCACCATTCTCTCACGTCGCTTGTGTCAACGATGAGAGGCCGTGGGGTCGTTTGTCGCCTCTCCCGCTCCCACTCAATATTTCGAAAAAGTGGTGGTTTTCTTGATCACGTTTTGGACTTGTTGTTACATTAAGGAACAATAAATCATAGGCCCGAATGTTGTCGGTTATGTGGGCTAGCCCACCCGACCTATTCGTTAGAACATATGTGGCCGCCGGACGGGTCAAGGCTAGGAGAGCTCCGTTGAGCCGTAGTGGCTCTTCGGATGGCTCAAGATTGCGGACCCGTGCAAACGCCACACGTGGAGAGGTGAAGTCGATTGAGCCGTAGCTATCGCTGACCACCCAACCGTGGTTAAACCAATTTCGAACCTGTTTGCCCGTGATTATCCAATCCTTAAACATCAAACATTCACGTAGACACTACGGAACAAAAACGTAATCTCGTCTTGGTAAGGTGGAATTCACCGAGAATCCAACACCTTAACCACGAGGTTTTCGGATTTTACTCCTTATGCTTTCGCAGAGTGGGATTCACCGAGAATCCATCACCCAACCTCGACGATTGAAAAACCCGTGTTCCTCGGTTTTACCCTAATTAGTTTCTAATTAATATCAAACAATTAATTAAAACTAATCGTGTGTTTTATACATGCCTAACTAATTCCTCGAATTAATTTCTACATGTATGCATATGGAGTGGAATTCATGATATGATGCATGTCATGGCAATTTTCCGGTTCTACTCATACAATCTACACATGTATACTAGTGCGGAAAATAAACACCGAGATGGACCGTTGGCACCCCCGTAACTAATCTATTCGAAAATAAATTAAAACCCTAATCTACAGCTGTTAGGAATCTTCGACGATCGGCATATCAAACGAACTTGGATCGGGATGAAAATTTCCAGATCTGATCTTCATTCTTCGTACTTCAAGATGGACGGTCGGATCGGAGCTTTGACTTGTCAATCTTCCTCAGTGAGCCGCCCAACTTGCTGCTGAAACAGACGCTCACAGCAGCGCATCATATACTTCCCGAGATCGATCGGGGATGAAGATCAATCCCGATCGTCCTGAAAATTTTATCGTACGTCCAAAACTCCATGATTATCGATCTGACCGGTCGGATTTTAATTTTAACGGTCCAATTGTTCCCAGAAAATCGAAGAAGTCACAGTTAGGGTTTCTGTGAATCCTGCGTTTTTCTGTTACAGCAGCCACTTCGCAGCAACGAACGGAAACCCATACGGACTCTGATCGACACCAAAATTTGTGGGATTGTTCATCAACTTCCAATCTTGATTCTGACCAGAGGGATCTTCGTTGTAACGGCTCAAACAACGGAAAAAACGAAAAGACTAAACAGCTAATGTACAGATCTATTTTCTGGAAATTAAAATTGCAATAATACATAAATTACATAATTTCCTATACTCATATGAACGAATTTTCATCGTTTATATGAGTTTACAATAGATCTAACGGGAAAACGGTGTCAACCCCAATCCATCTCTTCAACCATAGCAATTTAAAAATTATTAATGCATAATAATAAGTACAATATCACCTACATGCAATTCCACTCCTTTAAATCGTTTAATTACGATTATGACTATATAAATCGTGGAACCTGTCTCTGATACCACATGAAGGATGCAGGTTCTTAGATCTAAACGAATTAGATTTACGCGCAGCGGATGGATCACGATTTATATATCAAAACACATAATTAAAGGACTTAAACTACTACAATGGGGTTAAGATCAAGTTACCAATAGTAGGAAGAGATGCCAAGATCTTCCGATGTGTTCTCCAAACGGCGGTTGGTGGACACCTTTCTTGATACACGAACCTCCTCGATATACAACACTAAGAAAAACTTATAGTTTTTTCTTCTTCTAAAACCCAAGACAAGAAAACTAATTTTTTCTCTCTTTTTTGGTGATATGGGGCGAAATTTTCAAGTGTTAATTTCCCTTGGAATAACTCTCCTTTTATAGGAGAGTACATCCTTGGCATCCAAGTATTAATTAATTAAATAATTAATTAATTAAACAAAATAAAAAGATATTTTCCTTAATGAATAATTGTGACATATTATTGACCAATAGGAAACTAAATAACATGTCATCCAACCAATCACATAACAAGAATATCTTTTATTTTCCATAACACAAGAAAATCAATTCTTGTGCTAAAAGAGAACCAATATGGCGCCACCTCCTAGGGTTTTAGCCCACATAAAATGTCTTTTATGTGTCTTATATTATTTAGCCCAACTAAATAATATCCATGCATATCAATTAATTAGCCCGTCAAACCAATTAATTATCACTGAGGCCCAAGTAACAAGATTATTAGTCCGAATTACAGAAGCCACATCGGGGACCATGGACCTATAACCAGTAGCGCCAATAATTAATTATTCATCGAACAGAATAAGTACATTAATTATTAATTCCGGGATTACGCCACCATAAACCCGGCCCGAACTCTACCGATTATAGATGTATACTTATACTCAACCCATAGAGTGAATAAGCGTCCATTGATATAATCACTACATACGGATTAACCCTCCATAGACTGTCCATTATGAGTGGGAAGTCTCCGTGAACCCAACTCGAATATCTTATCCTTATTTACCATCAACCCCTCGATGATCAATTAGTACACATATCGACTAGTAGCTAATTAGTCAAATGTGAACTCCGGGATCGATCACTTTCTTAGGGCTAACAAATAAGGGATTGTCTCTCTACTTCCCGCAGAGGAAGGAATGGATTCCATGTCTGTGAAGATCAGAACTACTCACTCATCTGGAGATAGTGCCAATGAGAAGTGGCTTGGAACACATATTTAAGTGAACCGTAACTAACACATCAAACACTACCCCGGGACAAGCAGCGACACCTCGTGATCACCTCAGATTAAGGTTGATCCATATATGATCATCTAATGATTTAATAAGATTCCTCGATTACGGAATTATACCGAGAAATTGATTAAATCGGTCCAAATTTCTATATGAATGCCATCATATATAAATGCCCCACGTAGGTACCTCTCTACCGACAGTCGGATAAGACTATCACACTTAAGGTGTTTCAGGCACATTATTGGTGTTTTAATCAAGAGACCCTAAACTCTGATTAAGTTCACACGGACTAACAATTTAAGTATATCACCACTAACTCAATCCTCACGTGCATGCCATACACTGAGTTAAGCGGTTACATACTGATATACTTAGGGTTTGCAGCAGTGTATTATTTACAAGCACAAAGCAAGTAATAAGGTGAGATAAAATCTGTCATCCATTGTTAAAAACAATTACACAAATTGTCTTTCGGGCACTACACCTAACATGTAGATCCCAAACTTCAGCAAGTTGCTGACTATTTCCAATGGAAGTTTGGTTTCTACAAGAGACAAAAGCCAGCTGCTGAACCTATGACAGACTTTGAAGAATGGGCTTTTAACAAGTTGGGAGTAGAGAATTTGTTGGACCTAGTTGATACCACTCTGCTGCAATCCAGATTGATGGACTTATTTGATGAACAACAGAAAGAGGAGGGTATCAAGTTTAGGGATCCAAGAGATGACAATGATGATTCATCCTCATCATCAGATTCTAGAGGTGATTTTCCTTCTGGACCAGGAGGAACCAGTGGGACTGCAGTAATCATAGAACCACCTGCACAATAGTCCAGTGATACTGGTAAGTCTGCTGAGGGCCAGCAGACTGGAGAGATGGATGAGGATCTACAGGATCTCACCATGGATGATCTGGAGGCATTGATCAATGAAGGAGTTAATCTAAATGCTGGTAGGCTAGCTGATGAATCTGTTACATTCCATGTTGTAGAGCCTACTGCACAAACTGAACCTGAACAAAGTGAGGATGTGGATGAAGAGAAGGTCACTGACTTCAGTGAACCTAGTGTCACTGGAAGAATCTATTGAATATCAAGATGGATTTGACTTTGAGGGCATTCTTACTAAAACTGCCATTATCCTGAACAAAATTGGTCATGCTGAAGGATTTCAAGTGGATAATGAAGCTATATTCAATCCACAAAGAGTTGAAGAGGAGGTGCAGTTGCCGAGTTTCTGCATAAAGACTGGACACAGTTTGAACAGGAGGTACAGTGCTTGAGTCTCAAACAAAGACTGGACAAAGGTTGGAACCTACTTTGGGTATGGAGGATACCCCATTCTTTGAAGAGGCTCTCTTGTAGTGGAGCCTACTGGAGACAAGACCACTGAAGGGAAAGATGGTCAGCAGACTGCTGTTAATGTGGATGAGCAGCTGCTGGACTATGACTTTAGTGATGAGGAGTTCCAAATGCCTGAAGAAGAGAATGTTAATGTTGATCCACCACAGGCATTTGTACCTATTTTTGAAGAGCCAGCCTTTGATCCTATCTTGGAAGAATATCAAGGACCTAATCCTGCTAGATTAGATAGGAGTTGGGCATTGGTTGTGAGCAATCAGAGGCCACAATACAATGTTGAGGAGCCTGCTGATGAGGCTACTGGTGGAAGGATGACTGGTGAGATACCAGTAGAAGTTTTGACTGAGTTACGGACTGTGAGGCATGATATGCAACAGTTAAGAACTCAACTGGATTGACAGGAAGAGAGATTTGAAGAACTGATGAAAATGGTGAATGAAAACAGACAATCTACCAGTACAGTTGCTTCAAACTTCACATCTACTCAAAATGCTGTGAATGATCTGATACTAGATGTGAGGGGAATCAAGGTTGGAAATACTGCAAAAGAGAAGTTTCTGAAAGACCAATTTATTTCCATCCATCAGAAACTTGACAACCTTGCTGCTACACCTAAGCCTGCTGAGGCTGCTGGAACATCTCAACCTGCTGGATTGGATCCTAAAGTTACTGAGAGGATCAATCTACTGGAACAAACTTTGCAATCCAGGATTACTGCAGTTGACACAAGAACTGAGATTATGGAAGGGCAACTGAATAATCTGGTTATCTCACAGGAGAGTGTTCATGGCCTAATGTCCCGGTTTGTTGATGATGTCACTAAGGGGGGAAGAGGGCCAAACAGCAGCAGCAAAAGAGGCTGCAAGACTCTTTGCAAAGAAAAGGTGGGAGAATGAGACTAATGCTTTCAGGCAACCTGCACCTAGCAGAGTCCAGCTTACTGATGATCTCTTTAGACAGTACAAGAAAGAGTACTACAACAGGAGGAAACCTTATCAAGACAAGGGGTTTCATGAAGGACTTAACTCTTTCTTGGGACTAAAATTTTGGGAGGCAAGGATTAGAGCCTTAAGGTCATGCAACAGAGGTGGCAGAAGTGGAAGAGGTGGAAGAAGTGGCAGAGGTGATAGGAACTTTCCTATCACAAAAGCAAAGGACTCACTTGATGAATTCAAGGAACTTTACATGAAGTTTGGATTCAGAGTGAATCAAATCAATCTTCTCCTGCCTGAAGCATGGAAATGGTGGAAAGAGGTCAATCCCTACATTGATTTTACACTGATTGAAAATGAATGGATGAGGGATATGATAGAAGAAATAAGGGCCTATCAAGAACAAGTTGAGAAGGCCAGACAAGAAAGAGAAAGAAGACAGTAGATCAGCACACTTTAACTGCATTATGTTTTTGCTGATTCTAGACTGTAATATCTTTTGAACAAATTGATTATAATGAAAGATGACTATATTTGTTTTGTTTTTGTTTTTATCTTTTTGCTTTGCTGTTAGGTGAGGGTAGTGGCATGATCACCAAAAAGGGGGAAATTGTTAGACTTATTTCTATGTTTTGATGATGAGTGCCAGACTAGCTGTTATAGTGCAAAGGCAAAAAGATGTCTAGATCAAATGTATAGGTTTATTAGAGTTTGATTTATGAATAGGTTTGATCAAACAAGCCTTTGAAAGGGTCTTGATTTATATCGCCAGATGGTCCTTATCGATGGGGTAGATAGGTCGATGAGACTAGTCTGGAAACTCTTTCAAGACTCAAGGCCGAGGTTCAAACTCGATTCTGAGAAGGCTAAGGGATCAAACTTAGTAATTTAAGTCAAGGATATGAAATTAGAATTTAGGCAAGTCTGTGATGACCTAAACTGATTACATATACCTTGTGAAGAAGGTCTAAGTTCCATAAGTTGGATGATGTTTGGAACTTGGTTATAATCTAAAAAGGTGTAATCTAACTTCACAGATAAAAGTTAGATAAAAGAAATCAGCTGCATTGTAGTTTATACACAAACAAATTGTCTTTCAAATGATCGATAGGTATCTCGCACAGATCGATGAACACCGCTAATAAAATACCTCGGTTAATTCAAGATTATATTGGAAAATTACATGGATATGGACAGCCAACTACCTCTGACTTATCAAACAAATCAAAGGCTGAGATTAAAAGAACGTTGGGATGATTCAGATCTTTATCCATTGGTTATAAGTCAAAGGGTGGATGACAGATCGCGATTGTCAAAAGGAATTACGGCGATTGTCGATCCCTATGAATAGTGATGAATGCAAATCGGATGGGACAAAAACAAGGAACGGTTACATTTGAATTTCAAATACAAGTCACATGCATTCTTGCCTATAAATAGAGGACTTTCAACTCAGAAACTAGATGATGAAAACTGATAAACTTTGAAGAGATATTTCATTGAGCTGAAAAACACCCGGCTGAACTTACTGAACTTAAAGCTACTGATCCAGAGAAATTCTTCAAGTGTTGTCTACATTCAAGCTACATCAAGTACACACACTTGAAGACGCGCAAGGCTTGATTATATCATCCTAATCAAGGCCGTGAATCATTGAATCATTTATTTGATTCAATCTTTATTTTATAAAGAACCTGCTGAAGACAGTGAAGCACAGTTGTGTGAAAGACTGTTGTTTGTGGTGGAGCTGGTGAAGAGGCAATTCTACCCTTCAAGGACCAGTGGAAGACTCAGGAGCAGCAATCCTACCTGTTCCCAGTTTTCAGTTTGTGAAGCCATAGTTATTGGTGAAGGACAAGCAACCTTGGGAATCTTTGTAAAAGCTACATCAAAGATCTCTAGTGAATTTCCTCCAACATCACAGGAGAAGAGTGGACTGACAAGATTACACCACCTGGAACCACTATAAAATCTGTCTATTTACTTTCAGCATTTACTTTCTGCACTTAGTTTATTTTACGCATCAACCTACTGAATCTAGCAAATCGAAATCACACACTTGCACTCATCGAGTATCTAATACTTAGTATCATATTTAACAACAAGTATTAAGGCTTAATTTTGATATAATTCTGCTTTGCACAAATTCAAGCAAACTCAACTATCATGAGACTCTTGTTTATCAAGAGAGTCTATCGAGGTATCGCAGACTCATCAAGTATCGCGAGAGATCTTTGAAGTGTTGAATTTGTTAACTCTAAAAGTTTTAAGTGTTAAGTTTATTCACCCCCCCTCCCCTCTAAACTTAACCAAAGCCTTTTCTAGGGACCAACAGTAGGTTAGGTTTTAAGTCGGAAATAATAATTGAAGAATGAAAGGTAGTCAATTTGAGGTCAGAATTGAGCAGAAAGGTTGAGTAAGAAGTGCAGCAAAGGCAGATAAAAAATCTGGGGAAAATATACCCCCGGTATCTCAAGGGTAACCTCCGGGTTACCGAGGCTTGATTTTCAGATTTCTGAATGTCAGTTCATAAAGCTAAATTTTTAGAGACACGTGGAGGACACACGTTGCACCAGATACGGCCAGTTAGCAGAAACCGAACCATTTTCCCCTCTTTTCAAAATTTTCATCCTTTCCCACACTCCACTATAACTCCACCTCAATCCCATCAATCACCTCCTCAAATCCCTCACCCTAATAACTTCTCTACCCTCAATCCCACTAAAACCATCCACATTCACTCCATTCTTCCTATTTAAACCACCCATTCATCACCATTATCATCATTCTTATCATTTTCATCTCTTTCATTCACCAAACTTCTTCCATTTCTTCTTCCTTTCTAAAATCCGGCCACCATCACCACCACTATCACCACCAAATCACCACCATAGCCAAACTAATTCCTTCTATTTTCCAAACCCTAAACACCCATTTTCAAACCCTGTTGCTGTTCTGAAGTGTTGTTGCAACGGTGAAGTGCCCAAAATTCTTCATCTTGCATCATCATGAGCACAGCCCCAGAAGAAATCCAGAAAAATTCAGGCCGGTAAACCGAACCCTACCTCCGGTTTACCGAGGTTTGTTTTCCAGAAACAGCTTCTATTTCAGGTTCTGTATTCATTCAGGATGGGTCCTAAGCGTCAACGGTCAGCTGTTCGTCTCATTGGTTACCAGACTGTACATGGAGATGCCAATCTGTTAATCAACGGGGTTGCACAGTTCCATTCTTTAGCTATTTATGAGTCGTTCCGAGGCCATTGGAATGCACGGCCAGTGGCTCGAGAACGAGGGGTAGATTTGGACGACTGCGGGTCGATATTGCCGGAGGCCCTACAAGCACAGGATTTATTGGACATGGCTGAGGCACCGGCAAGGTTCAATGCCACGGTGGTAAGGGAATTCTATGCTTACGTTTCGCATAACCCCGGAGCCACCTTTGCTATGGTCCGCAGTGTTAAGGTTGATTTTTTGATTGAGCGGATCAATGCCCATTTTGGGGTTAGAAATCCACCGGTGGGCCTGGATGAGTACACATCCTTGACCAACATTGACGATTTTGAGAGGATGGATATGGTTGCTAATTTCTTAGGGGTGCAATGGAAGCATAATCCTGCTGGAGCCCCCACCATCTTGGGACCGGAAGATGGTCAATCGATTTGTGTGTGCTCGCCTTCTTCCGACGAAGCACACGGTCTCTGTCACCAATTCGAGGGAATAGTTAATGTTCTACCTAGATACGGGTACCCCGATCAACATCGGTCTACTGATGCATAGCCGTATTCATAAGCTTGCCGCCACTTCTGAGCGAGAGTTGCTACTATACGGGCCGATGATTGATATGTTTGCTCTAGAGGCCGAGGTGAAGATGCTTGTCAGTGATGATTGGGAAGATCCTGAGCCACAACTCAGTTCGCAGTCAGTTTCGAGAGTACAAAGACGGGTAAGAGCAGAGAGGGAGCATACTCTGGTGCATGGTGCACCGAGGACTCAGAGAGCCTTGCTTGAGGAGCACTCGCGAGAGATTGCTAGTCTACATAGCAAGTTGGATAGGATTATTGACTTATTTGGCATTCCTTCCTCTACCCCGCCACCTAGGACCACCCCACATCGTAGAACATCATCTTCAGCTGCCGCCGCCTCCAGTTCTGTACCACCTCCCGGTTTTGAGCCTAGAGACGACTGGGAGGGTGATTCTGATGAGGACTAGCTTTTATTTCTTTTTATTGTTGTTTTCCATTTTTCTTGTTTTTATTTAATTTTCTTTTCCTACTTAGTTGATGTAGCAGAATAAAATATATATAATGATTTTGTCGGCTTAAATTGTTTTGGAGTTATTTATTTTCTCTTTTACTGCCGCACTTTTATTATATAGTTTCTTGTCACCACTATTCTTCTTGGTTTTTCTTGTGTTACTTAGCGCAGATTCTTCATGGACTACTTACATGAGCCCGTTGATTTATACGACGATCCGATTCTTCTTTGGTTCCGCCCTTCACCGAAGCTAAGTTTCGTTTTTTTATTTCTCATCTTACACATTGGGGACAACGTTTCGATTAAGTTGGGGGTAGAGGAACGTCACTTAGCTTTTTAGCATTATATTCCATGAATTGCGTGATTGCCTTGATTCTCTTTGATGCACGATTCACCACTTTGACTTTGATTCTTTTCGACATAATTTCAAAAAATTATGATATCTTTGATCTTTTCGAGTTAATTGACTTCATCTTTGTTTTACTTTGCACGAGTAAGAGAAAGTGTCCACTTCTGAAGTAGTGGCGTATTAAGCACATATTCTATTATGAGCCACCATTTTAAGCATGTATAACTCATTTCCCTTGGTGTGTAGTCGATAGCATATTGCTTTAACTAGTGTTGACCCTGGCTTTATCACGAATTATGTTCCATCAACACATAGAAAGGCAATGGAATTTCATATTCGGTAGTTTATCATGAGTGGGGCCGTGAGGATAGATAAATCAATGAGAATTCACCTGCCAAGAAAGAGAAGTGCATTGAAAAATAAACATCTATATTCTCTTTGGCAATATCTTAGTCGATGGAGCGTAAGACGCACGACTTTTGCATAGACCGATAAACGTGAGCTTAAGAGTGATATATGCTCGGTTCTCGATCTGCCTTGCCAGCTAAATTAATTAATGAATAACATGTTCGAGACTGGTTAGTTCGACTACGGGTTGACGTAATTTGAGATTGTCTGCATTTCTAAATGGTTGTGAAAGTTATTGTACACACACATTGGCTCATGATATGAATAGTGTTTAATATGTTACTGATGGATACGAGTGGCATGATTTTGATCTTGACTTAGTAAGGCATAGTTGTTTTTAATTAACCTGTGTATTGATCGGAGTGTTGTTTTATTTTCGCCTTTTTGCTCGGGACGATCAAAAGCTAAGTGGGGGGTAGTTGATGACGCACTAAACGGTACCAATAATTATACATATATTCACCCCGAATTCAGCTCAAGAGAGGATAGATAGGCTCCTTATTGCTTAGAATATGTGTCAAATGCCATGTGAGTGTTTCTAGGATCGTAATTCTGCATCTATGATATTTTCCCGATGTTTTGGTACTGTTTTGTCTCATTTTGTGTGTTTTATAGGATGTGCCAAATCTGGAGCATTGGAGAACGGATATGGACCAAAAGAAGTATGTTGGGCCAAGTGATTGAAGTCCAAGAAGAAGCAAGTTAAAGAAAAAGAAGAATAGAAGGCCCTGATGTCGGGTCAAGTAATAACAATACTCGATACCTAAATAACACACTAGCAAGAGAACGAGGTTCAATCGTAGTATAGTTAGAGAGAGTCGAGGTCGATCCCACAGAGACTCATCTTAAACAAAATATAACTTATTAAACTAAAAGCAAATTAAAGGCGGTCTCCGACCAACAATTAACGTAAAATGAAATTTGACACAATAGAAACACAAAACCAACAAAAGACACAACGACACTAAGACACTTATTTTTATAGGTTTTATAAACGATTAACAAATGGTATTGATAACACTAGTAGCAATTACTCCCCTATGCTATGTTGATTTACGACGAGACAAAATAAGACATTTAAGATTAATTATTCTGACTACGGGAGTCATCCCCTAAGATAGATCTAGCTCCGGGTAGGCCATCTAGATCATCGTGTCTCCGTTATGTGACTTTGCTTCGTAGGCCTCCATCGCATATGACTTCTGACACAATTACAAAGCTAGAGATGCCGGTATCAACCGTAACCTCATATAAGCAACATTCATATGGTTAGGCGTACTTCTTAGACACGGATTCAATCTCTGTCCTAAGTAACAATCACTTTTTGAGTCTCATGTTAAATTACGATGAAAAATAATTAAGTTGATCAAGTTTAATTACTCGTTTAAATTACAAAGCAGAGAACTTGACGTAGTCGAAGCCGTTCATAGACAAATCAAGAACATCACAGATCTTGCTACTAGCAAGACATAGGCTCGCTGCCAGCGAGCTCAGATCTGAACTAGATTTTCTCGTGAAACGTCTTCTACGTCTCAGATCTTCATAAACATGGGTTCGTTAACTAACTACATCACGAAATCAATACACAAAACAACTACTCCATCATGAAATAAATTATATCTATGAATAAAGATTGCATAATTGAGTAGACATTACCCTCAAAGACGAGCGTGATTCTCACTCCTCGATATGATCTCTAACCGGAGATTCTAACGACTCCGTAATGAAAGAACATAAAATAAAGAAAACATATGAAAATAAAACCAATGTTGTGGAATTGTGTTTTGCTAAAGTATTCTAGAGTGTGTATAATAAAATTTGTGGCTGCTCCTTTATATAGAGACTTAAACCGACTTAAAGATATATATGATAATCCTAAAACGCGTAGAGATAACTCCCAGCCGATCTCCCAGATTTACTGGACTCGCCAAATAGCCGATGACTCGCCGCCCAATGAGCTCACGCTTCGATTGGCTCGCTGGCTTTTCTTGTTTCTTACTCCACTTTTCGTGCTGCTCCGGTATTTATCTTTAATGCAATCTGACTCTGCCTTGATTTCTCTTGAGATTTACTTCCTCCGATAATAGATATCTTCCGATTTACCACAATCTATAAAATCAATATTTATTGCACAGTAAATCCTATTTAAATAATAAAAAACAGATAAGTACCAACTTATATCTTATAAATCACATAACATTAAATAATCAATATAAACATGTGATTTAATATAAAATACATATTATTAAGCTCGATTTAAGGACAATGTTGATGACATTTACGAGTATAATTTGACCGTCATCAACTACCCCCCACTTAGACTTTGATCGTCCCGGACAAAGCATCCATAAGTCATTCCCCAAGACAACATTTTCCATGGTCAAATCATACTTACACAAGAAACTCGAGTCAACTCATACCATTCATGCTCATAAGGTATCCATTATTCACTACTCGCTATGAATCGAAGTGATGTGTGCATGTGCATTCAGTTTTACATATTCGTGGCAAGATTAAAGTTTATGCTAACTTCGCAGTCTTAACCTACCAACATCAGCATTCCAACTTTTTAAGCCTCACAATGGGTAAAGACATGGTGCAATAAGCAAGAGCGTCATGCATAAGGTTTTTGGACTCGGAGACCGAGAAAATACTCAAAGCCTCTTAAAAATTTGAATTTCTTCGCATTTTCATAATTTCAAGCTTTAACACCTCTCAAGAAAGAAACTTGCTTTAAAGGTAAAGTATGCATTGCAAGAATCCCCCTCTCACGGATTAGTCAACAGCATTGAATATTACCACAAGCGCGGGGCTACTTTGTTAATGTTACTACAAGCCCAGTGTTTAACGCATTGTCAAAACACAGATAATTCTCAAGCTTATTACTCCGCTTTGATGGCTAGACAATAGGAATACATCAGCAGATAAATTTCGACACTAGGTCTGCATAACCAATCATCTACGCAATGTACACATAATTCTTCTATTTCTTATAATTCGTGCGGTATTCGTCGATTCACACATTGAGTAATCGAATAATAAATAACTACTTGCAACAGTCGGCATGATTATCCTTAAATTTACATTCACATAAGTATAAGATGATCACGTACTCATGAAACTTGGTTCATTTCCTATCAATTCCATGTTTTAGAACTCACAATTCTAAGGGTACGAGATAATTAATTTGGCATTTGTTCAATTTTTTTCATTTTTTTACCGTTTCATTCAATTGTTCAATTATAACACATCATAGCTAAGTCTCCTACCCCCCCATTTAAACTTGGCATTGTCCCCAATGACAAAGAAAAAGGAGAATTTAAGAAAAATACTTAGCTCTAGAAACGGCTCTCAAGTAAATGCAGAATATAGGAGTGATCCAAGCACGGCGTGGAAAAGCAAATAAAAACCTGATTAAGCAAACCAAACAGAAACTCCACGAAACCGTTAATAACATGGCAATGGAAGTTATAAAATAATGTGGCAGTAATTAGATATAGAATATCCAAAAACAAATTAAGCCACTTTATTTCATACAACCAATGACACGGAAAACCAAAGAGTTAAAACTACCAAACTCACATGGCGGCTAAAGGAAAAAACCTCGTTTATTCCGAACATAGAATCGGAACATGGCGAGATGAAAAAAACCTTGTTGGTCCCTTGGAAAGGCTAACACATGTTTAGAGGGGGGTGAATAAACTTGTCACCAAAAACTTATCCTGAGCTGGAAAAGCCCCAGGGACTGAGTTTCTCCGAAACTCAAACTGATCTTCAGTTCAGTTTTGTTCTTGTCCCTTAACTTGTGCGGAGTTAAGTTAGCTCAACTGAGTATAAGTCAATGCTGACTTATATTCAGTCTTGTTAACTGGCAGTGGATAAATAATAGCCTTTAATGCAATAGATGTGTGAATAGAAATCTAGACCTTCTATGTATCAGTTCTGTGTTGACTCAGTGTCTAGTGTTTGCTGAGTGATAATGCAATAAATAAAACAAACACAAATGCATAAAGTAAATTAACACAAGATTTGTTTATGGAAGTTCCGGGTGGTGTAATCCCGTACGTCTCCCCTTCTCCTGTGGTGTAGGAGGTAACACTAGAATCTTGAGATAACCGTTACAAAATCCTAGCACTATGACAGTCCACAAGACACCCTAGTTTCACTGTCTACACATAATGAAGAAAGGTAAGATTGCTCCCTTCATTCTGCACACTGATCTTTCGGAGGTGGAATTGCTCCTTCACCAGCTCACCACTAACACCAACACACAGTCCGCAGACTGCACCAACAGCTGTGGCAACCAAGTTGCAACCGTGAAGAAAGGTAGAATTGCTCTCTTCAAACTATGCACAGCCAACCCTTTTTCACAAAGGTTAGGTTTAGAATTAATCAATGATTAATTCAGTGAGCTGTCTGATTCTTCTGGATCTGGCTTTGTAGCTCCAAGATGCCTTCTTTCCCCCTCAATGGGTTACTGGATCTTCCTTTAAAGTTTTCAAGGCAATTCCGCTATTTCCCTTTTCTAGATATATATAATCTGATTTTGTGGATCTGGATTTGGATCTTTGAATATGTGCTTGTAAAGCTCTTTTTCTGATCCTCATCTCTCTCTCCTTCAAGTGATTCTCTTGTGTATTTATAGGGGTGATGTAACGGTCACTAGCTCTTGTAGCCGTTACACTTGTCGTTTAGCCAACGTTCACAAGTACGATCTTTTGTCGTATTGTCAGTTTAAATTCAACAAGGCCTTAACTCAGTTTTCTACTCCTCTTCAAAACTGAGTACCTTAACATCTAACTTTAATTGACTAAGTCAAAGTACACCATTCAGTTTCTTCTTTCCTGGTAACTGATAATCATTGTCCTTAAGATTATTCAGTTTTACATGATCTATAACTCAGTTTCAAGTCACCACAGACTTGCCTGAATCCTGACTTATAGTCACGACTTAATCAGCTTCTAACTGAGTTTGTCACCTCAGTTCTTCAGTCTTCTGTAACGGAGTCTGTGTCCCTCAGTTCTTCAGTCTTCTAGATAAGCCAACTGAGTCTGTGTCCTCAATCGAACTTATCTTTCTTGATTCTTGCATAACCGAGTTTGAACCTCGATTCTTTATGGGCATATTCAGTTTTCTTGCTATAACTCGCTTTTCTTGTTGTGACTCAGCTGTTCGCCTAGTTCCTATTCTATTACAATGCTTGTCTGAAACAACCTATACAAAGTTCAGACTCTAGATAGAACTTATACATTTATCTCTAGACCATTTCTTGCTTCTTCTTTAATTAAGCACTATAATGATTGAATACGACTTCATCATCATGGGTTGTAAGTGATTTGTCTAATTACGTGACGAATCATCATCAAAACACAAATAATATTTCCAACAATTTCCCCCTTTTTGATGATGTATCATAACCCTCCCTAAAAGCAATAATGAAAGAATAGTGCAAGAAATCATAACAAAACAAATTAAGATAGCAAATTAGAACAACCAAGTTTATTACAAGATTCAAATTGAAACAAACTGAGTTAAAAACTGAATAGATTACATCTTTTCTTTTTCCAGTGCTATTATCTTTTCTCCAAGAAAAATGCTTCTCATAGTTTCCAGAAGTCTTCTTTCCTTTCCTTCTTCAACTGATTCGCCATCTCTAGGCTTGATCTCCAGATATACACTGATCAATTGATTTGCTTCTTCATTGTTGTTGTTTTTGAGCTTTATCAGTATTTCTTTAATCTCTTCGTTCATCAGCTTCTCTTCTTCTTCTTATATGAGATTAGATTCCTTCCTTTCAATCTTTTCAGCTTTTCTTTCTTGTTCCAATTTAGCTTCCTCCTTAGTTATTGTCTCTCCTGCCATTAGTCGTTCTTTCAGTCTGATACATATTGCAAGTTTCTTCCTTATATTCAGCACAACTTTGACTGCGGTTTCTTCATCTTCTTCAGTCCTTGTTTCTGTGAAGGTCTCTTCTGCAGTTAATTCCTCAATCAGACTATCAGCTTTTTCTTTATTGAGTTGAGTGGTTAACAGATCAGCATTTATCTGTTTGTCTTGTTCTTCCATCAACTGTTTGGCAAGGAATTCTTCATCTGTTTCATCTTTAGCATCGCTTCCACCAGTACCAGCTTAATCCTTAACTTCATCCCCAGCTTTATCTTCCCCATTGTTTGAAGATAAGCGATAGCAATCTTAAAAAAACTTACAGAGGGTGATGAGGTTAGAATATTCGTTCAATCCTGAATAATGAGATCCTCCAATAAATTCATGTAGATCGTAAAGCTTCTGCTGTAGGGTGTGCAATACGCCTTCAATGATTTCTTCCACAATTTTCCTTCTTTCAGCTTCAGTTTCTTGATGCTGAGATTCTTCAGTTGCCAATTTGCTTGTAGATGCCTCATGAACTTGTGATGAGGAACCGGTTTCAGGATAATAAAATTGAGTATCATGAATCGCCGCCTTTTCATACTCAACCCATAAAATTCAGCGTCTTCCACAGCTTCTCTCTACTTTTCAGTGTACTCCCCATACAACTCAGTTGGAGATTCACTATCTTCAGTTTCATCAACATCATCATCTTCTTTAATTTCTACATTTTCTTCAGTTTCACTTTCCTCATCTTCATTCTCTGTTTCACTCTCTTCGCCATCCTCAACTGGATTACATTCTCGATTTTGATTTTCTTTGGTCAAGCTTGTTCCATATCCTCTTCTGCTTTCTCAGGGTTCTTTCGTCTAGATTCACAGTTCCACTTGAACTGGGGTCGGAAACTTCACTCCATTCTTCTTCTTCAATGATTTTTCTTTTCTTTGTCCCAGTGGACACTGATTTGAGTTTTGCTTTGGTTTCTGTGACTTTTGAGATGGAGAAATGATCTAGTATCCTTTGCACTAGATAAGTAAATCCCTTTTTCAGTAAGAACATTTCTCCAGTATCCTTTCTTCCTTTGACTTTCTCTTTCTCTTCTGAAATTTGTTTTATCAACTGATTGAGAACAAACTTGTTCCAATCCAGTTTCTCTCCAAACCAAATAGCATAAATCATCTTCATTTTGTCTGATGAGAGAGTGTAGAGGTTTCGAACATGACCAATGACATTTCTGGTAAGAAGTATCGTCAAGATTGCGAATTCTCTCTTTTGTTGATAGATGGAGCCAATGAAATTTTTCTCCTTCTTGTTGATTGTAGTGACACTCCAAAGTTTGCATTTTTATTCATTCCCAAAATTGAAAGATGAAGATTCTCCGATTATGTCTAACCCGAAGACAAGTGATAGCAAATGTTCATCAACAGTAAAGCTTTTATCTTGAACAGTCGTTTTGAAGCTTTTTCCATTGTTGATGGTTTCGGCATTCCTGTAGAAATCTCTGATGCCATCTGGACACAAAGTAGTGACCTTTGTATCAATCAGGTTCTCCAATCCTCGAATCTTTTTAATCTTCTGTGCAATTTGGATTGAAAGAGTGGAGTTTGAGAATTTTTGACAAAATTCGTCCAGGCTTGTAGTGATTCCTTCATCAATGTTGTAACGATCCATGGATTTCTGATTTGTGAAATTCTGGGGGTGGAATCTTGAAAGTTTTGAAGTTGATTGAACAGGATTTCGTCAAGATTGCGTCTATCAATCGTTTTCAAAAATGAGAGTCGTGTCATAATCAATGGGATTTTGTAAGGATGAGCTTCTACTTTTTCTCCCAGATTGACACGTGGCTTCGAGTGATTTGTCATGTCAGCCCAAACGTCAGATGGTAGCTGGAAAGTTTTCTGTTTTTGACCAATTTGTCCTCCATCAGCTTTGTATAGAAGTCAGTTTTCTGAAGATTATGTAAACTGACTTTTCCTGCAAAACAGTTTAAGTTTTCTTCGGTACCCATATCTTTTTGGGTCCGGCTGAGTTAGTTACTGAAGTATTACTTTCAGTTTCTTTGTTGAGAGAATTAAACCTTCTCAACTCTTTTATAGATAAACCATTTCGCTCAACCTTAGTTGATTTCACAAGGATTCTTTTATATTTAACATTTTTATTTTCTTTGTGTAATCTACTAGGTCTTCCAGTATCTTGATTTCTAAAGTTTATACTTTTTGAAATCTCAAGACTGGGTAGGGGTGGGGGATTATCATTGCTTTTGTCAAATTTACTAGAAATTAATCTTTCAGCTAGATTTGACACCTCAGTTTCAAGAAACTCATTCCAATCTTTTTCTTTGTCAAGTTCTCTGTCTTTTAATTTTAGTTCCAACGTAATTTTTTCAGTTAACTTGACAAGATCAGAGTTTCTCAGACTGAGTTCAGCAAATGATAACTGATTTGAAGAATGTACCTTTCCTTGATGATTTGATGCAGTTTTAGGATTCGAATGTACACTCTTCTGTTGCTGTGATGAATCTTCTATATCAACAACCACTTGCAACAACTCCTTTCCTTCTTCTTTTGAGAGGTCTCTTAGTGATGGAACTCCTCTGGATTCGTTAATATGAACATTGAAGTTTGTATCCACATCATCACTGAGTTGAGGTTCTGGATTTGTATGTAAATTTGTCGCACTAAACCTTTCAAACATTTGATCCTGAAAATCAGATACATTTTGCAAGCAATTAGTCAGGGGGTGAGTAAGCCAACTTCTAACTCTAGATGTAGACATTGAAACTAAGTGTTTTACAACCGATATAAAGATGAAGGGTCTTCAACAACTGGTTGCTTTGATCAAAGTAATGACTCGATACCAATTGTTGGTATCGTAAACAATGAACCTTGAAGCGGTAAACGATTTGGATCACCTTCAAAAGAAGGAATTGGTCCGATACCAATTGTTGGTCCCTTAGAAAGGCTAACACAAGTTTAGAGGGGGGTGAATGAACTTGTCACCAAAAACTTATCCTAAGCTGGAAATGCCCCAGGAACTGAGTTTCTCTGAAACTCAAACTGATCTCCGATTCGCTTTTGTTTCGTCCCTTAACTGTCATGCGGAGTTCAGTTAGCTCAACTGAGTATAAGTCAATGCTGACTTATATTCAGTCTTGTTAACTGGCAGCGGATAAATAATATCCTTTAGTGCAATAGATGTGTGAATAGAAATCTAGACCTTCTATGTATCAGTTCTGTGCTGACTCAGTGTCTAGTGTTTGCTGAGTGATAATGCAATAAATAAAACAAACACAAATGCATAAAGTAAATTAAAACAAGATTTGTTTATGGAAGTTCCGGGTGGTGTAATCCCGTACGTCTCCCCTTCTCCTATGGTGTAGGAGGTAACACTAGAATCTTGAGATAACCGTTACAAAATCCTAGCACTATGACAGTCCTTCACGACACCCTAGTTTCACTGTCTACACATAATGAAGAAAGGTAAGATTGCTCCTTCATTCTCGCATTAATCGATCTTTCGGAGGTGGAATTGCTCCTTCACCACTCACCACTAACACCACACACATCCATCCAGATCGCATCATCAGTATTGTGGCAACCAAGTTGCAACCGTGAAGAAAGGTAGAATTGCTCTCTTCAAACTATGCACAGCCAACCCTTTTTTCACAAAGGTTAGGTTTAGAATTAATCAATGATTAATTCAGTGAGCTGTCTGATTCTTCTGGATCTGGCTTTGTAGCTCCAAGATGCCTTCTTTCCCCCTCAATGGGTTACTGGATCTTCCTTTGAAGTCTTCAAGGCAATTCCGTTGGCTTTCCTTTTCTAGATATATATAATCGATTTTGTGGATCCGGATTTGGATCTTTGAATATGTGCTTGTAAAGCTCTTTTTTACGATCCTCTCTCTCTCCTTCAAGTGATTCTCTTGTGTATTTATAGGGGTGATGTAACGGTCACTAGCTCTTGTAGCCGTTACACTTGTCATTTAGCCAACGTTCACAAGTACGATCTTTTGTCGTATTGTCAGTTTAAATTCAACAAGGCCTTAACTCGCTTTTCTACTCTTCTTCAAAATCGAATACCTTAACATCGACTTTAATTGACTAAGTCGAGTACACCATTCGATTTCTTCTTTCACAGTAATCGATAATCATTGTCCTTAAGATTATTCGATTTTACATTATCTATAACTCAGATTCAAGTCACCACAGACTTGCCTGAATCCTGACTTATAGTCACGACTTAATCAGCTTCTAACTGAGTTTGCCACCTCGATTCTTTGATCTTCACATCGAGTCTGTGTCCTCGCTTCTTGATCTTCTAGATAAGCCAATCGAGTCTGTGTCCTCGGTGAACTTATCTTCTTCAGTTCTTGCATAACTGAGTTTGAACCCTCAGTTCTTTATGTGCTTATTCAGTTTTCTTGCTATAACTCAGTTTTCTTGTTGTGACTCAGGTGTTTGCCTAGTTCCTATTCTATTACAATGCTTGTCTGAAACAACCTATACAAAGTTCAGACTCTAGATAGAACTTATACATTTATCTCTAGACCATTTCTTGCTTCTTCTTTCATTAAGCACTATAACAGTTAGTTACGACTTCATCATCATGGGTTGTAAGTGATTTGTCTAATTACGTGAAGAATCGTCATCAAAACACAAATAATATTTCCAACAAACCTTAACAATCTCATGCTACTTTATTCAAACAAAACAAAAACAAAAGATAGTTTTTAAGAAATAGTTCTGAGGTTATAGTCGTCAGCTCGACTTAGTTCAGCAATGGTTTAAGTATAGGTAGGATCTTCAAGAGTGAAGACTTCCTCCTCCGTTCCTTGACCAAGACCAATGTAATGTTTCAAACGGTGTCCATTAACCACAAAAGTGGATTGATCCTTAAGGTTCAATACCTCAACAGCTCCAGAAGGAAAAACCTTACTTACTTGATAAAGGCCATACCATCGCGATTTTAACTTTCCAGGAAAGAGCCTCAAGCGCGAATTTTAAAGAAGAACCAGATCGCCGTCCTTAAAGGTGCGGTCCAATATCTTCTTATCATGAAAATTCTTTGTGCGCTCCTTAAATATTTTTGCATTCTCATAAGCTTTCAGACGAAACTCCTCTAGGCGAGTCAACTCCAACAATCTTCTTTCTCCAGCTAAACTCTCATCAAAATTCAACATACGCGTAGCCCACATGGCACGGTGTTCAAGTTCAACCCGTAGATGAAATTCTTTTCCAAAAACAATTTTATAAGGGGACATCCCAATAGTCGTCTTATAAGCAGTCCTATAAGCCCATAAAGCATCATCTAATCTTAACGACCAATCATTTCTAGTTGTATTCACAGTTTTCTCCAAAATGCACTTTATTTCTCGATTTGTAACCTCAACCTGTCCACTTGTTTGAGGGTGATAAGTAGTTTCTAGCTTGTGTCTAACCCCATACTTAATCATCAACTTTTCAAACGGCCTATTACAAAAATGGCTTCCATTATCACTAATAATGGCACGAGGGGTTCCAAACCGCGTAAAGATTTTTTTCTTTAAGAACTTCAGTACAACAGTCGCATCATTAGTAGGCGAAGCAATGGCCTCAACCCATTTGGACACGTAGTCGACCGCCACTAAAATATAGCGGTTGGACAAAGACGAAGTAAAGGGTCCCACAAAATCAATACCCCAAACATCAAAGAGTTCCACCTCTAGGATATTCTTCAGTGGCATTTCATTCCTTCTCAAGATATTTCCCGTCATCTGGCAAGAATGAAAAGATCTAGCATATTGATGCGCATCTTTGAACAAAGTGGGCAAGTAAAACCACATTGGAGAACCTTCGCAGCCGTCTTGTCTCCTCCATAGTGTCCTCCGGTTTCATAAGCATGGCAATGTATAAGGATATCATAGTACTCTTCTTCCGGCACACATCTCCTAAAGACATTGTCGGATCCTAGCTTAAAAAGATAGGGCTCTTCCCAATAATAGTGCCAAAGATCCTCGAAGAATTTCTTTCTTTCTTGGGGGTTGAGATTTGGTGGCAAGTATTTCGCGGATAGATAATTCACAAAGTCTTTAAACCATGGTTGTTTCTTCTCCTTCACAACCTCAACACGCGAAGATACTGCAGCGCAATCATCCTTTCCATGTATGGCCGTGACGGAGAATAACTGTTCATCAGGAAATGTTTCCCCAATCTCGGTCATTGCCTCATTATCCTCTATTTGTAAATGGGAAAGATGATCCGCAACCAGATTCTCAGATCCTTTCTTATCACGGATTTCTACATCAAACTCTTGCAATAATAGAATCCATCTCAATAACCTTGGCTTGGAATCTTGTTTGGCTAAAAGATACTTCAAAGCCGCATGGTCAGTCCAAACAGTGACTTTAGATCCCACTAGATAAGATCTAAACTTGTCAAACGCAAAGATAACAGCTAGAAGCTCTTTCTTAGTAGTTGCATAATTCCTTTGAGCAGCATTTAAAGTTTGACTAGCATAGTAGATGGGCCTAAAGATCTTGTCTTTTCTTTGTCCTAAGGCAGCACCTACAGCAGTATCGCTTGCATCACACATCAACTCAAAAGGTAGATTCGAATCAGGCGTGATTAGAACGGGTGCAGTAATAAGCATGCTTTTTAACTCATTGAAGGCTTTCATGCACTCATTAGTAAACACAAATGGCACATCCTTGGCCAATAACTCAGTAACAGGTCTAGAGATTAAGGAAAAGTCCTTCACAAACCGACGATAGAATCCCGCGTGGCCAAGAAAACCTCGCAATGTCTTAAGATTGGTTGGTAGAGGCAGTTTTTCAATCACCTCTACTTTTGCTCTATCCACCTCTGTACCGTTCTTTGAAATACGGTGGCCAAGTACTATACCTTCAGTAACCATAAGATGACATTTCTCCCAGTTAAGCACCAGATTCGTCTCCTCGCATATCTTCAACACTCGTGCTAGATGCGTGAGACATGAATCGAAATCATCTCCAAATACGGAGAAATCATCCATAAAGATCTCTAGGAAATCTTAAACCATATCAGCAAACAAAGAAATCATGCATCTTTGAAACATTGCTGGTGCGTTGCACAAACCAATGGGCATTCTATTATATGTGAAGGTTCCATATGGACATGTAAAAGTGGTCTTCTCATGATCCTCGGGTGCAATATGAATTTGATAGTATCCCGAGTAACCGTCAAGAAGGCAATAAAATGCATGTCCACTCAGTCTCTCGAGCATTTGATCAATGAAGGGAAGAGGGAAGTGATCTTTACGAGTAGCATCATTCAACTTCCTAAAGTCAATGCACACTCTATGACCAGTAATAAGTCTAACAGGAATTAACTCGTTTAACTCATTAGCTTGCACCGTCAAACCCCCCTTCTTCGGAACTACGTGGATCGGGCTAACCCATTCACTATCAGAGATAGGAAAGATGATTCCCATTTCTAACATTTTAATAGCTTCATCCATATCCACGTCCTTCAATTGTGGAGTCAACCTTCTTTGGGGTTGTGCAACCGCTTTCTTTGCAGGATCGACGGTGATTTTATGCATGAAAACACTAGGGCTAATGCCTTTAATGTCAGCTATTGTCCATCCAAATGCTCCGCGATACACTCTCAACACTCTCATCGGCTTTTCTTCTTGTATTTCACTCAAGGCAGAAGAAATAATAAGCGGCAAGGTTTCACCTTGAAGGAATACATACTTCAAATGCGCAGGCAGAGGCTTCAACGTCAGATTGGTAGGTGGCTCTTCTAACGAGGTCTTTAGCTTTTGTCCGGTTAGCTTAAGTTCAAAGAACTTATGCCATGTTGGTCTATGGTAGAATTTCTCAACCTTGGTAGACTTCATCTCCTCAACATGGCCAGGGGTTCCTCTACTACATCCAGGCCATATCACTTTTTCTTCCTCTCTACGTTCATATGGCACTTCATCCTCTAACTCTAGAGTAGCCTCTAGGAAATCCTTAATATCATCATATTTTTGGATGTCATTGACAAGCTTGTCAACAGAATCCAACATGAAACATGCATCCTCTCCATCATCAGGTGTCTTCATAGTGTCAAACACGTTGAATGCTATTTCATCTCCATTAACTTTTAACACTAACTCTCCTTTGTAAACATCAATAAAGGTCCTACTAGTGGCCATAAAAGGTCTTCCTAAGATTAGGAGCACTTCGTATTTAGCTTCCATATCTAGCACAACAAAGTCGACAGGAAACACAAACTTCTCAACTCTTACTAGCACATCCTCAACTACTCCACAATGTTCCTTAATTGAACGGTCAGCTAATTGCAAAGTAATTGAAGTCTTTTTAATGTCTTTCATACCTAGCTTTTGGAAAATGGATAGAGGCATCAGATTTACGCTCGCTCCTAAATCACACAAGGCCTTGTTCAAACATACGTTACCTATGGTGCAAGGAATGAGGAAACTTCCCGGATCCTTGCACTTAGCGGGTAACTTATGTTGAAGAATGGCTGAGCACTCCTCATTTAGGCAAATGGTCTCTAAATCTAGGAGTTTCCTCTTAGTAGAGACAGCTTCTTTTAAGAACTTGGTGTACTCAGTCATCTCAGCAAGTGCTTCAACTAAAGGTATAATGATGTGTAACTTTATAAAGATAACTATGAACTTCTTATACCTTTTGTCATCAACCTTAGGCTTAGATTTGTGTGGAGGATAAGGTAAGGTTGAAGGATCGACATCAGTGAAAATAGGATACTTATTATTATAAAGCTCAACTCTAGGGCAGCAGGTTCCTTATAGGTTTCTTGCTCAGTCAAGGCTCCAGAGGCATTTGCTTCCTTGCTTGGCTCGCCATCCTTACTCTCTACGGCTTTCTCTTTCTCTTTTAAAGATGATGGAGTTACTTCTTTCCCACTTCTAGTCATGATCGCATTCAAATCCTTAGGATTTTTATCAGTGTTGCTTGGTAATCCTCCAGGAGGTCTAGTTGAGACTTGCTCAGCTAACTGTCCTATTTGGTGAGTGAGATTTTGGACTATGGCTTCTTGATTGGTTACCTTAGCATCGTTTTTCTGACAATATTGGCTAAAGTTAGTGGCTAACTCAGCCATTGATTTTGAAATTTGTCCCATATTGTCAGTGACAAAATTACTCATTTTTTCTATCGTAGCTTCCCAACCAAAAGTTTTAGTTTGCTGGGGTACATAAGTAGTAGGCGGTTTAGGCCCATCTCCTCCATTAGGGTCACTATATCGGAATCCAGGATGGTTATGATTAGGCTTATATCCTCCCCATTGATTTCCTTGTCTCCTAATATAATTGGCTTCTTCAGTACCAGCATTCTCACTTTGATGAATTACTTCAATTCCAGTCCCATTCTCTACTCTTGCCATCCTCTCTTGCATTCCATCTACCTTATTGTTGATAACAGATAGTTGTTCTAAGATTTTGGTAGATGCACTATCCTCAAATATATCAGCGGCCATCTTCACAGTAGCTATGTCATTGCCTCCCCATTGACTATTCATCGCTATTTGCTCCATCTTTCCTTGTGCCTCCTCAGGAGATAGAAGAACAAACGCTCCATTGCTAGAGGCGTCTACTCTAATTTTCTCAGTCTCTCTCAATCCATGGTAAAAAGTTTGCATTAAAAGCCAAAGAGAGATATCATGATGAGGACACTTTCTCATAGCTTCCTTAAAATGCTCCAAGCTTGATCAAAACTCTCCCCAGGTTGTTTCTTAAATCCTAAGATGTCTTGGCGT
The DNA here is from genome assembly GCA_026214975.1 of Gentiana macrophylla. Classification (NCBI taxonomy): domain Eukaryota; kingdom Viridiplantae; phylum Streptophyta; class Magnoliopsida; order Gentianales; family Gentianaceae; genus Gentiana; species Gentiana macrophylla. Next base: position 88,689,150 of record CM047810.1, read on the forward strand.
AACTTAAAAGTTTTTCCTAAAGGAAAATACTTATTCATGAATTTTTGCAGCAATTGTTCCCAAGTAGTGATAGATCCAGCCTCTAAAGAGAGAAGCCATTGCTTAGCTTTATCTTTCAAAGTGAAAGGGAAAAGCTTAAGACGAATGTTACCCTCCGGGATTATTTCTGGCTTCACAGTGCTAACGATTTCCAAGAAATTCATAATGTGAATACCAGGATCCTCGTTTTGGATTCCATGAAAAGTGGAATACTTGGTCACCATTTGGATTACATTAGGCCTAGGGTGATAGACTTCCGCAGGGTCTTGCGGTGCTACGATAGCGGGAATGAATTGCTCAATAGTAGGCGTTGCATAACTTTGTAAAGTGCGCCTCGCTCCTTGAGCTAGGGCTTGGTTTCCATTATTAGCATTAAGATTATTCGCATTATTAGCATTATTAATAACTTGTTCAGGAGTAGGTACCTGGTTCGGATTGTTCAGAACGCCTTCCATTTCTTCCTCAGATTCAGAATGATCGGTTGTATGTCCTTCTTCCAATCCGTGCTCACTTTCCTCGAGATTTGGATCCTATTCCCCTTGCTTAGCCAGTTCTCTAGCTAACTTCCTATTTCGCCTTGCAAATTTCTCTATTTCAGGATTATATGGCTCAAGCGGTTCCTTCGATCTCCAAGTAGCGTACTATAAAATAACAAAAAACAATAAAACAATAAAAAACTTAAAAGGCTAGGCCTTTAACTAGACTATATAATAAAAACGAAACAAAAACAGACTCTAAAAATAATAAAACACAAAGCGTAAAGCGTGTGTAAACAAAACAAAACAGAAGCGCCCTAAAACCTGGCTGGCTCGGCGAATAGAGAGCTCATTGCCGCCGAGTTCACGGTCTCGGGAAGCGCCGATTTGTTCTACGACACTAACAGGTTAATTTTACACTACGAAAACTAATTAAACAGATACTATTCACAATATTTACGAATCTGCTTTCGATAAAATAAGCTATACTTGATTAATGACACGAGTCCCCGGCAACGGCGCCAAAAACTTGATGTCGGGTCAAGTAATAAAAATACTCGATACCTAAATAACACACTAGCAAGAGAACTAGGTTCAATCATAGTATAGTTAGATAGAGTCGAGGTCGATCCTACTTAAACTCGTCTTAAACGAAATATAACTTATTAAACTAAAAGCAAATTAAAGGCGGTCTCCGACCAACAATTTAATGTAAAATGAAATTTGACACAATTGAAACACAAAACCAACAAAAGACAGAACGACACTTATTTTTATAGGTTTTATAAACAATTAACGAACGGTATTGATAACGCTAGTAGTAATTACTCCCCCATGCTATGTAGATTTACGACGAGACAAAATAAGACATTTAAGATTAATTATTCTGACTACGGGAGTCATCCCCTAAGATAGATCTAGCTCCGGGTAGGCCATCTAGATCATCGTGTCTCCGTTACGTGACTTCGCTTCGTAGGCCTCCATCTCATATGACTTCTGACACAATTACAAAGCTAGGGATGCCGGTATAAACCGTAACCTCATCTAAGCAACATTCCTATGGTTAGGCGTACTTATTAGACACCGATTCAATCTCTGTTCTAAGTAACAATCACTTTTTGAGTCTCATGTTAAATTACGATGACAAATAATTAAGTTGATCAAGTTTAATTACTCGTTTAAATTACAAAGCAGAGAACCTGACATAGTCGAAGCCGTTCACAGACAAATCAAGAACATCACAGATCTTGCTACCAGCGAGAGATAGACTCGCTGCCAGCGAGCTCAGATCTGAACCAGATTTGCTCGTGAAACGTCTTCTACGTCTCAGATCTACATAAACATGGGTTCGTTAACTAACTACATCACGAAATCAATACACAAAACAACTACTCCATCACGAAATAAATTAGATATATGAATAAAGATTGCATAATTGAGTAGACATTACCCTCGAAGATGAGCGTGATTCTCACTCCTTGATACGATCTCTAACCGGCGATTCTAACGACATCGTCACGAAAGAACATAAAATAAAGAAAACATATATTGAAAATAAAACCAATGTTGTGGAATTGTGTTTTGCTAAATTATTCTAGAGTGTGTATAATAAAATTCGTGGCTGCTCCTTTATATAGAGACTTAGACCGATATATTTGAAAATCCTAAAACTCGTAGAGATAACTCCCAGCCGATCTCCCAGATTTACTGGACTCGCCCCCAGAAAGCTGATGACTCGCTGCTAGCGTGCTCACTGCTTTCTGATTGGCTCGCTGGCTTTTCTTGTTCCTTACTCCACTTTTCATGCTGCTCCGGTATTTATCTTTAATGCAATCTGACTCAGCCTTGATTTCTCTTGAGATTTACTTCCTCCGATAATAGATATCTTCCGATTTACCTCAATCTATAAAATCAATGTTTATTGCACAGTATATTTAAATAATAAAAAACAGATAAATACCAACTTATATATTATAAATCACATAACATTAAATAATCAATATAAACATGTGATTTAATATAAAATACATATTATTAAGCTCGATTTAAGGACAATGTTGATGACATTTACGGGTATAATTTGACCGGCATCAAAGGCCCGGTAACCCGAGGGTTAGGCCCGGTATACCGGCGTCTTGTGGAACACGAAATTGATTCTTCCGTATTATCTAAGTCGGTTAGGGTTTTAGAGAGTCTTAAGTCGGTCATTGTATCTATATAAGGCCGCAATTACAGAGTTCCTCATAAGTTTTTGAGAAGTTTTGATAAGCACTCAATTATATTCAATTTTATTATACAATTATTATGAAATAAAGTTGTCTTGAGCTTTGGAGAGTTGTTTTTGGTTTCCTCCCTTCTTCCATCATCTCTAGCTTGAGTAGATCGAGCTAGATCTCCATTGTTGAAGGTATGAAGCTCTAAACGTTCCTTTATTGTCTTCAATATGGTAGATCCATTTGTATTTATGTGTTTTAGTTAATCTGCATGTTTAACAACCCCATAATTTACTTTTTTTAATCGTACTGAGCAATGTAGATCCAGAAATTAGAAAAATTTGCCCTCGATGGCGGCGGTCTATACCGGTTTACCGAGGCATATTTTTGAAAACCTAAACTGGGATTCACTATAGCTACGTTGATCGGCAGGAATAATTAAAACGAGTAATAAGTCTGGCCAATCTAGTATTCGTAATTCGTAAATTAACATGAAGGACCACAAGTGAAGTGTTAATTAGGACATAGTCTTGATGGACCCACAAGAACGTCTTTGGTCAATGTCGGCCAAATTGTCTCAGGCGGTTTAACGGTATGAGGTAACGCTCAATATCGGCAGTTCTGGTTCTTTATGCGTATGGGCTATTACGGACCAATTAAGGAGGGTAGCTTGCGTATAGATTGTTTATTGCCATTGTCGGAGTAGATAGGAGTAGGAATTGCACCCGTAGCTGATAAATATGATAATAATCATTAAAAGCTCGCAATTAATCTAAGGAAATTATGTGGGGAAGTAAACATAACGATTAACTAATCCAAGTTAATTAGTAGATCAGTGAGGAGAGGGAGAGGTATACCATGTTTGTTTTCTTTTACATTATTGTTGGTCAATGACCGCCTCTATGTTGCTTCTTAATTAGGTTAGAATCGTTTATATAGATAAGTTACATTGTCTCTGTAAGATCGACCTTGACTCGCATTTACTATACTACGATGTACCTAGTATTCTTGTTAGTAATATCGACGTTAGTGACTTACACGCGATCAATATTCAATGTAGTGAATATTCTTAGTGAATCAAACTTTTCAGGAACATAAGTGCTAGAAAACAGTGAACCATGAGCCTAATAAGCAAGCAGGTAAAACTAAAGTAGACATGATAAGTCAGGAATCAGTTGTATTTAAAGAACAAAAACTTGGTGTTGTCAAAAAGATGAATACCATCACTATCATTGCATGTAAACAATGAATGCATGTTAAAGTGAATTTGAGTGAATATTCAATACTCGACTTAGTGAATTTTCTCAGTGAATCAGACTTTTATGAACTAAAACATAAAAAATGAGAGACCGAGATAGGATAATTAGCTACATTAATGTTTAAAAAGTGAAGCAATCTTTATATAATAAGTGTGATATGTGCAAATATAGTCTCTTATGGCAAGGTGTTTAATGTGTATTGTAGGAATTATTACTGTAGTGAATATTGTTAGTGAATCAAAGTTTGAGGAACATAAATGCTACAAACTAGTTAACCATGATCATGATAAGCAATAATGTTAAAGCTAAAGTAGGGATGACAAGTAAGGAATCAGACTTTTTGAATTTAAACCGCATCAAGATGAATGTATGTAAACAGTGAATAAATGTAAAGTGAATTTGCGTTAATATTGAATACTTGACTTAGTGAATCAGACTTTTTTTTTACATATCTCACTGACATGCAAAGGCATACACAAGTGAAACATGTTAAATCTATGGGTAAGAGAACAGAAAACCTAGATACTATCATTCACTGATCTTGTGTTTAATTAAGTCCAACATAACCACAAGTGTTCTTTTAAATAAAGTTGAGTGAAAATCATAATCACATCATATCATATATGTTCCACAAATCACTGAAATACAAGAATACAGTTTTCTAAACATTCACTGTGAATAAACACAATTCTCTTTGATTTCTCACTGATAAAGCAATCGAGCTTATTGATTTCTCGTCAACTAAATTAAGTGAAAAATAGTAGTGGATGTGACTACTAAAAGTTGCTGCAATAAAAAACCCAAACAACATCACCATGAAACAACATCGATGTAAAATTGATTGCATATTACAGTGAATTTGAGTAAATTTTTACTAAGAGAAAACTCAAAATGCCAGAAATCATGTCCACTAAATGAAGTAAAACAGAGCAGTATTCGTCAATTTAGTATTCACTTATTACTACATTGATCAGATTTCTGCTTCCCAGCCACCTTCGATCTTGTTTTGGCCATGTTCTAGCACTTGATTTACTTGTATGCTTCCCTGAACAGGTGAAAGGAAGATGTAAAAGTGAATTCGAACCCTAATTTCTCGATGAAATTGAATTTTGCAGAATTAAAAGCTTATCTGAGATTGTAAAGCTTCGAAATCAGATCGATTGATTATAAATTCTTGCAAATCCTGAATTCCCGTCTGATTTGTGCGCTGAATTTCGCTCCCCGTTTTGGAAATCGCAGTGATTGGGAGATTTTCAATTTCCTGACCTAATTCTACGTGAATGGCGTGAACTTTGGTAAGCAGGGTTGTTTAATAATAAGGCTAAAATGGACTTTTTACCTATTATTTTGTCCTTTATGCAACAATTTTTGAAAGTTGTCATTTTCCCTAATTATTAAATTACTTTTGTCCTTTTACCTCATTCCCCCAAGAAAAATGAGCAACGCATTTTTTTGAGTAGATGTCTAACTTTTTTTTTGTGTGGAGAAGATGTCATTCTGTCTATAAAACTTATGATAATGATAGAGTTATTCTAAAAACTCTACACGATGGCTACACTAAACACACCATTGATAGAATTGAATGAAAAAAACATTCCATTCCATTCCATTACCACAATCCAAACATGCTATAATTGTCTACGGTTTAGACTTACATGTTAGGACACATGGTTTTTATTCATGTTCTTATTCATTCCAAATACTTATATGAGTGAAGACGATAATGAGTTCTATTGATTGATGACATTCATTTGATAGATTTAAACTGTACTTCAAAATTGTCCTAACAGAATTGGTGGGAGACACCTTAAGGGAAAAAATGGTACATACATTACACACACAAAAAAAAAACAAAAAATACAAAAAAACAAAAAAAAACAAAAACAAAAACAAAAACAAAAACAAAAACAAAAACAAAAACAAAAACGAAAATAAAATAAAATAAAAAAACACATTACATTGAATACAAGCACTTGCATCACATACTTTTAGAGATTCTCTATTTTACAGGTTCAAATAATAAATTTTTAAATTTACTGAAATTTTATTTGAGATTAAATAAATCACATTCGCTATTTTAAAGAATGTGATAGATATAAAAGGAATTTTACAGAATACTTATGAATACGATGCTCCAATCATTTTTTTCCTTATTAAATGAATTCAAAGTGGTAGATGACCAATTCTACACGCTATTGCTAGCTCACCCTCGATGGTATGTCCTGTTCCATGCCTTCCTAACGCGGCTCTGAATGTTGAAATCTAAAAGATACAGGATTTTAAAGTTTTTAAAACATCTACTCAAATAACCGATTAGCTTGGCTTAAGTGGTAAGTGACATGAGAATGCCTAGGGAGGTCACCGGTTCAATTATCCTCTGAGGCGTCATGATGAAAGAGCTATTGGTTAGGCCTTGCCCCTGAGGGTCAACTCCGGATTCTGAGGCGCCATGTTGAAATAGCTTTTGACCAGACCTTACACTGAGGGTCAACTCCAGGGTCAACTCCGGATTCTGAGGCGTCATGTTGGAAGAGCTCTTGGCCAGATCTTACCCTTACGTAAAAGTCAGACTCTGCAGGCATGATCTGAGTCGTACTCCGGATTAGTCGGATCAATTGCATCTACTCAAATGCCCTTAGTGGGTGATCATAATGTAATGTATGTATCATAATTATGCAAAAGCAGGGATACATTAATTACTTGTCTACTTTTGGAGTCCAAAGTGGCAATGCCAGATGAGATTATCAATGAGCAACAAGGAGGGAATCAGGTCCCTACTACTTTAATTTTTTTTTTTCTTGATATATAATAAGTACTAATTAAATGATACGTAAAGAAGATCAAACACTTTAAGTGCCCTCCTATAAATAACACCAAAACCAGCAAGTTTATCTGCATTAATTACTTTGGTATATTCAATTCAAGATTAGCAACAACTGAAGTTTCCTATCACCATCAGGTAAAGTCTCTATTATTCCATGCTTCTTTTTTTCATATTTCAATCACTACCCTTTCTTTTTTTCTTTTTTTTCAAACAAATATGACGATATGATGTTCGATGTTGTACAGAAAGATGTTGGAAAAGATGCGAGAGATGGTTTGCGGAAATAATAGAGACAAAGAAACAACACAGTACAAGATCAAAGGGACAGTGGTTTTGATGAAGAAGAATGTATTGGACCTGAATGATGCATGTGCTTCGTTGCTTGATCGTGTCTACGAGCTTTTTGGCAAACGTGTTTCGTTACAGCTCATCAGCTCTGTCCAAAGTGATCCAGGTATACATGTATAGTCATTGATTCTTCCCAGTTTGTTTCCTAGTCGTTAAAACCGTAGCAGATCAAAGTGGCTGAGTGCCTCTAAACACTCGTGGACGGCCCTAAATATGCGATAGGCTTAATAATTAAGATTTTAAAATTGAATTTCTTGCAGGAGATAAGTGGAGAGGGAAGTTAGGAAAAGCAGCACACTTGGAGAAATGGGCTACAATGCCAACATCAGTATCAGCAGAGGAAGTTTCATTTCACATTAAATTTGAATGGGATGAATCCATGGGAGTTCCTGGTGCTTTTTTGATTAAAAACCATCACCACACTCAGTTATACCTCAAGACAGTTACATTGGATAATGTTTTCGGACAAGATCGACTCCATTTTGTCTGCGATTCTTGGGTCTATCCGACTCAACGTTACAAATATAACCGTGTTTTCTTCCTCAATAAGGTACATAGATGAATTTTGTACGGTAGTCTATATTACCATATTAAGAGACAAACTTCTCTCGGCTCAGAACATAGGTTTTGACGATGAGGGCCGTCCTACAGTAGTAGAAAGGATAATAATGAACTAGACACTCGTGCCCCACGTCTTGTTGCGTCAAAAAAGATAAATTAAAAAAAGTAGAAAACGAAAAAAGGGGTGTTCTGATGGTACATAACTTGAAACACCTGGACCAAAAGTTAGAGCACTAATAGGTGGGGTCATTTTAAAGCCTTTAATAATTGACATTTTTCTTTTAATGTGTGGTTTCTTTGGGATGTTATAAAGCACAAAATGCAAATCACGTGTTCATGCATTCAGCCAGGACAAAGTCATCCAAGATGTCATGAACAAAAGTCATCCCATATATGTGAATATTTATATGTTAGAAAGCATTTCACCCCATGGAAAATTTCTCAGTGGGGACAGAGTGCAGCAAATTCGAAGATTCAGTGATGAACTTAATAATGTTTAACATCAAACATCATTTTGAGACCCCAAAAAACATCAGATCTCAGACCCAGAGGCGGATCTATGCACCTTAAGGGAGGGTCACGTGACCCCACTGAGATCCGACAGTTTTAAGTATTAGAACGATATAGTTTTGTTGTTAATAAATGTTGTTTTGTTGTTAAAAAATGTAGTTTTAGGCTCCGGTGACCCCACTGAAACAAAATTTTGGATTAAAAATTTAGTTTTACTGCCCGGGGACCCCACTGGAAAAACTTCCTGGATCCGCTCTTGCATTGATCCCTCCGTAATATACATGGGTGCACCCCCCGATTTCACCTATGCAGGGGTCCAAGGAAGGCTTAGGGCTAATTAAGTCGTTTAAACCAACTACAAATATACAATATGATAAAATATATTCAATCTGATCGTGATAATATAAGCAGAGAAATACGAGACACTTTTGCTTGGGGACTCCCTCCCATATGTAGTGAAGTGACGGGAGGATATTATCACTCCTCTCGTCACCTCACTCTATATTGAGCCACCAAACAAAAACCTCCCCAGAGATACACTAACAGGAAGATTCATATTACATGTAGGCATACCTACCATGTAATACACCGGATCCCCTGCGGCGCTATAGGGAGGAAGATCTCGTTAATCTTCGGGGAAATGGATCCGGTATGCTCGAAGAATGGGACAGAGTCTATGACTATGCATACTACAATGATTTGGGAAGCCCTGAAAAAGGTGAACACTTTAAACGACCGGTGCTCGGTGGTTCCCAAGAGTATCCTTACCCAAGAAGAGGTCGAACTGGTCGTGCACCAAATAAGAAAGGTTAGTACTGACGTCAGGCTCATGTTCTGGAGTGTTATATCAGTATTAGCAGGGTTTTTGCCATATGGATAACAAAGTTTTGTAATGTTATGACAGATCCTCACACCGAAAGCCGGCTGCGACTTCTAAATCTAAACATTTATGTACCGAGAGATGAACGATTCAGCCACGTGAAATTTTCGGATTTTCTTGCATATGCAGTTAAGTCCCTTGGCCAGGTGCTGATCCCAGAAATCGCGGCTTTATTTGACAAAACCCTTAACGAGTTTGATTCTTTCCAAGATGTATATAAACTATATGACAGAGGCCATAAAGTAGCTAAAAATCAAGCATGGCACAACAAACTAAGACAATGCATCCCTTGGGAACTTGTCAAAGAACTAATGAGGTCAGACGGTGATCACCGTTTGAAGTTCCCGATGCCTGATGTAATCAAAGGTGATTTTTCGTATTAATATTTTTGTAATCAAAGTTGATCTATCGCGCGTGTTTGTGCTGAATTTAGATAAATGCAGAGGATAAAACTGCTTGGAGAACTGATGAAGAGTTTGCAAGAGAGATGCTAGCAGGGCTCAATCCTGTTGTCATCCATTGCCTACAGGTAAAAAGATACATACTCTGTAATATACATATATAACTCGGTTTGCTGTATCGGATTGTGATTTTGTACCATTTTGTAATTACTAGGAGTTTCCGCCAAGAAGCAAATTACATCCTAATGTCTATGGAAATCAAGATAGCTCAATCAGAAGGGAGCAGATCGAAGGAAACATGGACGGACTAACTGTATACGAAGTATGTCTGCTCATTTATGCTTGTCCCTACCGTGTCACGAATTTTGCAGTTTTGGTCCCTATAGTTAGTTGTCTTTAAATTTTGTGAAAGTGCAGGCAATGAAGCAAAGCAAGATGTTCATATTAGACCACCATGATGCATTGATGCCTTATCTTAGGAGAATCAACACAACAAAGACGAAAACGTATGCTACCCGAACACTTCTTTTTCTGCAAGATGACTGTACATTGAAGCCATTAGCAATTGAGTTGAGCTTACCACATCCACAAGGTGACATACACGGTGCCACCAGCCAAGTCTTCACTCCGTCTGAAAACGGCGTCGAAGGGTTGGTTTGGCAGCTAGCAAAAGCTTATGCAGCCGTAAACGATTCCGGCTATCATCAACTTATCTGTCACTGGTATGCTTTAATTTCTTGCATAACACTATCAAATGCAATGAAGAAATGTATCTACTTAGCCAATATTTTTACTTTTAACTGCTGCAGGTTGAGAACTCATGCAGTGATAGAGCCATTTGTAATCGCGACAAACAGACAGTTTAGTGTTCTTCATCCAATATACAAGCTTCTGAAACCTCATTTTCGCGATACAATGAACATAAATGCTTTAGCCAGACATACCCTTATCAATGCTGGTGGAATACTTGAATTAACCGTATTCCCAGCAAGATATTCCATGGAGATGTCCTCTGCTATTTATAAAGATTGGGTTTTCACTGATCAAGCACTTCCTGTTGATCTTCTCAAAAGGTTAGTCAATATGCTTTCCTTTCCTAACAATTTAAATGCTCCTAACACTAAAAACTGTTTTTTTAGAGGAATGGCAGTTCCGGATTCTAGTGAGCCTCGAGGCCTGAGACTTGTAATAGAGGACTATCCCTATGCAGTTGATGGGCTAGACATTTGGACAGCAATTGAAGAATGGGTACATGAATATTGCTCATTCTATTACAACTCAGATGCAGATGTAAAAGATGATTATGAACTACAATCATGGTGGAAGGAGCTTATAAACGTCGGTCATGGTGACTTGAAACACAAGAAATGGTGGCCTAAGATGCAGACATTCAACGAACTTACAAAAACATGCACAATTATCATTTGGGTAGCCTCTGCTCTTCATGCAGCTTTAAATTTTGGACAATATCCTTATGCTGGCTATCTCCCTAACCGTCCATCGTTAAGCCGTAGGTTCATGCCTGAACCTGGCACCCCTGAGTATGCTGAACTTCATTCAAATCCGGAAGTTGCATTCTTGAAAACCATTACCCCTCAATTCCAGACCCTTTTAGGCGTATCGTTGATTGAAATGCTGTCCCAACATTCTTCAGAAGAGATTTATCTAGGACAACCAGAGAATCCCGAGTGGACGTTTGACCATGAACCTCGACAAGCCTTCAAGAGATTCGGTGATAAATTGATTGAAATCGAGAAAGCGATTATGAAGAGGAATGCAGATAAGAGATTGAAGAATCGGTATGGCCCTGTAAATCTGCCTTACACATTGCTATATCCTAATACCTCTGATTATAGTAAGGCTGGAGGGCTTACAGGCAAGGGAATACCAAATAGTGTTTCTATTTAAGTTTAAGACCATAAGAACAGAGATCATTATCCTACTGAATTTCAATGATTTTGTGTGTCTAAGAGTTATTAAAGAATGTTTAATGGGATGCGTTTCGCAGTAGTAATAATATTTCAAATTACACGCTTTTAAGAAATCGTTTTCCGTTTCAACACTTTAAAAAATCATTCACTCCCATAAAAACATTTTATGAAATACTTTGAATACATTACTTTAATCAACATCCAAATCCAATCACCAAACCTTGATGAAAGCAAAGTGATGTCCACAAGCAAAGACAAGTATCCATCTAGAAATTAAAGAAGCACATGTAGTAGTATTAGTATCTATACCCAACTTTGCACTAGTCTTGCATAGCTGCAACTATTTCATCGATCTCCTATGATCAAAACATCAGATTTAATTTGTTGAAAGTGTAAATACTTTAAATATAATTAAGGGGCATATTGCACGGTTCTGGGTTTGGGACACCGGTTCAGTGGCAGGGAGGTTGCCGCCTTAGCGGTGGGGGCCAGACCTGAGGTATAAAACCCCCACATTTCAGATCTGATATCATAATACACCTCTCCCCTAACCCTAGCTGCCACCTCAAGCTTCATCCACTTCATTTTTCCACAAAAATTCACCATTTAAATTCATTTCTTCCATCTTTGATTCTAGGATTATAAGCTCAAGATCCACTGCAATATTTAGTATGAACAAAGTCTTGGATTTATCAGCCAAGTCCAAACTAGACGTTTTATTTGAATTGCAAAGTCCTATGGTCGAGTGGCTTCGCACCTCTTCCAACGAGTCTTCAATTCCAGTAGAACAGAATAGATTTTTATGCCTGATTTGATATTGTTCTTTACTCTGATCAACCAATGAGATAAGGCCTGCCATGGATAACGAAGAACCTTATTGGTTTAGTCTGGTGATTACCCTACGAAGTAGATTCTAGGCCTTGTTATTATTTGTCAGTTTTGGTGACTTGATCTCTGTTGGAAAATATGATGTAATAATAATGCCGGCTAGGGTTGTGTGGTGTCGGCTAGGGTTTAGTCATTCTAAGGGTGAAGTTGTCTTTTATGTTTAATTGTTTCTTGGACTCTACTCTATGTAATTCCTATATAAAGAGAATGAAGTATTGGTGTGGGATCAATCATATAAGATCCCTCTTTTCTGAAACCCTTGTATTTTACAACATGGTATCGGAGCCATCAAATTCCCTTCACTCTTTCTTTTCTATTTAAAAAATAAAATAAAATAAAAAAATCTGAAAATTTGAAAAAAATAAAATAAAAAGTTCAGCCGCACCATGTCAATAGTACCCAACATGGAGAAAAAGTCGTCGGAAAATCCAACTCTCAGTTTGTTCGGCCCTTCGGCCTCAATACCGTCTATTACGTCAGTTAAGTTGAACGGAAAAAACTACACTCTGTGGTCCCGATCAGTGGAGATATATTTAACAGGAATAGCCATGGATCATCATCTTCTCCAAGACAAACCGGAGAAGGATGATCCGAGAAACGAGTTTTGGAAGCAAGATGATGCCCAAATTATGTCTCTTATTCTGAGTAGCGTTGAGCGAAATATCGGATCAACGTTGCTGTATCTAAATAGCGCCAAGGACATGTGGACTCGGCTCAAACAGTTGTATTCAAGATCGGATAATCTGTCACGAATTTATGAGGTATGGAGACTGATGGGCCGATCCCCCTCTATTGTGATAATCAAGCTGCTCTGTACATTGCGTCTAATCCTGTTTTCCACGAGAGGACTAAACATATTGAGGTGGACTATCACTTTGTTCGTGAGAAGATTCTATCGGAAGAGATTTGCACACGGTTTGTTCGCTCAGGAGATCAATTTGCTGATGTTCTCACTAAAGCTTTGTTCGGAAGTCGTCTCAAGAGTATACGTAGCAAGTTGGGCATGTATGACATGTATGTTCCAACTTGAGGGAGAGTGTTGGAAAATATGATGTAATAATAATGTCGGCTAGGGTTGTGTGGTGTTGGCTAGGGTTTAGTCATTCTAAGGGTGAAGTTGTCTTTTATGTTTAATTGTTTCTTGGACTCTACTCTATGTAATTCCTATATAAAGAGAATGAAGTATTGGTGTGGGATCAATCATATAAGATCCCTCTTTTCTGAAACCCTTGTATTTTACAACAATCTCTAAACTGAGAAATATCTGATGGAACTAATCTGGGAAAACTGAGACTGAGATTGATGGTCAGTTCAGTTAAGTATATTCAGTTCTGTGAAAGCCAGTTTGATGAAGTGTAACTGAGTTTCTTAGAAGTCGGCGATCGGTTTAGTCTGTTTGCATTATCTTGAGTATAATTGAGTTCTACATCTGGGCAACTGATTACAAGTCTAGGAAGTGAGTTTTTGAACTGGGTTTCGTCTGGTGGATAACAGCTGGAGCTGGGGTCCACGTCTGGGGTATTTATGGTTGTTCCGACAAAGATCTATGGCGGTTAGGGTTTGGGACTTGTGTCTATAAATACCAATGTTGTAATCAATGCAATGTGTGTCATTCAAAGTGTTTATTTTTCCGGTGTCATCCATCTCGGTGTTTATTTTTCCGTTATTTTTTAGTGTATGATCGAAAATTGTATGATATAACCGGAAATTGCCATGACATGCATCTTCATGATTCCACTCCAATGCATACACGTATATATTTAATTTCGAATTAAATTAGGCGTGTATAACTCGATTAATTAGTTAACATACTTGTTTTAATTAATATGTGGTAGTTAATTAAAATTAAGTAACTAATTATTAAAACCGAGGAACCGGGTTTTGTCAATCGTTACGATTTTAGTGATGGATTCTCGGTGAATCCCACTTAGATAAATCGTTGAGTTTTCGGTGAACCTACCTTAAACAGAAACGAGATTACGCTTTGGTTGATAATTTAGAAATCGGAAAATCTTAGTACATAGGTTCGGAAATGGTCTAACCATGGTTGGGCGAATTCAACCGAGCTTCGGCTCAATCAACTCCCCTTCCACGTGTGATGTACGTTACAGTAATTCAACAATACTTAGCATAGCCGATAAGTCTTCGGGCTAAACGGGGCTTCTCTTGCCGGATTAGCCTGAACTGTCACATATGTTCCAACGAATAAGACGGCGTAGGCTTGCCTACCTAACCGACCCCGTTCGGAGTACTTTGATTTATTGTTTCTTATTGTCAAGACCGAAACCGTAATTAGTACACCCACCACTTTTTCAAATTATTGAGTGGGAGCGGGGAAGGCGACAGCCAACCCCACGGCCTCTACTATAAATGCAAGCACGTGAGAGAAGGGTGACACCTCGAGCCGCTTTGATTCCGGCCCCCTGCTGGTGGTGTTCACCCCTATCAGAATTCAAGGCCTGGTTTCTGAAAGGATAGGATTTCGGGTACTCGTTGAGTCACTGACCGACCCTGCGGCGGCACACTCGGGGCGTACTCTGAGTTCTGATATAGTAGGTCACACTCTTTATGGATATTTTCGAAATATCTAGGCTAGAAAAATGAAGGTAATCAATGAGTAAGGCCCAGGATGTCTGATTCCCATGAGATGTTCGGTTCTCGAAGCTTAATCATTGAGAGAGATTGTCTCAGTTTAATCGTCACCTCTTTGACTGACCCTGCGGTGGCACTGAGGTGTGAGATTAAATCCATGGAATGGTTGGATAGACTTTATATCATATATGTTAGTATACATATTAAATTTGCATCTTTGGTAGTACGGCTTATTGCGACTTTTTGGTCGTCCGGCTTTAGCGATGTTTTGGTCGTCGCTATAGGTATTAGATTAGTATAGAAGTATAATAAAGCGCGAGCATCTTTGGTCGTCCAACTTTCGTCGTCCTCTTCCCCCCTATTAAAAAACGACGCCGTTTTTTAAAAATTCGACAGGAAAATTGCCTATAGGCCCCTATCAATAACATAAATTGCCTATAGGTCCTTTTTACTGAAAGAAACAGCCGGGTGTCCTTTTTAGCCACTTGTCACATGAAAAATTCCCATGATGGACACGTACCAGCTTCTACAAACTTCATCACCGCCTTTCTTTCTCTAATTTTTTTCTTTCTAGCCATTTCTTTCAGAATTGGCATCTATTTTCATCTTGCAATCTTTCCTCCAATTGCACGGGCGAAGGTAAAGGAACACGACAGTATTAACGGTAGCAAAAAGTGAGATTGATTAACCCATATAGGTAAAAATGAGGGGAGGTTAAGGCATAGATGAATAGATGATTATGGTTCATCACTACAAAAAAAAGCAGTTTTGCGACGGAATTTTTGCGACGGACTTTATTTCCGTCGCAAATTTACGTTTGCGACGGATGTTTAATTGTTTGCGACGGGACATTTGGCGGGACCAATTTTTCCACTTGGCGGGCAATTTTGCGACGGAATTTTTATTAATTTTCCACGGAATATTTAATAAAATTTTATAAAATTATTTTATTATTCTGAATATATATGTTTGCGACGGAATTAGGGTTATTTTGCGATGAGACATTAAATTCCGTCGCAAACGGCGGATATCATCAAGCATCCCTTTTCTTCCTCATTTCTCTTCTTCATTCCCCCTCTTCTCACCCCCCCCCCTGCTGAAGCTCTTCCGGCGCCACCTCCTCCCACCACCGCCGCAGCCACCCACTGTGTATGCTCTTCCCTCCCCTCCCAACCTCTCCCCTGCACCCGATTCCCCCTCCCCTCCCCCCTGGCGTATATATATGTATGTAGATATATATATATATATATATATATATTTTCGTTATATATATATATATATATATATATATATATATATATATATATATATATATATGTATGTATATGTATATATATATTGTATATGTATATGTATGTACAGTTTTATTTTTTATATATATATTTTTTTCTTCAATTTATATTGTATATATATATTGTAGTATGTAATTTTTGTATATTGTAGTATGTAATATATTTTTTCGTTTTTTTTATTATATTTTTTTATATAGTGTATCATATGTAGTATAGATTTATAGATATATATGTGTAGTAATTATAAGTTAGAAAATGCTTACTTATGTGTATTAGTTAGATAAGTTAGGAAAATGCTTAAGTATGTGCAAAGCCGGATGTTGGTTGAATTGGTTGAATTGGTTTGTTGAATTGGTTTGTTGAATGCTTAAGTATGTGCAAAGCCGGATGTTGGTTGAAAATGCTTAGTTTAGAAACCGGATGTTGGTTGAATTGGTTTGTTGAATTTGGATTGAAATGATGATAAGTATGTGCTTACATGATAAGCATAACATACATAAGGTCCTCAAAGGGTGCTGTTCCTACCCGTTTGGAAAATGGTACTGGGGGGTACTTTGTTATCCGGCAAAGCCTCTGAATTATTTTGACGTCGAACCTTTGACCATGAATCGAAAATTTAGGTTATAGTGTTGTTAGTTTCATAGTAAGTTGAGTAAAACCTGAGTTTGCAAAAGTGTTGAGTGTTGCGGAGATTTTGCATCAATAACAAAAGAAAATTTATAACCCTAACCTATATGCAAAACTAACTCCTAACCGACCAAAACATCGGGTTGTTGCTAGTAAAGCGTAATGAGTAAGGGGTCGATCCACAGGGAAAAGGTATGTAGAATCTAATCCTAGTAATCCTCCCAATTGCTACTCAACAAAAACAAATAAACGAAAAGCAAAAGCATAAAAACAGAAAAACATAAAAGAACAATCAAAATAAATCTAACCTAAGAAACATGGGAACAACCAAAGTACAAACCTAAGTGATTTCAATTCTAGTTAATCTCATGATTCTAATTCAGGTTTGTGGTTTCACCCTTTCACGAGACACAAATCCCTAATCTCTTAGTGAACTTATCTCTCAAGTGTGAAAGCCTACTTTTAGTAGTGGATTCAATTATCTATCTCTCATCTTTCGAGTGTTGAGACCGATTTACCAAACAAAACTCGGGTGTAGATTCAATTAACTCTCGTTTTTAAAGAACCTAACAACCTAGGAATCTAACTCATTAACTTGTCATCATTAATGGCTAAAAACCCTATCTTTCTATGGTGATCTAGCGTTTATGCAACTTCCGTATTATAAACATCAATCGTGAACTAATCTTTCGATTCTAATTCACATGGCATACAAATCGCATAGAAAAATACAAACGACTTAAAGCTCATGAAGATAAAGCTGGAATTAAATTAATTGAAAGAAATCAAACTCACATAGTCTTGATACAATGGTTGAACTCCATGGAAACGAAAAGAAAAGTCTGCATAATCTACTCCTAATCTAACCTCGGTTCACCCGAGCACAAGGCTCGGGTGACCGGCCTTCAAACTCCCAGTCGAATTTCTTTGCTCCTCGTAAAATTCGAGTATAAAAAAGTATATCCTTAGGGTTGAGGATATGGCTCTATTTATAGAGATAAGAGGCGGTTCGCCGAAAGTCGGCGTGAGACGGGCGTTCATTATCATGGACTTTCGTTCATTTCTTGAACGGAGATGGACGCTCGTTCACTCACGCCTGGAGACTCGAATGTAAAATACGATTATGGACTTTGCATGGACGCTTGATTCACCTTGGGACGCTAAATCGCTTTATATGGACGCCGCCCACCGGCGATCAAATCTTGAATTTTCCATCTTTATCTTGATTGATTTCTTTCCTTATCTCTTTTAATCTTCCATAAATTCAATTGATCCTTCCTCAACTCGAAATTGGCTCTTTAGGATCACCTTTTCCATCATTAATTGGGTATCTACAAATATCAAAAACATACCAAAACGTAATAATTTCCAAAATAATATAAAAACACAAATTAACACTTAAATTGATATGTTTTCATATTTAATCATTAAAAACACCATTTACTCAATATTTAACTATATAGCTCAATATCTATGAAAATAATCCATATATGGGGAAAACTGATATACAATATATATATAAAAATCACTATAATTTGGCCCTAAACATTGAGACAACCTTCAAAGACTATTGTTAATCTCATATTTTGTATGATATGATGTGTAGGATTGAAAATGAAGAGAATAGAACGTAGTTGGATGTACGAGAGGTTGGATGCTAACAAGAAATTTAACCCGGTATTTGTGAATAGTGTGGAGGAATTCATAAAACATGCAAAGCAGTTAGATTCGTTTCGGGCAAATAATGGAATGATGAAGTGTCCATGTAGTAAGTGTAAGAACACTAAATTTTCGATCGAACATGACGTGAGATTACATTTAACTAAATATGGGTTTTGCGCAAACTACTATGATTGGGTGTGTCATGGTGAAGAGTTTCCCATTCGATCAACGTTCAAAGAAGAACGGAATGTGAACCCTTATCAGGACATGGTTAATGACGACACGTGATAGGATTGATCACGTAAGAGAAGAATTTCTTAACCAAGAGGAGAACAATGAGACACCAAACCCTGAAGTTGCATCGTTTTTGAAATCTTGAAAACGCAGAGGAATCAGTATGTGATGGAAGTAGTGTCTCCGTCATCGCAAGCGGCTTCTAGGTTGCTCACTTTGAAATGTGATCACAACCTCTCTCACAAATGCGTTGGACGGGTTACCGGTTTGATAGGAGATATTCTTCCGAAGAATAACTTAATGACCTCGAACTTCTATCAAACCAAAAAGTTGTTAAAGGCATTAGAGCTACCCCATGAGAAAATACACGTGTGTCCCGCGGGGTGTATGTTATTTTGGGAGGAGGACGCGAATCTAGACAAGTGTCGGAAGTGTGACCATGATCGATATAAACCGAAACGAACGCAAAGAGGTCAACGTGTGCCTAACAAAGTGATGACTTATTTCCCGATTGGACTAGACTCCAAAGGTTGTACGCCACGAAACATATAGGCAAGGAAATGAGGTGGCACGCAGAAAACCCCAGGACAAGCGGTATAATGGCCCACCCAAGTGACGCTGAAGCTTGGAAGCATTTTGACCAAATGCACCCTGAGTTTGCTAAGGAGCCTAGAAATGTGCGGTTAGGACTTTGCCGCAGACGGTTTTGCACCTTTTGGTAATTTTGGGAAGAACTACTCTTTTTGGCGATCCATGGTTACACCATACAATCTTCCGCCTGGTTGTGCATGAAAAGACATTTATATTCTTATCGATTGCTTGTACGGGGCCGAAAAATCGAAGGAAACCTTGATGTTTATTTGCAACCATTGATTAAGGAGTTGAAGCGGTTTGTGGGAAAGCAGGGTTGTTTACTTACGATGTATCCACAAAGCAGAATTTTCATATGAGGCTGCACTAATGTGGACTATCAATGATTTTCCTGCGTATGGCATGTTATCCGGGTGGACTACGGCTGGTGTGAAAGCTTGTCCCTATTGTGGTGATGGAAACAAGTCGTTCTGGCTCAAACATAGTGGTAAATGCACTTGGTTTGATTGTCATCGCGATTTCTCCTGAAGACCATATTTTTCGTGACCGATAAAGGTTTTTGAAGTCCAAACAAGATGAACACGCGACTCCACCCCGTAGATTGAGTGGTGAGGAGGTATGGGAATTTGTACAACACCTACCAAGCATCATTGATGGCTCAGATTCAGACTTGAAACGGCTTAAAAACTCAATTGACCTCGACAGATATTTGGAATAAACATGAAAATGAATTTACCAAATGGTTTGCACAACAAGCATCATTGTTGAATGATGATTTGCTAAAAGCTTTGGCAAGTGGTCCTTCTCGTCAAGTCAAAACTTGGAAACGTTATTCGATTAACGGCTACAACTTTCAGACATTCAACCGGGCAACTGAAATTGGTAAATCTTCAATCAACAACGGAGTTTGTGTCAGTTCCACGGAAGGTGCCGACTATTATGGCACTTTAAATGAAATCATTGAGTTGGTGTATTATGGAGCTTCGACTGTCTACAAAGCCGTATTGTTCAAATGTGATTGGTTTGATAATTCTGAACGGGGCATGAATGTGCATAAAGATTATAAGATAGTTGAAGTTCATCGTGGTAGGAAATATGATGCTTATGATCCATTTGTTCTGGCTTATCATGTCGGGCAAGTCTACTATGCTCCATATCCAAGTTTGAAAAAAGACAAAGATCAATGGTCGGTTGTTTTCAAAACAAAGGCAAGATCGACTATCGATGCTCCCGCCGAGGAAACCGTTTTCCAAGAACAAGTGATCAATGATGTTTCCCGATTATCTGATCCTCTTAACATTGTCCACCAAGATCTTGATGTCGATGTTGACTCCGATGTTGGGGATAATGACTTGGATGATGATGAGATGGCGGATTTCATTCAACAAGAAGATGGAGAGGAAGAAGAATCGGTTGATGATCAAGATACTGATGAAGAGGAGGAAGAACTCTTCCATTCTAGTAGTGATAGTGAATAATAATGTATTAAATATTTTATTTTGTCATCATTGCTGAATAATAATGTATTAAACATTGTAATTTATTATTAATTAGTATAAACGCCTTTTTATTATAATTACATTTAGATTAGTATAAACGTCATTTTCTGTGTCAAATAGATGTCAGGTAGAGGTAGAGGTAGACGCGGTAGGGGTAGTTCCCCCTCCCCCGGAGTGTCTTCCTCCACACAGACTCACGGTTTGGATGATGAGATACACCAGATGACCGAGGAGGATTTGGGTGTCATTGTCAATGGTGACCTTGGATTGCCGTTTTGGATCGAGGGAGATGGTAAGTTAATACATATTTTGCTTTAATTTGTTTGTATTTTTATTTATATTTTGATTAACCAAATATATTAACAACTTATTGTTTTCAATATGACAGGTTTACCGACAACTATGTCAAGAAAATGGCCAAGACCGCCATAATCAGCGGCTTCAACACTTTTGCCACCACGTGGCATAATGCCAGCCAGGAGCAGCAGGAAAGGTGGTGGCACGCATTTAGGGTACGTCGTTCATATAAATATAACTATAATTATAACTATACATATAACATATATATAACTATGTTGCAGGCTCATTTCAGCTTCGAGTTACGCCACGGCGCTGGTGGTTAGGAAGCTTTTGAGCGGTATGCTATCAACAGGGTCCGTGATTATATGTATCGGGCTCAAACAAACCCCCGTGCTCGGCTTTGGATGACCCCGGATATTCTCCGTCAGTTCGAGGAGTGGATTGGGAGTCCCGTAAGCAATTATTCAATATTTAATTAATAATACTTGTGTTTTATATATATATGTATGTACTAACTTGTTTATCTTATGTCGGAATAGGCATTCAAGGAAACATCTGCGAAAAAGAAGATAAACCGAGCTTCTGGATCCGGTGAGGAAGGGAAGATCCCTGGGACACATGCTATGGGCAGACGCGGCGTTATCGATTTCGCTCGGGCCATGGAGGACAATAGAGAAGTGCCCCTATCAGTCGGAGATCTGGTGACTAGTTCGAAGAAGAAGAAGTCGGGCAACTTCGTCTCGAGGAAGTTTGAGAAAATCTTGGTACGTTATGTATTCTAAATATTATATATACATTATATATATATCATGTAATTATTGTTACTAACAAATTTATATCATACTTTACAGGACGTCTTCACCTCGAAGAAGGCGAAAGCCCAGAGAGCTTGACTGACACCCTGTCGGCAGTCGCGTCTTTATTCTGGCTTACTTGGTGGTTACGACAAGAAGGGAGAGTTTTTGGCATGGGGTGTCTGCCTCATGTGTACTACGACAGTTCTGCCATCGCTCGACACTCATCCGCCGAGATATACTCTCGGGCATACTCACCTGTCTCACCCAGGAGATGGCGAGAGAAAGACAGATTAATGCGAAACACATGCGAGGTTGGAGGAGCTAGAGAGAGACCAAAAGCGTCCGGGAAACAGACCAACCCCAGATGGAGGAGTGGATTACCCAATGGTTAAGCAAAGATCCTCCGGAGGATGCAACCCGGTACGAGGCAAAGACAGAGATGACCGATCGATCACGGACTGGAGGAAGTGACATGGGTTTAGGTAGTACACGGGTCCGATTGGGTGACATATTGCTTTATACATTTTTATTTATTTTGGCTTATCGTATCCCTTTGACATATCGTTTTATCCCTTTGACATATCCCCTATTGACATATCGTTTTATTTATTTTGGTATCGTATCCCTTTTATATTGTTGTTGTTGATAGCCGGTAGCAATTGTAATGCTACCGGGAAAATTATGGTTTTTTGCGGCGGTGGTTTGGCGGTCTTTGCCAAAGCGATAATTTTCTGATTAATTTTAACTTTTGCGACGGAAATATTCCGTCGCAAAGTTGTTTTTGCGACGGAAAAGTGTATTTGCAACGGATATGTAAGGATCTAAAAATAAAAAAAATTTATTAAATAAAAAATATTTGCGACGGATTATACAATTTTTGCGACGGTTTATAAAATTTGTGCGACGGATTATAAATTTTTTGCGATGGATTATATATTTTTGCGACGGATTATACAATTGTTTGCGACGGAAACTATATTTTTTTTAAAAAATAAAATACGTTATTATCCGTCGCAACATTCGTCGCAAAAACTCGGTTTTGCGACTAAAAAATGCGACAAATAAAAACCGTCGCAAATTAGGATTTGCGACGGAATAAGCCTAGTTTGCGACGATAACCTTCCGTCGCAAAAAGCCCAGTTTTTTGTAGTGCATTATTATAGATTTGCTTTGCATTATGCTTTCTCGATGTATATTTTTATTTGTTTAATTTGTTTGTTGTTTATAGTTTTCCAGATTTTATGAGTATGTTGATTTTCAAAGAATGTCCTTTCCAGTAAGGCCTTCAAGATCTTAAATCGATATATTGATTTCTTTTTCTTTGCTGCACAGAATTGGACGAGACCGACGGTGGCGGTAGCGGTGGCGGTGGCCGTGGCCGGTGGCAGTGAACCTAATGATGGTATCCGTTTCATTTCCACGCTGCCATGTTCTATCCCGTTTTCATCTTTTGTTGTTTCATCTCTCCTCTCTCGATTTTCTTCTTTAATTTTTTTTTTTCCATTTTGCAGACCGCATAAATATTAATGATGATAATCATGTGGGTCATTTTAACAAAAGATTAAAATATGTAATGTTTCGCCATATACTTTACGGGTATTTCTAATTTTTACAATTATAATCGTGGTCTTTACTTTTATGATGTAATGCAAATGTGAAAATGTGAAAATGTGAAAATATGAATTTTTTTTTTTTTTTTTTTGCAGGTACTTTGTTCACCAAATTCCATGCGCTTATGCATTGTGGTATAAGCCTCTCTATTGCGTTTGCAGGTAGCTTGTATTTTTATTATATTTCGAAGAAACAATAGGATTTGTTATGCTGCTTTTACTTAAGAGAGACATATATATTTTTTCAAAAAACAAAAAGAGACATATATACTAAGTTCTTCTTGGGATTTCATACAACGGAAAATAGCATTAATTAAATCATCATACAATGAAGTCGGCATGATTCGTTAACCAGATTCTGATTTATTGCTCCTAACTATTTGCTTTTTATTAGCAAGCTGCTATGTACTTAAATGTTTCATTTCATTCTTTAGGATCGTTAATTGATAAGAGTGTTATTGCTGGTAGGTAGAATAAAGAAAAATTCCAAGAAACCTGGTATCCCGAAGCCTTTGATCAATATTAATACGTCTTTCTTTCTTCCGTGTTATGTTGTGCGTATTTATTACTTTGAACTGCACGTGATCCAAGTTCTTGTAGATGAAGAACAAGAACCATGAAGCCAGAAGTGTATACAAATTCAGGTATTCTTTCACTGAGCTATGAGGACTGTTATGTACTGTTGTACATCCGAAATACCCTCTCTAATAATTTCCTTTCTTGGTTTGGGATATTTCTGACTGTTTTTTGGTTCTTTTTGTCCCCCACCCCGGTTTCACTATGTTGCGAAGGTCTGAACATATTTTCTTAAAGATAATCATGTATGTCATAGTAAAACTCAAAAGGTCTCATTTAGTGTTTTTGTATTATCATGTGAAGCTCCTTTTCCATTGACAATTTCGTGTTGTCCATTGCCACAAGATTTATGAGAAAAGGAAAGATCGCCTTTTGGTTCAAATGTGCGGCTTGGTTTTGCATAAAATGTTTTATGATTTTTTTCTCGGTTTTCTTCTAATTTGAAATTGTGAATTCCACATGAATATACTCTTACATGAAAAGATCATGATGTGATTTTGACACTAAAACATCGCTGTTTTTTCGTTCTTTCTATTATTGTATGTGTTTATGCTTTATGATCTGTTTTTACTTTTTAGTGGGTTCAAAATTATCTTGGTGTGTTTTTTCTTTTCAAATAGAAACGAAGATGTTTATATATATATATATATATATATATATATATATATATATATATATATATATATATATATATATATATGCAAATCTCTAGATTATTCTATGCAAATCTCTAGATTATTCTACATATATGGAGAGTACAAGCGTCCTTCCCCTGCATCTTAGACTAGACCATTTGTTGAGGTTTTCCTTTTCATGTTCATATCCCTTTTCTTACTCATATTCATTCTCTCATCCTTTCTCTTAACGAATACAAACCGAAGAGTTGGTCTGAATCAGAAGCAGAAGTGTTAAAACATATATTTTCAAAGCGTAGACAATTTCTTAGTTGATTGATAAATTTTATGCTTCTTTTACGATGCGGGTTTTGCAGAGTCAGGAGATACCACCAATATGTCAGGCCGTGGATCTCCATATCCTCCTCCGCCGGGTATCTTCACCATCACGATCATGTTTCTGTTTGTTTATCCTTTTGCACGGAGGTTTAAGTTTACATTTGTATACTATCACTTCTGCTTTTATGGAACTTTTTTGGTATGTTTATCTATTTATTTGAGATTGTCAAACCAATTTAATTCGCACATTCTATGGATTGTTGTTACTCTATTTGTTTGATATCTTATTTTGTATTGATGCTGATAATATACTTTTGTTTTGATTATGCAAAGCTTCTTGCAGAGGTTTTTGAGGCAGTTAAAGTTGTGTTCTCCCCATCAAACGAGGTATGCTTTCTGTCAAAAATTGCTTATTTGTATAAGCGTTGAGATATATGTCGTAGCAAATCCATGTAATTCGACAAGCGCATGCATTATTGTATGGTTTGGTTTTATAAATAATATCTTAGACCGCATATAATTAACCGAACCATGATCACCACAAGCCACAATGTTGTTCTTTGTTTGTCGCTATTAATTTTATACCTATGATCGCACTGAAATGGGCTTTGAAAATGAAGACACAAAGTGGAAAAAGTCTTGATTAAAATATGTGTGTTGATTCATAATCGAACTTCTTGGTATATTGATATCTTTGCTTGATTTTGGTGCGTTTAAGGAAAGGTTCTTTGAATTTCTTGATATTTTCTTGACTAAAGTTACCATTGAATGTGGCGTTGGCATCTTAAAGAAAGGTATGGAATTGAGTATCAACATTTCTTTTATTCACCTCTGTATATAATGTATTTGCATTTTCTGTTAGTTATCTGGTATGTTCGTATAATATGTTTCTAATTTGAGTTATCTAGATCAATGCCTCAATCATTTGCGAAAATGGATTGATTTTTGTCATATATAAATGAAACACTTTGTACTTTCAACAAATTGGTACAAATTTCAACTCCTAATATTCAATCAATGTCATGTATTCTTGGAGGTTCACCTAAATCAAAAGACACAGAAACTAGAAGCTATCTCTGGAAAAAAGAGAAAGGTAAACTAAAGTAAGGAAGTATTTCTTTGTATATCTATATCTGTGTGTGTACACATGAGGTTTCATTCCAGTTGGGAATGAGAATGAAAATGAGATGGTAGATTTAATGATTGAAGTATCATTTCTTATGTTTTCTCGGATTTGAAGGATCTTAAAGTTGTAAAAAAGGGTAGTTGGATTGTGATAAAAGGTCTTTGGTTTATAGTATTAATTGCCCGGATGGTTTCCTCTGAATTGTAAATATATCTTGAAAGATGTCATCTATCTTACATCTACTATAAACAATTGTGTTATCAGATAAAGTTTGGATGTAGATTAACCAAGAAAGTTGGATGGGTAAGGGCTTTCCTTTTGTTGGGTATCAAATCCCTGCAGTAATCTGGCCGGTTCAGTCTCCGTACATACAACTCAATGACTGCACCAGAGCTCTAACTAAATTACATTGTACAACGACCATTGACGGAAATCATGATTGCAGAATTGGTGGGTTCCGGGTAGCGGTTTCTCACAATGTTTACACAGTCAATATGCAATCCCTCAATCTGTAAGTTTATTTTTTCCAGAAAAATAATCAGTTTCCAATTCATCCCTCCATCTCTTCTTCTTGATGATTCATGGCAATTATGATATTTTGAATCTATAGGATTCATTTCATTTAGTTATTTTGATGAAGATCTTGAATGTTTTGGTAATTTCATCTTAGCATCGTCGTCATATAAGATTCAAGATATGATATTTCCCCATTTTGATTTACAAATCGGTGAGAATATGCTATCTCTAATTATGCAGGTACAACTATGTCTAGAGTTGTGTACGTAGTTACGGCATCTATGTATAAATCATATTTTTACAGACCAGGTCTATCAATCGAATCGAATTTCCTCAAAAACGAGGGCAAAAACGTGCAGAGCACGTTGCCGCCACTAGTAAGTTTATAATTCCTAAAATAAAAATCTAGTAGTGTAATTTTAATTATGAATTTAACTTTCTGTCATGTTTATTTTACAACTAAATCTCTAGGCTACTAAACTGTTAGAAATAAGACTTCAATAAACATGTGGAAAGTAACAAGTACGTTGTAAATTATCAAACAATGCAGTTAATTTTTCAGAAAAGATTTCTTCTCTTAAGCCTTTAAAAACTTACGTGACATAGTATAGGTATGTCACGGGTGTCACTCGTGTTGAATGAGAGACGGCCATGCTTAGTTTACAAAAGATGATATAGGACTATCAGACAAATTCATTTAATGAATTTTAAAAAGTGTAATTACACATCAAATTTCTAATTGAAAAATCCGAAAATCATACATAAGGCGTTGCTAGTTAGACGGTATTTGGAACCGATAAACAAGTGGGAGCCTTAGTCTTATGATTTAATGTTTTTCTGAATCATTAGAAATGTGTGATAGACTGTACATGAGTTTCTCTTTTCATTGAAAAAACAAGAATAAAGCGTTGCTACTTAGACTATATTCGGAACTGATAAACTAGTGGGAGCTTAGCTCTGAAGTCTTTCCATTTTTTTTGAAACATCATGAACAAAGCATTGCTAGTTAGACATTATTTGGAACTGATAAACTAGTGGGAGCTTAGTTCTGGGGATTTTCTGATCTTTGAAAAATCATAAATACAAAGTGTTGCTAGTTAGACGGTATTTGGAACCGATAAACTAGTGGGAGCTTTGGTCTTATGATTTGACGATTAGAAAAATCGATAGTCCAAGCAAGTAACACTAAACCTCCCACAGTTCAAGAGTAGTGTCTACTCAAACGAACTGCTAGTTCAAGACTGTTTCCATCTAAGAAAAGTCGAGAATGGGAAAGAATGTTTATACGTGTTAGTCATCTAAACTGAGTAGTTTTAAGACTAAACCGGAAAATTAATAAATTTGAAATTAGAGGATAAAGAAAGTGATTTCGGATCACTGACCAATGCATCCTTAGCAATTTTCTCGAAAGTTAAAGTTCTTTGGAAGAACTAGGTAGCTTTGCATTAAACGATAAATAAAATAGACAACGGGCAGTTATTTCAGATAGACTAGTGGGAGTGATATAAGGAAATGAATCTCGGATTCAATTCTTGAGTATCACAGAAAATTCATTTTATGTTTTCGGATTCGTTGGAACGAACGTATTCATTTTCAAAAGGATAATTTGTTTATCTTATTGACGATAAATATAACATTCGTAGCACGAATCCAAGACTCGGACTTTTATTTGATAAAGTCAGAACCACTAAGCATTGCTGAAAAGGTATAAGTAACACATCTTAAAAATATATAAACGCAAATGGTTTCCGTATTTCGATAAACGCTTCTTTCTATTCTACTAATTAGTGCATATTCCCTAAAGACAAGATCTGAAGACTGGCTTAGTGTGATTCCTATCTCCCAGTCAAAGGAACACTGTCTCAAAGGAACAATGACTAAGTTTTCTTTCAATCAGGAAAGGGTAATAGATTTAAAGAAGTAACATAGCTTATTCATAACAACGTTCGGGGTCATATGAAAGGTACAAGCTAGTGGGAGCTTTTGAAGTAGTGACATATTGTCTGACAACTATTCGAGACTCCGGTAAGTTTATCCAAAATATTTGGAGGAAATCTCTGATTTCACCAGAGATAGAGTATTCCATACTCAGAAATAGGTTATTGCGTAGTCTTCGGGACTGATGCTCGGCCTGACTCCCAGTGAAATGTTTTCACTAAAGGATACACCATAAATTTGCCTTATATAGTTATTGTGGAAATATTATTACTCAGCAGACTCAGTCTGCTAAGGCTTCAGCAGGGTGCTCAGCAGATTGCTGAGCCTCAGGATTTCGTGCATAATATTTTGTACACCTTATTTAATTGTAAAATTAATTGTAAAAGACATATTAATTGTGAGTCATATAAACAATTAATATGTCAAACTCTAGTTTACTTTATGTCATAGACATAACTTTTACTTTTTACTTTTGCATCTTTGGCCGCCCACATCTACATACTCAAGTGGCCGCCCAAGCTAGCTAGCTAGTCTCTCTATCTCAATTGTATCTATTTATACATCTTTTACTCAATGAATAAACTAAGTTGAAGTTTACTCTTGTGTTTATCACATTCTCAAACTCTCTTCATGGTATCGAGCCTTCACGAGTTCTAAAATCCATTTGCAAAACTCGGTTCTTTTTCAGAAAATGTCAACATTATCCGAAGTTTCATCTTCTTGATGAGACTCACAATTTGCCAAAGCAGATTGGGATAATGAACACTCTTCTTTACAAATCATAAACTTGATGGTAACAACTACTTGCTATGGTCAAGGTCTATAAAAATGTATATCTCCGGCCAGGGCAAGATGGGATATCTGTCAGTTCCCAAACTCCCCTCACTAAACCGACCCCAAGTTTGAAGCATGGGACACAGAAAATAACCAAGTCATGACCATCCTCACGAGGTCTATGACAAAAGAGATCAGTGAGAACTTCATGATGTATGACACTGCTAAGGAAATCTAGGACAATGCCAGAGACCTTTACTCAAAAAAGGACAATACATCTGAAGTCTATGAACTCGAAGCTCAGATTCAAAATTGCAGACAAGGGGATATGTCTGGTAACTCAATACTTTAATAAACTATCTAAGGAATGGCAACACCTAAATATGTTGGAAACTCACCCTGGAATGATGTTAAAGATGTTGCACTCTTTAAAGACATTATCGAGAAAAGAGAGTATTCAAATTCCTTATTGGGTGAATCCTACTCTTGATGATGTCGAGGTAGAATTCTTGCTACTAAACCTCTTCCAAATCTCAAATCCATGTTCTTGAGGTCAAACATGAGGAAAGCGAATGAAAGTGATTTCTTGAACTCCCCTGCAGACAACCCATGAAGGTATCGCCTGCTTTGAAGGTTAATGAGACTTACGGGAAGGCTACCGAGAAAATTTGGAAAGCATTGCTCGTGATCACCGCAAACGCACAAATCACACCAAGGACAATTCTTTGGAAGCTACATGGCAAACCTACCCCTCTAAAACCTCAAAACCAACCCAGGAAAGTCAAGGCAAACTTATCGGTGAAGAGAGAATGACAAGAAGGTGAATGCTCGGTTGCTTTGCCTTTAGAGCCTTTATTGCTCAAAGATCGGGAAGGTAGCTCCCCACTTGAAATGGCCACTCATGCTAAAACATGTATATTTTACTCACCTCTTAGTAATGAGACTTGGATTGTTGATTAGGGCTTCTTCCCATATGATCGGTAATAAAAACCTTATTACCCAATATATGCCATGCAACCAAATTCACTGAAATTAAGGCTAGATGGTAGTTGCATTTCTTATGCAAAAGGTGTTGGGAAGGTCAAACTTACTAATCGAGATATATCTACTGAATGTCTGTTTGTTCCAAAGTTAGATCAGTAACCTTATATCTCATCAAGATAAACTCACTAAAGATCGAATTGAATTTGTTGTTTTTAATAAGAATCGGTGTACATTCCAGGATCTTTCTTCTCGAGAAGTGATTGGGCAAGCTAAACCTCGCTCGGGATCTGTTTGTGATCAACCCTTTGAAGACAGTAAGATCGAAGCAGAATCGCCTCAAGCACACTGCACTCAAAACCTAGACAATATCATGTTATGGCATTATAGACTAGGACATCCAAGTTTTGGTTATTTAAAGTCTTTAATCCCTGAATTGTTTAAAGGATGTAATCTTAATGATCTTCAATGTGATATTTGTCAATTTGCTAAACTCACCAAATCTGTGTATGCTAAGTTACCTCACTTGCCCTCTTCCCTTTCACCCTAATTCACGGTGATGTATGGGGACCTCAAGAGTGAAAAGTATAACAGGA
Organism: Gentiana macrophylla; assembly: GCA_026214975.1. Classification (NCBI taxonomy): domain Eukaryota; kingdom Viridiplantae; phylum Streptophyta; class Magnoliopsida; order Gentianales; family Gentianaceae; genus Gentiana; species Gentiana macrophylla. The sequence goes on from CM047810.1 coordinate 88,720,144, forward strand.
AAAAGGTGGTTTGTAACCTTCATTGATGATCATACCGTAAACACTTGGTCGTTCTTAATGAAAGACAAATCTGAAGTTGGACCTATCTTCCAAGAATTTTATCACATGGTTTCCACCCAACTTGATACTAAGATCAAGATCTTAAAGCGATAATGCTCTGGAATACTATGAGTCTAACCTCAGAACTTCTTGACAAGCAGAGAGAATTGTTCATATCAAGTAGTTGTGTGGAAACACCTCAACGAATGGGGTTCTTTGAAAGAAAGAACAGGCATCTCTTGGAAATGGCCAGATCAATAATGTTCACTACACATGTTCCTAAATACATGTGGGGTGAAGCTATATTGACTGCTACATATTTAATCAACAGACTTCCCAGCAGAGTGTTAGGTTTCAAAACTCCTCTCCAAACCCTGCTGACCACACACTCCTGCTCTCATCTTATTACCCAATTGCCTCCAAAGATCTTTTGGTTGTACTTGTGTTTGTTTATATCCATGCTCAACACAGTATAAACTTGATCCTAAAGCTCATAAGTGCATTTTCCTTGGATATGCACAGACGAGAAAGGTTACAAGTGTTACTCTCCTCTTGAAAAGAAATTTTACAATTCTATGGATGTGAAATTCTTTGAAAGGACTCCATATTACAAACAAGCCTCTTGAGCGATCACCGATGGAAACACGATTGAGATTGAACTAAGTCCGTTCCTCGGCCAAACCATTTACCCTCAAGCAGAGTCCTAACCTCGGCCAGACTCATAATCTTCAGCATCTTGCGGATACTCACATTACTAACCCTCGGCGGTCCTGGCGACCCAGTCTCGCCGACCCGAGCCTGGCTTGAACGAGAACCTCAAAGAACCCATCGAACTGAGCAGTCTGCTGGACCCCGACTTCACGACCCTCGCCAGCTTCATGAAGTAGATGACAGACCTATTGCTCTAAGGAAAGGGAAAAGATCATGCACTGATCATTCTATTCATACTTATTTATCTTATGATCAGTTGTCTCCTGTCTTTGCCATGTTTACACAGGACCTGGACTCTCACTCTATCCCTATGAATATTGGGTGAGGCCCTTCAAAATGATAAGTGGAAGGCTGCTGTTAAAACAGAGATGACTGCTCTCTTGGATAATCATACTTGGGACCTCACAACTCTTCCCAAAGGCAAGAAAACAAGTTAGCTGCAGATGGTTATTCACTATCAAATACAATGTGGATGGTAAAATTGACAAGTATAAAGCCAGATTGTAGCAAGGGGATTCACTCAAACTTATGGCATTGACTATAAGGAAACTTTTGCACCAAAGAGCAAAGCTCAACACCTTTGTCAGTATGCTTGATTTCCCTATTTGTCCAACTTGGTAGCCTCTTCACCAATTGGACATCAAAATGCCTTTCTAAATGGGGACCTCACCGAGGAGGTTTATATATTTGTATCCCCTGGTTTTATCAATCCTCATACTCAAGGCAAGGTGTGCAAACCGAGGAAATCTCTATATGGCCTGAAGCAATCACCAAGGGCATGGTTTGGAAAACTCACTCTCGTGTGGTTAAAGGCTGCTGGATATCATCAATGCAACTCGATCACACCATGTTTGTCAAGACAACCAACCAGAGGAGGTCCATTCTAATTGTATATGTGGATGATATCATCTTCACGGAGATGACTCTCCGAGATCCGAACTTGAAGACTCTCTCTTGGCAAAGGTGTTCCAAGTTAAAGATCCAGGCTACCTCAAGTACTTTCTTGGTATGGAAGTAGCTAGAACCACCAATGGCATTTCTGGGTCTCCCAAAGGAAGTATGTCTGGACCTACTTAAGGAGGCGGCATCTTTGGGATGCAAACTCTTTGTATCTCCAGTAGACCCAGGTCATACCCATTGCATGGTGACATTCTTTGTCAGGAAAGAACAATATCAAAGGCTTGTAGGCAAACTCATATACCTTTCTCACACAAGACCCGATATTGCATATGGGGTCGATCCTGGTCGATCAATTCATGCATTGCCCTCTTGAGAAACATTGGGATGCAAGTGAATAGGATCTTGAGGTATTTAAAATCCACTCTCTGGCCAAGGCCCGCACTTCACCAAGTCTCTTGATAGATCAATCAAGGTCTACACCGATCTTGATTGAAATTTGGATGTCACATTGACAGGAGGTCTACCACAGGCTATTGCTCATATATATGGGGAACACTGGTTACTTGGAGGAGCAAGAAACAACCCATCGTGTCAAGAAGCGATCTTGAAGGTCGAACTAAGGGCACTTGTACTTGGCATTTGTGAAGCTCTATGGCTAAAAAAAGTCTTGGTGAACTTCAAAGAATCAGTGTCAAGAACCTATCACACTCTGTTGTGATAATAATTCACCTTATGCATGGCGAGAAGATCCATCCATCATGATAAAACCAAACATGTGGACATTGTGAGACACTTTTCGAAGGAGAAGATTGATGCCAAGATTATTCAACTCCAAAGATGTTCCTCAAGCAGATCGAATGCCGATATTCTTACCAAGGCTATTCCACCTCTTATGTTCGTGAGACTAAGTAGCAAACTTGGTGCATCAACATATACTGACCAAGATGATGAGGGTGTGGAAATATTATTACTCACAGACTCGATCTGCTAAGGCTTCAGCAGGGTGCTCAGCAGATTGCTGAGCCTCAGGATTTCGTGCATAATATTTTGTACACCTTATTTAATTGTAAAATTAATTGTAAAAGACATATTAATTGTGAGTCATATAAACAATTAATATGTCAAACTCTAGTTTACTTTATGTCATAGACATAACTTTTACTTTTTACTTTTGCATGCTGGCCGCCCACATCTACATACTCAAGTGGCCGCCCAAGCTAGCTAGCTAGTCTCTCTATCTCAATTGTATCTATTTATACATCTTTTTACTCAATGAATAAACTAAGTTGAAGTTTACTCTTGTGTTTATCACATTCTCAAATTCTCTTCAGTTATTGATGTGCTACGATACGCTGCTGAACTCTTTTAAGATATTGGTTGCAAAATAACGGTTTACGTTGTAATGAAAAACCGAGAAGTCTACCTAGAAGATGCCTATGCATTTGTGGATAAGGAGTGAATTTGGTTCACCCCACTTCCGCAAATATAGACATTTAGCACTTAGTGCTTGAAGGTAGGACTGGAAATTTTGCGTACACGTTCAGGTCGTGAAATATCTTAATGCATTGAGTAAAGGTTGGTTATAAAACTCGAAAAATCATAGAATGACGGCTATACTGCCAAACTCGGTCTGATAGAGTCTATAAATAACAACCTTAGATCTTGAAGTATTTGTACTCAAGATGTTACTAACTGATTTGTTCAGTCCATATCCAACACCGGCAGTTGGTGATAACACTAATAAAAATTACTAAACTAGATCAGTATATCAATCTACCCTGAACGCAATGGGAGTATGGTTTGTCCATTAACCATTGCAGGAACCTACGGTCTATAGGGCAGATTGATGACCTATAGTCCTTCGTGGGCTGTATAGGATCCTGATCATAGAGGTTGGTTTAAAAGCCATAACCCTGTGAATAGAGTTTGATACTCCGGTTCTGTTGAAACTATTGTAGAACCACCTGAGTATCTCAGGCCCAGTGGGAGTAATTGGAACTACACAGACAAGAGTCGAATGAATAGGAAAGTTTAACTTTCAACGCAAGGCTGAGTAATTTAGGGGTGATTGATGAGAGTCAACTTTACTATGCTCCGATGCGTGTTTTAACCCCCATTTACGACAATTTTTGCTCATTCTGGGTAGTTTTAGACCATTTATAGGGCAAAAACACATTGAGCACTCATTTTGAGGTAAACCGTTAAATAGATGGAAAACCTCACCATTTTACGGTATTTTGACCCTTTTTGAGGCCTATCTTTCTTGCGGAATTATGCTCGGTATGTTGTTTGGCATGTGAAAGGTAGGAAATAGGTGACTCGTAAACCCAGACGATGAGGTATGAGGCTTATAGAGCGTGTACCTGAAGGCACGGAGTTCTTACGGATCAATTGTCTCGAGCATTTATACTCACAGCTGACTTAAAGTGACATTTGACCCATATTAGAGACATAATTCGGTTTGGACTTCTTCACAAGAGTTGTAGATCTTCGAACAATCTTTCCAACGCATCTTAACACTCAAATTGGAGGTCTAAACGTAAAGTTATGGTCAATTTACTGAAAACGATCTAGTACCGAACCACATGTCGGACCGAACTTTGCACAGCTCGGCTCGTTATGCGTTTTTCACCATAAGAACGCGAATTTCATGCAGATTTCGTAGGTCCTCTTCCCCAAAACCCTTAGAGTCACCATTCCTCCATTCCTTCACCTTAGATTAGTTCATCTTTCACTCTTTCTCTTAGATTAAACACAATTTAGCATAGATTCTCTCTTTCTTGTTGGTGTTTTGAGGTCTTCTTCCCCATGTGACAATGGCTTTGATGAAGATTGATGCAACTTCAGATTTCCTGCATTTTGGTACTTAATTCAAGCTCCTTTTCAGTTTTACGGCTTTAATTTCATGTTTAATTCTTGTTTCTTTCATTATAATGAGTAGCTAAATTCTTACATAGCTAAATAATGTGAAAATTGATGAAATCCTCCTCTAATTGATGAAATTGGGAATGGGTAGTTGGTAAAGTTGAATCTTTTGATGGGTTTGTGTTCTAAAACTTGTGCTTAATGCTTGAATTGATTTGATCACTTGATTCATGATTTCACACATTGTCTTTATATATGTATTTTGCGAGATGATGTGGGAAAATGGGTTTTGGAATCGCCAAGTAAAATCGACTGAGTTGTTTAGATTCGGTTTCTTGAGTGAGGTTTTCAATGTGAGTTGGGCGTCTCTAGAGCGTTAATCATGCTTTGGTCAGTTAAATCCTTAAAGGCGGACTGTTGAACCGGGCATAGGGTGGTAGGTTGTTGCATTGGCGTCTACACACCATTATTGGAGATTGCACCCATAAACACATCAAGAGTATGATTGGTTGGTAGGTCGGTTGTACTCGTTCCCAATGAGTCGATTCGAGGGGTGAAACTAATCAATTGGATCATGGTTTGGCTATGCCTTCTTCCTTATTATCTTTAGTTTATATTACGTCTTGGTGTTAATTATCACTTGTTCCACTCTTTTGGTTGACCTAAACTAAGTATGAAAATGACTTTGGTGCTCAATGGATTCCTCGTGGGATCGACCTTGCTTGCTATTATAGTGCATTCGATTCGGTACACTGCCGGTTAAAGTTGGACCGTCACTATTTTGGCCATCAAGAATTTTTGGTGCCGTTGCCGGGAATTAATCGATATCTCTTAGGTCATTGGAAGACTTAGGCATATGTTGTTTTTATTTTATTGTTTTCTTGTTGTTTGAGTTTGTGCAGTTTATGATCTAAACTCGTCATGGAATTTATTAATGAGCAACCTATGTTCCAAGCTCAAGTACCTCAACCAATTTTCAACCAATTCCATGACATTAACCACATGCCAATCTCCCAAGTATCACAAGTCCCAATTCAACAAGCTCCAATTCAAGGCCAAGGCCGATTACTTAAAGATTATTTCATGCCACGTGCAAGATTTATACATAATGCCATTCGCTTACCTCTTATTGGTGCAAGTGACTTTGAGATCAAACCACATGTGTGGAATTTGATAAAAGAGCATGCGCTCTTCTATGGAACTAAGACAGAGGATCCATATCAGTTTTTGATGTGGTTCACAAATGTTTGCGGGACAATGAAGATAAGTGGGGCAAGTGATGATGCAGTGCGATTGAGGATATTCCCTTTTGCATTGAGAGATTGTGATGTTGAATGGTTAGACTCTCAAGCTCATGATTCATTGCATACGTGGGAAGACTTGACTTCGGCTTTCTTATAGTACTATTTTCCACTCCATAAAACAATGGAGATCCGGGCTGAGATCTCAAAATTTTCCCAACAGCTGTGTGAACGACTTTATGAAGCATGGGACCGAATGAAGGCTTTGCTAAGAAAATGTCCACATCATGGGTATGAGATATGGTCACAAATGCTAATCTTTTATTACGGATTGAGGGATGATGCAATAAATGTCTTGGACTTGGCAAGTGAAGGATCTATAATGAGCTTGACAGCCCCGATTGTGTATGCCACTATTGAGGGGATTACTGATAACAATAGGCAATGGGATAAGGGCAAGCCTCAAAAGAAGGTAGAGACTATAGAAATAGATCAACAAAACTTGATGATGGCACAAATGGAATCAATGGAGAAGGCAATCATGGATCTTAAATTGGGTCAAAGGCTACAACAACAGGTTATTCTCACCATTTGAATCAAGATCATCAACCATTTTCACAAGTTCCTTGTGCACCCCCGGGATTGTCTCATCAACCACAACATCAAAAGAGGAATCCCCAATAGAAAGAGACGATAGAAAGCATAGCAATGATTATTGATGCTTTTGTGAAGAATGTGGAGCAATACAAGGCCATTACAGATACTCATTTGGTAAACATGGAAGATTCATTGAAAAGTCTTGAAAACCAAATGAGGCATTTGACCGATTACTTGAATACCGCACCGGTTCAAGGCCTACCAAGCAATACCGTGACAAACCCGAATGAGGTAAATGCTATCTTTGCGGTGTACCATGATGGTGAGGATGATGATGTTGTTACAGAAAGTTGATGAGAGAAAAATACACCCACTAAAATATTGGTCCCCGGCAACGGCGCCAATTTTTGATGAGCGAAAAATTCACCCACTAAAAATACATTTATAAAGACTCGCAACTGTGGGTAAACTAACTCTCTAACTGGCAGAGTACCAGGTCGATTGCTAGGATAGCTACAGGAGTACGAGGTCGTCCCAAGAGAAATGTGGTTGTGAATACCAAAGTGAACGTAAAACTTAGTCTAGGCGGTCAAAGTTTAGGTGGAGTGTTATACTAAAGATAGAAAAGAAAGAAAATTAAACTACTTGGTTTTAAAAGACATAGCCGAACCATGATCAAAATAGTTAATTTCAACCCTACGGATAGAGACAAAGCGGAAGTGTGCAAATGAACTCTCACACTCAATCTCACGGGTGCGTGCTCTAATTCTCGATGCTAAAATCGAACAACTCTCCTTCAACATCCTATGTGAGGTTAACTAATTCTCCTTTAGAAAACCGATTAATCTAACATGATTAAGTCTTTGTGAGAGACGCTCTGTTTCCACGAGAAAAACCTCGTTAAGGAAACAAGTCCGAAATTACTCGGTCGACGTTACTACCCCGATACTCATCAACGTATTACACCGAACATCTTAACGAGAATGTGTCAAAGCGGTAGAAACCGAAGCTTTACCTAATCCATGGTCTACCCGAAATACTCCGTGAAACAACTTGTCATCGTTGGCTCAAGAACCACCCGGCACTTCATAGTTCAACCCCGGGGTCTAACACTAAACTACACTAATCTAAACTACCACATTCGAATTATTATATTGATAATAATACATTGATGAGCGCGGGCCTGAATTCACGACCTAAAACACGGTATGTTTTACCTCCCGATTTTAGAACCCTTTTTCCCACACCACTCTATCTGAACAACTCTTCAAGAGTGATGTGTGTGATATTTGACCTAGGTTGTCAATCTAGCCCAAGTCTGTTATAACAAGTTCTAAGACGTGAAATATGTGAGATATAACAATAAAAAGAACTACACACTCCCTATTTCATTTTCCAAGGGTTGATTTCACCAAATTTTACATGATTCGACTATGTGACTTACTTTAGCTATTCATAACAACGGAAATAACAACGAAATAAAAATATATATATCTAAATACATACATATATATATAAATACTAGTATATAGATATATATGCGTATATATAGATATATATAAATATATATATAAAAAGAAACAAAACGAAAGAAAACAAAACAGAAATAAAATAACTACAGCTATATAGATATACGTATAGATATATATATATATAGATATATATAGATATAGATATATATATAGTATACGTATATATATATATATTTATACTAATTGCATAAAAGTAAAAGAAAGCAATAAAAACGGAAACGAAATTATATTAAAATGATAACTAGTCGGGTTATTACACCGACATTATAACTACATATATATCTAATTTAGGCCCCCAAAACATAATTAAAAAGAAAGGAAAAGAAGAAGAGGGATGGGGAAGAAGGGGGCAATTTGATCGACTGCATCTGATGCCATATATATAGGCAAATGTATCAAAGGCCGGACCGGTCCTGAAAGGGAGCCGGACCGGTCCGGTGTCATCATTGTACTCAATTACTTGCATGTGCAAGCATGTGCACGTATGTATATATAATTATATAATTATATATTAAACTTCTAAAATTCATATCTCGAGTTGTAGACCTCCAAATGACGTGATCCAAATGTCATAATTAAGCACCCGGAAAACTCTACAACTTTCATGAAGGACTCTTCTTCAGAAAATGTCGTTTTGATGAGCCATTCCCATTACGTGTCGTTTTGCGACATTTTCCTTAATACAAGTCAATTAGCCACTTGACCACCATTTGAGTTGTAGAAGTCCGATTGACTTGATTCAAAGTGCGTTGGAAAGCTTATGTGAAGATCTACAACTTTCATTAAGAAGTCATCCCCTGAAAATGCCTCTAAGCTGGGTCAAATCTTCGTCGAAAATATGTAACGATTAAGTACTTAAGAAAAATCTGATCCATTTGAACTCGTAAGCTTGTGGCACCTTCTTCTAACCCTCTAAACACTTCTTTTAGGGCTCAAAACATGTCGTTACGTAGGATCTTGGTCCACTTATGATTCTGCAATAAATTACCAAAATACCAAACGTAAATCCGACACAACACTCCGGTTACTAAACCGGTACAAAAACTAATAAAAACTTATAAAAACACGATATTTTATAAAATAGTCACGACTTATATATTTTTATGAAATCTAGGAATTAATGACTCAAATTGATATAAAGGTGCTCAAAATGATATTAAAAACGGGGTGAAATGTTATGAAAATAACAGTGAATTTTTCCGTCATCACAACCCCCCACTTAGCTTTTGGTCGTCCTCGAACAAAATAAGCGATAAAATAAAATGAATGAGGAAAAATTCATGAAGATATAAAATATAAAGGCCAACCAAATGATGTAACCAATCGAATCATAACCACACGTTAACCTTAATATAAATGTATAACAGAGTGTGTGTGTGACAAGCCTTTTCAATTTCCACTTTCCCCTCTTGAATAAATCAAGCAAACGCACAAATATCCATTCAGACAATCCTAGTGACTTTCCTAGGTATAGGCAGTAACAGTTCCACACAAAGTCCTCCCGTGTACTTATTAGGATAATCCCTAAAGCATATCATTCAGTTTTTACTGGGGATAGTCAGAAGTTAACTAGGTTGTTATTATTATTATTATATTTTTTTTTTCTTTTTTTATACCCTCATTCCCAGCAATAGGATGTTTCGTGATAACACCCTAGCTGGACTACTATCATCAGGCAGTCGGGAGCTTTTAAGCCTCATAGTGGTATAGGACATTTCGTGATAACGCCCTACCGCACTCAAATCATTGGTAACTACAACCGACATATATATAGTTTATCTTATTTTGACATTCTTTCTATCACATTCAAACCTTCAGATATTCACAGTACATGTTCAGAAGTTAGGTACTAAGTTATCGCTATTTCTAGGATAAACCACTAGAGGATCTTGAATGGATACTGATTTTAAAATTTTCGCTTCAATATCAAAGGCTTACGTGAAGGAATTCATGTTACACAAATAAATTTAGGCTAAAATGCACTTACGGTTCACTTTGGTTATACATATCCAAATTAATCATTACATCTTTAAATCCATGAAATATATACCTTATACAGATTATTTTAATCAACTAAATAATGCTCGAAAAAGATCAAAAACCAAGGGTTTAAACACTTACTGCCATTTCTAACCGACCATACTCTACCCCCCACTTACGATTTTGCATTATTCCCGGAGATAGAGAGAAAAACTTAGCTTATAAACCTGGCAGAAATGTGCTATCGAATCCCGTAACAGCCATAAGAAAGCACGTCCCGAATCCCTATACCAAAACAAAGCCAACACGGGACATGGTCCTCGTGCCAAAATATTGAACAGGGATATGGGAATAATGAGATAATGGACCTGTCACGTCAGAAAATTCGATAGGCAATATATATATATATTTAGATGAAAAAAATAACCCACACGGGTAGAGCACAAAACATCTAAGCATATACGTATCACATGAGCATATATCATAGTCAAGTAAGTTATTCCTAGATTCATTTTTATTACACACAGTTTTATTAAAGCGGGAAAACTCACCACTATACTACAACGACTAGAAATTTGAAACAGACTAGATCATGAAATGTAATGTAGTGAGTCTTTTATACCCAGATCCTCAAGGGTTCAACAACCTAAGTCCAAGAAATGATACATTTGAATTTTTATCTTTTATACTCCCTCGGGATTTTCGGATAACCACCTAATCATTCCCTCTTAATGACATTCAAACATTCATCCTGAGACTTGGTTGTGCTTTGTGTTCATCTTTCATACAGATTTTACATTTCATTAAGACTAGGCTTATTCAAATTATCTTTATTATTATTATCGGGTTGCCTCCCGGTAGCGCTTTTGTTTAACGTCGTTTGCTCGACTAAATTAGTATTTACAAGTTATCAACCAAAATCAGAACTTAAGAAGATCAATAGCTTAAGAAAAATTAACAATGCGAGAACCAAAGAAATTAAATTGTCTAGAAACGTACCTCGTTTGGCTCTCGATGCCATATCCTCCCAGCCAGAGAATCTTCTTTTATCAGACTGTCGAACCATCTTCTTTTGAAAATTACCATAAAGCTCATCCATTGGGGAGTATATGAACTGAATCGCAGAAAATTCATCCTCACAGAGTGGACGAATGTAGTAATCCGGGACCGATATATTAACTATTACCAACTCTCCCAGTGGCTCTACCAAAGATGGCCGATCAATCTCTTGCTCCTCTAACTCTGAAATCTCATTATAGCAAACTGAATCTTCAACCTTTTTCTCGACCTGAACTTCTTCAGTGATAACATCATCATCCTTAACCACCTCACATGTCTCGCCTCTTTCACATACCTCACTAATTCAATCAATTCCCCACCTTGTCTCGAAGATTTCTTATGGCGGAGTCAAGATTTACCTTGAACTCCTGCATGTCCAACAATCGATCTTCCATGCTCTGGTTCAATCGTTCTAGTTGCTCTATTTGACTGTCGGTGAATTCTTCTTGTGGCATGGGGAAAATCGATCATATTGACTTTGATTCATCGGAGGTGAGTAGCAGTCTTCTTGCCATTCCGCATAATCGATCAGGTGGCTGAATGCAGTTGAAGCTATCAACGATTGAGCATGAACACCGTAATCCTGATAAGCATTAGGGTTCGGGTAACCCTCGTAATAGGGTGGTTTCATTACTCGAATAACCATAATTTTGGTCCTGGTATGCATTTGGGCAATTATAGGACCAAGAACCCCTGGTTATTCTCGCCGTTGATATTGAGGTTGAGGCACGAATCGTTGATGATAACATTGTTCCGGTGCTCGTGGTTGGTAGGAATATTGTTGTTCGTGTGAGTAGTTTTGATTGAAAAATCTATCCATTTAAACTCAATCTGCAAGATCTCGAAACAACAGGAAAACAATAAAATTTTTTTTTTTTTTTTTTTTTTTTTTTTTTATTTATAAAACCTAGGCCCAAGCCTTCGGTTCACTTACAAGATATCACAACAATATCACACATTTCCCCGGCAACGGCGCCAATTTTTTGATGAGAGAAAAATACACCCACTAAAATATTGGTCCCCGGCAACGGCGCCAATTTTTGATGAGCGAAAAATTCACCCACTAAAAATACATTTATAAAGACTCGCAACTGTGGGTAAACTAACTCTCTAACTGGCAGAGTACCAGGTCGATTGCTAGGATAGCTACAGGAGTACGAGGTCGTCCCAAGAGAAATGTGGTTGTGAATACCAAAGTGAACGTAAAACTTAGTCTAGGCGGTCAAAGTTTAGGTGGAGTGTTATACTAAAGATAGAAAAGAAAGAAAATTAAACTACTTGGTTTTAAAAGACATAGCCGAACCATGATCAAAATAGTTAATTTCAACCCTACGGATAGACAAAACTGGAAGTGTGCAAATGAACTCTCACACTCAATCTCACGGGTGCGTGCTCTAATTCGATGCTAAAATCTGAACAACTCTCCTTCAACATCCTATGTGAGGTTAACTAATTCTCCCTTTAGAAAACCGATTAATCTAACATGATTAAGTGCTGTGAGACGCTCTGTTTCCACAGAAAAACCTCGTTAAGGAAACAAGTCCGAAATTACTCGGTCGACGTTATTACCCCGATACTCATCAACGTACTACACCGAACATCTTAACGAGAATGTGTCAAAGCAAAGAAACCGAAGCTTTACCTAATCCATGGTCTACCCGAAATACTCCGTGAAACAACTTGTCATCGTTGGCTCAAGAACCACCGGCACTTCATAGTTCAACCCCGGGTCTAACACTAAACTACACTAATCTAAACTACCACATTCGAATTATTATATTGATAATAATACATTGATGAGCTGGCCTGAATTCACGACCTAAAACACGGTATGTTTTACCTCCCGATTTTAGAACCCTTTTTCCCACACCACTCTATCTGAACAACTCTTCAAGAGTGATGTGTGTGATATTTGACCTAGGTTGTCAATCTAGCCCAAGTCTGTTATAACAAGTTCTAAGACGTGAAATATGTGAGATATAACAATAAAAAGAACTACACACTCCCTATTTCATTTTCCAAGGGTTGATTTCACCAAATTTTACATGATTCGACTATGTGACTTACTTTAGCTATTCATAACAACGGAAATAACAACGAATAAAAATATATATATCTAAATACATACATATATATATAAATACTAGTATATATAGATATATATGTATATATAGATATATATATATAAATATATATAAAAAGAAACAAAACGAAAGAAAACAAAACAGAAATAAAATAACTACAAATTTATATAGATATATGTATAGATATATATATATATAGATATATATAGATATAGATATATATATAGTATACGTATATATATATATATTTATACTAATTGCATAAAAGTAAAAGAAAGCAATAAAAACGGAAACGAAATTATATTAAAATGATAACTAGTCGGGTTATTACAATCGACATTATAACTACATATATATCTAATTTAGGCCCCCAAAACATAATTAAAAGAAAGGAAAGAAGAAGAGGATGGGGAAGAAGGGGCAATTTGATCGATGCAGATCGATGCCATATATATAGGCAAATGTATCAAAGGCCGGACCGGTCACGAAAGGGAGCCGGACCGGTCGGTGTCATCATTGTACTCAATTACTTGCATGTGCAAGCATGTGCACGTATGTATATATAATTATATAATTATATATTAAACTTCTAAAATTCATATCTCGAGTTGTTGTAGACTCCAAATGACGTGATCCAAATGTCATAATTAAGCACCCGGAAAACTCTACAACTTTCATGAAGGACTCTTCTTCAGAAAATGTCGTTTTGATGAGCCATTCCCATTACGTGTCGTTTTGCGACATTTTCCTTAATACAAGTCAATTAGCCACTTGACCACCATTTGAGTTGTAGAAGTCCGATTGACTTGATTCAAAGTGCGTTGGAAAGCTTATGTGAAGATCTACAACTTTCATTAAGAAGTCATCCCCTGAAAATGCCTCTAAGCTGGGTCAAATCTTCATGAAAATATGTAACGATTAAGTACTTAAGAAAAATCGATCCATTTGAACTCGTAAGCTTGTGGCACCTTCTTCTAACCCTCTAAACACTTCTTTTAGGGCTCAAAACATGTCGTTACGTAGGATCTTGGTCCACTTATGATTCTGCAATAAATTACCAAAATACCAAACGTAAATCCGACACAACACTCCGGTTACTAAACCGGCACAAAACTAATAAAACTTATAAAAACACGATATTTTATAAAATAGTCACGACTTATATATTTTTATGAAATCTAGGAATTAATGACTCAAATTGATATAAAGGTGCTCAAAATGATATTAAAAACGGGGTGAAATGTTATGAAAATAACAGTGAATTTTTCCGTCATCAAAAGTCGTGAGCCAGTTAGAGTTGTAGGGCTGGTAGAGAAGACAAAAAAAGTGTTGGTTTTTAATGAAGCAGATGAGCAAGACAAGAAACTCAAAGGAAATCTCTTGGGTAAGCATGTGAACAACACTTCTGAGGGCAAAGGAAACTCAGGTATATCTCAATCTAGCATTCATTTTGATTTGAGTTCCCTTCCATTTCCCCCATCTCATGATAAGAAGGCGAGTGTTGTAAGTAAAAAGCAAAATCGTTTTCTTGACATCTTGCGTAAAGTGACGATAAACATTCCATTAGTTGATGCTTTAATGAACATGCCTTTGTTTGCTAAATTTCTCAAAGATGTTTTAACGAAAAAGCCTAAAATGCAAAGTGTTGTTTATTGTAATGAAGAGTGTTATGTGATTTGTCAAGAGAAAGTTCCGCCTAAACTTAGTGACCCCGGGAGCTTTACAATCCCATGCATGATAGGTAGCTCTAAAAGTCTCAATACCCTATGTGATTTAGGAGCTAGTGTGAACCTTATGTCGTACACCACTTATAAAGAACTTGGTCTTGATGGTATTAGAAAAACTAGAATGGTTCTTTCTATGGCGGATAGGTCCATTAGGTATCCTAGAGGGATCGTTGAGAATGTGCAAGTCCAGGTTGATAAGTTTGTTTTCCCGGCTGATTTTGTCATTTTAGACATGGAAAACAACTCTAGAATGCCTATTTTGCTTGGTAGACCATTTTTGGTCACGGGGAGAGCCTTGCTTGATATGCAGACCGGAGAGATCACATTGAGAGTTCACAATGAGAGTGCTACCATCACGGTTTATGAGCATGTAGATCATCCATATGATGTTTGGGGTAAACGCGAAAGGGTTGATAAGGTTGAAGTCTTTCAAGTGCATCATAGCAATCAAGAGTTGCCAAAGAGCGAGAAGAGTGAGTTTGAGGCCAATGGAGGGAGAAAGAATCCAAATGTAAAATTTGGTAGATTCAAGTCGTGTCAAGGACTTTAAACTTGACATTCCTACATGTATAACTCCATCATTACCCTCTTTCTATCCATCATTTCCACCTTTGTGTCAACAGTATAACCTGAAAGTTGACACCGTATAAGTCATTCCGTCGAGCCAACGATGTAAAAAAAAGGCGCTTGTGGGAGGCAACCCAATTTTTCTTTGTTTGGTAATAGTAGGAGTGAGTCTTAGGTAAAAGAGTGGAGAATTTTGGCCTTGGATAAGATCTTTTGGGTGAAAATTTCTATTTGATCATTTGACCGGACTTGGATTGTTATCATTTTGGTTTATTTTTGGCACATATTTTATGCATGGATGACGTTTCTCTTTTTATTATATTTTCATCTCATGAGATTCAAGTTCGGTACCTACAGTTATACTATGACAGTGTATGTGACATTGATTCTTTTCCTTTTATCTCGTTATCTATTGCCTGCTTTTGGCACGGTGGTTGTTCCCCGTGCATACATTTTCATGTTTCTTGGTTTCATGGCTTTAGGTGTACGAGATGGAGCTTCGTGGATATGTCATATGCACTCATTTGCGCCTTTCTGCCGGGTTAAGTTAAGACTTCTTTCTCCTTTATCATTCACACAGTGAGGACAGTGTTGCATTTAAAGTGGGGGGTGGTAGACTCAGCTATGATTTGCGCTTCATTGTTGATTGTATCCATTGTGTTGTATGCTTATCGTTTGGTCATTACTTTAGTAAAATTTGAGCAATTTTAAAAATTTTCCATGGTATTGATGTTGCATTCGTATGTTGAGCCTTCACTTTGATAGGATAAATGGTTTAGTGAGTGTTTAAATGCATGTTACTTGGCTTACTACCTTATCTTGGAGACGGGATTTTCATACACGTATAGCTTCAATTTCATGAACCATGGCAAGTAGTGACCAATTATGGTAGACTTAGGCACAATTCGGCTACCTAGAACTCATACCATTAACTTTGAGACGAAATATAAAGGCCGACCTTGGTAGAGTTTGGGACGACAGTTTTGGCATTTCTTTGACCTAACTAGAGCCAAATAGCCATCCAATGACATATTCCACAGTAACCCCTCTAAGCCTTGGTAGGATGGTTAGACCCCCATCCGACACTTAGCCATTCGTATTTAGCACGTAATCTCCCGACCCCCAAGCCTTATTTGTGGTCTACATTCCCTTGGACATCCTACGAGTCAAGCTTAATCTTTTCATTTCGAGCACACTTGCTAAAAAGCAAGTGTGGGGTGGTAGAGGAGTACGTATGTATAGAGGAGTTGGTGCTTCTACAAGCTATTTCACGATTTGGAGGGTAGGAGCTCATTTTTATATAGTATGTACGTGATGGCCTTTGACTCAACCTATTTAAATTGTATAATGCAGCTTTCTAAATTCAAAAAAGAAAAGGAAAAGAAAATGAAATCAATCAAAGAAAGCTTGCAATAGAGTCAATAAAAGTGTAATAAAGGTTGAGTCAAAGAAAGCCAAGTGTTTTAAGACTCGTGTTTTGATTTGTAATATGATGTTGGTGTTTGGGATGAGTCATTGGTATAGAAATATGATTTTTTTTTTACATTTTAGCCTCGTTACACTTGAGACATAGTGCGATATGGCATCTTATTTAATGAATCATGTTTCTAGGCTCGTTGTGAGCTAGCTAGAGGAGGGTAGAGGTAGCTACGTTTTGTATTGTTACACCTCATGATTGAGCTTGCTCGTTTCATATCTTTGTTGTTTATTCCCCAAAAATTCCCTTCGGTTAGCCCCGTCCCGAGCCTAACGTTACAACCTTGCAAGTCCTACTCGACCTTGCTTAACCTCGGTTGGCCTCGATTAGTGGAGATGCTGATGGGAGTGAAATTGTAGTGTATTTCCTATATGAGATTACCTCCTTTTACGAGTTATTCATGGTTATTTTGGGCTATTATGGGTAGGATATGAACGATATTCACTTATATGCATGTTTCGAGACTAAAGGCGTTTTCGTCCTAAAAACTTGTGTTTTATGTGGATTTCGTTACGTTTCTGTCAATGTATATTATGCCTTGGTGTTCGTGTCTTTGTTTTTAGGCTTAGATTGATGTATAAGCTTGAGAATAAGGAAGAGAGTATTGAGAAAGAACGAGATTTGGGGCCAAGGAGGAGAAAAGAGTGAAGAATCATTGACGAAATCTGAACCAGTCACTTCAGGGGCATTTTGGTCACACTTGGAGACACTTTCAGGAAGAGTTGTCTTCATAAAAGTTGTAGGTAATTGAACGTGTTTTCCAACGCATCTTGGATCGTTCAAATTGGAGCTCTACACAAGAAGTTATTTCTGATTTACTTAAGACAGGATCCAAACGAGCGTTTACGGAGCAAATTTACATACAGCGTGTTGGCTTTTCGGGCAGACGGGCGTTTGCCTTGTCTCAGACGCCCGTTCGCGGTCGGGATACGGCAAAAACCTATAAAAACCCTCTTTTTCGGTCCCATATCATATCTATTCGATCCGGGACGACTTTGGGCATCTTAGGGGCGATTTTAGGGCGGTTTTTGAGTAGTTTAGACACCCTTTGATCCCCATATTCCATAGATTAATTCCATTGATTCTACATACTTTTTATTAGATTAAATTTCTGTTTCAACACCAAAGATTCGACTTTTAGCGCAGTACCTTTACTCAATATTCAAGGTTTAATTTTTATGATGATTATGCTTTCGTTTATTATTGTTCTTAGTATGATTTACTTTAATTAGTTCGTTGTTAGTATGTTTATGAGTAGCTAAAGTAGTTGTGTAGCCGAATTATGTGAAAACGGGTGAAAATCCCAAAGGGGGATGAGATGGGAGTTGTGTAGCGCTTAATTAAACGTTTGTATGATGAATTCATGTTCTAAAACTTGTTTTGATTGTTTTAATAGCTTTGAATGAGATTGACATCCTTGTTCACTGTTACACACACATCGAGCTTATATATGTATTTTGTGGCGAGGTGTGGGATACGGGTATTAGAATCACTAGACATAGCCTTGATTGTTAGATTGACAACCTAGCTAGACGTTAGGACTATGCCTATGTGAGGTTCTTATCAGGTTCCCGAGCGGCTCATTATTCGGTCAACCATGTTAAAGCGAGTTAGCTTTAAAAGGGCGTTAATAAGCCTAGTATAAGGGGTTAAGCGAGAGTTGTTCAGACCTTAACGCAAGAATAAGGAGTCGACACCCGTGGATGTCATATAAACTGAATTGGATAGGTAGGTCGGTTAAGACACACTCCTTGTCAAGTCATTCCTGTGGGGTAAAAGTAACATGTTGGATCGTAGTTCGGCTATGCCTTTTAATCACCTAGATAAATCCGTTAGAATAATATTTATTTTCTGCATTAGCTATAATACTTTTCACCTAATATTGACCTGAACCAAGTTTAGACGTCGACTTTGGTACTTCACTATTACTCCCTGTGAATTCGACCTTGAAACCACTATACTACCGTTGACCCGATACTCTGTCGGTTAATGTTAGCGGTTAAGTATTTTGCTATCAAGAATTTTGGCGCCGTTGCCGGGGAGTACATGGTGAATATCTTGCAAGTTGACTGAAAGCTTGGGCTTAGGTCGTTTTATTTTTATTTTTATTTTTTCCTTTTTTTTCTTTTTTTTTCTTGATGGAGTTCGTATATTGAAGCGTCACACCACCTATTGTTGTGGTGGTGGTGACGAGATACTTTGATTGTGTGGTGTTGTTTTCTGAGATATTGCAGTGTAAGCTACAATGGATAGAGTCTCACCTCCACACTACCAACCTGAACAACAAGGGATGACAATGAACCAATACACACAACAATGGTATGCGCCTAAACCTATATATTAGCAGCAGAGTAACCAGAGTTCTTGGGATTATCAGTGCCCTAGTGCAAACCAGAATCAATACTACGGTTATTCGAATGGAAACAGTAATGGATTGTTTGGTGGGAACGGGCATGATTGGAATCAGGGGAATGGGATTGGTGATTTTCAACCAGTCCAACAATATCAACCGATTCAGCAGAATTGCCAGAACTTTAAACCGGAGTTCAACCAAGCGAATGTCAACCGAGTGCTGCAAATGCTAAGGGATGAGGGGTATCAAGACCATGTTTCCCAACAACTCATGCAACAACTTATACAGCAGCAGCAGAGTCAGTATGACCATTCTGTATCTCAACCGCAAGAGGAATACGAGATTGATCCCGGACATGCTGAAGAAGAACGGGAAGTTGAGATAATAGAGGAGCTAGCAGAGAGGGTTTCTGTGGTGAAAGTCGAGAGAGTGCGGATACACCATAGTTCTGACTGGGAGAAGCGGATGGATGAGCTGTAGAGGGAGATCACGGAATCTATGGAGCGGATTTGGGCACTCTACCGAAGGAGTGTGCGCGGTGAGTATAGAACCTCCACGACTAGAGCAGAATGGGCACGTAGGAAGAACATGTTGCTAGACATATCCAAGGATCTCATCTCGCTTAAAGAAGCCCGGGAGCTAGAACATGAAAAAGAGGCTTGTGCACTTGAGGTGAATAAGGTTGCAGTGGAAGCTGACAGTGAAGAAGTTCAGGTGGAGAGTGAGGTTGATGAATCGGTTAGTGGTAGAGAGCTGGGAGTTGCCCAACCAAAGAAAGCAGCAGAGCGAGAGAGAATGGAAACTGAGTTGAAAGCTATGCAAAAGGAGTTAGCTGCTGTTCAGAGGGATCTCATGATTTTTAGGACAGAGCTAGTGACTGAGTTGGGATCACCCATAGCACCATCACATTCTATTGAAATATCTGATGATACCTTGGTGGAGTGTACAGTGGGGCCGACTATTGTTTTGAGTGAGCAAGAAATCTTTGGTAATAAAATGCTCTGGGATGAAGAAGAACTGCAAGATTTTGAGATGGAAGCGGTGCAACTGTTGTCTACTACACCGCCTTCCCACGATATGCAAAATGATGACTTGACAGAGGGTATGGTAGATTCAAATGTGGTCGTCGATTATGTGGAGATCGAGACTAAGGAGATGTTGGGATCGCTCATTCTACCATCAAGCTCACTTGTGGATCAAGATCAAGTTGATGAGCCACTAAAATTGAAGCCACTGGATGGATTGGTGATTCCTGATACGATGGTCCCGGATTACTTCACTCATCCACCATGTGATGATGAGTATTATGAGATCAAGTTTTCACTCCCTCCGGTGAATGCGGCTCAAAGAAGTGTGAGAACGAGACCACATTGGGAAGAGGTAGCATCAAGGACCAAAAGAGGTAAGATTTTAGACAATTCAATTTCCATGGTTCTCGCTTTATTCACTTTTCTCAAGCTATTGGTCTTCTTGAGTCTAGATTTTGGTTGATGAGTTTTGGTGCTTATGTCATGAGTGTATGTTTGAGATGTTTTGAGTCGTTTATGATTTGAGTTTGTTAAGCGTCACCTGGTCGAGCCAATGACGTAAAACACAGGCGCTTGTGGGAGGCAACCCACCTTTTTGCTTTATTTGTTTAGATCTTATTGGGACCCTGAGAGGAATATTTTACACCCGATTCTTGTTTTTGACATGCATGCTATAGCCGATGTTTTTTTATATATACATTCTATGTTTTTGTTACCTACACTTAAGGTTTCGGCCTTTCGTCGTAGAGAATTCTTTGTGTTTACTTTGTAGCACAGGCACCCTGGGAGATACATTTACGGTTGTTGCCTTGCATTGGATGAGCTTTGCCGACAGTTCAACTAAGTTTTTTTTTCCTTTCTCACTCACACACTGTTCGCGGTTTTATACAAAGCAAAAGATAACAAGTAATAAAATAAAACCGATGTCAACCCCAAGTGCGAAGGCTCGCAGCTATAGTGGTGAAACCGGATCGTATCCGCAGGACTTGTAACGAAAAAGAGTTTTTGCCTTCGATTTCTTTTATAAAGTTGATGATTATGATCTCGGATTTTCAATTAACAAACTAAGGTAGCAAACGTGAAAATAAATAAAACTACGATAATAAAATTTATAATTTAAAACAACTAGAACGCACCGATGATCCACCACCCCACCGAAAATAACAAGAAAGACACATATTCATTCGTAAGTTCTTGGATTATTATCTGCTAAAGAGGCATTTTCCCTTTCGGTTCATCGCCTTTTAATTAGTTCACCACTCTCGGTACAACTAAAGCATTTACGGATCAAAGATATGGATATAAATCCTAATCTATTAACATTCACCCTCAACTTACGTATGTTGGAAGACTATTATCATTCTCCTTCACGGTAATCTACGAATTTATCAACTTCCGTATCTAAATTCGAATATCATGCAACACACATATTGTTCATACACATTGCACTTAAACAAAGTAAAACATGAAGGAAGAACAAGATAACTTACGAAAATGAATTAAAGCGAAATCCTTATTTATTCCGGTGATGGTGGCTTCACAACGATGGTTCTAGCTTAGAGACCTTAGCCAATCATCCTCGATTATGATTTTAATCGGGCCGTAGCTCAAAGATTACAACAAGATTACTCTTATTCTAATTTATTCTCGGCATAACGCCTACAGAGTATTTACATAAAAGACGGGAAAAGTAAAAGCTTGGCCAAAAGTGACCAAGGAGGGGCGCCTTTATGGATGGAAATGAGGGAGTTTTTATAGGGAGAGTTGAGGGGAGGTGTATAAGGAGAGGTTGTAGTTGAGGAGATATTTTTGGGAGAATATGCTAAGGAATATTCTCAAGTTTGTTATAAGCATGTGGGAGGTGATAATGACTTTGCATGTGAAGGTGAGGAGTCACTAAAATAGCATGTGGAGTTTGTTATGACTCATCATCATCATCATTAAGGAGCACATGGAGTAACATGCATCAAACTTGGCCAAAATATCTCCGGTTCGTCCGTAATTCCAGCAGATTCGGTAAAAAATCATAACTTGAGTTGTAGACCTCCGATTGACGTGATTCAAAATGCGTTGGAAAGCTCATTTTAGTATCTACAACTTTCGTCAAGAACTCTTCCCTGAAAATGCCTCTAAGTCGGGTAAAATTTCCATCGAAAACAGGTTACGGTAGAAGTACGTTGGAAAATATTGATCCGTTGATCTCGTAAACTCGTGTCATCTTCTTCTTTTCCTCAAAATCCATCTTTTAGGCCTCAAAATATAATGTTACGTGGCATATTTTGAAATACTTGATCACCAAGTTTGGGCCGAATCGAATCGAGCTTTCTTTATTCGAATCGAGCTTTCTTCTTAATCTTCATCGATCTTCGTTTAAGCTCCTCATTTAACATGCAAGCGCATACTACATTCATGATAACATCGTGCAAAATGTAACATCTCATATTGAAAGATTTTTATCAATGAAACCACATAATTAACACAAATTTGCACTTAACCACTTTTAAAACTCATTTGCTCAATAATTCGATTAAACCCTTGATTTCTATGCAAATTATACGAATATGGAGGAAATTGTTATAAAATATAACATTATAAATCATGTAAAATCACCCTAAACAACTCCCCACACTTAGCTTTTGCTCGTCCGAGCAAAACAAAACAAGAATCAAGGCTCGAAAAAAGATAGACACCTCAAGCAAATACAACATATACTCAATAAATCGAGGTTCACCCCGATGTGTGTGCATAGCCATAGAAAACTTCCACTAAGTCCAAACTTGAAAATTCAAAGCAAACTAGCTAATACCCCTTCAAACTAGTAATAATGATACTTATAAGATGTACCCTACAAAACGTGACATATCCTCGAAAAGAATAATAGAATGTATCTAGGACCTTTTCGATATACTCAGAGGATAAATCCTACTGAGATATCTCGCTATTTATATACTGGGATAAGGTATACGATAACTAAGTCCTTAACTTATTCATAATAATAAATTTTTTCGATTTTTTTTTTTTCTTTTTTTTCACACTTTTTTTTCTTTTTTTTTTCAACACACATCAGAATGAGCTTTTGCCCGTCATAGTAGAATAGGATGTTTCGGGATAACACCCTACCTTACTCAAATCATAAGGCAGCTTTTTCTGACTGTCGTGAGCTTTTGGTCATCATAGTGGTATAGGACATTTCGAGATAATGCCCTACCGCACTCAAATCATCGACCAGCTTTCGACACACACAATTGATTACTTTTTTCGAGATTTACGCAGTGGCGGTGGTTAACATGCTAAAAGCAATTCAAACCTACTGAGCATAACACCTCAAGCAATGATTTATTTGTTAATTATTGTGCAAAAACATTAGTTATGTTTCACTTATCACATTCAAACGTTCAGATATTCACAATATATCATACTCTGGCTATAAACACAAACTATCATAATTTTCACGATACGTACGTTAGCACTAAGCACATGACTTATAAGATAATCAAAAATCACTAATCAAAAAAAGGGTATAGCTTTATAATTTAGCTCATCATTCACTATGGCTCGTGAAAAATATATTGGGTGAAACAACTAACTTATCGAACATACGGAATATAGCATTAATGACTATAAAAACCGAACAAAGATATGCATTGTTTACTCGGGACTAAACAAAAATTTGAAAATTTAGCCCATTTAGCATAGAATCAAAATAATTTAAGCAAATGGTAGATACACATAAACCGATCCCTCCCCCACACTTAAATCACAACATGTCCTCAGGTTGTGCAGAATATAAAAAGAAAAAGAACACTTAGCTGATTGTGGTTCGAAAGTGGCAATTCCGGAAGTGGCCTAGAATCAGCTCCAGAAATGCTCGATGAAATCAGTAGACTGTGGACCATCCACCGGTAAACTGATTTATCTAAAAGCTCACAATCGCTATCGCAAAAATCCTGCACACCATGGGAAAACAAGACGTACCTCGGGATAGGGGCACAAAAGATGATAGACAAAGCAATATCATGGAATAAAGACAGAAATAAACTATGAGACAAAAAGGAAAAGATATCTAGGTTACCGCCCTAGTAGGGGCTTAATTATAGTCGGAGCTCGACTAGACAATAAAATTTCAACTCGGGTTAGCTTTGAATTTCCTATTCCCTTAGTTGCATAGTAGTTAAACTAATACATGTCACACATTATTTGAAAATTTAAAAGCAGACTAGGTCATGATATGAAATATGTGACAAAGTATTAACTATGAGTCTTTTATACCCAGATCCTCGAGGTTATTTCAAATTGTTCTAACAACCTAAATCTAAGAAATGATGCATTTGAATTTTTCTTTGTACTCCTCGGGATTTTCGGATAACCTCCTAATCGTTCCCTTTAAATGACATTCAAACATTCATCCCGAGACTTGGTGAAACAAAATGAAAATCAATTCAAGTATTTGAAAACTATTATCCAAAGTATGAGTAAAGTATAATGCAAAATGTAGAGTTTTTTTTTTTTTTTTTTTTTTTTTTTTTAAACGGGTTGCCCCCGGTAGCGCTTTTGGTTAATGTCGTTTGCTTGACAACCCAAAAATTTTCAACCCGGTCAAAGCGGTGAGGCCTCTTTCCGAATCATTCTTGATTTCCTCGGGTCAATAGTATGGATCCCACAAAAACAAAGTCTCGCCAACGTATTGGCCATATCAAGAAACTTCGTATCCACTTAGTTCCTATGATTCTTCTCTTCTTCTTTTTAGGTTTCGGGATTTCACAAGGTCGAGGTGTATCATCAAGTAATCACAATATCATCAAAGAATTCACAGAGACGTAAATCATCGGGTTCCAAAAGATCGGAGTTGTCTTGACTAGGGACGTCGTTTAGATGGAAAACCCACCGGTCGTCCTTTTGTTGACCAATATAGTGTTTCAACCGATGACCATTCACTCACGAACAACTCTCCTCGCTTATTTTTCAATTCGACGGCTCCACTAGGGAAAACTCGAGAAATTTCAAAGGGGCGGACCAACGGGTGCGTAGCTTACCAGAAGCAGATGTAACCTGGTATTATATAGTAAAACCCATTCGCCTCTTTGAATTCTCTATGCTTGATTTTCTTGTCGTGAAGAAGTTTAGTCCTTTCCTTCATCGATTCTTGAGCTCGTGAGGCCTGGAGTCTCGAACTCATCAAGCTCCTGCAATCGCAACAATCGCTTTTCTCGCATAACCGGGCCGTCGAAGTTCAAGAATTTAATAGCCCGTAATGCTCGTGCTCAAGCTCGATTGGCGTGGCAGCCTTACCATAAACCATCTCAAACGGAGATGTGCCGATAGGAGTTTTGAAAGTCGCCTCTGACGCCTGCAGTACATCATCCGATTTCGCTCCAAATCCGTCCTATGAGAATTCACCGTCTTCTCAAGAATGCTTTTCAGGCTTGGTTACTTACTTCAACTTGTCCACTCGCCTGAGAGGTGATAGGGGTAGCGCTTTGTGTTTCACCCCATATCGTTCTAAAATCTTTTCTAATGGAGTATTGCGAAGTGAGTTCCTCGTCATCGATGAGAGCTCGTGGACAACCAAACCGTGTAAAAATGTTTTTCCTCGGAAGCTCTTGACCACCTTGTGGTCGTTCCATGCGGTGTTGCTATTGCCTCTACCCATTTTGACACGTAGTCAACGCGCAGACTGAGAATGTACTTGTTCCCATACGAGGATGGAAACGGTCCCATGAAGTCAATACCCCATACGTCGAAAACTTCACATTGTTGAATGGGGTGTAGGGGCATGTCCATTCGCCGAGAAAGTTTACCGTGCGCGGCACCGGTCACAACCTTTACAAAACTCTCTGTATCCTTAAAATTGTCGGCCAAGAGAAACCGGATGAAAAATCTTCGCAATTGATCTTCCCAGACTCCATAATGACCTCCCACAGTCCGTCATGGCATTGCTCTATAATGTCCTCTGCTCGAACTCGGGGACACACCTACGGAGTAATCCATCCTTACAACGCTTGAAGAGAATAGGGTCGCCCCCACACATAATAGTTCAAATCCAAAAGAATTTCTTCTTTTGCCGATATGTCGGTCGGGTCCAGATATCGCCGCTCAAGAAGTTTGCAAAAGGTGCAAACCAAGGAGAACCTTTTCCAAGATGTGGCGGGAATAACCTCGCACACATCAATAGTCATGAGTTGCTCGGTTGGAAAATCAATTCCAATCTCATCCGACTCTATTTGATGATCATCGGTCACCGAGACATGTGATCGGCTACCACATTCTTGCTACCCTTCTTGTCCCGGATATGAACATCAAACTCTTGTAAAATCAAGATCCATCTCATCAAACGAGGCTTGGCATCGGCCTTGCTCAACAGATACTTCAATGCGAGAATGGTGCATCCGCATCAGTAACTCCGACCCAAGCAAATAGCTTCTAAATTTATCCATGGCAAAAACTCATCGCCAACAACTCCTTCTCGCTTGTTGCATAATTTACTTGTCTTTGGGTTTAAAGTGTGACTAGCGTAGTAGATAGGTTGGAACCGCCGCCCACTCTCTCGACCTAGCACCGCTCCGATCGCATAATTAGAAGCATCACACATAAGCTCGAAGGAGCTTTCCGGGGGTGCTATAAGAATTGGCGAGGTAATCAACTTGTCTTTTAATTCTTTAAAAGCTCTTTCACACTCGGGGTGAAAACAAATTTCACATCCTCTCTTAAGAGAGTTGACAAAGGCTTGGCTATCTTAGAAAAGTCTTTAATGAACCGCCTATAGAATCCAACATGACCCAAGAATCCTCTTACTTCTCTTACATTTTTAGGGTATGTCATTTTTCAATAGCTTTTACCTTCGCTTTGTCAACCTCTATACCTTCCTTGACACCTTGTGTCCAAGAACAATTCCTTCTTCCACCATTAGGTGGCACTTCTCCCAATTTAAGACTAAGTCCTTCTCTATGCACCGGGACGTAACTTTATCAAGATTGTGTAAACAAAGTGGTAAATCTGTCCCGAATACAGAGAAGTCATCCATAAAAATTTCCATCACCTTCTCCACTAAACCATTGAAGATAGCCAAAGATACATCTTTGAATGTGTAGCTGGTGCGTATTCTGAGACCAAATGGCATCCTTCGTAAGCCGGTGGCGAAGGTACCAGAGGGACAGTGAAGGTAGTCTTTTCTTGATCAATGGGGTCGATAGCTATCTCGAAAGTATCCGAATAGCCATCCAAAAACAATAAAATTGCTTGCCACTAAGCCTCTCAAGGAGCTGGTCAATGAATGGCAAGGGAAAGTGGTCTTTAGAGTTACCTCATTTAGTCTTCGTAGTCGATGCAAACTCTATAACCGGTGACTTGTCGTAAGGCAATCTCTTCCCCCTTTTCATTCTTTTCAATAGTAATCCCTCCTTTCTTTGGCACCACCCGAGTGGGGCTCACCCATTCACTATCGGCTATTGGGTAGATGATACCCATGTCAAGCAATTTGATGATTTCCTTCTTAACGATTTCCTGCATGTGAGGGTTTAGCCTTCTCTCGAGGTCGTCGCACCTTCTTCGATCCTCAACAGCCCCGATCTTATGCATACAGATATCGGGCTTATCCCCTTAATATCTCCCACTTGCCAACCAAAGGCGAGGATATTATCTGCAAAGCACTTTGATAAGCTTTTCTTCCTCCTTCGGTTCTAACTTAGATGAAATGATCAAAGGAGCTTATCACCGTCCCTCGAGAAAAATGTATTTCAAGTGTTGAGGCAAGGGTTTCAACACTAAATCGACGGTGGCTTCTCCACACTTGGTCTCAATTTATCTCCCTTAAGCTCTAGATCTCCAAGCTTATTATAAGGGCTCTGAAGCATCATGGCCTCCCCAGCAGACAGGGCCTCATCACCTTTTGCAAATCTGGGCATATCACCATGCCTCTCCTCATCTTCTTTCCTACCACCTCGTGGTAATCGAACTTTCCTTGTCAATCTCTTCTAAAAATTTTATCCACTCCTCATTAGTCCAAGTTGCGAGATAGTTTATTGAATTCTTCCTCATCCCAACTACCCATGAACACTTGTTTATCATACTCATGCTGAAATCGTCCTCAATAGCTAAACAAGTGTCATCGACGGGTGCTTCAACCGCATTGCCCACATTGAACTTTATG
This sequence comes from Gentiana macrophylla, assembly GCA_026214975.1. NCBI lineage: Eukaryota > Viridiplantae > Streptophyta > Magnoliopsida > Gentianales > Gentianaceae > Gentiana > Gentiana macrophylla. The sequence goes on from CM047810.1 coordinate 88,748,450, forward strand.
CTCTCATCCTCCAAATGTAGGGTTACTTCGCCACTGTGGGAATCTAGTAAGGCACGGGCGGTTGCAAGAAAAGGTCTTCCAAGGATCAAGGGGGTTTTCTTATCGTTGGTCATATCCATGATTACCCAATCAGCTGGGTATATGAAGTTCTTAACCTTGACCAATACATCTTCTACAATTCCCCTTGCATATTTCACACTTCTATCTGCAAGTTGAAGAGAAATAGGTTTAAGCGTAATAGATTGATCCAATCCAAGAGATTGGAAGATTGACGAGACATCGATTGATTGATGCTCCCGAATCGCATAGAACATTGTGGAAATCCTGTTCCCGATAGTACATGAAATCGTAAATCTACAGGTGGGACACTTCACAGGAAGTTTAGTCTGCTGATTCTTTGAGCATTCTCCATTCAATACTATGTGCTCGAGCTCTTGGAGCTTCTTTTCGAACTCACTGCGTCCTTTATAAACTTTGTATACTTTGGCATTCCTATCAAAAGATCAACTAATGGAATGTTTGCCTCAGTATTCTTGAGCAAGTCGATAACCTTCTTATATTCTTTATCGACTGTTAATGACAGCTTGTTTTTGCTAGGTGGGTAAGGGAGATCAGCAAAGTCTTCCTCAGTAAAGTGCTTCTTTGCCGTCTTATCATTGATTGCTTTGTCTTCCATATCCTTCCACCTCACATGCTTCCCGAACTTAACTTAGAATCGACTTCTTCTCAAAGATTCTTCTCTTTATCAATGTGATTCTCAACTTTCACCTTTTCTTCAGAATTTTCTCTTTCACTTGGATCAATAGTAGTCCCAACATCTTTCTGAGGAGAACAAAGATCTTCCCCTCCTGCGTCTCTGCTCACAGGAGGGGCTACTCGTTTCCCTGGTTGGCCTGACTGCCAACCGCTTTCCCACTCCTCAGTTTTATAGCATTCAGCTCATCTTGACCATAGTTCCATGGTGCAGCGAGATCGGTGCAAGAATTCTGGTCATTTTGGACCAGATTAACCCCTCGGGGGTTCTTCTCAGTAAAACTCGGCAGCTGACCTTGAGGTCGACTTGCTTGCTGCCCCGAAATTTGTCCCAATTGCACCTCCAAATTTCTCACTGTACTGGTCAGAGTACTTAAAGCATTTGCCAATTGAGTGTTGGCCGTGATTTGCTCGCTCAACTTTTGTTCTAAGATCTGAAATGATTGATTTTGATTTTGCGGTGGATTGGTGTTCCATGTTTGGTCGATAGTTGGATTGAAAATTGCTTTGATTAGGCCTAGGGGCCTGAAAATGACGGGGTTTCTTGCCCCGGAAGGTCACTCCATCGGAAACCAGGGTGGTTCGGTTATAATTGAATCCTTGAGTGTTTTGATTCGACCGAAGGTCGATAATTTTGAGAAGTGAATGTATTCACTTCTTCCGAATGAAACAATAGATGACATCGATGGAATGCGTGCCCAACGGTATCGCAATTTTGGCAAACGACATTGTTTTGAACGGCTTTTGACTGTGAGATCGGGTCAAGGCGGCATTGATTACTACGATGGCCTTGGCCATGGCAATTGTCACACACAAGACTTTGAACATTCATTGCCGTCACTTGCTTCGTAGTGCGCCAATCGAGCTTTTAGAGACGTGGTCTCATCTACCTCATACTTCCTCGCAATGAGCTTTTCGATTGGACGCACTGCATAGGTAGGGGCATAATTATACTTTGCAATATCTTCAAACAACATCCATCCTCATCGGTGTCTTTCTCGAAATGCACCTCCAGCAGTAACTATTCACCATTCCTTAGTCAATTCGGTCAAACCATTGTAGAAAGTGTTGACCAATCTTTGTTTATCCAGCCCATGGTGGGGGCACTTTCTCAAGAGAGTCTTAAATCGTCTCCACGCATCGTAAAAGATTCCTTCTCAGATTGCACAAAAGTGAATATCGATTCGGAAGATGAGCCGTCTTTGCGTGTGGAAAGAAATCTTGGCTCGTAAATTCTTTCTCCAACTCCTCCCATGAAGTAATGGATTCGACTGGTAAGGATTTATACCATTCTTTCGCTTCTCCCTTCAGTGAGAAAGGAAAGAGTTTCATTTTCAGGGCGTCCTCAGTGACCCCTTTGATTAAAATAGTCCCGCACGATTCTAGAAATGAGTGAATGTGATCGTCGCGGGTCCTCGATGGAAAATCCATGAAATGTGGAACCTCTCACCAAATTGATTAAAGAAGTTTTGAGTTCGAAATTATCGGCCGTGATTTCGGGAATCACGACCGCAGGATTAACTTTCACGAGTAGATGGCATGGCAAAGTCGCGCCAATGTCCGTTGCTCGCCATTTCTTCAACCTGGGCTCCTACTTGAGCTTCTCCTCGGCCGTATCCTTCAGGATCGTTTCCTTCCGTGGTTCCTCGTCCGTCGGTCCAATGAGCCGAACCAAACGTCTGTTTGGTCGGCGATGGTTCGCTCTATCTCCGGATTATACAAAAGTGGTCCCCGTGAGTTCGAGTTTGCATAAACTACGTTTGGGCACCAACACCTAAATCACGAGGTTTCGGATTTTATCCTTATGCTTCGCAGAGTGGGATTCACCGAGAATCCATCACCCAACCTCAATGATTGAAAGCGTGTTCCGTGTTTCTTTTTCTCTCTTTCTCGTAATTACCGAATCCACTCGGTATTTATCGAGAATTTTTTAAATTTTTTTAAATTTTTTTTTTTTTAGAATTAAAAAAGCTATACTAAAACAGGCTCAAAAACAGTCTAAGCAGCAGAAAAGAAACAAAATACTATAAAACTAATACGAGTAATGTAAAAGTAAGCTAAAAGAAAATATTTTTTTCTCTCTCTCGTAATTACCGAAAGATTTTTTTTTTTTTGTTTTTTTATTTTATTGTTTAAGACGAAAACGAGATAACTTAGTTGACAAAAAAGCGAAAACGAAAATTTTCCGTGCCAAGTCCCCGGCAACGGCGCCAAAAACTTGTTCGCGGTTTTATACAAAGCAAAAGATAACAAGTAATAAAATAAAACCGATGTCAACCCCAAGTGCGAAGGCTCGCAGCTATAGTGGTGAAACCGGATCGTATCCGCAGGGACTTGTACGAAAAAGAGTTTTTTGCCTTCGATTTCTTTTATAAAGTTGATGATTATGATCTCGGATTTTCAATTAACAAACTAAGGTAGCAAACGTGAAAATAAATAAAACTACGATAATAAAAATTTATAATTTAAAACAACTAGAACGCACCGATGATCCACCACCCCACCGAAAATAACAAGAAAGACACATATTCATTCGTAAGTTCTTGGATTATTATCTGCTAAAGAGGCATTTTCCCTTTCGGTTCATCGCCTTTTAATTAGTTCACCACTCTCGGTACAACTAAAGCATTTACGGATCAAAGATATGGATATAAATCCTAATCTATTAACATTCACCCTCAACTTACGTATGTTGGAAGACTATTATCATTCTCCTTCACGGTAATCTACGAATTTATCAACTTCCGTATCTAAATTCGAATATCATGCAACACACATATTGTTCATACACATTGCACTTAAACAAAGTAAAACATGAAGGAAGAACAAGATAACTTACGAAAATGAATTAAAGCGAAATCCTTATTTATTCCGGTGATGGTGGCTTCACAACGATGGTTCTAGCTTAGAGACCTTAGCCAATCATCCTCGATTATGATTTCAGAATCAGGGCCGTAGCTCAAAGATTACAACAAGATTACTATTCTAATTTATTCTCGCATAACGCCTACAGAGTATTTACATAAAAGGCGGGAAAAGTAAAAGCTTGGCCAAAAGTGACCAAGGAGGCGCCTTTATGGATGGAAATGAGGGAGTTTTTATAGGGAGAGTTGAGGGGGAGGTGTATAAGGAGAGGTTGTAGTTGAGGAGATATTTTTGGGAGAATATGCTAAGGAATATTCTCAAGTTTGTTATAAGCATGTGGGAGGTGATAATGACTTTGCATGTGAAGGTGAGGAGTCACTAAAATAGCATGTGGAGTTTGTTATGACTCATCATCATCATCATTAAGGAGCACATGGAGTAACATGCATCAAACTTGGCCAAAATATCTCCGGTTCGTCCGTAATTCCAGTGATTCGGTAAAAAATCATAACTTGAGTTGTAGACCTCCGATTGACGTGATTCAAAATGCGTTGGAAAGCTCATTTTAGTATCTACAACTTTCGTCAAGAACTCTTCCCTGAAAATGCCTCTAAGTCGGGTAAAATTTCCATCGAAAAACAGGTTACGGTAGAAGCACGTTGGAAAATATTGATCCGTTGATCTCGTAAACTCGTGGCATCTTCTTCTTTTCCTCAAAATCCATCTTTTAGGCCTCAAAATATAATGTTACGTGGCATATTTTGAAATACTTGATCACCAAGTTTGGGCCGAATCGAATCGAGCTTTCTTTATTCGAATCGAGCTTTCTTCTTAATCTTCATCTGATCTTCGTTTAAGCTCCTCATTTAACATGCAAGCGTACCTACATTCATGATAACATCGTGCAAAATGTAACATCTCATATTCAAAGATTTTTATCAATGAAACCACATAATTAACACAAATTTGCACTTAACCACTTTTAAAACTCATTTGCTCAATAATTCGATTAAACCCTTGATTTCTATGCAAATTATACGAATATGGAGGAAATTGTTATAAAATATAACATTATAAATCATGTAAACTCACCCTAAACACACACTGAGGACAGTGCTTCGTTTAAGTAGGGGGTAGGAGACTTAGCTTCACTGTTTTTGTTGATAAATTTGTATGCCATGTTTTCATGTACTTGAATGATTTGTTGGCTTAGTTTTTGCTATATCGTGTGAATTTGGGCCATATTTTAAAAAAATTCATGGATTGATGTTGTGTTATATGTTGAATCATGATATCCTTAGGTTAAGTGCTTTACAATTGAGTAAATGCATGCGAGTTAAGTCGTGATCTTGTTATAAAAATGGACTACACACGCACTTAATAGCTTCAATATCATGAGTTATGGTAATTAGTGATGCATATAGTTGTCATAGTCTATTCTGTTACCTAGAACTTATATGATTAACTTCGAGGCAAAATATAAAGGTCAATCTTGGTAGATTAAGGGATGACGGTCCTGGCATTTCTTTGACCCGACTAGAGCCAAACAACCAACCCTGTACATAATTTCCACAGAAACCCCTTTGAGCCTTTGTAGGGTGGTTAGACCCCCCACCCGAACTTTAGCCATTCATGATTGAGCCTATAATTACCGACCCTTAGCCTTTATTTGTGGTCTACATTTCTTTGGCACCCTACGAGTGAGTTTTAATCTTATTTTGGGCACACTTGCTAGCACAAGTGTGGGGTGGTGAAGATGTGTATCCAAGTATGGTGTTGGTAAATCTTTTGTACTACGAATGAGAAGGGATAGAAAAAGTGTTGGTGTTTGGTTTATGAAAAAAAAGAAAAAGAAAAAAAAATCAAAATCAAAATCAGTCAAAAAAAAAATGGAACAAAGTGTTTGAAAAAAGTTGAGTCAAAGAAAGTGTGATGAAGGCCGTGTATTAATTCTTCCAAAGTGGCGTTGGTGGACGAGTTTTCATTAAAGTATGTTGGAATTTGAGATTAAAGAAGGAGAATGCTTGCTTGAACCAAGCTAAGGAGGTGAGTTATGAGGCAATTTCAAGAAGTTTTGATTAAGCTCACTCGTTTTTCTCTTTTGATATTCCTTTTATCCTTTCGTTTAGCCCCGTCCCTAGCCTAACGTTACAACCGTGAAAGTCCTGCTTGACCTTAGTTAGCCTTGATTTGACCACGATTAGTGGAGATGTTTATGAAGTATAAACCTATGGTGTAACAACAATAGTCATGCATCTATAATCTGAACCGGTTAACTGTGATGAATGAATGAGAAGTTATGCACACACTCACATTCCGTTTTTGTAATAAGGTAGGATTAGACTCAATTGCATTTGCCTGGTTGTTTTCACTTGCCCTTTGCATATGATGATCCCGTGTATGACTACAATTTTGACTATGTTACATTTTAAAGACGCTCTGTTTGCTCGAGGGCGAGCAAAAGCTAAGTGGGGGGTAGTTGATGGGAGTCAAATTGTAGTGTATTTCTTATATGAGATTACCTACTTTTACGAGTTATTCATGGTTATTTTGGGCTATTATGGGAAGGATATGAACGATATTCACTTATATGCATGTTTCGAGACTAAAGGCGTTTTCGTCCTAAAAACTCGTGCTTTATGTGGATTTCGTTACGTTTCTGTCAATATATATTATGCCTTGGTGTTCGTATCTTTGATTTCAGGCTTATATTGATGTATAAGCTTGAGAATAAGGAAGAGAGTCTTGAGAAAGAACGAGATTTGGGGCCAAGGAGGAGAAAAGAGTGAAGAATCATTGACGAAATCTGAACCAGTCACTTCAGGGGCATTTTGGTCACACTTGGAGACACTTTCAGGAAGAGTTTTCTTCATGAAAGTTGTAGGTAATTGAACGAGTTTTCCAACACATCTTGAATCGTTCAAATGGGAGCTCTACACAAGAAGTTATTGCTGATTTACTGAAGATAGGATCCAAACGAGCGTTTACAGAGCAAATTTACATACAGCGTGTTGGCTTTTCTGGCAGACGGGCGTTTGCCTTGTCTCAGACGCCCTTTCACGGTCGGGATGCGGCAAAAACCTATAAATACCCTCTTTTTCGGTCCCATATCATATCTATTCGATCCGGGACGACTTTGGGCATCTTAAGGGCGATTTTAGGGCGGTTTTTGAGTAGTTTAGACACCCTTTGATCCACATATTCCATAGATTAATTCCATTGATTCTACATACTTTTTATTAGATTAAATTTTTGTTTCAACACCAAAGTTTCGACTTTTAGCTCAGTACCTTTACTCAATATTCAAGGTTTGATTTTTATGATGATTATGCTTTCGTTTATTATGGTTCTTAGTATAATTTCCTTTAATTACTTCGTTGTTAGTATGTTTATGAGTAGCTAAAGTAGTTGTGTAGCCGAATTATGTGAAAACGGGTGAAAATCCCAAAGGGGGATGAGATGGGAGTTGTGTAGCGCTTAATTAAAAGTTTGTATGATGAATTCATGTTCTAAAACTTGTTTTGATTGTTTTAATAGCTTTGAATGAGATTGACAACCTTGTTCACTGTTACACACACATCGAGCTTATATATGTATTTTGCGGCGAGGTGTGGGATACGGGTATTAGAATCACTAGACATAGCCTTGATTGGTAGATTGAAAACCTAGCTAGACGTTAGGACTATGCCTATATGAGGTTCTTATCAGGTTCGCGAGCGGCTCATTATTCTGGTCAACCATGTTAGGCGAGTTAGCTTTCTAAAGGGAGAGTTAATAAGCCTAGTATAGGGGGTTAAACGAGAGTTGTTCACACCTTAACGCAAGAATAAGGAGTCCGTGGATGTCATATAAACTGAATTGGATAGGTAGGTCGGTTAAGACACACTCCTTGTCAAGTCTTTTCTGTGGGGTAAAAGTAACCTGTTGGATCGTAGTTCAGCTATGCCTTTTAATCACCTAGATAAATCCATTAGAATAATATTTATTTTCTGCATTAGCTATAATAATTTTCACTTAATATTGACCTGAACCAAGTTTAGATGTCGACTTTGGTACTTCACTATTACTCCCTGTGGATTCGACCTTGAAACCACTATACTACGGTTGACCCGATACTCTGTCGGTTAAGGCTAGCGGTTAAGTATTTTGCTATCAAATGCTTATGAAATATGAGCCTATGGTGTAGTCGCAATGACCTAGCATCCATAATCCAAACCGGTAAACCGTGGTAAATGTTGGAGAAGCTATTCACACACACACATCCCGTTTGCTTGATAAGGTATGGTTAAGTTGCATTCATTTACTCTTTTACTTGACGATTATCTCTGATGTGTGATTGGTTTGACCTACACATGCAACGTTGACTCTTTGGTTTCTTTTAAAACGCTCATTTTGCTCGAGGGCGAGCAAACGCTAAGTGGGGCGTGGTTGATGAGAGTCAACTTTACTATGCTCCGGTGCGTGTTTTAACCCCCATTTACGACACTTTTGGCTCATTCTGGGTAGTTTTAGACCATTTATAGGGCAAAAACACATTGATCACTCACTTTGAGGTAAAGTGTTAAATAGATGGAAAACCTCACCATTTTACAGTATTTTGACCCTTTTCGAGGCCTATCTTTCTTGCAGAATTACGCTCAGTATGTTGTTTGGCATGTGAAATGCAGGAAATAGGTGACTCGTAAACCCGGACGATGAGGTATGAGGCTTATAGAGTGTGTACCTGAAGCTATGGAGTTCTTACGGATCAATTGTCTCGAGCATTTATACTCACAGCTGACTTAAAGTGTTATTTGACCCATATTAGAGACATAATTCGGTTTGTACTTCTTCACAAGAGTTGTATATCTTTGAACAAGATTTCCAACGCATCTTAAATCACTCAATTTGGAGGTCTACACGCAAAGTTATGGTCAATTTACTGAAAACGATCTAGTACTGAACCACCTGTCGGACCGAACTTCGCACAGCTCAGCTCGTTATGCGTTTTTCACCATAAGAACGCGAATTTCCTGCAGATTTCGTAGGTCCTCTTCCCCAAAACCCTTAGAATCACCATTCCTCCATTCCTTCACCTTAGATTAGTTCATCTTTCACTCTTTCTCTTAGATTAAACACAATTTAGCATAGATTCTCTCTTTGTTGTTGGTGTTTCGAGGTCTTCTTCCCTAAGTGACAATGGCTTTGATGAAGATTGATGCAACTTCAGATTTCCTGCATTTTGGTACTTAATTCAAGCTCATTTTCAGTTTTATGGCTTTAATTTCATGTTTAATTTTTGTTTCTTTCATTATAATGAGTAGCTAAATCCTTACATAGCTAAATAATGTGAAAATTGATGAAATCCTCCTCTAATTGATGAAATTGGGAATGAGTAGTTGGTAAAGTTGAATCTTTTGATGGGTTTGTGTTCTAAAACTTGTGCTTAATGCTTGAATTGATTTGATCACTTGATTCATGATTTCACACATTGTCTTTATATATGTATTTTGCGAGATGATGTGGTAAAATGAGTTTTGGAATCGCCAAGTAAAATCGACTGAGTTGTTTAGATTCGGTTTCTTGAGTGAGGTTTTCAATGTGAGTTGGGCGTCTCTAGAGCGTTAATCATGCTTTGGTCAGTTAAATCCTTAAAGGCGGACTGTTGAACCGGGCATAGGGTGGTAGGTTGTTGCATTGGCGTCTACACACCATTATTGGAGATTGTACCCATAAACACATCAAGAGTATGATTGGTTGGTAAGTCGGTTGTACTCGTTCCCAATGAGTCGATTCGAGGGGTGAAACTAATCAATTGGATCATGGTTTGGCTATGCCTTCTTCCTTATTCTCTCTAGTTTATATTACGTCTTGGTGTTAATTATCACTTGTTCCACTCTTTTGGTTGGCCTAAACTAAGTATGAAAATAACTTTGGTGCTCGATTGATTCCTCGTGGGATCGACCTTGCATTCTACTATAGTGCATTCGATTCGGTACACTGCCGGTTAAAGTTGGACCATCACTATTTTGGCCATCAAGTGATTCCCTAAAAGGTAGAGAGTTAACCATACCGTGATCTCTCTTACCACTCAGTCTTGCTTGATTTCGTCAGAAAGCGGGAAATAGGGGTGATTCCCTAAGACTTCCTTGCCGAACAACGGAATCTGAATTCATTCAGAACAGAAGGGTTTTAGCTAAGAACAAATAACGGATTCGTTACAAGGCAGAAAATAGGGGTGATTCACTAAGACCTTTTTTCGCGACTAACGGTATCTTAGTTTATTCAGATAGAACCTTTGGAAGGATGCCCGCCATAGCTTATATCCTTTGGGGATTAAAACAAACCTCTATTTTCTGAATGGTAACACTGAAACTGTTAGTGTTTGTGAATGATAACACTGAAACTGTTGAAAACAACATGGGTGTGTTATCTGAAGTCAGAGTCTAACATGCCAACGGGATTCATTCTAAAGGATTTGATTCGCTCAAATTCACGAGAATTGATCATTGGCAATCCCATCCATTCACCTGGTTAAGATATTCTTGCATTTATGCAGCATTCAACGATGTAGTCTACCCTACCTCTCAAGAATGGTTATCTAAACCTGCAGATGAATACTAAATGGGATGTTTAGTGAATCCTCAAGTATCTTCGGGATAATGAGGAATAATATGCTAGTATATTCAGGTGCAAACTAGAATATAAGTGATAACACTAATTCTGGCTTTAGGTCAGATTGAGGATGATCGTTAAATCGATCTCGGTCTCAGTGTTTACTCATGTGATAAAGTATTATCCAGTAAGCTAATACCACTTCATTGTGAAAACATTGGAGAGGTAGCTCATAAGGATTTTGCAATCACTAGAGGTCATAAGCATATTGCAATCGTACCACCGGATTAGATGGAAAGGCGACGTTTCGATCCCAAATATTGACTCAAGCCGTCAACCTACCTGATCATTGTACCAAGTCACATGGTATTCGGATTCTAAATGCACGCGCTGGTCACCGACCTACCTGCGCGTGCACACTCCGGTCGTGCTTGGAAGGATGAATTACTAAGATGCGCTTGGAGGGTATGAATCTTGGGGATATGTATCACTTGTTTTGAGCAAGTGGGAGAATGTTGTAGATATAGATATAAAGGGAGTGCTCTAAAACAATTAATCCACTTGCCTTTCGTGCAAGTGGGAGATTGTTAGGTGTAGTGTCCGAAAGACAATTATATAATTGTTTTTGGATAGATTTAATAATTCATCTTATTATATGCATGTATGCTTATAATTAAGACACTACTGAAAACCCTAAGTTCCTCATTTATGTAATCACATAACTCAGTGTACGGCTATACACAAGAGGATTGAGTTAGTGAGATGTACTTAAAATTAACTTAGTCCGTAGCATTTATTAATCGGAGTACGGGTCTCAAGATTAATTTGCTAATAATGCGCCCAGAACACTTTAGGTGTGATGAGATATTATCAGATTTATCGGTAATAGGGTACCTAATGGGGCATTTATATATGATGATAATCATATAGGGCTGGACCGATTTGATTTGAGTTCTCGATATAATTCCGTAATCGAGAAGTGTCATCGAATCACAAGATGATCATATATGGATTAATCTCGATCCTGAGGTGATCACAGACAACTGCTTAGACTAGGGTAGGGTTTGATGTGTTAGTAAGGATCACTTCTTAGCATGTGGTCCAACACTTCTCGTTGGTTCTATTCTAGGATGAGTGAGTAGTCTGTGTTATCACAGATATGGAATCCATTCCTTCCCTCGGGAAGTAGACAGACAGTTCCCTTATTTGTTAACCTTAGAAACTGATCGATGGGCCCAGTTCATATTATATTAGTTATAAACTAATTGATCACTAGTGGGTTAATGGTAAATAAGGATAATATGTTTCGAGAAGGGTTTACGGAAATATCCCGAATTGAAGTGAACAGTCTATGGAGGATTTATCCGTATGTAATGATTATATCAGTGGGCACCTTATGACTCATAATTGAGTGTAAGTTTATATCTATATTCAGCAGAGTTCATTTTCGGGTTTATGGTGGTGTAACCCAGAATTAATAGATTGAATATAATTGTTCGGTCTGACGAATAATTTTATTTAATTTATTATAGCTACTGAATATGGGTCCATGGTTCCCGACGTGGTTCCTAATATAGAATATATGTTTTCTCGTCGTTTCACCTCAAAAATAGTTTGATTGGACTATTTAATTGATATGTGGATTAATTGTTTAGTTAGACTAGATAATTAAATACATAGAAAAGAAATTTTTCGTGGACCCGGCCCAATGTGTCAAAATTTCGTGTGACCTAATATTTTTGTTAGGGTGGCCGAAATTTGATGTTAATAATTATTAAGGAATTAGTGTTCTTGGATAATTATTTAGCATGCGATTTATCGTTTATTTGTTAAATGATAATTCATGAAATATTAGATAATAATATTATTTATCCTAATTTGTTTGGGACAATTATTTTATTTATCTTTTATTTGGAATAAGGATTAATCTAATAATTATCTCTTAATTATTAAATCCTTGGAGGACAAGGATTACTCTCCTATATAAAGAGAGTTCTCTCAAGCCTTTTGACACACTTATATTTTCGAAATATTAGGAGTATTATAGCTTAGAGATTTCGTCTATAATACTAGGGTTTCGAGTTTAGAAAACTTTGGGTTTTCTAATGTAGCATATCACGGAGGTCCGGTGGCTTGAAACACCATCCACTTGGTGTTGCTTGGAGATACACGTTGGAAGACGGTGGCATCTCATTGGATCGAGTAGCTTGGATTAAAGATTGTTCTTGACGTTTATACACCATAAACTGGTAAGCAATCTAAACCACCTTGTAGGTTTAGATATATTATTTTATGTTTTTTGGTTCACTAGATCTACATCTATACTATTCCACTGCGTAATCGGGTGGATCTTGATCTATCCGGCGATATTACATCTAACAATCAGTAGATAGATGGTGGTCATATATCTATGGCAAACAGCAAGGTCTACAAGGTAGTTGGAATTGGCTCAGTTCAGTTGAGGACAGAGGATCGAAGATTCTGCAAACCGAGTGAAGTTAGACATGTTCCACAAATGATCAAAAACTTGGTATCTCTCAGTTCTTTGGACAACAGGGGATTCAGTTTTAAGGGGGAAAGTGGTGTGCTGAGTGTCTATAAAAACTCAGTTGAGGTTCTCAAGGGAATCAAGAAAGGGACTCTGTATATATTACAAGTGGTCGATTGTTTTCGGTTCTCACTGATGTGGCTTCATTGAGATTCATCGATCTGATTTATAAAATCGTGGCACATGAGACTGGGTCACATGGGTGAAAATGGGATGCAGGTTTTTTCTCAAAAAGATCTTCTCGGGGGATGTAAGGTCAATAATCTGGACTTTTGTGAGCATTGTGTGTTTGGGAAGTTACATAGAAGCAAGTTCTCAAAAGGGATACACAATACAAAGTCATCACTTGATTACATTTATTCTGACTGTTGGGGGCCATCAAAGGTGGAGTCATTGGGTGGTCACAGATACTTTGTGTCCTTTATTGATGACTATTCAAGGATGGCTTGGGTGGTACTGATGAAACACAAAAGTGAGGCATTCAAGAGCTTTATGCAATGGAAGGCTCTAGTTGAGAATCAGTTGGGGAAGAAGATCAAGAGGCTTCGTACAGATAACGGTCTAGAATTCTGTTGGACTGAGTTTGATACATTGTGCAAAACTGAGGGTATTGCCAGACATCATACAGTCAGGAATACTCATCAGCAAAATGGTGTAGCTGAAAGAATGAATCAAACTATTCTAGAGAGAGCAAGATGTATGTTGTCTCATGCTGGTTTATCAAGGAGATTTTGGGCAGAGGCTGTCACCACAGCTTGGTACTTAACCAACAGGAGTACTCACACATGGATCAGTCTCAAAACTCCAGTTGAGATGTGGTCAGGCAAGCTTGCAGATTATTCAATTCTAAGGGTTTTTGGAAGCACAGTTTACTATCATGTCAGTGAAGGGAAACTGGAACCAAGGGCCAAGAAAGGAGTGTTTGTGGGGTATGGTGATGGACTAAAGGGGTACAAAATTTGGTCATCAACAGAAAATTGAGTCATTCTCAGCAGAGATACAGTTTTCGATGAAAATTCTACTCGGTTAATCAGTGAGGAGGATAACTGAAACTAAAACCAGTGCTGAAACTGAGAAAACTGACAGTATGGTGGAGCTTCAGGTGGAGTCAGTTGGAATGCAAAAATCAACTGATCCAAGTCAGTTTTCATCTGATTTGGTTGCTGAACCAGAGCTTAATCCAAGCCAGTCAGCTGAGCAAATGTTAGTTGAGCATCAAACTGAGAAGGTTGGTCAGCAGAGTATAGCTGTCAGCAGAGCTAGAAGATCCAATGTTGGGATACCTCCTAGAAGTTATGGGTTTGATGATATGGTTGGATAAGCACTTCAAGTTGCAGAAGAAGTGTATGGTTTTGAACCTTCTACTTATTGGGAAGTAGTGACATGTTCTGAAGCATCTCAATGACTTGCTGCTATGGGAGATGAAATGGAGTCATTACTGAAGAATCAGACTAGGGATCTAGATAAACATCCAGCTGAAAGGAGAGTTGTTACATACAAATGGATTTTCAAGAAGAAGGAAGGGATAACCGAGGCAGAAAGAGTTAATTATAAGGCACGTTTGGTTGCAAGAGGGTTCAGGCAGAAAGAAAGGGTGGACTTTGATGAGATATTCTCACCAGTAGTCAGACATACTTCAATCAAAGTGTTACTAGCAATGGTGGCACAACAAGATCTTGAACTTGAGAAGTTAAATGTGAAGACAGCTTTTCTACATGGTGAGGTAGTCAAAGAGATATACATGACTCAGCCAGAGGGTTTCCAAGTTCCTGGTAAGGAAGATCTTGTGTGTAAGTTGAAGAAGTCCTTGTATGGACTGAAGCAATCTCCTAGACAGTGGTATAAAAGGTTTGACAGTTATATGATCCAGTTGGGTTACAGCAGAAGTCCTTATGATTGATGTGTCTAGAACAGTCAGTTGGAAGATGGATCTTACATCTATATTGTGTTATATGTGGATGACATGCTGATAGCTTCAAAGAAGAAGCCTGATGTTCAGTATCTGAAAGACCTTCTCAGCGCTGAGTTTGAAATGAAAGATTTGGGTGCAGCCAAGAAAATTTTAGGGATGGAGATCTGGAGAGATAGAAATCAGAAGAAACTATTTTTATCTCAGCAGGGCTATATACAGAAGATTTTGTCAAAGTTTGGCATGTCAGCTGCTAAGCCAATAGATACTCCTATGGCATCAAATGTTCATTTGTCAGTTTTTGCTTCACAGTCAGTAGAGGAGAATGAGTTTATGTCAAGAGTTCCGTACGATAGTGCAGTTGGCAGTCTGATGTATGCCATGGTGTGCACTAGGCCTGATATGGCTCAGGCATTCAATGTTGTCAGCAGGTTTATGCCTCAACCTGGAAAGGAACACTGGAAAGCTGTGAAAAGAATGTTCAGGTACCTTAGAGGTACAACTGATGTTGGTCTCATTTATGGAGGTGATACTGAGAAACTGATCACAGGATATTGTGATGCTGATTATGCAGGTGATGTGGACAGTAGAAAATCTATGACTGGTTATGTTTTCATATTGGGGAATTCAGTTGTCAGCTGGAAAGCAACTCTTCATGAAACAGTGGATTTATCAACTACTGAAGCTGAGTATATGGCTCTTACTGAAGCAGCCAAGGAGGGTGTCTGGTTGAAGGGACTAGTCAGTGATTTGGGGCTACATCAGGATCAAGCTGAGATTTATTGTGACAGTTAAGTGCAATTTGTCTAGCTAAGGATCAGGTTCATCATGAGAGAACCAAACATATTGATGTGAGGTATCATTTTCTGAGAAATGAGGAGAGGGTTGTAGTGAATAAGGTCAGCACCAAAGAAACTCCTGCTGATATGTTCACTAAACCAGTTCAGCAGAGCAAGTTTCAGTTGTGTCTGGACTTGCTGAATATTCAAAGCTTGTAAACTGAATTCTGGATTCTCAGTAGAGGACAAATCAACTTGAGTGGATTCTGAAGAGAAGTCTGGTACTGTACATCCTGGCATTGACGAATGCATTTGGTACAAGTACATCTGATTATGCAGTCTGGTGACGTTGAATGAGAGTTCAAGTCAAGGTGGAGATTTGTCAGTTTTGGTGACTTGATCTCTAAACTGAGAAATATCTGGTGAAACTAATCTGGGAAAACTGAGACTGAGATTGATGGTCAGTTCAGTTAAGTATATTCAGTTCTGTGAAAGTCAGTTTGATGAAGTGTAATTGAGTTTCTTCTGAAGTCAGCAGTCAGTTTCTGGTATGCTGCGTTATGCTGAGTATAGTTGAGTTCTACATCTGGGAAACTGATTACAAGTCTGAGAAGTGAGTTTTTGAACTGGGTTTCGTCTGGTAGATAACACCTGGAGCTAGGGTCCACAACTAGGGTATTTATGATAGTTCCGACAAAGATCTATGGCGGTTAGGGTTTGGGACTTGTGTCTATAAATACCAATGTTGTAATCAATGCAATGTGTGTCATTCAAATTGTTATTCATGTTAGATGTAATATCGCCGGATGGATCAAGATCCACCCGATTACGCAGCGGAATAGTATAGATCTAGATCTAGTCAACCAAAAAACATAAAATAATAGATCTAAACCTACAAGGGGGTTTAGATTGCTTACCAGTTTATGGTGTATAAACGTCAAGAACAATCTTTAATCCAAGCTACTCGATCCAATGAGATGCCACCGTCTTCCAACGTGTATCTCCAAGCAACACCAAGTGGATGGTGTTTCAAGCTGCCGGACCTCCTTGATATGCTACCTTAGAAAACCCGAAGTTTTCTAAACTCGAAACCCTAGTATTATAGCCGAAATCTCTAAGCTATAATACTCCCAATATTTCAAAAATATAAGTGTGTCAAAAGGCTTGGTAAAACTCTCTTTATATAGGAGAGTATCCTTGTCCTCCAAGGATTTAATAGTTAAGAGATAATTATTAGATTAATCCTTATTCCAAATAAAAGATAAATAAAATAATAATCAGGATAAATAATACTATTATCTAATATTTCATGAATTATCATTTAACAAATAAAAGATAAATCACATGCTAAATAATTATCCAAGAAAACTAATTCCTTAATAATTATTAACATCAAATTTCGGCCACCCTAACAAAAATATTAGGTCACACGAAATTTTGACACATTGGGCCGAGTCCACGAAAAATTTCGTTTCCATGTATTTAATTATCTAGTCCAACTAAACAATTAATCCACATATCAATTAAATAGTCCAATCCAACTATTTAATTATAATTGAGGTGAAACGACGAGAAAACATATATGCTATATTAGGAGCCACGTCGGGGACCATGGACCCTTATTCAGTAGCTACAATAAATTAAATAAAATTATTCGTTAGACCGAATAATTATATTCAATCTATTAATTCCGGGGTTACACCACCATAAACCCGAAACTGAACTCTGCTGAATATAGATATAAACTTACACTCAACTATGAGTCATAAGGTGTCCACTGTTATAATCATTACATACGGATAAATCCTCCATAAACTGTTCACTTCGATTCGGGATATCTCCGTAAACCCTTCTCGAAACATATTATCCTTATTTACCATTTACCCCTAGTGATCAATTAGTTCATAACTAATATAATATGAATTGGGCCCATCGATCAGTTTCTAGGGTTAACAAATAAGGGAACTGTCTATCTACTTCCCGAGGGAAGGAATGGATTCCATATATGTGATAACACAGACTACTCACTCATCCTAGAATAGAGCCAACGAGAAGTGTTGGACCACATGCTAAGAAGTGATCCTTACTAACACATCAAACCCTACCTTAGTCTAAGCAGTTGTCTGTGATCACCTCATGATTGAGATTAATCCATATATGATCATCTATTGATTCGATGAGACTTCTCGATTACGGAATTATATCGAGAACTCAAATCAAATCGGTCCAACCCTATATGATTATCATCATATATAAATGCCCCATCAGGTACCTTATTACCGACAGTCCGGATAAGACTATCACACCTAAAGTGTTCTGGGCGCATTATTAGCAAATTAATCTTGAGACCCGTACTCAGATTAATAAACGCTACGGACTAAGTTAATTTTAAGTGCATCTCACTAACTCAATCCTCTTGTGTATAGCCATACACTGAGTTATGTGATTACATAAACAAAGTGTTGGTCCCTTGAAAAGGCTTTGGTTAAGTTTAGAGGGGGTGAATAAACTTAACACTTAAAACTTTGGAGTTAACAAATTCTGCAACTTCAGTGACTCTGGCCGGGTACTTCAAGAGTCTCTTTGAGACCTCGTGAGCTCTGGCCGATAAACATGAGTCTCATCGACATTCGCTTTGCTGAATTTGTGCAGCGGAATAATATCAAAATTAAGCCTTGTTACTTGTTGTTAAATATGTTACTAAGTATTAGATACTCAGTAGTGTATGTGTGTGATTTCGGTTGCTAGATTCGATTAGATTGATGAGTGAAATAGAACAAGTGCAGTAAAGTAAAAGGTAAAATAAGTAGGCAGGATTTTATAGTGGTTCCAGGTGATGTAATCCTCAGACGCCCACTCTTCTCCCGTGATGTTGGAGGAAATTCACTAGTGATCTTTGAGTTATCTCGTTACAAAGAATCCTAGGTTGCTTGTCCTTCACCAATAACTATGGCTTCACAAACTGGCAGGAGCAATGTAGGATTGTCTGCTCCCGAGTCTTCCATTGGTCCTTGAAGGGTAGAATTGCCTCTTCACCGGCTCCACCACAAACCAACGATCTTTTCACACCTAATGAGATGCTTCACTGTCTTGCAGGTTCTTTATAAAATAAAGAATGAATCAAATAAATGATTCAGTTTTAGCAGCTTGATTAGGATGATATAATCAGCAGCTTGCAGTCTTCAAGTGTGTATGCTTGATGCAGCTTGAACACAGAATGCACTTGAAGAAAATAGCTAGATCAGCAGCCTTAAGCTCAGTAAGTTCAGCAGGGTGTTCTTCAGCTCAGTATTGTCACTTAAAGTTTTTCTCAAAAATTCTTCTTTTTTTTTTGTTGAGTTGAAAGTCTTCTATTTATAGGTAGGAATGCATGTGACTTGCATTTGAAATTCAAATGTGACCGTTCCTTGTATTTGTCCCATCTCGTGATCAGATTCTGTCACTATTCATAGGATCGACAATCTGTCAGATTACTTTTTGACAAAGGCAAATCTGTCCCACCCTTTGACTTGTATCCAATAGATAAAAATATGGATCATCCCAACGTCTTTTTAATCTCAGCCTTTGATTTGCTTGATAAGTCAGAGGTAGTTGGCTGTTCTTATCCATGTAACTTTCCAATAATCTTGAATTAATCGAGGTATATATCAGTAGGTTCATCAGTCTGCTGTAATATCAATCAGTCTGCTGAACATCTTATTTTTGTTTGAAAAATAGAATGCAGCTGATTACTTTTATTTGTGTAGTTAGATCACATCATTTTAATTGAAACTAAGTTCCAAACATCATCCAACTTGTGGAACTTAGACTTTCTATTACAAGGCATATGTAATCAGTTTAGGTCATCACAGACTTGCCTAAATTCTGATTCCATATCCTTGACTTTAACTACTAAGTTTGATCCCTTAGCCTTCATTAACTGAGTTTGAACCCTTAGCCTTCGCCTTCTTGGCCTTCAAGAGTTCCGCATCGGCCATCGACCTATCTACCCCATCGACCTAGACCATCTGGCGATAAATAGTCACACCTTTTACTGAAGGCTTGTTTGATCAAACCTATTTATGAATCAAACTCTAATAAACCTATACATTTTATCTAGACATCTTTTTGCCTTTGCACTATAACAGCTAGTATGGCACTCATCATCAAAACTAAGAAATAAGTCCAACAATTTCCCCCTTTTTGGTGATGATGCCACTACCCTCACATAATCAGCAAAGCAAAAAGATAAAAACAACAACAGAACAAATTCAGTTATTTCTCATTATAAATAATTGTTCACAGTATTACAGTCTAGCATCAGCAAAGATAAAAAAAATGTAAATATGCTGATCTAATGTCTCTTCTCTCTTTCTCTTCTAGCCTTCTCAGCTTGCTCTTGATAGGCTCTGATCTCTTCTATCATTTGACTCATCCATTCATTCTCAATTAGTGTAAAATCAATATAAGAATTGACTTGTTTCCACCCGGTTCCATGCTTCAGCAGACAAGATTGATGTCATTCACTCGAATCCAAACCTCATATACTGACTCCTTGAATTCATCCAGTGAGTCCTTTGCCTTTGTAATAGGTAGCACCTCACCTCTCGCTACTCCTTCTACTACGTTGTTTGCCCTTAGAGCTTTGACTCTTGCTTCCCAAAATTTCAAACTCAAGAAAGAGTTAAGGCCTTCATGAAATCCCATATCATGGTAAGGTCTCCTTCTGTTATAAAATTCTTTCTTGTATTGTGACAGAAGATCATCAGTGAGTTGAACTCACAAAGTGTGTCTCCGAAGGCATTTGTATCATCAATCCATCTTTTCTGTGCAAAGAGTCTTGCAGCCTCCTTTGCTGCAGCTGATTTGCCCTCTTCCCCCTTAGTGACATCATCAACAAAACGTGAGATGAGGCCATGAATAGCTTCCTGTGATACTATCACTCTGTTTAATTGACCTTCCATAGTTCCAGTTCTAGTATCAAGTGAAGTAATCCTTGATTGCAGGGTCTCCTCCGGTCTGTTGATCCTTTCAAGAAATTTGGGATCAGCACAAGAGTTGTTGTGCAAAGAACAGCTCTCAGTGATTCAAAGTAGATTCCAACAAGCTTGTCAAGTTTTTGATGAATGGATGTAAGTTGATCTTTCAAAACTTGTCCTTCATTGTGTTCCTTGCTTGATATATTTTACATCATATATCGATCATTCACAAGATGTTGAGTGGAAGCGAAGTTTGAAGCACCATGACGCCAGATTGTCTGTTTTC
Organism: Gentiana macrophylla; assembly: GCA_026214975.1. Lineage (NCBI taxonomy): Eukaryota > Viridiplantae > Streptophyta > Magnoliopsida > Gentianales > Gentianaceae > Gentiana > Gentiana macrophylla. The sequence continues at coordinate 88,769,142 of CM047810.1, forward strand.
ATTTACCGTGAGCCATCAGTTCTTCAAATCTTCTTTCTTGTCTCATCGGCTTGAGTCCTTAATCGTTGCATATCATTTCTTACATATCCTCAACTCATTTAATACTTCAACCGGCACTCCACTGGCCATTCTACTATCAGTAGATCCATCACAGCTCCTCAACTCTATATTGTGCCTCATGTGTCTGGCCGATGACCATTGCTCTACTCATATCTCTCCCAAAGCAGGGGAGGTCCTTCTCAACCATTGCACCAAGAACATCTTCAAAGATAGGATCTTGTGTGTGTTCTTCAAAGAACTTCTTCTTCTCCAAAAATTTGAAATTCTTCATCATTGTAGTCATAGTCCAAAGAATTTGCTCATCCTCATTAACAAAGCTGTCTCACGACTATCCTTCCCTACAAAGGTTCTTGGATCCAAAGAGCTCCACTACTGCTGAGCCTCATCAACAACGGGGTTTCTCCATACCCAACTCTGGTTCCAACCTTTGTCCAAAGTCTTCGTTTGAGACTCAGCTTTGCCTCCTCTGTTTCCAACCTTTGTCCAGTTTGTTTGTACCTCAAAGAACTGCACCTCCTCTTCAATTTCCTGTGGATTAAATATGGCTTCATTATCCACTTGGAAACCTTCTGCATGACCAACCTTGGTCAGAATCATGGCAGTTTTGGTGAGAATTCCCTCAAAGTCAAATCCACTTTGATATCCAATGGATTCCTCAGAACTAGCACTTGGTTCATCAAGTCATGGTCTTTTCCACATCCAAATCAACATTCTCAGAATCTTCAAGGTTGTGCAAAGCAGCTTTTCAACAACTAACCTACCAAAGACTCAATGTAATTCCCTCAGTGATTAGTGCTTCTAGATCATCCATGGTGAGATCTTGTAGATCCTCATCCATTTCTCCAGTCTGCTGACCCTCAGCAGATCTACCAGCATCAGTGGACTGTTGTACAGATGGTACATGTGTTAGTGCAGCCCCACTTGATTCTCCTGGTCCAGAGGGAAAATCTCCTCATCGTCTCGATGATGATGAAGAATCATCGTGGACCATCTCTTGGATCTCTAAATTTGATACACTCCTCCTTCTGTTGCTCATCAAACAGATCCATCAGCCTGGATTGCAGCAGGGTGGTGTCAACCAGATCCAGCAAGTTTTCTACTCCCAACTTATTAAAAGCCCATTCTTCAAAATCAGTCATTGGTTCAGCAGCTGGCTTTTGTCTCTTATAGAAACCAAACTTCCATTGAAAATAATCAGCAATTTGCTGAAGTTTGGGATCCACATACTCTTCAGTTTTCTTGCTCTTTTTCACATGCCTTTCAAATGGCATGAAAGATCTCCTGGGAGCAGCTCCAGTAGCTTGTTGACCTCCAAAGGTTCCAACAAGCAGATTCATGGTTTCTTCTACAGATGTTTGAAAGTCAGCAGGTTGCTGTGATTGTACATTTGTACCTACTACTTCCATCTCAGATCACACTTGGTTCCCTCGACTTACATGCTCATCAAACAGGTTAGCAAAGCAGATCGCTTCTTCCCCCTGAACTATTGCCAAATTTGCAGGGTCTTCAACCAAGTCTCCAATCACCTCTTCAACCACCACAGAGAGTTCAGTTCAAAGTGGTTTGTTGTGGTTCTTCAAAGGATACTACAAAGAAAGCTCAGTGGTCAAGAGAGATCAGACATCTCTCTACAGATTGCTCAATAACAACCTGCTCAAAGATCGAGACTTGATAACTTCTTCATTTGAGGAATCACTGATAACAACTGGTGGAATGATAGTTAGAGGCTCAGCCTCAACAGCCTCTTCTTCCTCTTCTACTGGTGCTTCCTCTTGAACTCTTTGAGCTTCCAAGTTTTTCAACTCTTTCCCCTTGCCATATTTCTTCTTTTTGGCAACTTCCTTCATTCTTTTGGAGAGGGGTTCATCATCATCATCTTTTCTAGTCAATTTTCTTTTTCTACTAGCTTCCTTCTGTTGTTCTCTAAAAATTTCACCAACAGTTTTTCTTGAAGCCACAGCAGGGTCAGTAACCTCCACTTGACCCTCAGCAGACTCAGCAGTCTGTGCTGTTTCCTTTCTTGTTTTCTTTGAAGGCTTTAACACTTCAGTTATCTTCCTTGTAGTTCCAGCCTTTCTTTTCCCAGCAGCTTTCTTTGGTGCAGCAGGTTTGATAGATATCTTCTTAGTCTCATTGAACTCGCCACCACCAAAGATCACCATCATCTCCATCATTATCATCATCGCAGCCTCTCCAAAGAATCTCTTCATCATCATCAAGTCCAGAATTGCATAATCAATCTCCTTTTGTATCCGACTCGATTTATGTTTGCAGATTCAAGATCAGGAACTTCCAAGTGATTCAGCAGGGTCTGAATCATCAAACCTAAGGGTAAGGCCTTTGATTTCCTTTTCCCTAGTTTGTCCTCCTTAGCAACTTTCTTCATATAATGAATAAAGTACCTAGCCCAATCAAACTTCATGCTCCTGCAGATAATTATCATCAGCTCTATCTTGGGTCCTGATAGAGTATCCATACTGCCAGTTAGCCCAAGTATGTTCTTTGCAATGAGCTTGCTCAGCAGACTGTACTCATTTCCAATATGTCTGCAATTGATGCCTGGTTCTGATTTGATGGTTGCATCTGTCTTGATCTGATTAACAAAAGTCATCTTGTCCAATCCCATTGCTTCAGGATTGACTGAACCATCTACCACTTCTTCAAATCCAAATACTTCTCTCAGTAGATTGGAGGAGATTATAAGCTCCTCACCATTCACAGTGGTCTTAAATGCTTCAGTTCCTTCTTCTATAACTATATTCTTCCAGAAATCAATAACATTGGTGTATGAAATTGTGTCTAATCTGATGTTGAGTATATTTTCCAAGCCTGCAAACCTCCTTATTCTTCGACCTATATTAATAGCCAATTCGGTTCTGTTTGCATCAACAACATAGCCTCTTACACTTTGGCTTGATTCGATTTGAACTTCAACTCTTTCCGCCATTGAAATAAGAAAAGATAAAGAAGAATTGCTTTCAAATCTGTGTTCACACAAGTAGGATTTGCAGAGAGATAAAGCGAAATTGCAAGTAGAGAGTCCTGCTATGTAACAGTCTGATTATATAGACAGTGGGTAGTTGAAACTGTCATTGCACGTACATTGAGGTAACCACGATTAATCTGAATAAATTCTTTCTTGACACGTGGCCCATTACTCCTCCATAACGCTTTTGTAACCGTTGGATGGTTTGACTGCGTGGTAATAAAAGATAGAATAAATATCCCGCCAAATCGCTTTTTGACCTAAATAACTTTGATCGAGTAAAGTTCTCTCAAACAGGTAAACCTCAGAGGTGCCTTCAAAGAAGTCACGATAAGTAAGCTTCAACACTCACGATAAGAGTACTCACGATCCTTGTTTTCTTCTTGTTTTGTTCAATTGATAATACAAGATGAGGTTTAATACCAATGATCGATCCGTCAAGTGAGCTCACCCAACATGACAAAGACCAATCCCTTGGCAACCTCATTTGCTCAATTGTCCAAACATAAGTACATGGAATTGTTGATACCAATGACTAATCGCTAAGTGAGCTCACCCAACATAGCAAAGACTAATCCCCTTGGTGAATTCGGATTAAAGACAATCATCGAATATCACCAATCTTTATAATTCCAAGTTCATCCTTAATTTAGCAAATCTTTCACCGTCAAGTGGTTTAGTGAAAATATCGCAAGTTGATCTTCAAGAGAATGTATAGAACCACCACATCTTTCTTTTCAACATGATCTCTTATAAAATGATGTCTCACATCAATGTGCTTGGTTCTTGAGTGCAAAACAGGATTTTCTGTGATTGCAATTGCACTTGTGTTGTCACACATGATTGGAATTTCCCTTTCTTCAATTCCATAATCCCTTAATTGTTGTCTTAGCCATAGTACTTGTGCACAAAGAACTTCAAAGAAAGAATGTATTCAAATTTTCAAAGAAGTGGAAGTTGAAATAGAATTTGCTTTCTTGCTAAACCAGAGACCAGTCTATTTCCCATTAACCGATTGTGTTCTCGAGGTGCTTTTTCTATCAATCTTGCATCCAAAGATAATCGTAATCTGAGTAGGATATTACTTTGAAGCTTCCTTCCTTGGAATACCATATTCCTACTCCCAGAGTCTCTTTAAGATACTTGAGAATTCTCTTAACTGCACCTAAATGACTTTCTTTAGGTTTGGATTGAAATCTTGCACAAACACCTACAGCAAAGGATATATCAGGTCTGCTGGCAGTGAGGTACAGCAGACTCCCTATCATCCTTCTGTACAAAGTCTGATCAACATCTTTGCCTTCTTTATCTTCATCCAATCTGATGTTTGTACTCATAGGAGTTGAATTTTTAGTGCTGTTTTCCATACCAAATTTCTTCAGCAACTCTTTGGTATACTTGGTTTGATGAATGAAGATTCCATCTTTCATCTGTTTAACTTGCAATCCCAAAAAGTAATTCATTTCTCCCATCATACTCATTTGGAATTTGCTCTTCATTAGATTTGCAAACTTTTCACAAAGTAAATCATTCTCAGAACCAAATATTATGTCATCCACATAAATTTGCACCAGCAGGGTGCTGTTCCCTTCACTGATTCTGAAAAGTGTCTTATCAATGGTGCCTTTAGTAAAACCATTGTCCACCAAGAATTGAGATAGAGTCTCATACCATGCTCTTGGTGCTTGTTTCAATCCATAAAGTGCTTTGTTGAGTCTATACACTTTATCTTCTTGATCTTTAACTTCAAATCCAGGAGGTTGCTGAACATACACTTCCTCCTCTAGGATACCATTCAAAAATGCACTCTTGACATCCATTTGATATACTTTGAAGTTCTTAAATGCAGCATGTGCCAAGAATAGTCTGATAGCTTCCAATCTTGCAACAGGTGCATATGTCTCATCAAAATCTATTCCTTCTGCTTGAGAATAGCCTTTTGCAACTAGTCTGGCCTTATTTCTTACAATGGTACCAGATTCATCAAGTTTATTCTTGTATACCCATTTAGTACCAATGATATTTGCATGACTTGGCCTTTCAACTAGTGTCCAAACTTGATTTCTTTCAAATTCATTTAATTCTTCTTGCATAGCAATTATCCAATCTGGATCTGAAATTGCTTCTTCAACAACTTTAGGTTCCATTTTGGATAGGAAACAAGTAAACATAGCTTCCAGTTGTCTTCTAGTTCTTACACCTTGCTGTACATTGCCAATAACTTGTTCAGCAGGGTGATTCCTTAACCATTGTGGATTTTGGTTAATTTGATTATCAGGAACCTCATCTTCTTGTGGGTCTCTGTAGCTTCTTCTACTGTGGGTTCAAAGCAGATCCTTGTACCGCATCGATAATATTATTAACAGGGTGCACAAGAGGGCGATGATTTCGTAAATTTTCAAGTCATTGAATCTTTCCAAAACTTCAACACAATCTGGATCAGTGACTTGTTGATTCTCAGCAGGTTCACACTCTTTATCTTCCATACCAGTAAACTTAGGTTCATCAAACACAACATGGATGGTTTCTTCATGTTTCAGTGTTCTTTTGTTCAGTACCCTGTATGCTCTGCTGACTGAAGAATATCCTAAGAAGATTCCTTCATATGATTTTGGTTGGAATGTTTTTAAATGAACTTTATGATTTAGAATAAAACATTTGCTTCCAAATGGGTGAAAATAGGATATGTTAGGTATCCTTCCATTCCAGATCTCATAAGGTGTCTTCAGCAGCTTCTTGTTTACTGATGTTCTGTTTTGTGTATAGCATGATGTATTTATCGCTTCAAATTTCAATATCTTTCAGTAGCAATGCTTCACAAATCATTGTTCTTCCCGCTTCCTTTAATGTCCTGTTTCTTCTTTCAAAGAACCCCATTTTGTCGAGGTGTACAGCAAAGAAAGAAGTTGATGAAGTACACCACTGCTCACAATATTCTCTTATAACTTTATTGAGAAATTCAGAGACTCGATCCGATCTTATCTTTATGATCAATTAAACTTTTCTCATTTTGTAATCTCTTCAAAAGATTAGGCATGCTTTGGAGTGTCTCACTTTTCTTGTTCATGAATATCACCCAAGTGTATCTAGAGTAATCATCCACAACCACTAGGGTATACTTCTTTCCTGTTACACTTGTTGTAGTTATTGGTCCAAAAAGATCCATGTGCATCAACTCCAACACTCTATTAGTTGATTGTTTAGTCTTTGATTTGAAACTTGACTTTATCTGTTTACCTTGCTGACAAGCATCACATATAGCATCCTTCTTGAATGTGATCTCAGGTAAACCAACCACCGCTTTCTTCTTTACCAACCGATTAATATCATCAAAGTTTAAGTGATTTAACTTCTTGTGCCATAACCAATTGAGTTCAGATTTGGTATGCACAATCAAAGCAGTGTTTCGAATAGTGAGACCAATCCACAACATACATGTTCTCGCTGCCTTCTACCAAACAAGTACAACTTGATCACCTCTTTCACTAATGACAATACAATTGTTTTTGTCAAAAGTGACCTTGTATCCCATATCACAGAATTGTCCAAAGGCTCATAAAGTTGTAATCCATTCCTTCCACATATGCAACATTCTTGATTGTAAGTCCATTTCTGATAAGTGTGCCATATCCTCTTGTATATCCAGGTGTATTTTTGTTGCCAAAATTCACCCTTGGACCATCTTTTGCCACAAAGTTTGATAAACAGTGTTTATTCTTTGTCATGTGTCTGGAACATCCACTGTCAAAGTACCAGACACTCTACAAAACAAAGTTAATGCATTTTAGGTACCCAAACCTGTTTGGGTCCATAGTGGTCAGTGGCAAGCATGACCCTTGGTATGTTTCCATAAGGTCTTCTCCTAAATGTGTCATACTTTGGTTCATACATGTATTCCACACATCCATAGGTTCTAACAGTAGGTTGTGTAGGAACCACATATGTTTTCTGGCCTTTTGGTACATAATGCTGTTTGAAATGATTCTTGTTGTTAGAAACATTTGCATAACCATAGTGTGTCCGTCTGTTAGAGAATGTACTCGTAAAATGGAGTCTCATTGAGGTCTTGTGTAAGTCCTCTGCATTGATTCCATTGCCTAGGTTTTACCCTAGCAATATGGTTATACTTACTATTTTTAATAAAGAGATGCAGGAATATTCCAATCATCATCGTAGAGGGAAGCAGTCTACCTTTCCCCGAGATAAGTATCCCTTGAATGATCAACATTTTTAGGTTTAGGATTCTTATCCTTGGAATATTTCTGCTTTCTTACCCTTCGTGGTCCAAAGAGACTTGGTAGCAGTCCGCTTATCAGGCTTAGTAAGGCACAGCAAATCCTATTTTTGGATTTATTCTTTTACTAGAGTCGTTGACTTCTTAGACTTTTGATTTTGCTTCCTTGAAGCATTCTCATTAGGTTTTATTGCTTCAAAGAACCTTATCGGGAGTTGGATCTAGTGCGTGTACAAACTTAGGACCACCTCGTACTAGGTTCAAGAACCTTCATGGATCCACTCTTGTTAGATTGTCGAGTTCCAAATCCAAGCCCTATTCTATCCCCATAAGGCTTTCCCGATTTTTATGCAAGATTGGAACAAGATGGTTCAAATAGATTCAGAGGGTCACTGGATGTTAAAGCAGACTTATTTTGATTCTCGTTTCAACATCTTTTTCCTTACCCTTGAGAACCCTTAATTCAACTTTCAATCTTCCAACTTCTAACTCAAGAGTTTTTTTTCAGCCTTCACAACCTCATAGCCGATTGTATTATCCTCGGTTGATTAAGGATGGCATCCAAAGTCCCATTGTTTGTCGAATTTCTAGGATTTGAACCACAAAGTTGATTCACAATCACTTCAAAGCAGGAGTGTTTATAGATACTGATGTTTTATACCTCCTCGTTTCATCCATATTGGCCATCAAAGCATAATCCTCCATATCAAGAACTTGGTCTTTGTGTCATCCGATTCATTTCCTTTTTGATTCCACTTCATATCCTCGATTCATCTTCAAAGAACCATAGCCTTCTTGCCAAGTCTTCTTTGTTGACTTTTGGTCTTCAGTAGGTCTGGACAATCAGGTCTAAAATGTCCAGGCTTTTTACAGTTGAAGCAAAGATAATCAGGTTCCTTGCCTTGTTTCAACTCAGGACAATCAGGTCTGAAGTGTCCTGGTTTCTTGCAATGAAAGCATAGATAGTCATTATCTTTCTTTGGTTCTTCTTTCCTTCTTTCAGTAGGCCTCTTTGTGAAATTTCTTGTAGGGGCCTTTCCAGTCTTCATCATTCTGATTTTCTTGCTCAGTAGGGCAATTTGCTCTTGCATTTCATCTAGCATATCATCCTGTCCTCCTGAAGTTTCTTCATGATGTGAAGCAGCCAATGCAGTGGTCTTTGGCTCTTCATTTTCAGTTTCAGGCACCAGCTTCTTGCTAAATTCATAGGCCTTGAGATCAGAGAACAATTTGAAGGTATCTTCTTCATGCAACTTTCTCATTTCTTCAATTGCAGTCACTTTCATTTTCCAAACATCTCTTGCAGGTAAAGCTTCCAAGATTTTGGTGTTTACTTCCTCTTTGAATAACTTACGCCAAAGCAGGTAAGTTCATCCAGATTGCATTGAACTGGACTCCATTTGCTCAATGGTTTCATTTGGTGGCATTTTGAACTTTTGGAACCTCTTTCCGCTACACCGATTTTGTTCTTCTTTATTGCATCGGTGCCTTCACAGATCAAGTGAATCTTGTCCCAAAGTTCCTTTGCGCCTTGCAATCTTTGACCTTCATGTACATATTGCTATCCAAGGTTCGTAAATGATATCAATAGCAATGTTGTTGAGGTTTGCTCTTTTTCTCTTTCTTCAGTATTCCATTCTCTTTTGGTTTAGGAATGTACTCGATTCACTACCCACCGTTATTCGCCTTTGTAATCTCAAAGTGGTCCTTCGCTTAGTACATCCATCATCTCATCATGGGTAGCAGCAAGATATGCCTCGCATTCGACGCTTATACTCATCAAATCTATCAAGAGAACACATCAACATAGTTCTAGCATACTGTGTGTTGTCCATGATGCAAGTCTTGAAAATCAAGAACTTGAAAGAAAGTTTTAAAGAATTTTCACAAGCACAACAAGTAGGATTCCTTCGAGCGTGTATAACCGCTCCGATACCAATTGTTGGTCCCTTGAAAAGGCTTTGGTTAAGTTTAGAGGGGGTGAATAAACTTAACACTTAAAACTTTGGAGTTAACAAATTTGCAGAACTTCAACAACTTTGGTACTTCAAGAGTCTCTTTGAGACCTCGAGAGCCTGGCCGATAAACAGTGAGTCAACCGTGATTCGCTTTGTTGAATTTGTGCAGCGGAATAATATCAAAATTAAGCCTTGTTACTTGTTGTTAAATATGTTACTAAGTATTAGATACTCAGTAGTGTATGTGTGTGATTTCAGTTGCTAGATTCCGTAGATTGATGAGTGAAATAGAACAAGTGCAGAAAGTAAAAGCAGAAAATAAGTAGGCAGGATTTTATAGTGGTTCCAGGTGATGTAATCCTGTACGTCCACTCTTCTCCTGTGATTTTGGAGGAAATTCACTAGTGATCTTTGAGTTATCTGTTACAAAGAATCCTAGGTTGTTTGTCCTTCACCAATAACTATGGCTTCACAAATCAAAATCGGGAGCAGTAGGATTATCGCTCCCGAGTCTTCCACTGGTCCTTGAAGGGTAGAATTGCCTCTTCACCAGCTCCACCACAAACCAACAGTCTTTCACACCTAACAGATGCTTCACTTGTCTCAAGAGAGTTCTTTATAAAATAAAGAATGAATCAAATAAATGATTCATTGCAAAGCAGGCTTGATTAGGATGATATAATCGGCAGACTTGCGTCTTCAAGTGTGTATGCTTGATGCGGCTTGAACACAGAATGCACTTGAAGAAAATAGCTAGATCGCTGACCTTAAGCTCGAAGAAGTTCAAGCAGGTGTTCTTCATTTCCAGATTGTCACTTAAAGTTTTTCTCAAAAATTCTTCTTTTTTTTGTTGAGTTGAAAGTCTTCTATTTATAGGTAGGAATGCATGTGACTTGCATTTGAAATTCAAATGTGACCGTTCCTTGTATTTGTCCCATCTCGCATCGCATTCGTCACTATTCATGGGGATCGACATCGTCAGATTACTTTTGACAAAGGCAAATCTGTCCACCCTTTGACTTGTATCCAATAGATAAAAATATGGATCATCCCAACGCTCTTTTAATCTCGGCCTTTGATTTGCTTGATAAGTCGAGGTAGTTGGTCGTTCTTATCCATATGTAACTTTCCAATAATCTTGAATTAATCGAGGTATATATCAAGAGGTTCATCATCATTGTAATATCAATCATCAATTGAACATCTTATTTTTGTTTGAAAAATAGAATGCAGCTGATTACTTTTATTTGTGTAGTTAGATCACATCATTTTAATTGAAACTAAGTTCCAAACATCATCCAACTTGTGGAACTTAGACCTTCTACACAAGGCATATGTAATCAGTTTAGGTCATCACAGACTTGCCTAAATTCTGATTCCATATCCTTGACTTTAACTACTAAGTTTGATCCCTTAGCCTTCATTAACTTGAGTTTGAACCTCACCTTCGGTCTTGGTCTTCAACGAGTTCCGCACGGTCTCGACCTATCTACCCCATCGACCTAGACCATCTCATTGATAAACAATCAAGCAGACTTTTTCTGAAGGCTTGTTTGATCAAACCTATTTATGAATCAAACTCTAATAAACCTATACATTTTATCTAGACATCTTTTTGCCTTTGCACTATAACAGCTAGTATGGCACTCATCATCAAAACTAAGAAATAAGTCCAACACAAAGGTACTTACGGTTTTCAGTAGTGTCTTAATTATAAGCATACATGCATATAATAAGATGAATTATTAATTCTGTCCTAAAACAATTATATAATTGTCTTTCGGGTACTACACCTAACAATTCACACACTTGTGGAAACCGTGTAATTCTGTGCATAATATATATCTCCTTTTCTGTCCGTGGAGTAGTCGGCACAACGCCGGAAACCACGTTAAATCACTGTGTTCTTGTTTCTGTGTTTGTCAATTCCACCATTCTTTTGCGTTTGCATTGCTATCTGTGTTTGTTTCTTTCTTTAACTGCATATTCCTATCTGTGTTTATAACATTATTTATAAGAATTGCTCTGTGATGAGAGTCAAATTGGCTATCATTTTCTATGTAATTATACCCCGTTTATACCTCGTTTTATATGTTATCTGAGACATTTGGTTGTATTTTGATGTATTTACACCTTGGTTATCATTTCGGGACCTAGGACGCAAAGTCCGGGATTCTCGGTATTTTTCGGTGTAATTTACTATACTCTCGGTCGCCCTAGTGTCCTGTAGGGATTATGTGTGGTATTTGTTGTGATTTTGTATAGGAATTAGGTGTTTGAGATGTCCGGAATGGGAGTTACGAGGATTGGAACGTGTGTCCGAAGCTTAAACGTTCAAACGGATCAAAACGCGGTGGTACTACAACCATACCTTCCATTGAGCTGCAATTCTATCCACCTTAGAGGCATTTTCTGGGCTGGACATCCTCATGAAAGTTGTAGAAAATTGAATGAGCTTTCCAACTCATCTTGAATCACTCAAATCGGAGGTCTACAGACAAAGTTATAGCTGTTTTTCTGAGGGTGTGTCAGCTAGGCGCGCGCCTGAGAAATGCTAGGCGCACGCCAAGCAGTGAATTTTGGCCAGAAGTTTGAGTATGTGATTTTAACATCCTAGGCGTGCGCCTAGCGTCCAGAACACATAAAACACTATAAATACCCTCATTTTGGATCTAGATCCATACTTCTTCTTCCCCAACTCGTTTTTTTCACCATTTTCTGCAATTTTCATTAGTTTAGCTTAGTTTTTAGGTAGATTAGATTAGTTTAGTTGTAGATTGTTGTAATCCATAGGATCTCGGTGATAACTTGACGCGTTATTGACGGGATTTCGTTCGGTGGATCGATTTTCAACGGCATAATATATTTGGTATTTCTTTTTCATTTCTTGTTCTTGCTTTCAATCTTTATTTTCGTTATGTTTATTGTTGATTTCTTGTTGTTTTTGTTAATATAATGAGTAGATAATAGCCGATAGTCGAGTTATGTGATAGTCTTTGAAATCGAACCTTAGCCTGTTCATGTGGTGTTCTTGATGTTTGATTGTTGATTCTCGATGTTACCATAGTTCTAGAACTTATTCTTATCACGTTTGTTGAATTAGCTACTTAATAAACGTATCACACGTATGGTTTTTACATATGTATTTTACGAGAGGATACGGGAGCCGGGGTTCTAGGATCACTGTGTAAAACCGACTGAGTTTGTTCAGACTCGGTTTCGTTGTGAGGTTTTGTATCGACTTGTCAAGCGTTTCATGAATCGTAGACCGTGTGAGGTCAGTTAAATCCGTCATGGATTGTTGAAACCCGACATAGTGAGGGTAGATTATTGAAATAATGTCAATTCTCAGAGCCAGGAAACGAAACCCTTTGTGAGATCGAGAACGTTTAGGTGAATCAAGAATACCTCGGGACTTAGCTAGGGTTTTTGAGTATTAGATTGGATCATAGCTCGGCTATCTCTTTTATATAGTTTTAAATCTCTCTTTGTTGTGCATATTAGTTTGTAGAACCGGTGATCTGACAAATCACCGTCTTCAATATTTGTGTTGACCTGAACTAGGGACGAGACCGACTTTGGTACTCGACCAGATTCCTCACAGGGGATACGACCTTGACTCACCAATTCTAGGCTACAGTTGACCCGGTACACTGCCGGTGAGATTGGACACTTAGAAAAGGCCGATCAAGTTTTCTGGCGCCGTTGCCGGGGAATCGGGTTGATATCTTGTAAGTTAGTTGAGTTATTAGGATTAGGTCGTTTTTCTTATTTGTTTTTTTTATGTATAGTTTGTTTTATTTTGTTGTTGTTGAAGTGTCACATCATTTACTTTGGTAGTGGTAGTGACAAGTTACCGTGATTGTGTTCGTGTTGTTTCCTTGATTTGCAGATAATGAATCCATACTACAATTACGGCTCCTATCCTTACCCATTCGGATATTACAACTACAGTGCTATGGGTTATCAAACACAACCATCTTATCAGTTCAACCCATACACCGTATCATACGGAAATGAGTGGGGGAATGCCCCAAGTTACTTTGATCAACAACTCGATACTCCTCCACCTCCGGAATCAGAGACCTCAACGGAGCAACGGATGGCACTTGAGCAAACTGTTGAAGAGTTGAGTAAAGTGGTCCAAGAGCACCATAGAGAGTTTCAAGAGTTTCGTAATGGCCAGACTGTGATGCAAACAGCCATACAAAACTTGGAGCTTAAAGTGCAACAACTATTTGAGGAGTTTGAGAGGAAAGAACGTGAGACTTTACTTGAAGTCACCCCTGAGGAATGCTACGATGAGGGTATGAATCCCGATATTATTGAATCATCTATTCCTTTTTCGTCTAGCATTACTGTTATACCTACGGGGGTGCACTAAATGTTCATACTTGGTGCTTGAGCCTAAATGTTCATACTTGGTGCTTGAGTCGTTATTAGTTGGGATATGTTTTAGTTCGGGGAAAGTGAATTCATTGTTCTGTGCAATGGATTCATTGAACCAATCTTGGTGGTGGGGATTGAGCCCCATGTTTCTATTATTTCATTTCCAGGGGGTGCTCAATTCCTACGATTTTTGTAGGGAGAAGCAACGGTTTGCTCTCCTTTGGTATAGCTATCCCTGACATAGTTGGGGATAGAAAGTTGAGCTGAGGACTATAAACTCAGAATGTGTTTTTATTGCTTTTTCTTTCCCCTCGTGTTTCACTGTGTTTCTTTAGTTTCTATTTTGATACTTCAGGTAGGTTTTGTTGTAATATAACCCGAGGAAGTGTGTTTGGGGGGGGGGGGTTAGTGTGGTGTTTTTGGTTTTGATGAGTTGTGGTAATCCGGGTAGTTTCATTGTGTTATACTCCATACTTGTACACCTTTGGTGTTTGTTGTATATACTTTATAAGTACAGGTACCCTGGGAGTTCATTTTATGGATGCCACATGATCGTACTCGCGCTTTTTCCGGTTGTAAGCTAACTTTTCTACCCTTATCATTCGTGTTTCGTTTTAAAGTAGGGGGTAGTCGGTTTAACTTCGATGTTTTGTTTTTATGTGGAACGAGTTATTCTTAGAGATTGTTATCCCTTGGGTGTAAATGAGTTGTTTTTAGAAATTTTGGATGCCTTTGACATTGTTTATGATACATTGAGCCTTTAGTATTGTTTTGTTAAACATATAGTGATTATTTGAATGCATTTCATTTGAGTTGGGATCTTGTTTTGAGAATGGAATAGTCCTATCACGTTAGCTTCGACTTCATGAATCACCTTGACTAGTGAACGATTATGGTAGTTATTAATGACCCGGTTACCTAGAACTTATATTAGTAACTTCGAGGCGAAATAGAAAGGTCGTCGTGGTTAGGTACGGGATGACGGTTTTGGCATTTATTTTGACCCGATCAGAGCCAAAGGCCAACCTAAACGATTAATCCACTGTTACCCCTCTAAGCCTTTTGTAGGGTGGTTAGACCGCCACCCGAACTAGACTTTCGTGTTACTAACCTGTGAAAATCGATGTCCCTAACATTTTATCAGTCTACATATCCTTGACTACCTTGCAATTGAGTTTGTTCGTTCCGCACATTTTTACGATGTTGCGAGGTATTGTTGAGACGTAAGTAATGGTATGAAGTCGTAATTTATGAGTTATTCGGTACGAGGAGTGTAACAATGTGTCGGTTTCGGTTTTGTTCCGAATTTTGATGTATAGAAGAAGAAAAAAAAAGAAAAAAAAAGAAACAGAAGTGGTAAATGTACATATTTATAGTTTGTTATAAGTCCAAAAAGTGGACTAAAGTGTTGTGTAGTATTGTATATTATGAAGTTGAGGTTAGGGTTTGGACTCCGGAGATGTAAATATTTGGAAAGATTGAAGGCGAAGTGATAACCGAGTTTTGTGTATATATCTCGGTTAAAGCTCTTTTGCACCCTCTCTTTTCTATTTTATCGTAAATATCCTTTCGTTGCCCGTACCCTAGCCTAATGGTATAACCCTTCAAGTCCTGCTCGACCGTGCTAGACTTTGATTGACCTCGATTAGTGGAGATGTTTACGACGTATAAGCCTATGGTGTAGCCTCGGTACATTATACGTCTATAATCTAAACTGGTCATTGGTGATAAATGTTGAAAAAGCTATACACACACACACACACACACACACGTTCTTTTCTCGATACAAGGTAGAACTTAAATCTTATGCATTTGTGTCATTTACTTGTGTTTTACCATTTCAATTTTTATAGACTTGATGTATGATATCAATGTTGACTCCATCTTTATTTTTGAATTCGCTCATCTTTGCTCGAGGGCGAGCAAAAGCTAAGTAGGGGGTAGTTGATGAGAGTCAAATTGGCTATCATTTTCTATGTAATTATACCCCGTTTATACCTCGTTTTATATGTTATCTGAGACATTTGGATGTATTTTGATGTATTTACACCTTGGTTATCATTTCGGGACCTAGGACGCAAAGTCCGGGATTCTCGGTCTTTTTCGGTGTAATTTACTATACTCTCGGTCGCCCTAGTGTCCTGTAGGGATTATGTGTGGTATTTGTTATGATTTTGTACAGCAATTAGGTGTTTGAGATGTCCGGAATGGGAGTTACGAGGATTGGAATGTGTGCCCGAAGCTTAAACGTTCAAACGGATCAAAACGCGGTGGTACTACAACCATACCTTCCATTGATCTGCAATTTGATCCACCATAGATGCATTTTCTGGGATGGACATCTTCATGAAAGTTGTAGAAAATTGAATTAGATTTCCAACGCATCTTGAATCACTCAAATTGGAGGTCCACGGACAAAGATATAGCTGTTTTTCTGAGGGTGTGTCAGCTAGGCGCGCGCCTGAGAATTGCTAGGCGCACGCCTAGCAGTGAATTTTGGCCATAAGTTTCAGTACGTGATTTTAACATCCTAGGCGGGCGCCTACACTTTCCTAGGCACACGCCTAGCATCCAGAACACATAAAACACTATAAATACCCCCATTTTGGATCTAGATCCATACTTCTTCTTCCCCAACTCGTTTTTTCACCATTTTCTGCAATTTTCATTAGTTTAGCTTAGTTTTTAGGTAGATTAGATTAGTTTAGTTGTAGATTTTTGTAATCCAGAGGATCTCGGTGATAGCTTGACGTGTTATTGACGGGATTTCGTTCGGTGGATCGATTTTCAACGGCATAATATATTTGGTATTTCTTTTAAATTTCTTGTTCTTGCTTTCAATCTTTATTTTCGTTATGTTTATTGTTGATTTCTTGTTGTTTTTGTTAATATAATGAGTAGATAATAGCCGATAGTCGTGTTATGTGATAGTCTTTGAAATCGAACCTTAGCCTGTTCATGTGGTGTTCTTGATGTTTGATTGTTGATTCTCGATGTTACCATAGTTCTAGAACTTATTCTTATCATGTTTGTTGAATTAGCTACTTAATAAACGTATCACACGTATTGTCTTTACATATGTATTTTGCGAGAGGATACGGGAGCTGGGGTTCTAGGATCACTGTGTAAAACCGACTGAGTTGTTCAGACTCGGTTTCGTTGTGAGGTTTTGTATCGACTTGTTGAGCGTTTCATGAATCGTAGACCGTGCGAGTTCAGTTAAATCCGGTCAGCGGACTGTTGAACCTGACATAGGAGGGTAGATTATTGAAATAATGTCTATTCTCAGAGCCAGGAAACGACACCCTTTGTGACATCGAGAATGTTTAGGTGAATCAAGAATACCTCGGGACTTAGCTAGGGTTTGTGAGTATTAGATTGGATCATAGCTCGGCTATCTCTTTTATATAGTTTTAAATCTCTCTTTGTTGTGCATATTAGTTTGTAGAACCGGTGATCTGACAAATCACCGTCTTCAATATTTGTGTTGACCTGAACTAGGGACGAGACCGACTTTGGTACTCGACCAGATTCCCTGTGGGATACGACCTTGACTCACCAATTCTAGGTTACAGTTGACCCGGTACACTGCCGGTGAGATTGGACACTTAGAAAAGGCCGATCACTTTGTAGCTCTTGCTTGATGTAGTTGTACTTCCCGCCAATGTACGGATTGGGGACCCACGCCGGAGCGCCCTCTCCCCGTCCCTGACTTGTCTTTTGAAAGCCGTCATCCCCGTTAACCAACCAGTAGCACCGACTGTGTCGAGGACCTCTTTAGAGCATTAAATCCTCTTCCTGCTGCGACACGATACCAAACTGCCCTCGCCCGATCAAGTACCAGTTGCTTCACTGGCTGGACCACTTAGGGGGCATTGTCCCTCAGTTCTTACCACCATGCGGACTTGACGCCATCCCCACCTTCCTCCAGTATGTCACTGGCAGTCCTTCGTGAGTGCGGCACCTGTAAGGAAGTGGTCTATAACATTCCAGTAGAATCGTTACATGGCGAACCTTCCTCTTTCTTTCCTTTTTATTTTAACCTAAAGATCGGTTGATTTGGAGCTGGGATCAGGAAGATAACAGTTGCACAAGAGACAAAGTGGTAGATGGAAAGTGTGATTGGACATTGTACTTGATCAAGAGCTCAACTTTCCACCCTTGGATCAAGATGAAGATCAAAGGCTCTCCATATTTCTGATTAAACATGTTGTAGAGAATTAGAGAAAAAGAGAGGTGAAAGATAAGTTCTTATTAGCTTTCTATTCTTCATATTTGTAAAATAGTACAAGAGTGAAATATATAGAGGAGGGTTGAGACCTCCCAGCTTCTAATGATTAAAGACTGTAAAAGAGAACTAGAAAGCCCTATTAAATGTTGCCATTAACTAACCAACTAGTGTCAGTTTCACTTATGATGTAAAACAGAGAATACAACTGGATGATAAAAAGATACAAAAGTAACAAAATAATACACTTTAATATATATTCTTCAACACTCCCCCCCGAGTTGGTTTATAGATGTCTAATAATCCAATCTTGCTAACACAAAGTTCGAAGGAGGTACTTGGAAATCCTTTAGTGAACATTTCAGCAACATGAAGCTTGGATGGAACATATGATAGGTTGATGACTCCATTTTTTTGGCGGCTTCTTGATGAAGTGCCTATCAATTTCAACATGTTTGGATCTATCATGTTGAACAGGGTTGTTAGCAATCTCTATGACAAATTTGCTATCACTTAGAAGAGTCATAGGTTCATCATGGTTTATCCTTAGCTCAGCAAGAACTCTCTTTATCCAGATCAGCTCATATAAGCCAAGTGAAGTGGCTTAATTATGCTTTTGCACGACTTCTAGCCACCACAACTTGCTTCCTGCTTCTCCATGAAACAATGTTATCTCCAATGAAAATGCATCATCTAGAAGTCGATTTTCTGTTTGTTAGAGAGCCATCACTGTCATCATCCTTATATCCCTTTACATGAGTATCTCCAGGAATTTTGAAGAATATATCACTTCCTAGACTTTTCTTCAGAAATTTCAGACTTATAAATGCAGTTTCTTGGTGAATCTTTCTAGGCTTTTGCATCAACTAGCTTAATTGACTAACTGCAAAAGACACACCGAGTCTAGTATGAGATAAGTATATCAGACACCCAATCAATCATGTAAAGATTCTTGATCAACAAGATCATTGTTTTCATCATTCCACAATTTGATATTGCTGTCAACAGGATCTCTAGTACATTTTCTTCGTGCTATAGGCAAATCATTAGGTACAGAGGGAGGACATACGTCACCTGATTTATTGGTATCATCAGTTTCATTATTACCAGCATCATGTGATAACACTTCCTCAATAGTCTCCTCATCATCAAGTATAATAATATGAATTATGGTCATGGATCAATTGGTTAGTATGTTCCACTTGAGACTTATTTTTCCCCTTCCTGGTGTATATGACGATTTTATGAGATTCTTGTGTGATATTCACCTTTTTACTGTCATAAAGAGTGTTATGCATATCATTGCTCGAATCAGGACAATGAATCATGGGCATCACCAAGAAATTAGACATGTCATTTTCAAATATAGAAGTTTTGGAGTAGAAAGGTTGATTTTCGAAGAAACTAACATTGGCAGACACATAGATCCTTTTTGTAGTAGGATCATATCATTTGTAACCCTTTTTTTGTAGAAGAATAACCCAAGAAGACAGTCTTGACTGCACAAGGTTCAAGCTTGCTTCTGTTTTGAGACTGTTCATGTACACATGTTGTACATCCAATCACTTTTAGAGGAATGTGAGATATCATGTGATTATTAGGAAAGCAAGAATATATGACAATTGTAGGAGTTTTCAAATCAAGAACCTTATAGGGCATTCTGTTGATCAGAAATGAAGTAGTAAGGATAGCCTCATGCCAGTAGAAATCGACATATTTTAAGGAAAAAAGATAGCACTTGCTACTTCCAATAGGTGCCTATTTATCTTCTTCGTAACACCATTTTTTGTTGGACTTATTTTGAGTTTTAGTGATGAGTGCCAGACTAGCTGTTATAGAGCAAAGGCAAAAAGATGTCTAGATCAAATGTATAGGGTTATTAGAGTGTGATCTTTGTATAGGTTTGATCAAACAAGCAATGTAAAAGGTCATCTGACTTTCATCAGCAGGCCTGTCTAGATCAGTAGGGTACCTGAGTCAGTAGACTAGTTTAAGAACCTGCTGAAGACTGAAGGCTGAGGGCTCAAACTCAGTTATTGAAGGTTAAGGGATCAAACTTAGTATTTAAAGTCAAGGATATGGAATTAGAATTTAGGGAAGTCTGTGATGACATAAACTGATAGCATATACCTTATGTACAAGGTCTAAGTTTCAAAAGTTAAGTGGTGATTGGAACTTAGTTATGATCAAAATGGTGTAATCTAACTTCATATTAAAAATTTAGATATAAGAGAAGTCAGCTGCAGTGTTTTATAAACACAACAACTTTGGATCAGCTGACTGATATGTATTTCAGCAGACTTACATACATAGGAACCTGCTGAACATATAGTTCGATTTAATCAAAGGCTACATTGGAAGATTACAAGGAAAAGGACAGATAACAACTCTTGATTTTGTCAACAAATCAATGGCTAAGATTAAAGGGACGTTGGAAAGAAACAGAGGTTTATCCAATGGATACAAGTCTAAGGGTGGACAGTCTGAAATCTAACAAAAAGTAAACTGACAGTGTCAATACTATGTACATGGACAGAAAGCAAGTCAAGATGGGACAAATCTGAAACGGCTATGTTTGAATTTCAAACATAAGTCACAAGGATTCCCACCTATAAATAGATGACCCCTGATACAGAAACAGATGATGATTTTTGAGAGAAAAACAATAGATAAACTTGAGCTTCAGATTCTTATCAAGAAGTCACCCTACTGACCCTACTGAACTTAAACCTACTGATCCAGAAAACTTCTTCAAGTGTAATATGCTACATCAAGTTTACACACTTGAAGAATCCAAGCTGCTGATCATATCATCCTGATCAAGCTGCTGAAAGCTGAATCACTTACTTGATTCAAACTTTCTTTTACAAGAAATCTACTGAAGACAGTGAAGCATCATTGGGTGTCAAGGACTGTTGTTTGTGGTAGAGCTGGTAAAGAGGCAATCCTACCCTTCAAGGACCAGTGGAAGACTTTGGAGCCGCAATCCTACCTGTTCCAAGTGTTCAGTTTGTGAAGCCATAGTTATTGGTGAAGGACAAACAACTTAGGGATTTTTGTAACTGCTACCTCAAGGATCTCTAGTGAATTACCTCCAACATCACATGAGAAGAGTGGACTGACAGGATTACACCACCTAAAACCACTATAAAAATTGCCTACTTACTTTCTGCATTTAGTACATTTAGCACATCAATCCATTGAACTAGCAACTGAATCACACACATACACTATTGAGTATCTAATACTTGGTATCATATTTTAACAACAAGTAATAAGACTTAATTTAAATATATTCCGCTGCAACAAATTCAGTAAAGTCAATAGTCAGCAGACTACTGAGCAATCAGCAGGCTGCTGAAGTTGCTGAGTTTGTTAACTCAAAAAGTTTTAAGTGATAAGTTTATTCACCCCCTCCTCTAAACTTATCCAAAGCCTTTTCAAGGGACCAACAATTGGTATCGGAGCAGTGCTTCTGTTCTGAAGTAATCCTACTTGTTGTGCTTGTGAAAATACTTTGATAACTTTTTCAAGTTTCTGATTTTCAAAGCATTGCATCATGGATAACAATCAGTATGCTAGAACAATGGTGATGTGTTCTTTAGATCGTTTTGATGAGTATAAACGTTGTATGCAGGCTTTTTTAGCTGCAACACGTGATGAGATGATAGATGTGCTGACTGATGGACCACTGGAAATTACAAAGGCAATAACTGTGGATAATCAAACTCAGTATATTCCAAAGACAAAAAGAGAATGGAATGCTGAAGATAGAAAAAGAGAAAACCTCAACAACATTGCTATTGATATCATATACAGAACCTTGGATAACAATATGTACATGAAAGTGAAAGATTGCAAGACTGCAAAAGAACTTTGGGATAAGTTGCAATTAATCTGTGAAGGCACTGATGTAATCAAGAAGAACAAGATCAGTGTGGCAAAGAAGAAGTTCCTGGAGTTCAAAATGAAATCAAATGAAACTATTGAACAAATGGAGTCAAGATTCAATGCAATCATGGATGAACTCACCCTACTGAGTGTAAAGTACTCAAAAGAAGAAGTCAATTCAAAAATATTGGAAGCATTACCTGCAAAAGAAGTTGGGGAAATGAAGGTGACTGCAATAGAAGAAATGAGAAGTCTAAATGAAGAGGACACCTTCAAACTGTTTTCAGATCTTAAGGCCTATGAATTCAGTACGAAACTTGTACCTGAGACTGAAAAAGAAGAACCAAAGACCACTACATTGGCTGCTACACATCAAGAAGAAACATCAGGAGCTCAAGATGATCTACTGGATGAGATGCAAGAGCAAATTGCCCTACTGAGCAAGAAAATCAGAATGATGAAAACTGGAAGGGGTTCTCCAAGGAATTTCACAAAGAAGTTTAGTGAAAAGAAGAAGGAAGAATCCAAGAAAGTCAATGATTACTTATGCTATCAATGCTAGAAACCAGGACACTTCAAACCTGACTGTCCTGAGCTAAAACAGAAGAAAGAACCTGAATCTTTGCTTTAATTGCAAGAAGCCTGGACATTTCAGATCTGATTGTCCAGACCTACTGAAGAGCAAAAGTCAACAAAGAAGATCTGACAAGAAAGCTATGGTTGCTGAAGATGAATCAGGATATGAAGTAGAATCAGAAAAAAGAAATGAATCTGATGATACTGCACTTGTTGCTGATATGGATGATTATGCTTTAATGGAAAATATGGATGAAACAGATGAGGTATACAATTCTGTATCTATAAACACTCCTACTGAAAGTGATTGTGAATCAACTTGTGGTTCAAATCCAAAAAATTCTGACAATGAAGAAACTTTGGATGCCATCCTTAATCAATTGAGGATAATACAATCTGATTATGAGATTGTAAAGGCTGAAAAAGAAGCTTTTCAATCAGAAGTTGAAAGATTAAAAGCTGAATTAAGAATTCTCAAGGGTAAGGAAAAGGAGGCTGGACAAAATCAACACAAGTCTGATGTACATTCAGTAGCTGTTGAATCTGCTGAACAATCTTGTTCCTCCACTGCATTCAAATCTGGAAAGCCTTATGGTAAAAGAACAGGCCTTGGATTTGGAACTCAACAATCTAATAAGGGTGGATCCAGTAAGGTTACTGAACCTAGTACCAGAATTGGTCCTATGTTTGTGCATGCACAAGATCCAACTCCCAAAAAGGTTGCTGAGGCAGTGAAGCCTACTGAGAAAACTTCAAGGAAGCAAAATCAGAAGTCAAAAAGGTCAACAGCACCTAAAAAAAGGAATAAATCCAAAAGTAAGACTGTTGTACCTTCTAGACCTACTGATAGCAGACCTGCTACCAAGTCTGCGGGACCACAAAAAGGCAAAAATCAGAAATATTCCAAGGATAAGAATCCTAAACCTAAAAATGTCAATCATTCAAGGGATACTTATCTCAGGGGGAAAGGTAGACTGTTCCCTACTGATGATGATTGGAATATTCCTGCTCCTACAGCTAGAAACAACAGATATAACCATACTGCTAGGGTAAAACCTCAGCAATGGAATCAGCAGAGGACTTATATAAGACCTCATCAGAGACCTCAACAGACTCCATACTACAGGGTTGTTCCTAACAGACAGCAAACTAATGGTTATGCTAGTGCTTCTAACAAAATAAATCACTCCAAACAGCACTATATACCAAAAGGCCAGAAATCATATGTGAGTCTTACACAACCAAATGTTAGACCTTACGGATGTGTGGAATACATGTATGAACAAAAGTATGATACGTTTCAAAGAAGACCTTATGGAAACTTGCCAAGGGTCATGCTTACCACTGACCATCATGGACCCAAACAGTTTTGGGTACCTAAAATACATTAACTTTGTTTTGTAGGGTGTCTGGTACTTTGACAGTGGATGTTCCAGACATATGACAAAGAATAAGCACTGTTTGTCGAACTATGTGGCAAAGGATGGTCCAAGAGTGAATTTTGGCAACAAAAATACACCAGGATACATAAGAGGATATGGCACACTTGTGAGAAATGGATTAACAATCAGGAATGTTGCATTTGTGGAAGGACTGGACTACAACCTACTGAGCACCGGACAGTTTTGTGACATGGGTTACAAGGTCACTTTTGACAAAGGCACATGTATTGTCATCAGTGAAAGAGGTGATCAAGTTGTGTTGGCTGGAAGAAGACAACAAAACATGTATGTTGTGGATTGGTCTCATCATTGTTCGAAACATGCACGATTATGCATACCAAGTCAGAACTAAATTGGTTATGGCATAAGAAGTTAAATCATCTAAATTTTGATGATATCAATCAGTTGGTGAAGAAGAAACTGGTGATTGGCTTACCTGAGATCACATTCAAAAAGGATGCTATATGTGGTGCCTGTCAGCAAGGTAAACAAACAAAATCAAGCTTCAAATCAAAGACTAAGCATTCAACAAAAAGTGTTTTGGAGCTGATGCACATGGATCTATTTGGACCAGTAACATCAACAAGTGTGACAGGAAAGAAGTACACATTAGTAGTTGTCGATGATTATTCAAGATACACTTGGGTGGTATTCATGAACAAGAAAAGTGAAACACTTCAAAAGATGATTGAACTATTGAAGAGATTGAAAAATGAGAAAAGTTTGACAGTAGTGAAGATCAGATCAGACAAGGGTACTGAATTTCTCAATAAAGTTATAAGAGAATACTGTGACCAAAATGGTGTGCTACATCAATCGGTCTTTCTTTGGTACACCTCAATGAGAATGGGGTTCTTTGAAAGAAAAAGCAGAACTTTAAAAGAAGCGAGAAAGAACTATGATTTGTGAAGCATTATTACGAAAGATATTGAAATTTGAAGTAGTCAATACAAACATGCTATACACAAAATAGGACCTCAGTGAACAAGAAGCTGCTGAAGACACCTTATGAGATTTGGAATGGAAGGAAACCTAATATATCTTATTTCCATCCATTTGGAAGCAAATGTTTTATTTTAAATCACAAAGAGCAATTGAGTACCTTCCAAGCAAAATCAGATGAAGGAATCTTCTTAGGATATTCTTCTGTCAGCAAGGAATTCAGGGTACTGAATAAAAGGACACTGAAACATGAAGAAACAATACATGTTGTATTTGATGAACCTAAGTTCACTGGAATGGAAGATGAAGCTTCAGAACCTGCTGAGAATCAACAAGTCACTGATCCAGAATGTGTTGATGTTTTGGAAAGGATAAATGAGTTAAAGGTTTCTGACTCTGCCCCTGCTGAACACCCTACTGGTAACACTACTGATGCAACAACTGAGGAATTTCAAATATCTACTGAACCCCTTGCAGAAGCAACAGCAGACCCTACTGAAGATGATGTTCCTGAGAATCAATCTAACCAAAATCCACAATGGTTAAGGGAACACCCTGCTGAACAAGTTATCGGTAATATACAGCAAGGTGTGAGGACTATAAGACAATTAGAAGCAATGTTCACTTGTTTTCTATCTCAAATAGAACCTAAAGTTGTTGAAGAAGCAATATCAGATCCAGATTGGATAATTGCTATGCAAGAAGAACTGAATCAATTTGAAAGAAATCAAGTTTGGACACTAGTGAAAAGGCCTAATCATGCAAATATAATTGGTACAAAATGGGTATACAGAAACAAATTGGATGAATCTTGTACCATTGTAAGGAATAAGGCCAGACTAGTAGCAAAAGGCTATTCTCAAGCAGAAGGAATAGATTTTGATGAGACATATGCACATGTTGCAAGATTGGAAGCTATAAGATTATTCTTGGCATATGCTGCCTACAAGAACTTCAAAGTATACCAAATGGATGTCAAGAGTGCATTTTTGAATGGTATTCTAGAAGATGAGGTCTATGTTCAGCAACCTCCTGGTTTTGAAGTTAAAGATCAAGAAGATAAAGTGTACAGACTCAATAAAACACTTTATGGTTTGAAACAAGCACGAAGAGCATGGTATGAAACCCTATCTCAAATCTTGGTGGACAATGGTTTTTACCAAAGGTACCATTGACAAGACTCTTTTCAGAATCAATGAAGGAGACAGCACCCTGCTGGTACAGATTTATGTTGATGACATAATTTTTGGTTCTGAAAATGAATTATTATGTGAGAAGTTTGCTAATTTGATGAAAAGTAAATTCCAAATGAGCATGATGGGAGAAATGAAATACTTTTTGGGATTGCAAGTCATACAAATGAAAGATGGAATCTTCATTCATCAAACCAAGTATACCAAGGAGCTGCTGAAAAAGTTTGGTATGGAAAACAGCACCAGGGTATCAACTCCTATAAGTACAAACATTAGATTGGATGAAGACAAGGAAGGCAAAGATGTTGATCAGACTTTATACAGAAGGATGATAGGCAGTTTGCTGTACCTTACTGCCAGCAGACCTGATATATCCTTTGTTGTAGGTGTTTGTGCAAGATTCCAGTCAAAACCTAAGGAAAGTCATCTAGCTGCAGTCAAAAGGATTCTCAGGTATTTAAAAGAGACTTTGGATATAGGAATTTGGTATTCAAAATATGGAAGCTTCAAGGTTATATCCTACTCAGATTCTGATTATGCTGGATGCGAGATTCATAGAAAAAGCACCACAGGAACTTGTCAATTGATGGGAAATAGACTGGTCTCCTGGTTTAGCAAGAAACAGAATTCAATATCAACTTCCACTGCTGAAGCTGAATATATTGCTGCTGGAAGTTGCCGTGCACAAATACTTTGGTTAAGACAACAATTAAGGGATTATGGAATTGAAGAAAAGGAAATTCCTATAATGTGTGACAACACAAGTGCAATTGCAATGACAGAAAATCCTGTTTTGCACTCAAGAACCAAGCATATTGATGTGAGACATCATTTTATAAGAGATCATGTTGAAAAGAAAGATATGGTGGTTCTTTACATCCCTACTGAAGATCAACTTGCTGATATTTTCACAAAACCATTGGATAGTGAAAGATTTGCTAAGTTAAGGACTGAACTTGGAATTATAAAAGTTGACTGACACACCTATGATCAGCAATGTACCGGAATTCACCAAGGGGATTAGTCTTTGCTATGTTGGGTGAGCTCACTTAACAGATTAGTCATTGGTATCAACAATTCTATGTACTTGTTTATGTTTGGACAATTGAGCAAATGAAGTTGCCAAGGGGATTGGTCTTTGTCCTGTTGGGTGAGCTCACTTGACAGATCAGTCATTGGTATTAAACTTCATCTTATATTATCAGTTGGACAAAACAAGAAGAATTGAAGATCAACAGAGTAACATTGTCGTGAGTTCTTTGAGACATTATGTCGATGAGGGTCGCTAAGCCAAGTCATCGATGGCAAAGTCTCTTTGAGGCATACGTTCTGATCAAACTTTAAAAAAAGTCAAAAAGCAAAAGACCGGGATATTTATCTTATCTTTATAACCGCAGTTACACAATCTGACGGTTACAACTCTTTATGGATAAGTTATGGGCCACGTGTCAAGATCTCATTCATTCCAAATTTAATCGTGGTTAATGCTACAGTGCATTATCTGACAGTTTCTACCCACTACTCTCTGCTATATATACAGACATAGAAACAGAGTTCCTACTTACAAAACTCAGATTGATTTTCTCTGCAAATATACCGTGTGAACACAGATTTGAAAGCTATCTTCTTCATCTTATTCGTCAATAATGGCATATAAGGATGATGTTCACATCGGAACAAGCCAAAGTGTCAGAGGCTTTGTTGTTGATGCTAACAAAACTGAGTTGGCTATCAATATTGGTAAAAGAATTAGAAGATACGAAAGATTGGAAGATGTGCTCAATATAAGACTGGAAAGAATATCTTACACAAATGTTGTTAGCTTCTGGAGAAACATTGTAATAAGAGATAATAGAGAGGCATTTACTACAACAATGAATGGCCAGGAGATTGAAGTTTCCTCAAACTTGCTGAGGGAAGCTTTTGGTTTTGCACCTGTACATGATGCTCCAACTAATCCTGAGGAAATGGGACAGTCAAAATTGGATTTTGTTGACAGAATAAAGACCAATGATGCTGTTAAATCAACACTGAGCATCAATGTGAAGCATATAGGAATGGAGTACAACCTGCTGAGTAAGATAATAGCAAAGAATATCTTGGGACTTAGTGGAAGCCTTGATACATTATCAGGACCCAAGATTGAACTGTTAATCATCATATGCAAAAGCATGAAGTTTGATTGGGATGGATTCTTTTTCCATTATATGAAGATAGTTATAACTGAGGAAAGAGAAGGGACAAGGAAATCCAAGGCTTTACCTTTGGGTTTGATGGTTCAGGCCCTGCTGAATCATTTGAGGATTGCTGATGTTGCACCTGAGAAAATAAACAATTCAAGAAATAAGAAAGAGATTGGCTATCTCATCCCTGGTTTGGATGATGATGAAGATGTGGATGCTGAAGCAACTGAAAGTGACAATGATGGAGATGATGGTGTTGGTGGTGGGCAGGTCAAGCAAGTTGTTAAATCTGCTGCACCCAAGAAAGTTGTTGAGAAGAGGAAGGCTGCTGAAACCAGAAAAATCACAGAGATGTTGCAGCCTAGGAAAACAAGGAAACAGACAGCAGAGACTGCTGAGTCTACTGAGGGTCCAGTTGAAGTTACTGACCCTACTGAAATTACTAGGAAGAGGAAAGCTGCTGAAGTTGAATCAGAGCAACTTTCCAAGAGAATGAAGGAAATTGCTAAGAAAAAGAAGCATGGAAAAGGCAAGGAACTGAGGGTCCTTGAAGAACAAAGGGAAGAAGAAGAACAAGAGGCTATTGAAAAGTGAACCTTAAAAATTGTTAAGCCTCATCAAATCGAAGAGGTTGTTGTTGAGCAACTCTTGAGCCTCTTGAAGAACCCAAAGCAGACTCATCGAGTCTCGCACTGCTGTGGATATTGATATAACTGTACAAGACCCTGCAAATTCTGCAATAGTTCAGGAGGAAGAAGCGTCTCTTTGCTAACCTGGCGATGAGCATGTAAGTCAGGGGGAACCAAGTGTGGAGCAGATGGAGGTGGTAGGTACAAATATACAACTAGAATAACCTACTGACCTGGAAGCATCTGTTGAGGAAACTCTGAATCTGCTTGTTGAGACCTTTGGAGATCAGCAAAGTGGACAGACAGCTCCCAGAAAGCCAACTATGACCTTTGAAAGGAGGCATCACTGTTGAGCTGAATGAGAAAGATGGGTCCATTCCTACTCACTTAGTTACTGGTCATAGGGTGTGTATTGACTTTCGCATGCTTAATGATAAAACTAGGAAATATCATTTCCCCCTCCCGTTTATTGATCAAATGCTACAGCGTCTAAGTGGTCATGCGGTGTACTGCTTTTTCGATGGTTTTAGTGGATACTATCAGATCCACATTGATATACATGACCAGGATAAGACTACCTTCATGTGTCCTTATGGCACCTTCGCATTCAAAAGAATGCCGTTCGGGTTGTGTAATGCACCCGCGACATTCCAGTGATGCATGGTCGCCATTTTCACTGATATGATGGAAGTCTTTATAGATGACTTTAGTGTTTTTGGTGACACTTTTGAGGAGTGTTTGTCTAACATTGATAAGGTTCTTGAGCGTTGTGAAGAGACAAACCTAGTTCTAAATTGGGAGAAGTGTCATTTCATGGTCACTGAGGGAATTGTGTTAGGCCATAAAGTGTCGGGGAAGGGAATAAAGGTTGATAGAGCTAAGATAGAGGCAATAGCTAAGCTTCCTATGCCCACAAATCTGAAGACCCTGTGATCATTCTTGGGTCATGCAGGTTTTTATCATAGGTTCATCCCAAGGTTTTCCCAAATTGCTAGACCTCTTACCATTCAGTTGATGAAGGGAGCTCCCGGTGTTTTTGATGCGTCATGTGTAGATGCCTTTAGAACACTCAAGAAACTTCTTACTTCGGCTCCTATCTTAGTGGCACCTGATTGGTCCAAGGAGTTTGAAGTCATGTGCGTTGTGAGTGACTATGCTGTAGGAGATGTCCTAGGTCAGAAGGTCGATAAGCTATTTCGACCTATCTACTATGCGAGTCATACCCTGAATCCGGTTCAACAAAAGTACGCTACCACTAAGAAGGAACTTCTAGCCATCGTTTTGGCTTTCGATAAGTTCCGGTCGTACTTAGTTGGGTCGAAAGTCATAGTTCATACAGACCATACTGCGTTGCAATATCTGTTTGCTAAGAAGGACACAAAACCACGCTTGTTGAGGTGGATCTTGCTCCTTCAAGAATTTGACATAGAGATTAAGAATAGGAAGGGGTGTGAGAATGTGGTAGCTGACCACCTGAGTAGGATGGAACCGGTGAGGTGAGATGCCTTACTAAGGTTGAGATAGATGACCGCTTTCGGGATGAGCAGTTGTTCGTAGTGGATACGATTCTCCCGGTTAAGCGAGGGAATTTTATGCAGAGAGGGAAGAAAGGGTACCCATGGTATGCACCATTTGTCAATTATAATGTGTGTGGGTTCATAGATCCCGAGTTTGATGAGAACCAGAAGAAGAAATTCTATAGTGAGGTGAACCGTTATGTGTGGGAGGATCCCTTACTTTTTAGGTTATGTGCGGATGGGATTCTGAGGAGATGTGTCGATGATGGAGAGGTAATGAGTATTCTCTCGTTCTGCCACGATAAAGAGGCCAGTGGCCACTTCTCGGGCGAGAGAACAGCGTTGAAGGTGCTACAAAGTGGGTTCTACTGGCCCACTATCTTCAAAGATGCACATGTGTATGTAAAGACGTGTGATGCTTGTCAACGCTCAGGACGGATCTCAAAGAGAAATGAGATGCCTCAGAAACCGATGATAGTGTGTGAGGTCTTTGATATAAGGGGAATAGACTTCATGGGACCATATCCGTCTTCTTTCGGGAATAAGTACATTCTTGTAGCCTGTGATTACGTGTCAAAGTGGGTTGAGGCAATCGCTTCACCTACTATTGACAAACATGTGGTCATAAGGTTTCTTAAGAAACATATTATGTCCCACTTTGGAGTACCTCGAGCGATAATCAGTGACAATGGCAGTCACTTTGCGAATAGAGAGTTTGATAAACTGCTAGTTAAGTATGGGGTGACTCATAAGTTAGGCACCGTCTATCACCCCCAGACTAGTGGACAAGTTGAGGTAAGCAATCGAGGGATTAAGAGAATCCTGGAGAAGACTGTCAATTCAAATCTTAAGGATTGGTCTAAGAAGTTAGATGAGGCGCTCTAGGCACACCGAACTGCGTTTAAGACACCCATAGGTATGTCACCTTACATGATTGTCTTTGGCAAGGTTTTCCATCTTCCCGTAAAGGTAGAACATAAGGCCTATTGGGCAATTAAGAATCTGAATATGGATGACGCGTTAATCAGTGAGAGAAGGATGGCCCAGTTAAACAAACTATATGAGTTTCGCCTTCAAGCTTATTCTTCGGCGAAATATAAGGAGAAGACCAAGATGCTTCACGAAAAGTTGATCAAACCTCGTGTTTTCAACATTGGTGATGAGGTTCTTCTCTATAATACTCGCCTTCACTTATTTCAAGGCAAGCTTAAGTCGAGGTGGTCGAGACCTTATAAGGTTTTGAGAGTTTTTTATTCGGGGGCCATCGAGGTGACTCATCCGAAGCACGGGACGTTCATCATGAACGGTCTTCGTCTGAAGAAGTATGAGAAGTTGCCTTTCGATGAGGCTCTCGAGGTTGTACATTTAACTGATCCCAAACCTTGATCTTTTCTGAGTCTCGTCATGGACTTAAAATCTTGATATTTCTGATCTTGACAATCCACCATCCTATCTTTCTATCCTCGCTTCCTCGTTTGTGCCAGTAGTATAACTTTGAAAAAATCGGTACAGTATAAGTCATCTGTCGAGCCAACGACGTAAAACAAAGGTGCTTAGTGGGAGGCAACCCACCATTCTCTGAGTTTTCTGAGTGTTCTTGATCATAAAAGTGTTAGAATGGCGGTTGAAATCGAGTCGGAGTTGAATTTTTTGAGTTTGAGCTCTTTGCCCTCAAACGAGCGTTTGGCTACCCTGCAAACGCTCGTTCATCAAATATCCCAACTCTCTGTATCCTTTTCATGATAATCCAAACGAACGTTTGGCTACCCTGCAAATGCTCGTTCAGTTCATATGATCCCAGGTAAACGAGCGTTCGACTTAGGGCAAACGCTCATTCGCCCATCTTCTATAAATAGCCCCCCCCCGTATGTTCATTTGATGGAGGTCAAGTTAAATTATTAACTCGAGACCTACTAACCCACTAGCAAGAGAACTAGGTTCAACTGTAGTATAGCCAGACAGAGTCGAGGTCGATCCCACAGAGACTCGGCACAAATAAAACACAACTTACTTTATCAGACTTAAATTAAAAGGGCGGTCTACGACCAACTAAATGCTGTAAATAAAATAGCGACAACCACAAGACACAAAATACCACAAAGACAAATCAAAGACTACTAAAACACGGATAATACGGTTGATACTATCTAGACAAATAGTATTGATTACGCTAGTAGATCATAACTCCCTCATGTGAATTAGGTTGATAACGAGACAAAACAAACGTTCAAGATTAATTATTATGACTACGGAGTCATCCCCAAGGTAGATTTAGCTCGGTTAGGCCATCTAAATCATCGTGCCTCCATTACGTGACTTCGCTTTTTAATGCCTCCATCTCATATAACTTCTGACACAATTATTTAACTAGGGATGCCGGTATAAACCGTAACCTCATCTAAGCAACATTCCTATGGTTAGGCGTACTTCTTAGATGCCGATTCAATCTATATCCTAAGTAACAATCACTTTTTGAGTTTCATGTTAAATTATGATGACGAATAACTAAGTTGATCAGTTTAATTACTCGTTTTAATTCCAATTCGAGAGAATCGACGTAGTCGAAGCCGATCATGATATTGCCCTACAAATTGCCAGGCTCGGTCGATCGAACGACAAAGACTCGGGCGACCGAGTGACACGTCTAGTCGACCGAACACGATTCTGTGTCGGAACAAATCATGACTACTTCTTAACGTTTTAACCTAAACACATGGGTTCGTAAATAAATCTACATCACGCAATCAATACAAATAAAATTACTCCATAATAAAACACAACAGATCTACGAATAAAGATTGCATAATTGAATAGTCATACCCTCGAAGACGAGAGCGACTCCCACTCTTTTAATGCGCCCCTAATCGGAGAATCCAGCGAATCCACAATGAACGAACATAAAGAAAATAAAACTTAAAAACTAAAATTGTATGAATTGTTTTTTTTTTTTGTGTTGTAGTGGTGTGTCTTCTCAATTTCGTAGCTGCTGTTTATATAGGAGTTGTAGCCGACATAGGGAGAATCCAGAAGATTGACACGCACTTATCACCTTAGGCTTGGGTGACCGAACCGTTACGCTCGGTCGACCGAATGGCATGGCTCGGTCGACCGAGCCACCTTCTCTACGCGTTTTCAATTTGGCTCCGTCTGACTTGTTCCCCACTTCACTCGTTTGTGCTGATCTGATTAATCTTTTCTTCAATGCTCCGATTTTCTTCTCTTTTATCTTGAGATCTCCTGATTGTGTGATAATTATCTTCCCGATTTATCATGATCTGCAAAATCAGCATTTATCACACAATTAATTGCTCTTTTATAATAAAAACAGCTAAATACCAATTATCATATTAATAATCACTTATCATTAAATAACAAATATAAACACGTGATTAAATATGAAATATATATAATTGACTCCGATTTAAGGTTATAATTGATGACATAAATAGGTATATTTTAACCGTCATCAAAATGCCCCCCACTTAAACTTTGCTTCGTCATTCGAACAAAGCATCAATAAGTCATTCCCCAAGACAACATTTTTCGTGGTCAACTCATACTTACACAAGAAACCCGAGTCAACTCATACCAGTACCATGCTCATAAGATAAACATTATCCACTACTCGCTATGAATCGAAGTGATTGTGTGCATGTGCGTTGGTTTTATATAAATGTAGCCAGATTTAGAGTTTATGCAGACTTCATATCTAAATTCACCAACATCAGCATTCATACTTCTTATGCCTCGCAATGGTTAAAGCACTAGAACAATAAGCAAGAGCGTATCTATAGGGTTTTGGACTTGGAGACCGAGTACTACTCAAGCCTCTAAAAATTAATATTTTCAATTTTTGCATATGTTTGAATACTACTAATCTCAAGGAAAGAAAACTTTTTAATGAGTATCTCCCTATCTTAGATCATGCATAGCACCGAATACTACCACAAGCGCAGGCTACTTTGGTAATTTTTCTACAAGCCCAGTGTTTTAATGCATTGTCAAAACACAGTACGCCCCAAGCTTATTACTCCGCTCTTGTTGGCTAGAAGATCGAATACATTAGTCGACAAATATCGACATTAGGTCCTCATAACCACTTATCTACGCATTGTACACATACTTCTTTCAATTATTATAACTCATGCGGTACTAAGCGATTCACATGTCGAGTAATTGAACAATACCTAACTACTTGCAATTGTTGGCATGAATATCCTTAAGTCTACTAACAATTTATCGCAAAAGTATAATATGACTACGTACACTCACGCAACTTGGTTCATGTCCTATTAATTCTAAGTATAAGAACTTCACAAGTTTAAGGGTACGAGTTAAACAACTTGGCATTTATCCATAAAAATTTTAAAATTTGGCTCAAGCTTGTCTCAAAGTGTCGTTTCCCTTGACTGCAACACATATAGCATAATATACATATATATATAGCTAAGTCCCCTGCCCCCCACTTAAACATGGCATTGTCCTCAATGACAAAAAATAAATGAGAGTTCAAGATGAAAGACTTAGCTCTGGAAACGGCTCCCAAGTAAAGGAACAATATCGGAGTAATCATTGGCACAGCGTGGAGAGAGAGACACATCCTGTATAAACGAGCTCCACGAAATCGTCAAATACCATGTCTATGGAAGTTATAAAATAATGTGGCAGTAATTAGATATAGATATCTAAAAACAGTTTAAGCCACTTTACTTTATACTGCCAAGGACAAGACCAAAAGGGATTTAAACCTAAATAAAAAAAAACTCACATGACGGCTATCAAGGAAAAAACCTCGTTTATTTCGAACTTAGACTCGGAACTTGGCGAGATGAAAAAAACCGTGATAGGCGCATGCTACTTTATTAAAAAGAAAAACAAAAAGATAGTTATAGGTAGTAGTTCTAAATTTAAAGTCGCTAGCTCGACTCAGCTCAAGATGGTTTATTCATAGACAGGGTCCTCGAGGTACAAGACTTCCTCCTCAGCCTCTGGCGGCAGCCCGTGATAATGCTTAATACGATGTCCATTGACCACAAATCTGGACTCGTCTTTGAAATTGAATAATTCCACCGCCAGGAAGGAAAAACTCGTTGTACTTGAAATGGGCCACACCATCTTGATTTTAACTTGCCCGGAAAGAGCCTTAAGCGCGAGTTGTATAGGAGAACCAGATCACCCTCTTGAAAGGTCCTATCTAGAATCTTTTTGTCATGGAACTTCTTCGTGCGCTCCTTGAAAATTTTGGCATTCTCGTATGCCTCTAAACGAAACTCCTCCAGCGAGTTAATTCTAACATCCTCTTCTCACCGCCAACGCCTCATCAAAATTTAGCATTCGTGTTGCCCACATGGCCCGGTGCTCCAGCCCACAGGTAGATGACATGCTTTTCCAAAAACAATCCTATACGGTGACATTCCAATCGAGGTTTTATATGCGATCCTATATGCCCATAAAGCGTCGTCTAAACGTAACGACCAATCCTTCCTAGTTGTATTGTGATTTTCTCCAGGATACGCTTGATTTCTCGATTGGTGACTTCTACCGCCCACTAGTTTGGGGTGATATGCGGTTGCTAGCTTATGTCGAACCCCATACTTAATCATCACCTTTCAAAAGGTTTATTACAAAAATGACTACCATTATCGCTATAATCGCCTCAAGCGCCCCAAACCTTGTAAAAATATTCTTTTCAAGAATCTAACCACAACCCTAGCATCGTTAGTAGGGAAGCAATGGCCTCAACCCATTTGGATACATAATCAACAAAGAACTAAGATGTATCGGTTAGATAATGATGAAGTGAAGGGCCCAACGAAATCTATTCCCAAACATCAAAAAGTTCTACTTCTAAGATACTCTTGAGTGGCATCTCATTCCTCCGAGAAATATTACTGTCATTTGACAAGCATGACATCCTCTTGCATATTGGTGTGCATCCTTAAACAATGTCGGCCAATAAAACCGCATTGGAGGACCTTGGCGCAGATTTTATCTCCCCGTAGTGTCCTCCAACTTCATACGAATGACAATGCTTCAGGATATCATTATACTCTTCCTCGGGCACACATCTTGAAAAACATTATCGATCCTAGCTTAAACAAATAAGGCTCATCCCAATAATAGTGTCTAAGATCTTTAAAGAAATTTTTCCTTTCTTGGACAAAGTGAGATTCGGTGGCGTGTACTTTATGGAGAGATAATTGACAAACAAACTAAACCACGGTTGTTTCTTCTCCTTCACAACCTCTATTCGCGAAGAAAGCGCAAAGACAATCATCATGTCCTCCGATGGTGGTGATGGAGAAAAGTTGTTCATCAGGAAAAGATTCTCCTATTTCAGGCAATTCCTCACCATCCTCTAACTGTAAGCGCGATAGATGATCGGCCACCACGTTCTCACTTCCTTTCTTATCTCGGATTTCTACGTCAAATTCTTGCAGCGAAGAGAATCCATCTCAACGAGCCTCGGCTTTGAATCTTGCTTTGCTAGGAGATACTTAAGAGCCGCATGGTCATCCCATGGTGACTTTAGATCCTACTAAGTCACGATCTAAACTTGTCAAAAGCAAAGATAACGGCCAAAAGCTCCTTCTCCGTTGTGGCGTAATTTCTTTGGGCGCATTCAAAGTCCGGCTTGCATAATAAATGGGCCTAAAAATCTTATCCTTTCTTTGACCCAAAGCGGCGCCAACAAAGAAGATCACTTGCATCACACATCGGTTCAAACGGAAGATCCCAATCCGGTGCGACTAGGACGGGTGCGAGAATCAATCTACTTTTTATTTCGTTGAAGGCTTTTATGCACTCATTAGAAAACACGAATGGTACATCCTTGGCCAATAATTCGGTAAGAGGTCTAGAGATTAGGAAAAATCCTTGATAAACCTACGATAAAATCCGGCGTGGCCTAAAAAACCTCGCAAAGTTTTAAGATTAGTAGGTGGAGGTAGTTTCTCGATCACCTCGACTTTAGCTCTATCCACCTCTATACCGTTCTTGGATATGCGGTGACCTAGTACTATCCCTTCTGTAACCATCAAATGACACTTCTCCCGATTAAGCACAAGATTAGTCTCTTCACATCTCTTCAACACACTCGTGCTAGATGTGTGAGACATGAATCGAAAATCGTCTCCAAATACGGAGAAGTCATCCATAAAGATTTCCAAGAAATCTTCCACCATGTCCGCAAACAGTGACATCATACACCGTTGAAATGTCGCGGGGGCGTTGCACAATCCAAATGGCATTCGATTATAAGCAAATGTCCCATATGGGCATGTAAATGTCGTTTTCTCACGATCCTCGGGTGAGATGTGGATTTGATAGTATCCGAATACCCGTCAAGAAAACAATAGAAAGCATGCCCGCTCAGTCTCTCGAGCATTTGATCGATGAAGGGAAGAGGAAAGTGGTCCTTACGAGTTGCGTCATTTAGTTTCCTAAAGTCTATGCACACTCGATGACCGGTGATTAGCCTCACAGGAATTAACTCATTCAACTCATTGGCTTGCACCGTCAATCCTCCCTTCTTGGGAACTACGTGGATAGGGCTTACCCATTCGCTATCAGCAATTAGAAATATAATTCCCATTTCTAGCATTTTTATAACCTCATCCCTAACCACGTCCTTTAATTGCGGGGTTAAACGCCTCTGAGGTTGTGCAACCGCTTTCTTTTCAGGGTCCACGGAGATCTTGTGCATACATACGCTAGGACTAATGCCCTTGACGTCAGCTATGGTCCATCCAAATGCTCCGCGGTACTCTCTCAGAACTCTCATTAGTTTCTTCTCTTGTAAGTCCGTCAAGGATGAAGATATAATTAGCGGCAAAGTCTCATCTTGAAGAAATACATACTTCAAATTCGCAGGAAGAGGTTTTAAAGTCAAATTTGTGGGAGGTTCTTCCAAAGAAGTCTTCAGCTTTTGACCAGTGAGTTTGAGTTCAAAGTATTTATGCCACGTTGGTCTATGATAGAATCTTTCAATCTCCGCAAAGACTTACTTCCTCTACAGGCCTTGGGATTTCTCTACTACATCCCGGCCATATCATCTTCTCCTCCTCACTACTTATGTACTTGACTTCATCCTCTTCTTCCAAGACAAAGATCCAAGAAATCCTTGATACTTTCATGTTGTTGAAATTCTTGAACGATCCTATCGATGGAATCCAACATGAAACATGCATCTTCTCCATCATCAAAGTTGCTTCAT
Organism: Gentiana macrophylla; assembly: GCA_026214975.1. Taxonomy (NCBI): domain Eukaryota; kingdom Viridiplantae; phylum Streptophyta; class Magnoliopsida; order Gentianales; family Gentianaceae; genus Gentiana; species Gentiana macrophylla. The sequence goes on from CM047810.1 coordinate 88,807,585, forward strand.
AGTATCAAAGACATTGAATGCAACTCTCTCTTCATTCACTCTTAATACCAACTCGCCTTTGTAAACATCAATTAGCGCTCTACTAGTGGCCATGAAAGGTCTCCTAAAATCAATGGCACTTCGTGAGTTAGCTTCCATATCTAATACCACAAAGTCGACAGGAATACAAACTTTTCAACCCTAACTAGCACATCCTCAACCACCCCACACGGTTCCTTGTGTAAGCGGTCGCCTAAGCTGCAGTGTGATTGAGGTCTTCTTAAGATCTTTCATGCCTAGTTTCCGAAAAAAATAGATAGTGGCATTAGGTTCACACTTGCTCCTAAATCACACAAAGCTTTGTTCGGACATATTACGTTACCTATGGTGCGGGGAATGAGAAAACTTCCCGGATCTTTGCATTTCGGGGTAACTTATGTTGAAGAATGGTGAGCACTCCTCATTAAGGCATATGGTCTCTAAATCTAGAAGTTTCCTTTTAGTGGAGGCGGCGTCTCTTAAAAACTTGGTGTACTCGGGCATTTCAAACTAGTGCTTCAACTAGGGGTATATTGATTTGCAACTTACTAAACATATCCACGAACTTCTTATACCTCTTATTATCAAACTTAGGTTTCGGCTTTGGCGGAGGATAAGGTAGAGTTGAAGGATCGACATCGGTGAAAATTGGGTACTTATTATCAAAAAGTTCAACTCTCAGGGCCAAGAGGTTCTTTATATGTTCTTTGCTCAGCAAAGATTCGAAGTATTAGTCTCATTGCTTGGCTCACCATCCTTATTCTTCGTGACTTTCTCTTGCAAGGATGGTGGAGTTACTTCTTTTCCACTTCTTGTCATGATCGCATTCAAATCTTTAGGGTTCTTCTCGGTTGTTGCTTGGCAACCCTCCAGGAGGTCTAGTTGAGACTTGCTCGGCTAGTTGTCCTACCAGTGCGTGAGATTTTGGACTAGAGCTTCTGGTTGGTTACCTTGGCATCTGTCTTCGACAATATTGGCTAAAGTTAGTGGCTAACTCACCATAGATTTTGAAAGTTGTCCCATATTATTATCGGTGGCGACATTACTCGCTTTTTCTATCGCAGACTTCCCAACCAAAAGTTTTAGTCTGCTTTGTGGTACATAAGGGGTAGGTGGTTTAGGCCTTTCTCCCGCATTTATGTCACTATATCGGAATCCAGGATGGTTATGATTGGGTCTCAGATCCTCCTCCGACATAATTGGCTTCTTCAAGATCAAAGATTCTCACCTTGAGGTGCTACCTCGATTCCGACCCCCCTTCTCTACTCTTGTCATCCTCTCTTGCATCCCATCTACCTTATCATTGATAACGAGAAAGTTGTTCTAAGATTTTGGTAGATGCACTATCATCGAATATATCAATGCCATCTTCACAAGAGCTATGTCATTGCCTCCCATTGGCTATTCATTGCTATTTGTTCCATCTTTCCTTGTGCCTCTCTCGAGAGATAAAGAACAAACGCTCCATTGCTGGAGGCGTCTACTCTAATTTTCTCAGTCTCTCTCAACCCATGGTAAAAAGTTTGCATTAAAAGCCAAAGAGAGATGTCATGATGAGGACACTTCCTCATAGCTTCCTTGAAACGCTCCCAAGCTTGATCAAAACTCTCCCCAGGTTGTTGCTTAAATCCTAAGATGTCTTGGCGTAACTTAAAGGTTTTTCCCAAGGGGAAATACTTATTCATGAATTTTTGCAACAATTGTTCCCAAGTAGTGATAGATCCAGCCTCTAAAGAGAGAAGCCATTGCTTAGCTTTATCTTTCAAAGTGAAAGGGAAAAGCTTAAGGCGAATGTTTCCTCCGGGATTAATTGCAGTTTCACTGTGCTAACGATTTCCAAGAAATTCGTCACGTGAACTCCAGGATCCTCGTTTTGGATTCCATGAAAAGTGGAATAGTTGGTCACCATTTGAATTACATTAGGCCTAGGGTGATAGACTTCCGCAGCATCTTGCGGTGCTACGATAGCGGGAATGAATTGTTCAATAGTGGGCGTTGCATAACTTTGCAAAGTGCGCCTCGCTCCTTGGACTAGGGCTTGGTTCTCATTATTAACATTTGCATTCACATTATTGGCATTATTGATAACAGGATTAACAACAGGATTAGGTACCTGATTTGGATTGTTCTGAATGCCTTCCATTTCCGTTTCAGATTCAGAATGTTCAGAATGATCGGTTGTATGTCCTTCTTCCACTCCTTGCTCGCTTTCCTCAAGATTCGTATCCTCTTCTCCTTGCTTAGCCAGTTCCCTAGCTAACTTCCTATTCCTTCTCGCAAATTTTTCTATCTCAGGGTTATAAGGTTCAAGCGGTTCCTTCGATTTCCGAGTAGCGTACTATAAAATAATAAACAACAATAAAACAATTAATCACTAGTAAAGGCTAGGCCTTTAACTAACTAAATAAAACAGACTCGAAATAAGTTGGAGAAAAGAAAAAGTAAACAAAACAGAAGCAGAATATTGTAAAACTGACACAGAATAAAAACAGAAAAGAAAACAAATTCTCGGTCGACCGAGAGCTGTGGTTCGGTCGACCGAACGTTTTTTTTTTTTTTTTTATATATATATTTTTATTTATGACACTGTTTAATATACAGACTCTTATTCACAGAATATTTACGAATCCAGTTCTAACAAAATAAGCTATATCTTAATTTAATGACTCGAGTCCCCGGCAACGGCGCCAAAAACTTGATGGAGGTCAAGTTAAATTATTAACTCGAGACCTACTAACCCACTAGCAAGAGAACTAGGTTCAAGCAGTAGTATAGCCAGACAGAGTCGAGGTCGATCCCCACAGAGACTCGGCACAAATAAAACACAACTTACTTTATCGGACTTAAATAAAAAGGCGGTCTACGACCACTAAATCAACTAAATCAGTAAATAAAATAGCGACAACCACAAGACACAAAATACCACAAAGACAAATCAAAGACTACTAAAACACGGATAATACGGTTGATACTATCTAGACAAATAGTATTGATTACGCTAGTAGATCATAACTCCTCATGTGAATTAGGTTGATAACGAGACAAAACAAACGTTCAAGATTAATTATTATGACTACGGAGTCATCCCCAAGGTAGATTTAGCTCGGTTAGGCCATCTAAATCATCGTGCCTCCATTACGTGACTTCGCTTTTTAATGCCTCCATCTCATATAACCCGACACAATTATTTAACTAGGGATGCCGGTATAAACCGTAACCTCATCTAAGCAACATTCCTATGGTTAAGCGTACTTCTTAGATGCCGATTCAATCTATATCCTAAGTAACAATCACTTTTTGAGTTTCATGTTAAATTATGATGACGAATAACTAAGTTGATCAGTTTAATTACTCGTTTTAATTCCAATTCGAGAGAATCGACGTAGTCGAAGCCGATCATGATATTGCCCTACAAATTGCCAGGCTCGGTCGATCGAACGACAAAGACTCGGGCGACCGAGTGACACGCTTCAGTCGACCGAACACGATTCGTGTCGGAACAAATCATGACTACTTCTTAACGCTTCTAACCTAAACACATGGGTTCGTAAATAAATCTACATCACGCAATCAATACAAATAAAATTACTCCATAATAAAACACAACAGATCTACGAATAAAGATTGCATAATTGAATAGTCATATACCTCGAAGACGAGAGCGACTCCCACTCTTTAATGCGCGCCCTAATCGGAGAATCCGAGCGAATCCACAATGAACGAACATAAAGAAAATAAAACTTAAAAACTAAAATTGTATGAATTTTTTTTTTGTGTTGTAGTGGTGTGTCTTCTCAATTTCGTATTCTGCTGCTTATATAGGAGTTGTAGCCGACATAGGGAGAATCCGGAAGATTGACACGCACTTATCACCTTAGGCTTGGGTGACCGAACCGTTACATTTCGGTCGACCGAATGGCATGGCTCGGTCGACCGAGCCACCTTCTCTACGGCGTTTTCAATTTGGCTCCGTCGACTTGTTCCCCACTTCACTCGTTTGTGCCGATCCGATTAATCTTTTCTTCAATGCTCCGATTTTCTTCTCTTTTATCTTGAGATCTCACGATTGTGTGATAATTATCTTCCCGATTTATCATGATCGCAAAATCAACATTTATCACACAATTAATTGCTCTTTTATAATAAAAGCAAATTTAAATACCAATTATCATATTAATAATCACTTATCATTAAATAACAAATATAAACACGTGATTAAATATGAAATATATATAATTGACTCCGATTTAAGGTTATAATTGATGACATAAATAGGTATATTTTAACCGTCATCATCATTATTCAAACCCACCAAAATTTGGAAAAAAACCGAAAACTTCGCCCTTTTTCACCTAGATTCTTCATTTTTAACCCGATCGGAGTAATTTAAAGCCCCACAAACACCTCTTGATCCCCTCTTTTCATTTCACTAACCCAAATCCATCAACAATCCTCCTTTGGCCAGGTTCGAGATCCTATCTAGGGTGGTTTTCAAAGTCGAAAAAAATTCAATTTTTGGCTGATTTGTGCATCATCCGGACTTTTCATCAACTCCAAAATCATCCTAGCATCCTTCTTGGTAAGAATAACTAAGCTTTTCGTACTTTAATTCATGTTTTGCTGAGGTTCGATTTTCGACTCGAACCTTAAATGAACTGTCACTGATTAGGCTTATTATTGTTTGTTTTGTTTTGTTTGTGCTTTGGTGATGCTCTGTGGATGGTTTTGACTGGTTTGTGACGTCTACATTAAGGTTTTAGGTTGGTTTGTGTTGGTGGTGTTGGGAAATCCCGATTGGATGATAATCGGGTTGGTGTTTGCTTGTTTTTGCTTTGGGTTTGGTGCGGTTGTCAGTGTGAGATATTATGGGGTGTACTGTTGATAAGGAGAGGGCCTCGGGACAGAAACGGTATGGTAAGGAGATTGCTAGAGATGCGGGTAAGAAGAAGAAAGTAGTGGACCCTAGGCCGGTAAATCCCAACCAAGGGATAGAGTTCAGAGAGTGACATAACCCTGCTAGGGCAACTCAGGCTCATGCTAGGGCCTCATTGAGAGATGAATCGGATTCTGACACAGATCACGAGCGTCTTAGATCTTTGGTACGAAAGAAGACAGTTGATCCGGTGGTTAGGGAGAGACGGTTGGAGCAATCAGTTAGGGTTGAACAAGTAGTGCAGGCACCTAGAGTTGCACCCGAAGGGGGTGAGCCAGTAGAGGAAAATGTTAGGCCACCATTGGTAACCCCGAGAAGGGAGACTCTAGCCACCCTGATCCCGTTTGATAAGAGCATTCACAATGGTAAAAGTGGTGTGGGAGTGTTTTGTCCCACATTTTTATCCACATCATCACTTCCACACATTATTATCCACTATAGTCACTTTTTCACATTCACGAGAAAATATAAAATAAAGCACATTCTTCTCTCTCCCCTCCTCTACTCTCTCAGACTCATGAAAAACTCATCTGCTTGGTTCATGAATATCAGACAAAAAAATCTAGCTTTTCTCTTTGTTTTTTTTCCCCCTAGAAATTCAAATACCCAAATTCATATCAATTTCAATTGCCATAAATTCAGATATGGCTAATACATAACTTGAAAAGAAAAAAGAAAAAAAAACACAAAAATTTTCATTCAAAGACCCATCTGGTGTTGGTTCATATAAATGAATCGATTGAGATTGATACATCTAAACTACCCACAATTCTTCAACAGGAAGAAATGGGAAAAGAAAATCGTTTTCAGAAACCAATTCCTCCAATTTATGTTGCTCATCCACAATTGATGTGTCTAATAAACATGATGAAGTTGACGAAGATGAAGCTGGTACCTTTCTTTTCATTGTTGTTGAGAAACTTCATTTTTTTGAACAGATATGCCTTCAAGGAAGAGGATTTAAATTGCTGAGAAAAAAAGAATTAAATTGATGAGGAAAAGGAAGTGATATTGAGAAGGATTTTTATTATTATTTTAATCTGAATTTGCTTTCCACGGTGCGGTAGTGAGAGTGGTCAGACCCACTACCACTCCCACGTTTGCCTCCTTCACGGTGTGGTATTTGAAGCCGTAGTGAATATAACTTTGTGATAACATTACACTTTTTCTCTTCACACTGTGGTGTTTTGAGCTACTGCTGATGCTCTAAGCGGTTTGTCAATACTAAAGTTCGGGATCTGTATACCGACATTATTCACACCGCGCGATCCTGGTAGAGAGAGCTTTCCACCCCTACGATATCGACAGGGAGTTTAGGAAGAGTTTGACTGATCAAAAGTGGGAGGCGTTGATGACAGCTCCGGAGTGGAAGGTGAATGCTACTGTGGTACATGAGTTTTACGCAAACTTTTCTGAGTCGAGCCTAGCGTCGAGGATAGTGAAGGTTTGGGGAGTGAAGGTGCCGTTTAATGCTAAGGCAATTAATGAGAACTACGGGTTGCAACCATTTGAGGGGTTGGATTACAAAGAGGATATCAAGGCGAGGAAGGATGCCGGTGGGGACCCGTTGGAGGACCTCCGGTTGTTGGTTTGCCCGGATGTTCAGTGGACCCTTGGAGATGGCGGAGTGAGAAAACAGTTGGTCACCTCGTCTTGGGGTGAAGATTGGAAGGTTCAGTGCTTGTTCATCCAAAACCAGCTTCTACCCAAGAATAACTTGACCCATTTCCACATTTCTGATCTTGGGATGTTGTATGCCCTAAATTATAATCTAAATGTGGACGTGGGTCAGGCGATTTATGATGAGTGTGCAGCCAATCAGAAGGTCTATTCACGCAGTTTGATTTGTCCCCATCTCATCTATAGCTTGTGTAAGAATGCAAAGGTACCGAAGTACACCGAGGACCACAAGCCCAAGAACCCTCCAATATTGAAGAGAGAAAAGCCTAAGACTCATGCTCAGTTACGAAGTATGGCGTCTAGGCAGCCTAGTTTATCTTCTGCCCCTGCTCAGGCACCACCAGTTCTCACTTTTTCTCCCTCAGTTCATCAGAGATTGAGTATGGCCAAAAGTTTTAGGAACTGGATGGAGGATCAGAAGCAGACACAGGATATTATCCTGACTCTCCTCCTACTGCTGAGTCAGGGTAGACTACCGACGGATCCTGCTACGTTCGACCCGAGTGCCATTGATTATCGTTTTGCAGACGACATTGAGCGAGCTATTACACAGATTGTTACTGAGGATGCTGCTGCACAGTCTGATTCTAAGGCTGGGTCATCGTATGACGAGAAGACTGAGGAGATGGAGGCAGGAGCTACCACTGATGCTCCTACTACTGCTGATGATGATGGTGCACCCGGACAGACATGATTTTATTTTTTTATATATGCTATTCCTTTTGTCGTTTGTGTCCGGTGTTAGGGTTGGTTAGGAGCTGTCTAGCCAGTTTGATACATTTGTGCTACTTTTTATGATACTCTCAGTTTTTTGGATGCTACTATTTGACTTTTGATGGTTTTGTAAGCCTTAAAGCATGCTACAACTTTTATTCTTGTCTTGGCTTCTATATGTACGCACTATGGATGATTTCTATATTATGTGCCTCTATGGCCTTTCTATTATGCTTAGATGTTCCGTGCTTTACCCGTAGGGGTTCTTTATCCATCTATAGCGATCCATTTTGTGCGTTACATATTGCGTGTCGAGTTTTCTAACGTGACAAGGCCTTATTTCTATTATACCCCCATATCCCTATTATATATTTTGGCACGAGGACCATGTCCCATGCATGCTTTGCATTGTTTCTGTCTACTTTGATATAGGGATTCAGGTCATGCTTACACGAAGCTGTTACGGGATTCTATAGCGCTTTTCTGCCGGGTTCACAAGCTAAGTCTTCTTTTCTATCTCATTCACGCACTGAGGACATTGCTTCATTCGAAGTGGGGGGAGATACGACTTAGCTTTATATTGTTTCGATTGATAAATGTGCCGATAATTGTGATATGCTTAGTTAATGTCCGGTTTCGAGTCAGTTCGTGGCTTAAAATTTTAAAACTTTTCACGGTTTAACACCGCGTTATATGCATGTTTCTCACAATGGAGTGGTAAATGTCTTAGTAGTCGAGTAATGTGCACAGGGTGATTTTATTTTATTACGATACAAACCCTTTTGGTGCACGAAGAACCTTGGTTATACATAGCTTGGTTGCTATACACACTTATACCACTAGTTTCAAGGCGAAATAGAAAGGTTTACCTAGGCTGGATACGGGATGAGAGTCCTGGCGCTTCTTTGACCCAACCAGAGCCAAATAAGCCAAAATCCCAACATTTTATCCTCGTACCCCCTCTAAGCCTTGATAGGATGGTCTGACCACGGCCCGAAAATGAGCCGTTTTGGTTACTTAGCCTGTATTACCCTAACCCTGAGCTATATTATTGGTCACGTTTCTTTTGATCACCCTACGAGTGGACTTAGTGGTTACTTTAGACACACTTGCTGAATCAAGTGTGGGGTGGGAGATGGTGCGTATTTCGAGAGGAGTTGGATAGTACTTCGCTAGTATAACGAAGGGGAGAAGCTCGAGAAATCTATTGTGAGGCTTGTTGGTTCGAGAAAATTTGAAAAAAGAGAATGAAAAAAAAAAGAATTAATTGAAATAAAAAAAAAAGAAAAGGAAAGTTTGAATAAAGTTTGAGAAAAAGAATCCAAAGAAGGAGTGTTTTGAGTGAATAAAAGTATGATGTTGAGGTTGGAGTTGTTTATTAATGAGTATAGAAAGAACGAAGGAGTTTGGTGTGCTTTGGTATGTTTTCGAAGAGGAAGTACATAAGATGATTAGGTTCACTCGTATTTTCTTTTCTCCAGACCCAAATTTCCTTTCGGTTAACCCCGTCCTGAGCTTAACATTATAACCCTCAAAGTCCTACTTGACCGTATTTAGCCTCGGTTGCCTCGATTAGTGGAGATTCTAGCCCGGTATGAGTTGTGTGTAGGCATTTGGCCGGTATTCGAAGCCGGTAATCATTTTGAGGGTAGCCCTCGGTTTTTATCACACACACACTTCGTTTTCGTGATAAGATAGAGTCAAGTGGCTTACATTTAGTGTCTTCTTTACTTTTACCTTGATGTTGTGAGTACTATGCATGTTTCGTAAAGTTGATCCCTTGGTCTGTTTTAGAGCGCCTAATTTACTCGAGGACAAGCAAAGGCTAAGTGTGGGGTGGTTGATGGGAGTCAACTTCACTGTACTTTGGTGTGCAGTTTAACCTCCGTTTATCACTTTATTGACATGTTTTGGGTAGTTCTAGACCTGTTTAAGAGTAATATCGTGAGTTATACGCATGGGAGGGGGGTAAAAATGTCACATCGATAGTAAACTCTGCCTTTTTAACGATATTTACCTCTTTTCCGAGCACTTTTGTCTAGCGGAATTACGTGTGGTGTTTGTTCGTATATGTTATTGCAGGACTTAGGTGACTCTTAGACCCGGAAGGCGATGTTTTGGATTGAGAAACGTGTTCAAAGTAGAAACGTAGCATGAAAGTGGAGAAAATGCAAGTTTGGAGTAGATTAGGCCAAACGAATGTTTGCCCTTAGGTGAACGTTCGTTTGCGGCAAGCTCAGGCTGAGGAATATTTTACCATACAAATGAGCGTTTGTCAAATTGGCATTTGATACTGGAAGTTGGCTTAGATAACGAACGAACGTCCAAATTACCCTCAAACGAGCGTTTGGATGGGTTTAGTTCGAATTCAAGAAAGCTCATATAGGACAAACGAGCGTTCAAGGAAGCACAGATGCTCGTTCATTGAAGAACGAACCCTAAACGTCATCAGGATCACTAGGCAAACGAGCGTTCACCATGAGGCAAACGCTCGTTTGCCCTCGACAGCAGCAAAATCAACCCTACACTATAAATACGTAGCTCATTCATCACTTTTACAACTCTTGTCGACTTTAGATACTTTTTGGACGATTTCTCTGCGGTTTTAGTGTAGGTTGATCATATTTTGATCCGTCGATTCTCTAGATAACACCCGTTGATTCTAAACACTTTCTATAGATTAGTTTTGCATTACAATTCCAAAGATTCAACTTTTAGATTACTTTTTACTTCGATATTTTGTGGATCAGATTTCGGGCAATTTTTATGGTAATGATTTCTCTTTTATTTATTGTCCTTAGTTTAATTTCCGCTTTTAATTCTGTTTCTAGAATAATCATGAGTAGCTAATCCGTTGTGTAGCCGAATTATGTGAAAGCGAGTGAAAACCCTAAGGTGGATGAGATATGGAGTTGTGTAGTGCGTAATATCATGTTTAAACGATTAATCCACGTCCTAAAACTTATTATAACAGCTTTGAATTAGAGTAGCTACCTAGTTCACTCACACACATCAAACTTATAGATGCATTTCGCGGTGAGATGTGGGAAAAGGGGTTTTGGGATTGTTGAGTAGATTCGGCCTAGTTGTTAGGACCGTTTCCAATACAGAGGTTTTGCCATCGTTGTTCGAGTGACTCCAGAGCGTAATCATGTTAGGTTAATCAGTTTTCTAAAGGGAGAATTAATTAACTTCACATAGGGTGGTTAGATCGAGTTGTTCAGTCTAATCACTAGAATTAGGAGTTGGCACCCGTGGATGTCGTTAAACTACATTGGATAGGTAGGTCGGTTGAGACATGCTCCCTGTTAAGTCCTTCCTGAGGGGTAAAAGTAACTCGTGGGATCGTAGTTCGGCTATACCCTTTAATACCTAGAAATAAACATGTTAGTATAATCTTTATTTCTACATTAGTATAATATCTTCCACCATAATTTTGGCCTGAACTAAGTTCTACGTCAGCCTTGGTACTTAGACATTACTCCTTGTGGATTCGACCTTGTGACCACTATACTCCCGTTGACCCGATACTCTGTCGGTGAAAGTTAGTAGTTAAGTATTTTGCTATCATTCATCGTCAAACTTAATACCCATAGCATTAAGTTGGTTCATAATACCCAAGAAAGTATTCAAATGATCAGCCATAGGAGTTCCATCATGATATCCCAAATTCATCAATTTATACATCAAAAGCATCTTATTGTTTCCAGTTTTCCGGGCATACAAGTCTTCAAGGTTTTTCCACAAAGACATAGCATGTTTCTCCTCACTAATGTGATTTAAAACATTTTCATCAACCCACTGTCTTATATAACCACAAACTTGCCTATGCAACAAATTTCACTCTTCATCTGTTTTATCATCAGGTTTTTCCGCACTGAAACCGGCAAGAAATAGTTTTTCACATACAAAAGATCCTCCATTTTATTTTTCCATATGGCATAGTTAAACCCATTCAAAGTGATCATTCTATTCAAGTTGGCTTCCATTTCACCAATAGAAAAAAGTTCACCAAAAACACTTCAAAATTAAATCAACTAACCGGGGCTCCGATACCACTTGTTGGGAAAACGAACAACCGCAATACCACACATATCATAAATACCCACAAAGTCTTCCCAATGACGTGCAACGGAATTAAACAAGGCAGCCCCAATGAAGATAAATCACGTATATATCAAAACAAAAACACAAGATAATCAACACCACAATTTTAACGTGGAAAACCCCTCTCGATGTGACAGACTAAAAACCATGAGACCGAGGCCCACAAAACTCCACTAATCAGCAAAAGATGATACAACAGTGTTTCAAACACATCAACCAACTCAACTACACCAAAGCATCAACTAAGAATGCAAGAGTTGTTGAAAAATATCACCCAAAAACGCAACAGTCAGTCGCGGATGATTTCCAGAAAAATGAACCGTTTAAACGCAAATCCCACATTTTATATTGATAAAGAATGAGAGACAAACAAGGCCTCAAAATTTTGTGCCGATCGGAGTCCGTTTCGATTCCCGGTCATCGCCGGAAAGTTCCAGCTGCAATACCTAAGAAGCTGTGAATTTTCTCCCCTTTTTTTCCTCCTATCTATTGTGAAGATTAGGGGAAAATTAACCTAATTTGTTACCTTAAAAATACTACTTGACATATTATTATTTTTCCAATTATTTAGTGGACTAGGGCTCCACAAAGGAGTGATCCACCCAACAGTCATCACATAAGAAAGAGAGATGACACATGCGAATAAACAAGTGGCATGAGATGGATTATTTAAATGGACACTTGTCTTAGTAGTACAACATGCAAAAGGCCACTTGGCTATGAGGAATAAAATAATGATGTAGTATCATATAATGGACATCCACATATTATGTGTGTATTTATAACACTCCCCCTTGGATGTCCTAACACAAAGAATCTGCCTCATTAAAACCTTCATTAAGGAGAAACCCCGCTGGGAAAAAAATCTTAATACAGGGAAAAGAGTACAATATTCATTTGTGTTTTACTCCCTCTGATTTGAGCATCTCATCAGGTCTCTAAGCCTGTGCATTCCCATCTTCTTTATCATCCTCTTAAACGTAGCGGTAGGTAATGACATGGTGAATAAATCTGATGGATTTTCACTTGATATGTTGAACATTAATGTCACATTTCTTCTGAAGATCATATATGCCGAAGAATATAGATGAAATATGACTTGTTTGATCGCCTTTGATGTAGCCTCCATTTAACTGAACTATACATGTTACATTGTCTTCATATAATGTGGCCGGATTCTCTTTCTCAATGATAAACATTAGTACCGCGGATATAATAATTTGCCACCGATATTAATAAAATGCATTCTCCGCTTGCTTTATGAACATATATTATCTCAACATGAATTGAATGTAGCGATCAAAGATTGCATATAGTCGAGCACCAAAAAGTTGATGTACCGCCGCTGGTAAATAAATCCCTAGATTTGAGACCTTGTTTTGTGGGGGGCAAAAATATCAATCATCCGTGTAACCATCAAGTCCTGACTTGCTTTTGTTTGATCTGATTTGCACAACATACATGGCATGTACCAGGAACGTTGCTTCGAAGAGGGCCATATAAATATCATGCTTTTTCGTAACCAACACAAGTCCCTGACTTCCTCTTGTTTGATCTGGGCTGCATAACGTATATGGCATGTACCAAAAATCTGTCATTAAAAAACCCAGTGCGAAAAAACCAGTCAAGGAAAAAAGATTCATGACATATGCATTCTTATTGTACTGGTTGCCTCGTTAAAAACCTTTAACTAAGAACACCCAGTGGAAAAAACTTGGTTAAAGGGAAAAAGAGTACAACCATTGGTCCTCGGGACCAAAATATATCTTTCTTGTGTATGTAATGGATCTTTATATTATAAGACAATTACTCATATTCAATTATCTTTTGTAACTCTTCATGAGTTTCACAAACAATAGATCCATACTTTCTTAGATCAAACCATTTATCCCGCTCTCGGAATTTGTAATTTTCTCATTCTCTTGGATCTCATCATCAATTTTAGAATCATCGACTTGATCACTTTGATCGTTTTGTCCTATCTTCTTTCGAGGATTTTTTTATTTCACACCAATCGGTTTACCACGCTTCTGGCGTGGTATTGATTCATTTGCTATATTATTTTTTTCAAGTCCTTCTGGGACTGAAATATGAGCGGGAGTATTTGCGGCTTCTATATAAGATTTAGTGACTCTACTGGAGTCATTAAATGCCCGGTAATTGAATAGCTGTCTTTTGCAAATGAATGATTCTTTGAACTTCAAGTTCACATGCACTTGTACGAGGATCAAGAAAATTTAACAATGTTTTTTCAATAGATTTCTTTCTGCAACAGTTCTTTTTCAGGTCCATTTCCCCCTTAATCTCAGGAAAACAATCTCATCAAAATGACAATCTGCAAATCTTACAGTAAATAAGTCACCGTAAGGGGTTCAAAATATCTAATAATAGACGGGGAATTATATCCCACGTAAATTCCCAATCTTCTTTTGGGGGCATCTTGGTGCGTTTTGCTGCAGGTAATATTGGTACATATACCTTGCAACCAAATACTCGTAGATGACATATATTGGGCTCATGACCCATAAACAACTGTGTCGGGGAGTATTTATTATAGCTCGATGGTCTAATTTGCAAAAGCGTTGCTGCATGTAAATTAGCATGTCCCCAAGCAGATATGGGTAAATTTGTTATCATTAAGATTGGTCTAGCAATTAACTGTAGCCGTTTAATATATGACTCGGCTAGACCATTTTGCGTGTGAACATGAGCAACCGGATGTTCCACACTAATTCCCACACACATGCAATAATCATCAAAAGCACGTGATGATTATTCAGCAGCATTTTGCAAACGAATACTTTTTATTGCATAATCCGGAAATTATGCTCGTAATGGATTATCTGTGCTAGTAATTTTGCAAACGCCATGTTGCAAGTTGATAATGATACATGTGACCAACTGTTGGATGCGTCAATTAGGACCATAAAATATCTGAACTGTCCATTATGTGGATGTATAGGTCCACATATGTCGCCATGAGTCCACTCTAAAAATACTAGCGATTCAGTTGCCACTTTCGTGACTGATGGCCATGTAATAAATTTTCCTTGAGAACATGCCGTACATAAAAATTCATTAACATTGAAAAACTTTAGGTTTTTCAGTACGTTGCCATGTGAGTTCTCAATGATTCTTTCCCTCATAACTTATCCAGGATGTCCCAATCGATCATGCCAAATTCTCAATAAATTATCATCAATAAACTTCCGGTTTACTACAAGATGTGTCTCATGCGCATTTATTTTAGTATAATACAATCCCGATGACAGAGAAGAGAGTTTCTTTAATGTATTTTTCTCCTCTGAGATATTTAATGTTATATAAAAATATTCAGTATTCCTTTCATTTATTGTCTCAATATGATATCAATTCCGTCGGGTATCTTTAAAACTCAATAAATTTATTCGGGATTTTGGAGAATGTAAAGCATGACCAAACATAAATTTCATTCCCCCAAGGGGAAATATTGTGGCTCTTTCAAAGCCTTCGATCAATTTTGCACTACCACACATAGTATTAACGTTTATATTTTCTTTCCTCGAGAAAGAAAAATATTTCTCATGTTTGAGTATCGTATGCGTAGTGGCACTATGAATCATACAAACATCTTCGTTTTTATCTTGCACACGATTTATATACTACGAAGCATATCCACCTTATTTTATGAACCTCGTTCATAAGCTCAAATGCTATAATCATATATCATCTTTCCAAAAGATGATTAATTAAGTTATCTCAAAGCTATGAGATTTATATATGTGGGAATAATTATGTCTTTCACGCTTCAAGCGTTTATCATAAATATCAATATAACATTATGCTATATATGATTCTTCAGGAATCATTACATTTTATTCAGAGGTATCACGAATCAATATGAACTTCAGGTTCATTTTCTCCCTCTTGTGTATGGTTAACCATTTTAATCACGATATGCAGATCATATAATGTATATTGATAAGTGCATTTTTCTCAATTCCACACATTCTCATCATCAACATAGTCATGTTGAATCTATTGCATTAACCTCTTCAGGGTTTAATGATTTCATTTTAATTATACTATACAGAAGTACATCATATGTCTTCTGGAGTTTACCAAATTTTCTTTGACTTTATTTCCATTAGCTCGAGCTTATTATAACTCTTTTAGAGTTCTCCTTATAGTCGTAACATCTTTTGAGGATTTATATCTTTGAACCAATTGGTCTTATAACGTTTCCGGCGTACTTTATGATATCATATTTTGTCCTTCTAGGACATCTATATCAATCAGAGTATTTGCAGCTGCAAACTCTTCTGGAGTAATTAAATGAATTTGATTATTATTCACAAATTATTCTTTTGTGAACATCAAGTTCATGTACTATTTTTCGACGAGAGTAATTCCTCCCCCTGATCTCAGAAAAATAATTTCATCACAATTCATATCTATTAAGTTTGCAATAACCCTTTGTGGGATACAACATTTCAATGTGATATCCTCTTATATGAGTATCAACACACATTAAGAGATATTTATTCAACCGGGGAGAAATAAATTATCTCCTTTGGAGATTAATATCCTTTTCATCCATTGTCTCCTTTTGATACCCACTTCAGGGGATATCCTTATAAGTCAATAATTATGTTTGAGACGTGGAAAATAATATATGAAGAACAAAGCTCATTCTTTCCGCATCATCTTTAGGATGACCGTGGCATCAAACTTTGTTTCATTACTGTTGTCTTTTGTGAAGCTTTATCGAGTTTCACCAGGTATTTTACTGTAACCGTACCACAGGTACATAACAAGTGACTTTTCATGTCACGTCAATAATATATATTTTCATTATTCCTCGGGTACTCAACTTCATCATTGTCTCGTTTTTAGAGGACAATTTTTTTCCCGAAAACGAGCCTTTGTCATATCTCTCAAGGATATACCATCTTATTAATTTGGCTTAAAACCTTTTTCATATTTCAATTTTCGGACTTCATGTCCGTATATTATCTTTGTGAATCACATATTCACTTATTCAAGCTTTCGGCGGGAGCTGTAGGTGAGCTTCTGGTCATCTATGTATATGGTCATCTATGTATATCACAAGAGAAATGATCATCTATCAAGTGATCAAATCTTTTATTCAAAAAATATTTTACAATATACCGGGTTGTATCAACGTTCTTTCATTCTCATGTCATCAACCCACTTTCGGTGGGATTTACCTTGACGAATTTCAAAACCACGGTAACTGATATAATTAGATTCACCGTCAAACTCACTTATGAAAAGTGACTTGTATAATCTGATACATCTCAAATATTTCATTTGGTCGCGTTCACTTCTACGAACGGACTTATCTCATCATTTATCGGTCACGTTCACTTCTCGGCACAGACTTATACTATTTTCAATGATATTTCAAACATATAAATAATATAGTAAATAAAAATAAATTCAAGTTTATTTTCATTTATATCTTATTTCCACAATATTAATCACAATAATTTGTGTTAAGAGTGATATAAGGAAATATAGTAGCGCCTTTACTAACACCAATTGGTTTTAGTACAACGGTAAGCGCTTGATCCTAATATGGTATCGGAGCAAGAGGTCATGGGATCAATCCTTGCAACTAACATTGTTTCCCCAATTATATTGTGCAGTGTTACGCTCTTTGTTGGCGCTTGTGTGCGCGCTATATACGCTTTTGCTGTGTCTTGTGTTGGCGAGAGCATTATAAGCCCACACTTGAGGCGTGTTAAAGTGATATAAGGAAATATAGTAAGCGCTTTTATTAACACCAAGCGTGATCTAGTCATTGTCTAAAACCAAATTGGTGTTAGTAAGTAAAAGTATTCTTATATTTCCATCACGAGGAGAGAGCCTACTTACTTGAACAGATGCGAAACATTTCAATGCAATTTTGAGGATTCTATTGATTCAGCATCATGTAACTATCAACATGAGTTTGATCTTGCCGTCCTTTTCTTTTTCATTCATATCAACTTTTGATAAATTGATCTGTTGTGCAAAACAAATTACGACACGACATCCCTATAATTTGCAGCACTGGTTCGTGCTTGAATTTCGAACCATTAAACATATAAAATTTTGGAATAAGTTGTTGAAATTTGAACCCGAACAAAAGAAATTATTAAAAAAAAATGGTAAACCCTACCATTGAGGGTTCCTTCACCCCCGATCCTACAGGAATGTAAGCAGAGGTTAATCAGGTAACCTAGTAGCTCCAGGAAGGGGTGCTACTCAAGGACGGAGGTAGTATAGAAAGGTAGGGGGGCTAAGCCCACCCGAAAAAAAAGTATTACACTAGAAAATATGTGTAATCTAGTCGGATCCATAAAATATTCTTAATCCAGCCCACCCGACGAACTCGATATAGTCCATTAGCCCACCCCAAGTTCAAATACTGGCTCCGTCCTTGGTGCTACTTATATCCTCTTACTGGAAGGGGCCGAGAATCGAACCCCCAACCTCCGGCTTTAGGAACATAGCATGGATTATCCACCCCTCCCCTTTACCACTAGGCCATATCCAGGGGATGAATAAGATGTTACTACAAGAAGAATAAAGATGTATTGTTTTGGGGAAATTCTAACCTAAGGACTCCAACATAGGGAGTGACACATGTGGCATAATCTGGATCATACAGTTTTATTGCAGAATGAAACTATGTGATCCAGATTATGCCAGACGAGCCACTATTCATATTGGAGTCTCCATGTTAGAACATCCCATTGTTTTGTGCCAATTTTACTATTTCTCAAGAAAGTAAATGAAAATTCATATATCAATTGGATAAGACAAAAGAAGAACAAAAGAGAATTGAACTTTTCTTCTCATGGAATTTGATTTCACCGTATCAACACAAATGACCCATGTCATGCCTATTTATAGGTAAATTGTAGAGTGCATAGTCATCACGTAAAAAAGAGAATGATGACACATGTACTCTTAGGTGCCAGATGACACATGCAAATGAACAAGTGACATGAGATGGATTATTTAAGTGGACCACTTGGCTATTAGGATTAAAATAATGATGTAGTATCATATAATGAACATCCATATATTATATGTGTATTTATAACATATTCCATAATATAGACCTTTCTCCTTAATTTCCTAATTTTTTGCGCCAGCAGGTTTTTTCTCAAATACTAGGCTCATGTGATTTCTCAAATACAAGTGTTTTGAGACATTATCATCAAAACGACATAATTTTGAAAAATAATAATTTACGTCTAAATTGTTTTTCATATTTTAAGTGTATGAATAGATCACATATATATGAAAAATCACTTAAAGCTAACGGAGGATCCTGACTAACATCAACCAATATACGGGAAATTTTTGGGTGGTGTGTCCACACTGTGCGGACATACCTATTTTGCTCTGAAAACACCCGTGTTTTAATAGAAAAAGTTAAAAATACGAAATACTCTGCCAAACACGGGTGTCTTAAAGGCAAAATAGGTGTGTCCGCACCGTGCGGACACCCCACCCAAAAATTTCCCCCAATATACCATATAGTGTAGTGCACATATCATTTTCCAGTGTAATAAGTGTCAGTACTGCATTTTACATTAATTGGGTCACATCAATTTGTATTATCGAGTACAATGAATCTCAATCAATGTGTTGATTTTATATCATAGATAATAATTTCAAAATATGTTATACCAAAGGATCTCCGTTATTTATAATAGGAGAAATTATATGTGCACTACACATTTGTGTAGTACACATGTCACTACGTGATTAAATATTTATTGTAATGGGTATCAACAAAATGTATGATTCATATCTTTTTGCAAATTTTTCTTTTGATTTTGGTTGGGTGATTCAAGATTTGCCAAGGTAACTCAATTTCTTTGTTCTGCAATTAATTTGGGTATTGAAAGTTTAAATGAAAATCCAATCTTGCCTGATTTTTCAATCTTGACTTAATTTAAGTACAAACCAAGTTAATTTATGAGCCAAGCGACATTTTTTTTCCATGTTATTCATGAACTAATCAACTATCCTTAAATGGTTTCTTGATTCATTAATTGATTCCTTTAGTTTCTTATTTTAACTTAATTTAAAAAGGGGTTTGATTATTAAGATAATTTCTTAGTTTTAATTAATTTTACCAATTTACTATTTTTAACTACCTGCCTAATACTTTATTAATAAAAAAACAAGTTTACACGCTTCCCAAGGGAAGCCATTACAAGATAAAAATTTGTTCTCCTCTATTTCCTCTGCTCGCTTCTAATTTCCAGCAGTCTTCATGGCCCCATTTCCTATTTGGACACCTTTATGCTTAAGACCATTACAGTTGCCCTAATAATAAGAATTCATAAAAAGAGTGTACGTATTATCTACTTTTAATTATTGGTGACACAACATACATGATACATGCTGATTGATTTAAACACTGTTTCTGCGTAATTAAATATAATGGATTTTAGAAAATTCTGTTCACATTAAGAGAAGCATATTATGACTGTGTGAAAGGTATAAAGAAATAATAAGTTGGATACACCTTCACTAATACAAGGACCACAAGCAAACACTAGTTTTATCCAACTAGTGAAGCATTCCATCATGTTTTTTTCATTGATAAAAATATACATATATAATGCAAGAATGTGATACCATTAGAGGAGTAACTCAAATCAACGGTTTCTTTTGAAACAAAGGCCTTTATCATTGTTCATCATATATATATATATATGTATATTAGTGAACGTGAGCCGTGGCACGGCGGACCCAACATAAATCGTTACCAATGATAATATCAAAGAATAGATCCCAAACGTGAAAAAAATCGCGTAAGCTTAAACCGTAACTGTAACGCCCCGTTTCCGGACATCGAGTCCTTATCTGGAAATCAAAACGTTCGACACGCATAATATTAAATAAATAATATTACACGTAGTTCTACCACGTCGTATCAAATAAAAGAAACGGAAGTTTTAGATGGATTCGGGTTTTTTTTTTTCAAATAATCAAGAATATAAATAAGGAACTAAAGAGAAATGTAATATTATTACATTGGAAAATGAAACCAAAATGTACATTTAATTCCAAAAATCTTAAAAGTAAACTACAACATCAATAATAATCCAAATCTATGAAATAAATGAAAAAAATGAATAATAAATAATCAAGGTCTTCAACTCCGGCGTCCTCAAACGTCGTCATCAAAGTCCTCATCGAAATCCAAGTCTACATGTTCGTCTTCTCTCCCCCAAACACATAAATAAACATGCATTCGATGTAAGTACATTGTACAAAGTAAGAAGTAGAAGCGACAATATAATCAAGGTTTGTTAGCAATTAATTATCTTAATGAGACCGACTCAATTTAGGGTTCATTCCATGTCCATCAACATGCCATGACTACACGTTTCTAGCTTAGCTTATCTTTGTTACATTATTACTCAAGGACACTATGCATGGCGTTCATCAGCTTGAAGATATACTTGCTAACTAACGGTGATTAGCACCGATTAGCTCCGGGGTCTCCCCGGTATGCGTATACGTCCGATGAATTTCCTCCACTACCCTTCAGCCGTTTAAGGCCAGTAGCGTTGTTCACCTTTTATGAATGTATCACATCGCCGATATGAAAGAGTGTCTAACCGAGAATAAATGACGTTTTAGCTTTTACTACACTTATGTAATTATTATTGTGAATTAACTAGTCACCTAAGTGTTTTCAGAATAAAACTCACCTTATCAACTCTACTCCCTCACCTAGACATCTAGACATCACATCATATCAATTACACAGACATTGATGAACTCTAGTTCATCAAAGCACAAGCCTTTTCATGCCCTTCCGACGGATCCAAACTTCAACTCCCTTTAAGAGTACAATCGGTGTTTTAACTGAAAGAATCAGAAACTCAATCGGGGCTTGTTCATGTTTAATTAGTGTTATTTCATCATGAAACAAGGTTTAAAATTCAAAACATAGCTTAAAATAACATTATATAGAAAGCTGGGGCAATGCGTGTGCATCCCTATGGAATGCGTACGCATTCCTTTCTTAACAAACCTGCTGAAAACTCTTTGTTCAAACAATGTGTGCACATTAAGCCCAATGCGTACGCATTCCCTGACCAAAACTAAGCTGAATGACACTGCTCAAACATTGCGTGCGCATTGCTCTAAATGCGTACGCATTCATCAAACATTGAGCATCCTGCACAACTCTGAACCAACAATGCGTGCGCATTCCATGAATGCGTACGCATTGAACCTGCTGCAACTATCCTAAGCAATCCTGTAACAGGAATGTGTGCGCATTGCTAGCCAATGCGTACGCATCCTATGCATAAAAAGCCCTAACACCTGTTTTTCAACCCTTAACGATCTCTACTCGATTCCAAACATCTTGTTCACTAAATATAGCAGAAAAACAGTAGAAAAACATAACTTTTAAGATTCAAAACAAAACTTAATCCTTAAATATCATCTAAGCTTAAAACTTGATACAATATGCATCAAAACATGATCTATTCTACTTTAAACCACAATTAGATTGTAGGAAGAGCTTCTTACCTGTTGCAAGCTAATTCCAAGTCCAAGAACTCATAAAAGCAGTAGCAAAACCGTCCTTTTTCTGCAGAAAAACATGTGATAAATCCAAACTTAGATTAGATTCGATCACACGTTTCTAAATGATAAAAACTACGAGTTGATGAGTTTGAATCCATCAAACTCGAAGAAGATCAGAACTAGGGCTTAAACATACCTTGACAAAAGCTTCAACTTTCTGATTTCAAAACGTTGCTCTCTTCACAACGATTCCGGTGCTCTACTCTGATCTGAAAACCGTTATGAATTGACTTAACAATTGGTGAAAAACCCTCAGCCCTAATTTGCTCTCTTCTCACACGTAGAAGACAATTTGGAGGTGGAAAATATGATTAAAAGTTTAAGGGACTGATTAGGTTAATTTTTCCTTAAATAGGAAAAATCCCAATATTACCTAATTGCACTGATTTTTCTTAATCACCCTTATACTAAAATCAGTTTATCTTTTCCTTAAATGTATGCATATATCTCGAAAATATACATATATTTAACTAAATAATTAAACTCCGAATAAAAGGAATCGAACCCAATATTTCGTTTTTGCAAAATGACACGTCTGCCCTTTCCCGAAAATCGGAATATTATAGTAACAAATTCAAGGCACAAGACAAAGAGAGCAAGAGAAATATATCACATTCTCTCCAAGAGGTAGCTCTTTCTTAAAGATGTGAAGATTGTGAATCACCTCTCTTTCAGCCCTATCAGGAGTTTCCATCTACAAAATAAACTACAATATGATGTATCGGAGAACAATGTCATAAATTCGATCACTTTATCTTCGAATTTACGCAATGAACATTATAGAAAAAACAATAAGCGGACCATAACTACATGGTCAAATCTCTCGGGACGCCTTAGCTTCCAGATCATTAATATGCTTCAAAATGTGTTTCTCTCATTTTCTATTCGACATTTCTCTTTTTTATCATTAATGAATACGTCATTGATCTCGTGTTCATTAATTTGGTGGAAAAAAAACACGTGTCAGACGGTCTGTTGAATATAAAAAGTGATTTGATATTCCAACGTCAATTTAGTGACGTTCGTACTGCAAACGGTTCCACCGACGTTATGTTGTTCAAAATAATAAAAATATTTAATGTGTTGTCCACGTGGTCACATGTGGACACACCTTCTTGACGCGGATATTTGTTTGCCCTTATTTTTTTTGGTTATATTTTATAGCTAAATTTGACTCTTCTTCCATAATACACAGTAGAATTTCAAATCCGTCGGTCTTTCCTTTTTTTTTTTTTTTTTTCCTTTTTTGCACAAACTACTAACGGTACATGTTTGATTACAAAAAGTACACGGTTTTATTCAATTGTTGTGCCAAAATCGAATCGAAAATTTTCGGTTGATTGAAATTTAAAATTGAATCTGCACTGTCTGTTGGAGGTAATAAAAATAAACCGTATCGAAATATACACTTTGGTTCGGTTTATGTAACAGATAGTCGAACAAAAAATTTCAGTTTCTATATAACGCTAACCGAAATTCCTGTTTTTACCGAAGGGAAAAATAAACCGCTGTTAGAAAAGGAAAAAAAAATCGTATCGAAATTTAAAAAAAAAATACATGGTTTTATTCACTTGTTGTGTCGAAATCGAATCAAAAAATTTCGGTTGATTGAAATTTAAAATTGAATCTGCACTGTATGTTGGAGGTAATAAAAATAAACCGTATCTAAATATACACTTTGGTTCGGTTTATGTAACGGAGAGTCGAACAAAAAAATTCGGTTTCTATACAACGCTAACCGAAATTCCGGTTTTTACCGAAGGGAAAAAAAATTAATTGATTCGAAATTGAAAAAAAAAATACACGGTTTTATTCAATTGTTGTGCCGAAATCGAATCGAAATTTTTTTGTTGTTTGAAATTTAAAGCTGAATCCGCACTGTCTATTGGAGGTACTAAAAATGAACCGTATCGAAATATATACACTTTGGTTCGGTTTCTGTAACGGTGAGTCGAACAAAAAAATTCGGTTTCTATACAACGCTAACCGAAATTCCGGTTTTTACTGAAGGAAAAAAAAACCGCTGTTAAAAAAGGAAAAAAAAAATTGAATCGTATCTAAATTTAAAATAAAAAAAAAATACACAGTTTTATTCAATTGGTGTGCCGAAATCGAATCGAAAATTTTCGGTTGATTGAAATTTAAAACTGAATCCGCACTGTCTGTTGGAGGTATTAAAAATGAACCGTATCGAAAAATATACACTTTGGTTCGGTTTATGTAACGGAGAGTATAACAAAAAATTTCGGTTTCTATACAACGCTAACCGAAATTCCGGTTTTACCGAAGGGGAAAAAATCGTTGTTAAAAAAGGAAAAAAAAAATAAATTGAATTGTATCGAAATTTAAAATAAAAAAAAATACACGGCTTTATTCAATTGGTGTGCCGAAATCGAATCGAAAATTTTCGCTTGATTGCACTTTTAAAACTGAATCCGCACTGTCTGTTGGAGGTACCAAAAATGAACCGTATCGAAATATATACACTTTGGTTCGGTTTATGTAACGGAGAGTCAAACAAAAAATTTCGATTTCTATACAACGCTAACCGAAATTCCGGTTTTTACGAGAAAAAAAAAACTGATGCTCAATAAAAAAAAAATTTTAAAAAAAAAAAGAGGTGCCACGTGTCAGCCACAGAGGCTGCCACGTGGCCAATTTGTGGCTCACCCTCTTAACACTTTATAGATATAAGATAAGATATATATATATATATATATATATATATATAATATCCTACAATAGTTGTGAGGGAAGCACATTACAACCTTATAAGTGTGAGACCTAAATATTTTGTCAACTCGAGTTAGTCTTTTAGACCACACGAGAACAACGGGTCTAAGCAGTTGACTAGAGCATTTATTACTCATTTAGCGCTGTCAGTCTCGGGGTCTGGGGGCGTTACAGAATGATATTCAAGTTCATCTATCAGACGTGCCTAAGTGTTACACCATGAGGGTGGAGGCCACCTCTAGATTCATTCTCTTGTAGGGACGAAATTGGGACAAGTCCACGTGGGATAAGTTGTGACGCCCCGTTCCGGACACCGAGTCCTTATCCGGAAAGAACGCCCGGCACGCATATATATTTTTTTTAATAAATCAAAGAAGTATATATACGTAAGCCTACGTCATCATACATTAATATCAATTGCAAAGCGGAAGACTTAAAAAAACAACTCGGGAATGTCAAACGACAAACAAGACAGATCGATCAAAGTTCCAAATCAAGTCTAAGAACATCCTCAAAAGAAACAACGGAATTAAATGTTGTTTAAACTATTACAATCCCCAAATAAAAAAGATAAAACGGGAAGCTAAAAGACTAGTGGCATCTCAAACGTTAAACGTTTACAATTCCAATGTATTATTGAAACAATGAAAATTACAATAAACTTTATCTCGAACTCCTAGCTGAAACGTCTGCATCTTGACTATTGTCATAGTCAAACTCATCTACCTACCAATATTCTCGGGGTGGGGTACAATAAGGAAAAGGGATAAGTATATTTTTTACTCAATAAGGGGTAGAAGATCGGTAACACATATTGATCTACACATCTACCACATATGTTGCATTAAAATACACTCCGCTTTGCTAAGTCTGTTAGCACCATCACGAGCAATTATCTATGTTACATTGTAATTCAAGGACACAATGCCCGAATGATGGGTGTGCACCGGGACATATTCAGCACCTCATTTGGCACGGATGGTTCCGTGTGGAACATTTTCCAAAACCCGAATATTGTCTGTTACGATGAGAAATGATTCCATGCTGCGAATCATAAATGTGTCTCACCAAGAATTACAACGTTTTAGCTTTTAGACTCATCACATATGTTTATTACGTAGTTAATCTAACCACCTAAGTTCATTCCACTTAAAAAGACTTCCTAAGGATATTTTGTCCTAGACAATCTAGATTAACTACCTAGCACGTTGTAAAAGGCATCAATGACTATTAAACCAATGACCCCGCAAGGTCTAAACAACCACCTTCTAGGCTACCACCTTCTCCCCGCAGAGGGTCTCAGTTGTGGCGATTGATGCTAAGGCACTTGAAGTCGAAAATTAGACTTTACCACGTTCCAATTAATATCTCAAAAGACATACATACCACATTTTATCAATTAGCACACATAAAAATGGGGGAATGACACCGATGAGCTTATGAACTTTGTGCTTTGCAATTATAAGCTTTGACCTGTTTTTTACTTTTAAAAAAATTGAAAAAGGGTAAAAACCTTATAAAATCCTGGATGGACTGATATACCCCTCTCTATTTATCCTCAAATCCCTTAACTCCTTCATCCAATTATTCCTTAACCTCATTATTCATTTCCACCATCCAATTTAATTACCACCGTGAATCGAGAAAAATAGGCTCAGCAAAATTCTTGTCATTTCTACCCAAAATCACCCCGTCTTTCTACCCAAATTCGAACCTAGGATCAGCAAAATTCTTGTCAACAATCGAGCTAAGTGTGCAAACTCACCGGTAGTTGAGGAAGGTGATCGGAAAGTTGAAGAAGCTGACCGAGCAAGTCTGTAAAAGGTATTATTTTGGGGTTTGGTATCTGCATGTGGATTATAATTCAATCGAGTTAATGAATTTACAAAAGTTTGATTTTTCGGGTTGAGTTTAAATTTTGTTATGTATATGATTTTGAAGAATAGGAAGATGTGTGATTTGTTATGGTGTTGAATGATGTGGGATCGGTTAAAGCAAATTGTGTAACCAATTTTGTTAGCTTAAACAATGGCGGTGATGAAATTTGTTCAAAATGTGTTATTTGCTTCAATTGTATTCTAATTCCTTTGTTCTTTCATTCGATTGATACTTTTGTTTATTTTTTGTTGGTAATAGATTGGTTGAAAAATGACGTTGGTTTATGCACTTAGCGGACAAGATAGGACTGCAAAATGTGAAATCGTAAACCGATATCAAATTGGTAAAGCAAATGCGATTTATCAAAAGCTTGACACAAAGCACAAAACAAAGTTGGAGCAGTCTTGTTTTGGACATTTAATCCATCTGAAGGATCCGCCGACCAACCGGATAGTACATCGATTGATAATGAGGTTGGCGAACCCTATAAATCGAGAAGTTTTTGGTTCAAAGTTGGAGCCAAAAGATACGATATCGATGTACAAGAATTTGCGCTTGTTACCGGTTTCTTGGTTGGCAATGATAGCAATGTCGAGAAAGGCGTAGGAAAAGAGTCTAAATTAGTTACGAAGTATTTTAAAAATCTTACGTCAGTGTATAGGAAACATGTGTGGCAACAGTTTAATAGCACTAAGAATGATGTGAGCCGTTACAAGTTGGGGTTGATCGTTATCTTGGCGCACGTTGTGTGGGCATCGAAGAGAAACGTCGCGGTGGATTGGTGGATTTTTCGGTTGGTTGATGATTTGGATGCTTTCAACAAGTATCCATGGGAAATGAGTCTTATGAAAGCACTTTGTTCATGTTTTGAGAGGGACCACAAGAGATGTTCTCAAAAGGTCCCGATCGCATATACTTTCTATGGTTTCACGCATGCTTGGAAGGTATGTAAAAGCGAAATCTGGTGTTTTAATTCATAATATATATATATATATATATATATATATATATATATATATATATATATATACGGATATGTTGTTATTTTTTTTTTGTTATGTTTGGTCAATCACTTGTATGTAAATGCATCATAGGTTTGGGCACTTGAAGCAATTCCTTCTTTAAGGAAGTTTTCCGAGATTGTTGATGAGAATGCTCTCCCAAGGATGAGGAAGTGGGGAAATGCAAAAAGGGTCAACTCTGCATTAGTTGAAGTTGTTCTTGAATCGGGAGAAAGGTAGTGATGTTTAATTTGTATCTTAAGTTTGGTATGTAAATGCATCCTTCACATTAATCATGATGCAGGTGGATGTAGTTCGAAAGTTGGTTCCAACCGAAGCTGAAAAGGAAAAAGCTTATTTTGTGATACTCCGGGAAGTTGAAGTTGAAGATGATGAAACTACTTATGACAATGCACCTGAGCAATCAACGGGTAACGTTGATTATGAAAAGCTAAAAGAATTGGTAAAAATTGCTGTGAGTGAAGAGAACAAAAGAATGTGCGAAGAGTTGGTAAAAATTGATGAAGAGAACAAAAGAATGTGCGCTTTAGTGGATACGCTCAGTAAGTAAAGTTAAATTGATGGAGGTTCGTCTTTCTAATGAAGAGTTGAATGAAATGGAAGATGAAAGCGTGGAGGCATCCCAAAGCGGCAAAGGTGTAAAGTTAAATTTGTCCTTTATGTTGTTTATATAGGAGAGAAATAGTTTATAACATTGTATTTGTTGAAATTATGATTAGGAAATGCCGTAGTTGAAGAGAAGGAAGCCGGGGAAGGTGATGAAAAGGTAGGGGAGTTCCCACTAGAAAATGAAAGTGAAGGTGAAGAGAGAAACGAGGCCACTGAAATTGAGGAGGAAGTTGATGTTATTGTGAATGAGGTTGGGGATGGTGATAAAGAGGTAGGGGAGGTCCCACCTGAATATGTAAGCGATGGTGATAAGGAGGTAGGTGATGAAGTCCATGCTCCGGTTGAGGCCACTCAAATTGAGGAAGAAGGTGCTGCTATTGTGAATGAGGATGGGGATGGTGATAAAGAGGTAGGGGAGTTCCCACCTGAAAATGTAAGCGAGGGTGATAAAGAGGTTGGGGATCAACCTGAAGCCCCGGTTGGGGAAACGGTCGAGGAAACCCGAAACGGCGAAGATATAATGTGAAACTTGTCATTTTGATTTGTTCATTATGTAGTTTGATGAGAGAATTAGTTCATAACATTTAATTTCTTGAAATTATGATTAGGAAATTCCGTGGATGAAGAGATAAATGAGGACATTGAAATGGAGGAGGAAGTTGCTGAAAAGCTAAACGAGGTTATGGAATGTGATGTAGATGTAAATATAAAGGAGGAAGGTGAGGCAAACCCAAACGGCGAAGGTATAATTAAATATGTCCTTTATGTGTTTTGGTGAGAGAATTAGTTTATGTGAGTATGTCACACAAAAAGTCCGTTTATGGTGTCTTATGTGAGTATGTCACACAATAAGTCCGTTTATGGTGTCTTATGTGAGTATGTCACTCAATATGTCCGTTTAGGGTGTGTTACATGAGTATGTCACTCAATAAGTCCGTTTAGGGTGTCTTGCGTGAGTATGTCACACAATAAGTCCGCTTAGGGTGTCTTACGTGAGTATGTCACACAATAAGTCCGTTTATGGTGTCTTACGTGAGTATGTCACTCAATATGTCCGTTTAGGGTGTGTTATGTGAGTATGTCACTCAATCAGTCCGTTTAGGGTGTCTTACGTGAGTATGTCACACAAAAAGTCCGTTTATGGTGTCTTACGTGAGTATGTCACACAATAAGTCCGTTTATAGTGTCTTACGTGAGTATGTCACTCAATATGTCCGTTTAGGGTGTGTTATGTGAGTATGTCACTCAATAAGTCCGTTTATGGTGTCTTACGTGAGTAAGTCACACAATAAGTCCGTTTAGGGTGTCTTACGTGAGTATGTCACACCATAAGTAGTCCTAATTGAATCAGAAGTCCGGTTATGGTGTCTTACGTGAGTATGTCACACAAAAAGTCCGTTTATGGTGTCTTACGTGAGTATGTCACACAATAAGTCCGTTTATGGTATCTTATGTGAGTATGTCACTCAATATGTCCGTTTAGGGTGTGTTACGTGAGTATGTCACTCAATAAGTCCGTTAAGGGTGTCTTACGTGAGTATGTCACACAATAAGTCCGTTTAGGGTGTCTTACGTGAGTATGTCACACAATAAGTCCGTTTATGGTGTCTAACGTGAGTATGTCACTCAATATGTCCGTTTAGGGTGTGTTATGTGAGTATGTCACTCAATCAGTCCGTTTAGGGTGTCTTACGTGAGTATGTCACACAAAAAGTCCGTTTATGGTGTCTTACGTGAGTATGTCACACAATAAGTCCGTTTATGGTGTCTTATGTGAGTATGTCACTCAATATGTCCGTTTAGGGTGTCTTACGTGAGTATGTCACACAATAAGTCCGTTTATGGTGTCTTACGTGAGTATGTCACTCAATATGTCCGTTTAGGGTGTGTTATGTGAGTATGTCACTCAATAAGTCCGTTTATGGTGTCTTACGTGAGTAAGTCACAAAATAAGTCCATTTAGGGTGTCTTACGTGAGCATGTCATACCATAAGTAGTCCTAATTGAATCAGAAGTCCGGTTATGGTGTCTTACGTGAGTATGTCACACAAAAAGTCCGTTTATGGTGTCTTACGTGACGTGAGTATGTCACTCAATATGTCCGTTTAGGGTGTGTTACGTGAGTATGTCACTCAATAAGTCCGTTAAGGGTGTCTTACGTGAGTATGCCACACAATAAGTCCGTTTAGGGTGTCTTACGTGAGTATGTCACACAATAAGTCCGTTTATGGTGTCTTACGTGAGTATGTCACTCAATATGTCCGTTTAGGGTGTGTTATGTGAGTATGTCACTCAATAAGTCCGTTTATGGTGTCTTACGTGAGTAAGTCACACAATAAGTCCGTTTAGGGTGTCTTACGTGAGAATGTCACACCATAAGTAGTCCTAATTGAATCAGAAGTCCGGTTATGGTGTCTTACGTGAGTATGTCACACAAAAAGTCCGTGTATGGTGTCTTACGTGAGTAAGTCACACAATAAGTCCGTTTAGGGTGTGTTATGTGAGTAACTCACTCAATCAGTCCGTTTAGGATGTATGTATTAACTTTTTTTTAATAATCAAATGATGTAACCAGAATAAATAAATAAATAAATATAATCAATCAAATGATTTAACTAGAATAATTATTTTCAATTTTTTTTTAATTTTGTGATCGGAACCCTTCTCTCCCCCTCCATCATCATCAATTCCCGCCCTTAGTGCGCCCCTCTCAATTGTTGCAACCAAAAATTTTGGGGGCCTGCTTTCCGCTTAAGAATCGCCCAAAATTTAGAAATTTTCAAATTCCCTATTTGATTTGATTGAATTCTTCACCCACAACTAACCCCTCTAACCAACCCAAGTACACCCCCGCCCCTTTCATTGATGTGTTTCCCTCTTTTGATCTTCCCACCATTCAACCTTCAAAATCTCCATTAAAGAAACCAACTACAGCTAATTTTGGTGAGTTACTCTGCTCTTTTGTTTTAGCTTTTCTTCTATGGTGAGTTACTCTACCTCTTTTGTTTTTCCAGAATGTTGTTACATTTTTTTGAATTTGAACTAATTTCTAACATATTTGTGCGAATTAACAGGGCATCAATGCCGTAACAGAGCTAATTTTGGTGAGTTACTCTGCTCTTTTGTTTTAGCTTTTCTTCTAGGGGCTTTCCGATGTACCTCTTTTGTTTTACCACAATGTTGTTACATTTTTTTGAATTTGAACTAATTTCTAACATATTTGTGTGAATTAACAGAGCATCATTGCCTTAACAGAGCTAATTATGGTGTGTTACTCTGCTCTTTTGTTTTAGCTTTTCTTCTAAGGGCTTTCCGAGGCAACTCTTTTGTTTTTCCAGAAATTTGGCACCATTTTTGTGAATGTGAGCTAATTTCTAACATATTTGTGTGAATCTACCTAGACATCAATTACTTAATAGAATTTTGGTGAGTTACTCTGCTCTTTTGTTTTAGCTTTTCTTCCAGGGGCTTTCCGAGGCAACTCTTTTGTTTTTCTAGAAATTTGGTTACATTTTTGTGAATTTGAGCTAATTTCTAACATATTGGGGTGAATTTACCTAGACATCAATTACTTAACAGAGCTAATTTTGGTGAGTTACTATGCTCTTATGAATTATGTTTTTTTTGAAACGAAGAAGCAGTCAAATTCACTCATAGATTGCACTCTTGTGAATCGGGAGTACTTGTTAGGGGCGTTTAGTTATTTATTTGAGATATAGACAGACCATTTAATATTCAATTATGCACAATTCTTTTCATAGTGCTGCAATCTCGAAAGCGAACACGAAGCAAAATATGAAGGTACTTCTCCGATTTCGATTCTTCTAGCAAGGTAAATGAATCAGGACATTTCATGGCGTACATTGTTATGCAAATGTGGCGTTCTGCAAAATTGGTGACTTGAGAGCAGATGCTAACCAGGAGAAGCGTTTCTACGGTTGTCCTTATTGGCGGTATGACTAATTTTTTGGTTATACTTTCCATTTACTTTCAAGGGATAATGTGTACGTATAATAATTGGAATTTCTTATTTTGCAGGATGATGAAGTCAAATGTGACTATTTCATATGGCAGGACAAGGTGTCTGCATCTACTGGGCCATATGGCAAAGTGTCTTCATCTACTAGGCCATATGGCAAGGTGTCTTCATCTACAGGGCCACATGAAGATGTTACCTCTGTGAACTTGATGAAGAAAACAGATAAACTTGAATGCACAATCGGTGTCCTTCAAAATGATATTGAAATGATAAAGTGCATGCGAGACAATGATGCAAAAAAAATTGAACAAGTTGAGATCAACGTCACTGAGTTATTGAGAGGTCGCAATTCAGATTCCATGGTTCAAATGTTACTCCATGATAGAGAAAGGATTGCTCGCCTGGAGACACTACTTGAGAAGACCAGGGTAGGGAACAATTCATCTCAAAAGAAACTTGTATTATTGACTATTACTTGTCTAACCTTTTATTTCGTATGTCATCTTACGAAATAAAAACTAAATTTCTTGGTATTCTGTATTTCTCTGTATATTTCTGTACATTTCATTTGGTTTTCTTATCTAATGGTTATTTGAAGGATTTGAATGGTTATCACATTAAACAAAAAGGAGAACAACCAACACATCAATGTTTTACAAGCTTAAACCCGTATCCTGGGCCAACACAAGCTTGAACTTGTTTCCAGGGCCGACACAAGTTTAAACCTGTTTTTTTTTTTGAGAAGATAAACCTGTTTCTAGAGTGAATGTTTTACAACACCCTTAATGGACGCAAAACACCACATTCGTGACACTCGAACAACGTCCCTTCACATTAAACAAATGAGAACAACCAACACATCAATGTTTTACAAGCTTAAACCCGTTTCATGGGGCTACACAAGCTTGAACTTGTTTCCAGGGCCGACACAAGTTTAAACCTGTTTCTAGAGTGAATGTTTTACAACACCCTTAATGGGCGCTTAAAACACCACATTCGTGACACTCGAACAACTTCCTTCACATTAAACAAATGAGAACAACCAACACATCAATTTGCCATCATTCAAAATTCAACATCATCTACATCTTCCAGATTTAAACATCAACCAATCAACCAAAGAAGAACAACCAACACATAGAATTTGCCATTATTCAAAATACAATAACAAACAAACACATCAACACATCACTTTCCATTATTCAAAATACAACACAAGTTTCGTCTTGAATCTTACACATCAACCAATCATCCTCAATGATTAAACATCCACAATATGTAAACATCTCATCCTGTTCATCAACACTAATACTTAAACAACCACAATATGTATCCCATCGCCTTCTGTAACATTGTCAAAAAAAAAGGTAACAAGCTTAATGCAATGTAACATGATTGAATATAAAAGAACTCTAAATATTAATCCATACAATACCTTATCATGGCAAAGTAGGAGTGTCATTTGGTGAGCATTTCTCCACCAATCAAACTCTTACAAGTGGAAGCGTAATGACCATTGACACCGCATTTTCCACAAACATACTTCGTCTTTGTCCCGGTGGCGCGTTTCCTCTTTTTGATGGCCGTCCACTTTGTCTCTTTGGCACCTTCGGTGGCAAAACCACATCGTTAAGCACATCATCGGGATACACACATTCATCTTCATTTTGAAGTGGATACACACATTTGGAATAACTTGACCTCCAACAATTGACGCTATAATACCAAGTGCAATACTTGGAGGCTTGCTTCCTATATACTTCAACACAAAGAAATTTGCATGCTCGCATGGATACATATCCATCTGGAATTTTTACATGTACAAGTCTTCAAATCCAACTCAACGATGTAAGAAATAACGACATCCTTTTCACGAACATCATACTTATCGAGGAAAGTGTATTAAGCGAAAATCGTTTTCGACTCGAAGCTTTTGTTCACGCCGATTTCAATTTTAGGAGTAAGAGCATCTTGGCAATTTGTAGATGATTCATTTCTTTTAGCAAACCAATCTGTAACATCTCCCGGATATGTTCAATCAACCCAACAATTGAAAATTCTCGTGCACGCTTTAGCCTAGCATTCTGAGACTCGGCATGGTTTGTGGTCATTATGTTATAACGAAATCCCTCAAATTTAGCTCAAGCCCACATAGGGAATTGCTTCTTTCAAATATTAAATCGACTTTCGGACATTTACTACATAAAGTTTGAAATGCAACTTGAATTCTGCTTCTGTATAGGCCTCTGCAGCTTTCTGAAAGAGCTTTCCCACACCACGTCTGGGATATTTCATCCTAAAATTCTTTTGCATGTGATACATGCAATGTCCATGGTGCGCATTCTTAAACACCGCCTTGAAAGATGTTTTAATACTATCGGCACGATCAGAAAGTATCGCAAGATCATTCGTGTCCCCAATGATGGGTTTTAGCTTATCAAAAACCATGTCCAAGACTCTATACTTTTCGAAGCAACAACACCCCAAGCAAGTGGAAATATTTGATGATTTGCATCTTGACATGTTGCCACAAGTAAGGTCCCTTTATAACGCGTTTTTAAATGCGTGCCGTCCCCTGAAATGACTTTCCGCATCGCCAAATAAAATCCCTCAATACTTTGACCAAGTGCCATGAAAAAGTATTTGAAAATATTCCCATCACTTTTTCAATATGATATACGATTGTCGGGTTTCTAGCCTTGACCTATAACAATATTTGGGTAATTCTCCCTAACTTTTGTTTGGATTACCCCTTATCAATCATACGCATAACCCTTAGCCCTGTAAGCCTGCAATAAGTTACATCATATCCAAATTCTTGCTGGATATCATGCATCAAGTCCTTTGGTGCGTTAATACGATTGGCATATTTAAACCTTACGGCAAAGTATGTGCCAATTAGCTTGTCGCGTAGCATGTCTATGGTCTTTCGAGGAGCAATAGGTGGGCGCTATGCTTGTTTGCATACGTTACCACTACAAATCGCTCGAGATGGTGCTTGAAGTTTGGTGGCTCATAAGCGCCATTTGCATCCGGCGGCTTCACATAAAACCGAATAAAGCGCTTTTGTTGGAAGTTTGCGTTTTGAATTCAAACTTGTACTTCGTAGCCAACTTCGCAAGTTTGAATACCAAAAACTTTTGCATTTAAGCGGATCATTCACACGAAAGTCTTCATGTTCGGGAATGCACACTAAAGTATCACCTATAGAAATGCGGCTACGCGAAAGTCTTCATGTTTAATTCTTTGCACGTTAACCATAGTTGGGGGTGCATTCAAGGGATCAATGACCTCATTTCTCTCAACAAAGCCATCAAGATTCTCATTTGACAATTCATCGACCCCGCCCATGCTATTTCTCTGATATGATTCTTCTAAATAAACATCTTCATCCAAATTCACCAATAAGGAGTCTTCAAGTTGCTCATTAAAGTCCATGTTGTCACCCCCCGTGTTCAAATGAGAATCTTCGACACATGTCTCTATGCTTTCTATTCTTACATCCAACATCTCTTCCATGGCATTCCCAACAACATCCACATCTATCTCTTCATTATGATCTTTTCAACACATGTCTCTATGCTTTCTATTCTTACATCCAACATCTCTTCAATGGCATTCCCAACAACATCCACATCTATCTCTTCATTAACATTCTCCCAACACATGTCTCCATGTTTTCTCTTCTTACATCCAACATCTCTTTCATCCCATTTGCCAAAACATCAACATCTGTCTCTTCATCTCTTTCAACACATGTTTCTTGACTTTCCGACACATTTACTACTTCACATGTTTCTTGACTTTCATAAACCTCGGTACACTTTTCCTTTTCCTTCAAACATATTAATAAAGCATCTTGTTTTAAATTACAAACATATATAAACCGATTCACAAGCTTATCGCAATCAAGCACCATCGGTCTAGCTTTACTAATGGGGACCATATATTTCATCTCAAACTCATACTTAGTTGTATCGATTTCCAACTCATTTTTCACCATGTCATACAATTCTTCAAATGTAATGTTCTTTTTGACACTCGAATCGTTGAAACTTCTTGATTCACACCTACATACTTCCAAGACCATAGACCATTGGCGTCTTTTTCAATCTCCACAGGGTAAAATATAAAAATACAAACTTTATCTTCCATCACGCTTCACCGAGATCCTGTTTTTATTCAATACAATAATTACAAACCAATATACACATAGACAAAATCCATAATTCCGTTCAAATAGCCATTAACAAGTTTAAACATGTGTCACACTATAATCAATCCACCTTGAAATACTGAGATAGAAGTTCACATAGTCATTAACAAGTTTAAACTTGTGTCACACTATAATCAATATTTTAAGATTAATACGATTACCATTCACTGGAAATGCAAACTAGATATAACCAAATAGATATATATATATATATATATATATATATATATATATATATATATATATATATATATATATATATATATAGGTAGTCATACCGGTAATAAGCGCACAAATTACCAATTCAACATTTAACCATTTCAATTCAAATCAAATATCCATTTTCAATCGTGGTCGCCCCATTTTCAATTCAATTGAGTTAAACACACGGTTTAAGCTAATCCCCTTGAGGTAAGTAAACTAACAAACTCAATTTCCCTAAATTCACATACCGGTATGGAAAGCCAAGAAACCCTTTCGATTACCACCCAGCTCGGCTAAGACAATGATTGACGGAGAAGAAGAAAAGAGAGGGCTGTTCCGGCGAGGACAATGACTGGACACCGATGGAGAGACACAGCAGAGTTATTCGCTTTGCAAAGAGAGGGGCGGAAGCAGAGTAATTGGATACTGAGATGATTTTGGCGCGTAAATTAGGGTTGGTTAATTTACCCGCCCTAATTTAGGGGGTCGGATTAAGCAAAGTTTAATGGGATGTTTAATTAAGGGTTAATTACATTTTTAGTGTTAAGTAAATCACCCCAAATCAAGAAGGGGGGAGGGCATTAATGGCTTTTCACCTAACTTGGAGAGTCCAAGCTTGTTCATGACATGATTTATGTCATAAGCTTATTGTTGCAACAATTTCGGTTGACAAGCTTAAATAACTAAAGCCCTCCATAAAAATACAAAACTATACATTATTAGGCTACTCAATATATATTATTACATTGTTTTAAATGGTAAAAAAAAATATAAAATTATCATTGCATCTTTTTTTTTTTTTCTGTTTCTTTTCTATTCCTAAAAAAATAATAGTACACAGGAGCAGTACAAAATATGGGTGTAAACGAGCCTAGTCGAACCGAGTATTGCTTTAAACGAGTCGAGTATTTTAAAATATTATCGAGTCCGAGTTCGAGTCCGATTATTTCGAACTCGAGTTCGAGCTAAGATTCAAGGAAGTTTTACAAACTCGAGCCGAGCTCGAGTATTGTATCAAGCTTATCGAATCTAATAGCTTATGAAATTTAACTTGAAAATAATTTAAATTATCACAAGGTAATAGCAAAAAATGTCATTTTGGATGGTTATTATATGAATTTTCTTATTTAAGAGGCAAAGAATAATTTATTGAGGCCCAAACTAAAATTAATGCAAATTATTTGATGGATAACATGATACAAAAGATATAAAATCAACGAAAACAAGAATTTGATATCATAATTATATTCCTTACAAATATAAAGATACATAAACATATTTATAATAATATATGTGCATGTATATGTGTATAAATATTCATATATTATACGAATACATATATTCGAGCTTGCCTGCGAGTAGTCAAGTCGAGTATTGGGTTACTCGAGTATCGAGCGTTTAATCTTCGAGTCAAGTCGATTTCGAATTCGAACTGATTTAAACCGAGTCGATTCGAGTTTTAGCTCAAGCCGATCTCGAGCTACTCACGAGTAACTCGGCTCGCTTACAGCCCTAGTACAAAACTATCTCTGTAACAATAGTACTGTCTTTGCATCACTGTATCATTCTTTTTTTTTTCTTTTCTTTCTTCTATTTTTCTTTTGTTAGCATCAGCATAGAAACAAAAGTAATCAACACATAATGCTTCTATTTTGTTTATTTTTGTTCTCATTCGGTAGCAACCTACAGTAACCTATAAGGTACCTATACATATTATATAAACAAAATCCGTATCAACCAAAATAAAATAAAATAAAGCATCAACAAAAACATAATTAAACGGTTGAACACCCCCTTACTTTGCTATAGTTAGGAAAAGATCCAAGACCAAACACAACAAGAACAACTGCGAATCCTCGCCTTCTACGCAATCTATACAAACCAAAACGACGACTACGATTAACAACACAACCTATATATCATCCTAAACACAAGAATTGCCCAAAAACGAATAAGATTCAAAAAGAACCTAAAAGATGGATTCTTATGAAATACGGAATTGTTGATGTCAAAAGAACGCTTGCAACGAGACGGTTACTTCTCTCTACTGCGGTCTGCACAAACGATGAACGGATTGAGCAAATGTTGAAGATTCCTTCTTCGTATTTTTTTTTAACGCAGAACTTCTCCCTTTTTCTTTTCTGATGACCCGTCCATATAAAGGAGAATTAAGGGGTGAGGGTTTCAGTTTAGGAAATTAAATTAAATTAATAATCCTTAAAAAAAATCCTTTTTTAAAATTCCCTTTTAAAATAGGTTAGGATATATATAATATAAAAATACAGATAAATATATAATATAAATCCGTATTCTTACTATTATACCCTTACTCGTATTATCGGGGTATTACATTCCTCCCCTCTTAAAAGAAGTTTCGTCCTCGAAACTGAACGTACCTGGAAGGTTCTTGAAGTCTGGGAACTCAACAATCATGTCATCTTCTTTCTCCCATGTTGCCTCTTCTGGTGTATGATTACTCCATTGAACCAACACTAGTTGAACATCTTCACCCTTGACTTGCTTAACTTTCCGTTCCAAGATACAAACTGGTTCTTCTTGGTAAGTTAGGTTCTCTTCAACCATTTCGAGGGCAACGTTTGCTTCCGTATCAATATCAGTCAAACATTTCTTTAGCATTGACACATGAAAGACGTTATGAACTCTTGACAAGGACTCTGGCAATTCCAAACGATAAGCTAAAGGTCCCACTTTAGCTAAGATCACAAAAGGTCCTACATATCTGGGGCTCAACTTGCCAATCTGTCCAAACCGTCTCACTCCTCTCATGCAGACGTTTGAGCTTGGAGTTCGAGATAAAGTTTATTTTAATTTTCATTGTTTCAATAATACCTTGGAATTGTAAACGTTTAACGTTTGAGATGCCACTAGTTTTTTAGCTTCCCGTTTTATCTTTTCTATTCGGGATTGTAATAGTTTAAACAACATTTAATTCTGTTGTTTCTTTTGAGGATGTTCTTAGACTTGATTTGGAACTTTGATCGATCTGTTTTGTTTGTCGTTTGACATTCCCGAGTTGTTCTTTTAAGTCTTCCACTTTGCAATTGATATTAATGTATGATGACGTAGGCTTACGTATATATAATTCTTTGATTTATTAAAGAAAAAAAATATATGCGTGCCGGGCGTTCTTTCCGGTTAAAGACTCGATTATGCACGGGCGTCACCACACAAGTCCTGGCCAAGTCCTAGGGAGGAAGCACATTACCACATCCCTTCTAAGGGGTGAAAATGTGATCTCACATTGGTTGTGAGGGAAGCACATTACCACCTTATAAGTATGCGACATAAATGTCTTGTCAACTCGAGTTAACTCTTTTAAACCAGGAGATGACGACGGTCTAAACAGTTGACCGGGTCATTTATGACCCATTTAGCGCTACCAAGCTCGAGGTATATATATATATATATATATATATATATATATATATATATATATGTGTGTGTGTGTGTGTGTGTGTGTGTGTGTGTGTGTGTGTATATATATAATGTGAAACTCTGAATGTTTATTAAATGTATTTGACGATGCTGGAAACCGTCCGTGTTGAAATTGAGTTGTAATACGGGTAATTAGATCTCGTAAGGATGATCCAAGTAGTTATTTTATGGATTATATCTGGTGAACTAGGCTGCAAAACACGCACAATGTTAAATGGGTCTGGAGTTGTTCTCCGGGTGGCCACTCCGACATTCAAGTTAACATTTGATAGGAATTTCTTTAATTGACTATAG